>OV656695.1:10000000-11250000 GCA_927399405.1 Agonopterix arenella | reverse complement strand
TTCCAAAATCGTATGTTGCATACTGGGTCTTTCCTTTTAGGGGGTATTCAGACAATGAAACTAAAAAGCTTGTCGTGGAACGAAAAACGAAAATAAATCACTTTGGACCTCCCATAGAAAATAGATCGACTTTTCCGCACTATTGTATGGGGGGACGGCAATTTTTTTTGTTTTTGACCCATGTTCCTTAGTGAAAGTAGTTTCGGTATTTTGATTCTCTGAATAAAGTATATCTTAAAATCGTATTCGTATCGGCAAAAAGTAGATAATCCATTGGCAGAACTGAACACTTGTGCTTCTAGTTTCTATTCTAGTATGCATTTGTAAATAATTTCTTTTACGTTTATTGCAGGTCAATCATCATCAGCAGATCAATACAGTCGAAACCAAGTAGGTATCCCTTCTCAGCCAATGTTTACTTTTTTTCTTATAGATACGAGATTTTCACGAGACCATACAAGCTAAAAGTTCTATCGAGCAGAACATCTTCTGTATATTTGGAACAATTTTTAATACGAAGCTATAAAACTCCTATCAAAATATGAATGTCAGATAGACAACAATTTTTGTTGTATTCCCGTCTTTCAGCCAAAATATGAATACAAGTACGAAGTATCAGATCACCAGACAGGAGACAGGAAGACTCACTGGGAGAGTAGAGAAGGAGACAGTGTGAGAGGAGCTTACACGTTGTACGAACCAGATGGCGCTCTACGCACTGTCGAGTATACTGCTGACGCCTTACATGGGTATGTGCATCCTATCTACTACAAAGCAAATTTTAATTATAACAAAAATAAATAAAACCTCCTTGGGTATTTTAGGTTGACATATAAAACAGCTGGCTTATAAATATTCAAGAAAAAAAGCAAGCTACCATTTATTAATTAAAAGAAAAAAAACTTTTTATTTTTTTCAAATGGCTTTTGAGAAAAAAAATTTCTACGCAGAAATTTACGAAATTACGAACAGATCGTAATGTTTTCCTAAACTATTTCTTATCGTCTCTTTTCTTTTTCTATAAGCAGGATTCTCATGTATTTTGTTTAATCCCATCGTCTCTATTCTAATAAATTTTTAAAAGGTATACGCACGGAATATTTAGTTTGAACTAAATCTATCTTAAGACGAGGAATCTAAAATTGAGTTTAAGTCAAATAAAATAAACAATCTATTTGCCAATATTAGGGTAAGTAATAGTCTTAAAACACAAACCAACAATCCTTATTATTATTATGAATAATATGCAATTTTCAGACTTTGTTATTAACGACTGCATTTTTGTTTTGTTTTGTATTTTTATAATTCTTCAGCTACTATTAATTTTAGATGGTAATTTGCAAATTCATGAGAGGGTTTAACACGTTGTTTTAACATTAAATAACGCTGAAGATTATATATTACAATATTATTAAATTCATTATAATTAATTTTGCTTTTCTATTTATGTAAGATTTAATTTATTTAATCACACCTATTTTATTGGGGATATATCCCACCTATCCCTATCGATCATAAACTAAACAACCTTTGTGGGACCAAAATCGAAATCGCGAAAATGAAATCAACTTTTTCCTACAAAACTGCAATCCTGCTCGACCCAAATATATGCGACAGCAGATTTTTCCCGCGATTTCGACGTTGGTTCCATAAATAAAGTTGTTCAGTTCATCGCCTTAAAAAATCGTCAGCATTTTAAGTTTGACTAAGTATAAATAAATCATATCATAATAAGCGTGAGTGTTTATTAAGACATTCTTTAAGAAGGGTGACACTTTTTTAAGGTGATGATCAGACAGTCAAACTGAACAACTTTCTTTATGGCATGGGTACCAACTATCCCATCCCCACATCCCTTCATTTGTGGGCATCCCTTTCGATGCCCACATCGAAATAGCATAGAGAAAGTTGTTCAGTTTGATGGTCTGGTCATCCCCTTAAAAAACTATTTAACTGTGCATGCAGTGACATATTTCTACTCCATTCCAAAGGTTCAACGCAGTAGTAAAGCGGGACGAATCCACAAAACATCAACACCGCAGGCCTCTGGACTCCTACAATTTGGGGACAAATAGTGTCCACGATGGGTACGACTCGTCCCCAACTCACGCCAGATATTCCGCGGAGAGCAATGAGCGTCCGAGGTACTCAGGGTCAAGTGGCTCCTTTGGCCCCGGCGTGGGGTATAGTGTTAACCATATCGTGGGATTGAAGAAACAGGATTCGATCAGCCCGTACTAATGATCTTTATAACTGATATTTAATTTAACACCCTGTGTGTTAAATTAAATACGTTACTTATACGAGGTGCTTCAGATTATCAAACTGAAAAACGTTCGCTATGGCGTGAACATCGAAATTGCGAAAAAATCAGCTCTTCCAATAGCCGTAGACGTTTTCTACGTAAAAGGTTTTTTTCCCGAGTTCGGTGTTGGCTTCATAGAAAATGTTGTTCAGTTTGATAGGCTGATGTAACGTATTTAATTTTACATCTTGTATCTAGTTTTTGATAAGTGTATGTAATTACCTTGTTTGTATAATATTTTCATACCTAGTTAATCATAATTATATTCTTAGATAGTAAGGTAGTGTATTATTTTATTAAAGCTAGACGTGCACGCAGTGAGCCCCACAAAATTAGCTGAATACTTTTTTAGTTTTATAGGTTTAGACAGAAAAATATTAGAGTTACACAAATTTTAGAAAATGCCGGAACTAAATGAGAGCTTTTTCAAACATAAAAATTTAAATAAACCATAACTTTCTTTGTGAAGAGATGTATAATAAGTATACTACCGCCGAAATGAAATGAGCACTTTTATTTTGAAAAGTAAACACTGACCCAAGTAACATTGTTATTTCTGTGTTCAGGCTTCTTTTGCGTTACCAAAAAATATTGACAGAATATCCCTCTAGTTATTGTTCTGAGGATATTCTAACACAAATCTTGACAGCTGTCAAACAGTTTTGATTTTGTTTTGACGTTATAGCTCATTTACACGTTACCGAATGAATATTCAAATATAGGCTTCAGGAGTGCGATATTTGAAACTCATTCTTTGAACTCAGCACTTGAAAATGTCAATATTACTACGGAGATCTTTTTACTTCTGATTTGACATTCAAAACTCATACTCCAGGAGTGCGATTTTTGAAAGTCAAATCAGCAGTAGAAAGATGCTTATATCCGTACATTTTCAACTCATGAGTTCAACGTATGAGTTTCAAAAATCGCACTCCAGGTCGTTCTCCGGAGATACACTTTACAATGACAACATCGTTGGTTTAAAGCTTGCCACGCGCTGTTTGCAATCGTTATGTTGTCATTATAAAGTATATCTACAGAGCATGACCTTAAGCCTATATTTGAATGTTCATTCTTTTACCGTGCGGGAGCGGTGTCGTGTAAATGAGCTATGACATTAATCCTGATCTTGAGAGTCACGTGGCTAGAGGATTTACGGGTGGACATGTTTCGTTCGCTCGTGGGTTAGGTTGCCACGTGGCTCCGCCATTTTATGGAGGCTCAAGTGTGTTTTTGCACAAACACAATTCTTGAGATCACCGAAATGTCTACTACCGAACAACGTCAAGCACATCTGCTATTTAAACTAGACTTTGGCAAAATTATCGATACTACGATGGAGCCACAATTTTATGATTAGAATAGACGTTAATCCTTTGTGGTATGTTTATTGGACGAACAATGTTTTGACACAAATGACAAATACCTATGCTTTTCCCTGCGTTTGTTAAAGGGGTGGAATGTGCAAATGTGCAACCAAAACATCTACTGGGTTCCTCCTGTTTACAATAAAGTTGTATTGCCTAGTTTCACGTAGAAATGCGTATTTTTCTTTTGTGTATATGTGTTAAATAGGTGAAGTGCCACCATAAGGTTATATGTTTCTGAATAATGGAGTAGAAATTAAACTATGTTATTTAGATTTATGTTTTTATTCGTTAGCGCTAACGATTGCAAGATATATTTTAGTAAAGCCCAGTTGTTGTCTATCCTACATTTTATCCATATTGAAGATATTTTAATGGGATATCCACGTTTAATGATGTAGGTTATGTAGATGATGATGATGATGAGGTACAATATGATGATGAGCTGTCTTGTGGTGGACGACGGCGTTGAAACTGAAAAAAGATAACCTAAAGTTAAAAAAATTGATACTAAGTACCCAAGATAAGTGGAGCAAAATTGTAGGTATCAGAATGGTACCCTAGGGATGGCAAACGGAAAAAAGGAAGACCCTACAAAAGATGGGAAGAGCGGGTGTAAACTGGAGAAGAATTGCCAGAGATAGGTTTCAGTGGAAATTGTTAGAGGTGGCATTTGGCGAGAGGCACACTGAGCTACGAGATCTTCTCTAGATACAATCAGATGTTTCACAAAGCAAAGAAGTTCAGCAAAAAGGGGCTTATTGAAACTGTTGATATAAGGACGCGGTAAAAACCCCTGAAATTTGTTTCATTTATGTCTAAAATCGTAACTACGCAAACTTTCAAAGACTTCCAAGATGCCAACAGATGGCGATACCGTCGCTCTCGGAAATATGCTCCATACAAAGACAACGTTCACGACAATACGTCACTCATAACCTACTACAAATAAGATTCACAATCGAATGCGAGACATAAATCGCGCAAGAGAAATAATCACAGAGATTCGATATCTATACAAGGTCCAACTAAGAACTGTTGGACCACGGCGGGTCCCCAGGCTTCACACATAGCTTGGCATGGCCTGGCGGAAGATCTTCACTATACATAAGAATTTCCTCCTCCTCAGTCCTCTCAATGTTTTCTTACGTTTCCATTTCAGGATTCAGGAGGATCCTTTTCGCGTCCTTTCGAGATAGTAGTTTAGCGCATACTCTTAGGAGACGCGGGGCGGCACGCGGGGCGGTCTGCGGGGTGCGCGCTGCTCGTTGGGCGGGCAATAAATGTATGACAATTTGACACGTGCAAAAACGCTTCTCCTTGAACGCTCTCATACATCTTCATATGTTTGTTTTTCCGGCAGCCCGCCCCGCAGCCCGCCCCGCGTGCTACTCCGCGTCTCCTTGAACGAGGCCTTATGCCTTTAGAAATATCCTGCGTACCTAACTGCTTTTCTAATAAAGCCCAAAACTCCTTTTAATAACTCTTTAAGAGCGTCGGTTTGGCGCGTTGCAGAGCGGTATGCACACTCAATCTTGAGATGTCCTAGTGAGTTTTTCTAACTTATGTATTGACTGCTCTCAAACGGTGAAGGAAAACATCGCGAGAAAACTTGCATACGCTGCTGAAGAAGAAATTGTGATACATACGCCTGCCAAATGCAGATTGATGGACTACTTACACATGTATCTGCATAATCTGCATTGGGCACGCGTGGTGGACTAATACCCATACACCCTCCTTACCGGGTAGGCCTGTGCCCTGCAGTGGGACGACGTATATTGGCTTATGATGATGAGTAAATAAAGACGAAATCGGCTACGAAAATTAATCGACGTGATTATAACTTACCCACGGTGGTCATCAGCGGAGTAATGAACAGACCGCACGTTGCCGTCGGGTTCGACCAGGGAGTACGCCCCCTTCACGACGTCTCCATGACGGGACTCGTGCTGGGACTTGTGGTCACCGGTGTGGGGGTCGGACACGGAGTAAGAGAACTTGTACGCGGGGTATGACCACTAGTAAAAGAACATAATTCAAAAATGTTATTAAGAGAAAAATGCGCTATAATTTTGCAGGAATTAAAATGGTAGCAAGCCTGTTGTGGTGTCCTAAATAGCATTTTTTCATTTCTAAGCAATTAAACAACATTTCTAAAAAACAAGAATGTTTCATTGTAGTCCTGATTGGCTTTCAATTTATCGAAACATTACGGATTATCTATTATGTTTTATGCTTGTTGTTATTATTGCTTATAATATACACGACACCGCTCCCGTACGATAAAAGAATGAAAACAATTATTTTAAATATAGGCTTAAGGTCAATCATGCTTTGTAGATAATGTTGTCATTGTAAAGTGTATCTACAGAGCATGACATAAAGCTATATTTGAATGTTGATTCTTTTATCGTGCGGGAACGGTGTCGTATAAGTGAGCTAAAGACTAATGGACTATGCTAAAGTTTCAGAAAGAATAACTCTATGTGAAATATTGCTGTGAAGCAACAGATAAACAATTAAATCAAAAAAGAAAATACAACACGTAAAAATCAATTTAACATTCTAGCAGAATAACTAACTAATGTAAATCAAATATTGCTTACATGATCATGTCCTAAATGATGTCCGTGTCCTCCATGGTGGCTCACAGCACCACTCCACCCACCATGGTGGAGACCAAGGTGGGCGTTATGGTGGATACCATGGTGAGCTCCATTGTGGATACCATAGTGGGCGCCATGGTGGATACCATGACCATAACCGAGACCAGCATGGCCCCATCCTAGGCCAGCATGGCCCCATCCGTGCGCTCCATAGCCCAATCCATGTGCTCCATAGTCCAATCCATGCGCTCCATAGCCCAATCCGTGTCCAAGTCCATGATGACCTAAACCTATTCCGTGATGCCCATGCCCATCAACACGGGATTGGTGCGACACTGCTAAAGAGTGCGCATGAGCACCGATGACGAGCAGACATAACGTGGCAGCCTTTAAGAAAACATAAGAAGAAATTAGATTCTGAACTGTCTTAAAAATCACGATAATCTTTTCTATTCGAGAAGATGATTGCTATAAGGTTGCTACGGGAACATATCTTTATCCTATTACCATCGCAACCGTCAAGCGTAGCGTGGGTAGGCCCCCACAGGGTGGATTGAAGACATGGTGAAGGCGGAACCAGATGGATGAGGGCAGCGCAGGACCGGTCGTTTTGGCGATTCTTGGGGTAGGCCTATGTCCAACAGTAAACGTCTATCGGCTGATATGATGATGATGGCAACAGTAAAAGGCAGTCATTTTCCCTAACAGAGCGTTAATTTCAAGTACCCACTTGGAACAGCATGTTGTTTGTTTGATACACCTCGTCCACTGGACTTTAACTAAGTAATAAACAAACATAGACCCGCTAACATATTTATAGGTATGAGTGCGAAATTTTTGTACTACACGATGCAATTTAGACGACATGTGTTAGGTAATTATCCTGTTATAATTAACGAAAATCGATATACTTAATAAGGTTGATCCGCGAAACCTGATTTTCCATTTTCAGTTGCCAAGGGCAGGCTTCACGTTTGGGTAAACAAGTGGACTGAAATCAATCAACACAATAAAGTACTAATTACAATTGGCAGGTGTTTACTCCGTACTTAGAATCTTACAACAACTAGTAGTGAAGACAACTAACAGTTAATGATTGCGCACGTGTATTTTACATTCTTTTAATACGCGTTCAAAAAAGGTTAGTAACGAAACTCATAATGAATAGCTGACCCGATAGACGTTGTTCTGTCTAAAAACTTTATTCTGACTATAGTCAGAATTATAATGAACATTTAATTTAAAAAAAACCTATTCGGTCCAGCCGGTTCTCAAGTAATCCGCTTACTGACGAACAAACAGCATTCAATTATTATCTATAAGCCTCAGTTTCAGAAACACTCATTAAAATTAAACCTCCAAAAATCACTTGCTGTCACATTTTGTCTTGTTGACGTACTAAAAGCTAGCAAGAGATTTAATGGAGGATTAACTCTAATGAGCGTTTCTGCAACTGGCGGAAAGTCTATTATTATTGTTTTTTGAGGGCCTTAACCATGCCTATGCCACTGCGACCATCGCTGGTCCTTTGTGAACGCCCCCTTTTATAGTTCCCTACTGATACCTACTGCAGTCAAGAATTGCAGCAGATTTCCAACAGGGATAGTTTGTATCTCATCTGGTATCAAAACCTCTTTACCTAGATATATACTTCGTTTGTACATGAGTGGGCCACATTCGCATAGCAGATGCAAGGGAGTTTCCATCTCCTCCTTGCAGAATCTGCAGCTGATTGAGCCATTTAGTTTCAGCGTGTGCATTTATAAGACTAGCGAACCGCCCAGCATTTTCTGGGTGTAATCTATATATCTATACTATTATAAAACTGTAACAGGAAGTTTGTCTGTACATTGAAGATATTAACAAAAAAAAAGTTACGAGATGGTTTTTAGGTGTCCTTGATTCCATTTCACCAATTTTTGGATTTTTTGTCTGTCTGTTTGTTTGTGTGTTTGTTTGTTTGAACGAGTATCACGCAAAAACTACTGAACCGATTTTGATGAAACTTTTTTTGTTTGATAGCTTATGATCTGACTTAAAATCTGGTATATAATTTGTGCGGACGAAGTCGCGTGTTAACGCTCGTAAGTAAATATATTATGTCACAAAAACCTTCCAGAAGAAATTCCCTAATTGACAGTGAAAACCGTATCAAAATCCGTTGCGTGGTTTAGAAGAAGTAAGAGGAGAAACAAATAATGAGGAATGACGCGGATAGCGACTTTGTTTCATACAATTTAGAGATAAACACTCACTTGCAGAAACGCTCATTAGAGTTAATCCTCCATTAAATATCTTGCTAGCTTTTACTACTTTAACAAGACAATAAGTGACAGCAAGAGATTTAATGGAGGATTAATTTTAATGAACGTTTCTGCAACTGATAGTAAGTGTGTCAAAATCTACGGTAAAAAAATCGTAGAAACTCTTGTAGTGCAAAGATTTTATAATAAGAATAAAAACCGGCCATGAGCGTGTCGGGCTCGCCCATGATAGGGTTCCGTAGCCATTGTGTACTTACTTACAAAACGCTATGTTGTAGAATCTTTCAAATTTTTTACTTAATATCTTGAGACAGAAGCATTAAAACGATTTAGTTTCTATGGATATTTTGTTCCATTTGATAAAACGATGTATATAAAAAAAAAAATTTCCAACCCTTTGTCGTTGTAATTGTTTCTTCATAGTCATGAAGAAACCATTTTTTTTGAGGTAGTCACCTCGTTCATGTTTTTGGGTTACTGTTATCTACCGTCGTGCCAAATTTTGATTCAATATCGATTCAATAGGTGCAAAAATGAGCTAGTAATCGAGGTGGGACATACAGACAGACAGACAAACAGAATGGACGACGTATAAGGGTTCCTTGGTTGGATCCCTAAAAAGGCTTAGTTACATTTTAATTATTTACATTAGAGTCAGAGCTGCTGGATGACTAATGTAGGAATATAATTGCTTTAGGTAGCCAAATGCATATAAGTGTATTTCTTTGAACTGGACTATTTCAGAACGGGATCATTTTTGTGTTGAATTTTACATAGGTAAGTACAAAAATGTTAAGGAATTTTACAATTAATTTTACAATTCCTATGTTAAAATAAGCGAAATCTAATTGCATCAAATTTCAGCCGGCTTTTCGGTAATTAAGAATTTTGTTTACATTGAAACGTCAAGGAATTAGTTAATTTGCTGGTTGCATCAAATGAATTGTTTCGTTGAAACGATTGTACTTACTCAATTTGGATAAATAACTAATCAATACCTCATAGAAATAATATTTGTTGTAAACAAGGCAACAAATTACTTGAAAGGCAAGGTTAATTAATGCATTTTGAGTATTTTTTTAAATCTGATAATGATGGATGTAGGGACATTGGTTGCATTTCATATCTGTTTATGCTGCAGTTTTATATTGATGCCACGAAGCGACTGGATCGTTCGCCAGTCGTTCCCAATTTCCCATACCACCGAACCGCTTGGTTAATATGTAACTCTGAATAAGTGCACTTAATTAAATATGTATTATCAAGAACTCTTTTCCATCATCCACCGCAAGAATTAGAAGAATATTAGAATAGAAAAGGATATTAGAATTAGTAAAGAAAAATATGTAGATAATAAAAGATGAGACAGAAAGAAGAGAGGCTTTAATTTTTTCTCTGTTCGGAAAATGAAAAAAAGAGGTTTAATACTAAAAAAATGTTAACGTTAATGTTTAAATGTTAATATTGAATATCATACGTTGAACTCAGCAGTTGAAAATGTATGGAGATACGCATCTTTCTACTGCTGATTTGATCTTGAAAAATCTTACTTCAGGAGTGCGATTTTTGAAAGTCAAATCAGCAGTAGAAAGATGCATATTTCCATAGTAATTTTGAAATTTTCAACTGCTTAGCTCAGCGAATGAGTTTCAAAAATCGCACTCGTGGATGCATACTGCAATGAGTGGCGGGATGTAGCACCGAACAGAGAGACGTGGAAGAGTTTGGTGGAGAATTTTCCCAGCAGTGGAACAAAAAAGGTTTAAAAAAAAGTTGTTCGCTCGAAAGTACAATCTTATGAATTTGATTTTATAACCCAAAGTAAAGCAACACCGGTCTACCGTTTAAGTGGTACGGTACTTATTTCATCTCCAGCCTCTATGCTAGGAACACCCTAGCTTCCCAGTAAGAAGGCACGCTAAGCTGGCCCTAGATATAGTGCCGGCCGTAGCTAGATCTGAATTCAAGGTAGGGCATGTGAGATGAAAGTAGTGCGCGGGTGGGCGGAAAGAAAGGGCTACAGTTTATTTGGGCATCCAATAAAATTTTATGAAATCGTATCCATGGTATTAGAAGGGCACAATTATTGGGCGAAAGCACTCGCACAATAAACACAGTACCCTTCCTTTGCGTCGTGCAGTCGGGTTAAAAGCCAGTGATCAAAGCAAGATATTAATTTCACGGGGGTACGAGTAAAATTAATTTTATTAGCCTATATGCTTAAAAACATCATTCGAAACCTGAAACGAGCGAAACGAGCTCGAAATTTTACAGCACTGTGACAGTTGTAAATCTTTGTTTAAGAGCTTAACATTTTACTCGGTTGTGTACTCGCATAATAAATTCAATAAGCTGGATTGAGCGAAGCGAGCTTAAGATTTCACAGGTCTGCGACGTGATTATGGCTACAATTCTATCAATTCTGTCTGGGGATCTGGGCGCATGTTCCACGTGCCCCACGTGTCCTATTGATAGATTGATTGATTTGTGATTTGTGAAGAACTTAGTGGTAAAGGCCAGGAATCGAACCGCCGCGCGCCGCCGCCTCATGATTGAGGCGCTAGCTCTCTTCCGTATGGGCTATCATCACTCTACGATAGTGGATAGGTAATTTTTAAGTTACCTACAAAAACCTAACTCTATGCCTATAATAAAAGTTGAAGTGGTCTAGGTTTTTGGTCATCAGTGAGTCAGTATTAAAAGTAGCAATATCCGAACGGCGCTGATAATATCTTAGGAACTGACCCCTTACTCGTACTTTGGATATGTCGTGATCGGTTTTGACGGAATTTCACTGAAATAGAGTGGACATTTGAACTAAAACTTTCACGGTGCATCGAAAATGGAAAGTCTGACTAGACCCTCTGGTTCGGCTACTTTTATCAAACTTGGGTTTTTGTATAATTTGACAACAGACAATCAAGATTACCAATATGAGGGATGAATAGATTTTAAGTTGTGTGCATGATGAATTATTAGGGAGTCGAAAGTAGCTCAAAAAGGTTTAGTAATATAAGTTGCCCCTTTTCCCCCGAACTTGGCTGACACTAAACCGTGTAAATAGATATATAGGTAAGAATTTAGCTTTTAAATTGTAATGCTATCTGAAACATCGTATACTTAGATATAGATCGATGAAAAGGTCATAAATATGGTTCGTTGGACAATGTAAATAGTTGATGATTGATGATTATACCGTAATAGTTAGCTCTGCAAAGTCTTTCGTTTTTATTATACTTACCTATCTATCAACATTTAACGTATAAATAATAAATTAAAAACACCGTCAATAAATAAGCCTTTTATTAATACTTGTACAACAGATAATTTGATGAATTTAAATTGGTGTAGGTAACATAAATATAAAAAATCAATTTCGTCATTTTTTTAACTTAGATATTTTTATTATTAGGATTTTTTTTATTAGTACTTACATAAATAAAATAAAGTGTTGGTAGTTAGTAAAACATTTTGAATAGAATAAAGGAACAATAATATCACAATCAACATCAGTACAAAAGCACATCTTTGATAACACGTTCGTTGGCATAGACTTCATTTTTTTTTATTTATTAGGGATTCCAAACAGTCAAATATGAACTTATAAACATTCTATTGTTATTACAAGTAGGTAACTTAGGACAAGATAGCATCTGCAATTACAGTAAGACATATCTATAGATGGGAAACTCTGGAAGAAAATGGGATGAGTCAACCTGGCAGGGCTTGAGGGTGAGGGGCTACCGTACTATTATTTCGCAGTCCGGTAATCGTATGTACAATATGACAACCCGTAAATTATCCGCCATAATTGCCGCCACGTCGACTTTCCTGAATCTCCAATACAAAGTTTTAATGCAGTTTTCCTAAGATGAAGGGGAAATGGAGCCAATTGTGGAGGTATCAGCCAACGGAAGTGTTACACTCAGTTATCAGTGTGATTAATGATTGCTCTTTAGTCCAGCATAGTCCATACCGCCCATTTGGTAGCCGTACTCGTCTCCATAACCCTTATTTCTCTCTGCTGAAGCATAAGACTCAGGGCGACGCATCCGACCTTCACGGCCATATTCACGATACTTTTTCTCACCATGTAACCTGTGCGCTTCGGATTCAGATAGCTGTTTAAGTCTGAGGAATTCCAAGAGCTCATCGAAGTTTTTGTGTTCTTTCTTTTCATTGCTGTAGACGTTTTTGGGAAGGATCATGATCTGGCCGCCGTCGGAACGAGTGTAGTCTCGGCCACCAGTCTTCAGATATCTGTAGTCGAGGATCCAGGTTGGTTCGTAGTAATCAGGGCTATAGGCGTTTAGAATGATTCTGTAGAATGAAAAGTTGGTTTTCGTTAGGGGGTTACGGTCAGGATTAACAGCGTGAGAAAAAAAGCGATCACTTATTACGTTTGACCATAAATACTTTTTGGTGCAAACCACCCTATTCATTTAGGTACATTCTAAGTTTAGAGACCTGCTACTTCATATACCTATATTAATAAAAAAATAACTTACTCTCTTTCCCGTGCGTTATGCGGGCCATGAACCTGAAAAAAAAACGAAATATTACAATATTTAAAAATTGATTATCTGGGATTTTTGTATTTTAAAACTATTAATAAGCAAATAGTTTGATTAGGAATTCTTTTTTCACAAAAACATTAACATTATATTTTTATTGGTTTTGATATTGGGTATCAGCCTCTATATTGTACAGATTACATCATAATATCAACCCATAAGCATGACTGCATAGATCATAAATTCGCACCCTCGCCACCGAATCGTCGAACAGCTCTAAGCGTGACTCTAAAACCATCTTTAGTTCAATTTAAGGTTTAGCTAAAATTAAGTCCTCTAGTTTGACGACAACAGCTGTACCACCCATTAGGTGCGACAAAGCTCTGGATATTTTATCTCATGTGCATAATGTCGTACCTACACAGCCCGGGTGCAAATACAACGTGTATCCGACGCAAAAGTTTACGACGACATCGCTGAGCGAAACGGGCTTTTCTGCCCCCGTATCTCGTCGCATAGCTTCCTACGGAGAGGTACCACAGATTACAAGTTACTTCGTAACAGATACGCCACTTCCTTAGAAAACAATAAATTATCACGCTTCAATTACCTACTTCCAGACGGTAAGCGCAAAAATTTACCTAGTGAAGCTTGCCACAGTGTCGCTATTACTTCGAACAGAGCGCGACGTATGCGACGTCTAGAGCGAGTGGCAGAAATCAAGCAAGTGCGTCGCTTGCGGTATCTCGGTACTTACAGCCGAGTGACGGCGGCCTGGCGGTACAGCCATTGTTGTCAAACTATAGTACTCTATAAAAGTATCAAAACTTACAATATTGCCGGGATCGACCAGGCGCACTATATTTGGACCGTTGTGTTCGCCATCTCGCTTGTCATCACGGTCGTCGTAGCCGCCGTAGTCCTTCAAATCGCCCATATCTCTCATACCACCGAGGTTCTTAATGCCGTAGTCATTCACACCACCGCGGTCTCTCATTCCACTGCGGTCATCGTACTGATCGCTGTAGACGTCATGGATTGAGATAGTCTCCGCAGCATGATCGGCCGCAGGCTCCGATGTTACTGCGGCTACCACAGCCGCTACAACTAGCCACTGCAAAATGTTTTTAGGAAAAAAATATATACACACCCAGTCTTTTTTTATTGACTATAGTCATAGCGTAATAAAGTGGTTGCGGTCAGCGGTCGCAATGGGGCTATACTCGCGCGGTATGGGGACTGGGCACCGGAAAAGTCGGTACCGCGCGCGTAGGAAAGTCTGTACTGGGACACGCTCCCCCCGGCCCCCGTTCACCGCGCACGATTGACTGTTGCGACCGCCGAGCGCAACCACTAGTTTAATTACTCTATGCCATACATAGAGTTGGGCGTAACTCGTGTCAACGCCCCGAGTGTTGACACGAGCTACGCCTACCTCTATTTTGCTATAATATGCACTTCAGAAGTAGAAGTTCGGAAGGATGCACTAGCTTGGTTTTGTTTTTTTTAAGAATTAATATTCTAAACTGTCTTTTCAATAATTTGGCTTTTACGCAGGCTTTAAAAATTTTATTGAAGTTGGTTACTAAGCGCAGATTAAGCTCTGCAGTATAATGAAAGTTTATCGATAAGCCAGATTAAAGTCATTTCTCTCGACTTCATGGTCTAGTGTTGTGAATGGTCTTCGTTATTGATTCTGGTTAACAGGAGTCACAATGGCGGGGATGAGCGGTGGGCTTACGCCAGAAAAACAAAGCGACTTCAAAAATAAAAAGCTGAAAATAAAAATGCAACCGATATCTCTGATTGTGGCACTCCACAACCATAAAATGTTTCAAATAGAGGCTAATAATAAACGTCCTCCTTTTTTGAAGACGGTTGAAATCTTCTATACTGTACTTTGAATTGATTATCAGACGTGGTGTGTTATTTTTGAATGCAGTTTGAATGTCACATATTCTAATTCATATTCGAAAGTGACAGTTATACACTCTATAATTGAAAACGAAAAATAATCATCTTGGATGATTTCAAAACAGCACTATCTAGATTATTAGATCTTAGGAAGATCATTGTTACAATTATGAAAGTACCTAGTTTCAAATTGTAAGTTAGGTATGCTTAGATAACGTGAAAACTAGAGTATTTATTAACATTATATAACATTATTTATTAACATGGAGTATGTATTAACATTATTATTGGGGCCATACTTCTTCGAAAATGAAAGAGGAGTTGCTGTGACGGTAAGAGCTGAGAGTTATTGTCAGATGCTGCAAGATTTCTTAGTTCCAGCTCTTAGAGAATTTCAAGGCCACAATTCCAGGACCTGGTTTCAGCAGGATGGAGCCATCTGCCACACTGCCAGAGTATCGATAGACCAGTTAAGAGAGATGTTCCCTGGGAAACTCCTCTTACTCCTTCTCCTCATCCTTACTCCGAAGGATAATTTTTTGTGGAATACTTAAAATCAAGAGTGTACGAAGATAATTCGACAACAACAGAGCAGCTAAAACAAAACATTGTGCGGGAAATTAACGCAATTCCGAGAGCAACGTGTCGACTTGTCTTTGAGAATTTACGAGCAAGACAACATAATTTAAAAAAATTAGATGTCATCAAAATTTTAAAAATATAAGGTAAATATTTCTTTATTCAGTGATTATATTTTTATTAAATATTCAAACTGCGCATACATTTAAGGCCCACCGAAGGTTGGTACAAGTTTTGGTAAATCACACAAGCTTACCTGAAACATGTTAACTGCTAGATCGTATGAAGTACAACTGACGATATTAGGCAACGCTATAACATATTACGAGTAGCTTCATTCAAATTATAACCGAACATAATTATTTTAAACGTTGGAAATCAATATACCGGATTTGCGTGTTGTTCCACTTCCTAAGGTGTGGAAAGGATATCGTAATGGATTTGAATAATTTTTTAAAACAGTTTGTGGTCTTGAGGTGTTATATTAATTTTAATGATGATTCAGGTACAGTCAGCATCTAAAATTGGTCAGAGTTAAGATAACAAGATACAGTAAATTGCGGTTTTATTAACAGATGGAACCTCAGGCAGGGATTGAAACCAGTACCAAAATACAGGTTCTGTACATGTACTTCTGCGGTTCTTGCCATTTCATAGTACCGGTGACCGGTTTCAAGCGGAGTACCGGTACACGTTTGAAACCAGTAATTCAGGTACTACACCTATTTACTTACTCTAACGTAAATCAACATCATCATCATCTCAGCCGATGGACTTCCACTGCTGAACATAGGCCTCCCCCAAGGATCGGCATAACGACAGGTCCTAGTCTGCCCTCATCCAACGGGTTCCCGCCGCCTTCACCAGGTCATCGGTCCACCGTGTGGAGAGCCTACCCATGCTGCGCTTTCCGTTACGCGGTCGTCACTCGAGAACTTTTCGGCCCCATCGGCCATCGCTTCTGCGAGCAATGTGCCCCGCCCACTGCCACTTCAGTTTAGCAATTCTTTGGGCTATGTCAGTTACTCTGGTTCTTCTGCGGATCTCATAATTTCTGATTCGATCTCGCATGGAAACCCTAACTAAAACTAACGTATATAACGTCACGTAACGTAATATTGGTTTGGTACCGGTATCACATCATGGCGAATGGTACCGGTTCCCTAAAATACCGGTATTTCAAGACCTAACCTCAGGTGTCAATGTACGCTCAAAAATTTTATGAGCGTTGGTTTTGAAGGAACAATGTATTCGCGATATCACCGCGACACCACAGCGTCATCGCCGCGATATTTCTGAGATGTAAGGGCGATAAAGCTCAATACAATAAATCGCGATGATTCAGTCGCGACGTCGCAGCGTTGCAGTTGCGACGTTGTTGCGATGCAATGGCGACATCGTCTACGCTTGAAACTCACTTATGTGATAGATCTCGTTTATATATTAGATCCTTGGTGCATTTTATATACTGCCTTTTCTGCGCCGAAACTTCTATAAGAATATAGCTTATGGACGGTGCTAGTAGAACTGTCCTCGTGGCAAAATATAAGACTGGAAAAATATTGATTGATATGCAATTGAAACAACGGAAGAAAAAAAAAATCTGAATATTCTGTTTCTGTTCTGGTTTTTGGGTTAGTGTTATCCGTTTTTATGCCAAATTTGGATTCCATAGGTACAGACAGACATGATGGACAAAAGTATAAGGGTTCCTTGTTTGACTACGAAACCCTAAAAAAACACTTTTAACATGTTAAATAAAAGCCTGTAAAAAGAGCAAAAGTAAGTAATGGATTCGTTTTTCATATAAACAATTATTTATACGTTTTTTTAAACCTGGATTAGTAATAATTCATTACTGGAAACAGATTTGTTAGGTACTTTTTTGAACAACGGAACCCTCATTGTGCGAATTAAACAATTATCACTTTTTTGGGCTGTAATTATCTATGAATGCACAACGTGTTGATTAAAACATTGCAATAATTTAATAATGTACCACGTATGCTACAGAATTAATCAAAAGATACATGAAAACAATATATTAAAAGAAAAAACCAAATAGAACGACTTCATTCAGAATATATTGAAATGTTAGGTACTATTTGAAACCACGTGAATCTGATCATCATCATCATCGTGTTATGTCTCGTCTAAAAGGTCATGAACTTTCACAGAGAGAAGTAAAATAGATTTCTAGGCTTATTTAAGGGTCTATGTCGCCTGAAACAACGCAAGCGTAAAACAAACTTTATTTAATTGTGATTGTACTATTTATATAAGTTCAATTCTGCTCTAATAAAACTTTATAAAATATCAATTTCTTTTTTTTAAATCAAATCTCGTGTTTCTATTATTCACCGTTTAGCAGTTATTTATCGATAAAGACGGAGGATACTTTGGCTTGTTTTTCTATCGAGAAAATGTGTCTTAATCGTGTTTTGGCTCTAATCAAAACTTCAATTATATGTTCAATTTACACATATCCACAAATCATACTCCTACTGTTAGTACATCATGTACGCTTTGAAGAATCCTATTTTTTTCACATATCCTCTTAACGCTTATGTAGGTACTTTACCTGAGTTGTCATATGGGTCATCACAAATTTACCAACTTCAAGATATTTTATAGATGTAATAAAATGCTATTGTACAGGAGAATAGACTAGTACCGTTTTTTCCAGACCAACGTTTTCAACTGTATGATATTAGAGTAAAAAAAATTGTACCCTACAATCTATGTTACCTCAGTTATGTCCCTATATTTTACTTTTTTGCATAAATTAATTACTGTAAGAACTAGGGATCTTTGAAAATACCCAATTTTACCGCCCGTTTTCAGACATCCAGCAAACTTTGACGAATAAAAACAAAAAGTTTTTCTCATGTTATTTATGAAATTAACACGTAGATGACACGATTGTATCAAGACCTCCGCTTCCAAGTACCTAGTAGACAAAGTTGCATTACGTTATGCAACACAACCTGCCCACCAAATAATTTCTACTCTACACGTCGAGTCGGTGTCGGACGCTCGGCGGAGTAACAACTCTGTTTCGAACGTTCGTCGGTCTAACTCCTGAGGATGCTCCTTGGTGGAGCGAAACACGTGTAGAGTAGAAATTATTTGGTGGGCAGGTTGTGTTGCATAACGTAATACAACTTTGTCTACTAGGTACTTGGAAGCGGAGGTCTTGATACAATCGTGTCATCTACGTGTTAGTCATGGATTTCCGCAAAGTAACGCCTGATTCAATTAATTTATGAAATTATTAAAATCGGTTTAGTTTTGGAGGAGGAAACATTGAATGCGAAATGCTGATGTCCATCTATGTAGATAAAATAAGTCCGAGCTACAGTTGTATCTTTCGCACTCTAGTCGGGTGTGTGGGAGGGGGGAATCATGCAGTCTGAAAAGTGACCTATTCTCCGAATTTGTTCGAGAGCCCGCCTATCATCTTGACCTACATATACGAAACCCTCAAGACATTATAATGGATACGGAAGACCAAACGAAAAATAAAAATCAAACAAAATTCGGCAAAACGTTCTGCCAGGAAATTCGTCTTTCTGTAAAATCTTTAATGTTATCGTGACGTATGCTAGATTGGACTCAAACAACCAATAAGCGACGACCGACGAATTACAACTATTGCAGCGATTATATTTCCCTACATTTAGGGCCGCTTTCGGCATACATTGCTTGCTTTGATCGCTACAGTTTAAAATACAGATAAAAAATCTGGCAATGTATGGCGAAATCGGCCCTAAATGTAGGTGCATTAGTAATCGCTGCTTAAGTTGCTGCGATAATCGAAAAAAAATGTAAGTTCAATAATTATGTTTTGTAATTTTTAAATTATAAAATGTTCGTTAGATCATGATGTCAAATTCCCTCTTTAAAAGAGACCCTAAGAGCGAACCCCGGTTCTCTCTACTCTTAAGAGACCCGTAAGGTCCGCCACACACAGATGGAATTGCGATCCGGAATCCTGATTCAGTGTTGTCAACTATGGTTACAAAAAATACTAGAGTGCTGTTTAAAAAATGCCTAAAATAAAAATGTATGAAACGTTGGCGTTTCATACATTTTTATTTTAGGATGAATTTTACATTTGGATGAATGACAATAATTGAATTTTTAGGTATTCATTAAAACAAAACAAACGATTTCTACACATGATAATTACTATCATGTGATGAGGTCATGGCGTTACGAATGTTACGATGATGGTTTGTAAATTGTCTTCCAATATTAATGTAAATATTGTAAATAGTAAAATCTATTTGGACTCGATGCAACTATACCAAAAGACTATCGATAGTTTTAATATTAGACATAATCTGCATACAAAATGGCATGAATCATTATACACAAGCGGTTTTTAAGCGTAAGCAATTTCTAAACTATGCCGCAACAACGTCGCAACTGCACCGTCACGATACGGTATCGTTCCATCAACGCCTACGCTCAAAAATCACTTTAAAATATGCCACCTAAGACATCAAAAAATCACAAGATCTGGTGAAAAAATCTCTGAAAGCGGCAACACTCCATGCGGAATCTAATTCCGAATCAGGTTTATTCCGGATGTATGTGGCGGACCTAAATACCGTATTCGATTTTCGCAGCAACATTGATAAGAGTAGGTAATTATTACCTGTACTTATAATTCCACGTTATTTATAGTTCGATGGTGCCTGATGCTGCACTCTGTACTCTGAAAGGCGTAATCGTTGAAATCTTTTATATGGCAGTTAGGCAATACAAAAGATTAAGAGGGTTGTCTTCAGTGCTGGTTATTGGTTATTTGGTCTTTTTAGAATTTTTACAGCTGGTGCGTTTCTACCAATAATGTTACATTGTAATCATTAGGTATGTTTTTAGGGTTCCATAGATTCACCCACTTGCAGATTCTGCTGTGAAGCAGAGGAAACGCCCATACACCTCCTCTGCGAATGCAAAGTGCTCATTCACAGCAGGAGTCTCCATCTAGGTGGATACATAATAACACCTACTGACATTAGGGACCTCCCCTCCAAAAGCATAACACGGTTCATGAAGTCCGTGGGCCTAGGAAATGACCTTTAGGTCTAGGGTGACAGCTACAATAGATCTATCCAGGTCGCAGTAGCTATTTGGTCATTGACCAAGCGACCCTTACCCTTTCAAACAAGAGACCCTTATCCTTTCGTCTATTCTGTCTGTTACATTGCTATACAACGTGTTAATAAATTAGCGCAAACCCTCATACACCCAAAATTTATAACAAAATAATTAGAATGAGAGAATAATTTCATTATTTTGATACTTAAAATTTAAAGTTATTCGCATTTTAAGTTTTGGGGTAAAAATGATTTGTTATCATTTCAGCAATGAATGAAAGCGTTAACGTATTAATAATCTTGTTTTGGCAGTAAGTAGGGTGAGTATGCCCGTGTTGACATCGGGTTCAGCAAATTTTAAATTTTACAAACAAATTATTTAATGTTTTGGAAAAAATTTCCCATCTTGAAACCATGATAATTCGATTCTGCTCTCGATTCTACAAACAAAACTACTTTCTAGTTTTGCGTTAATTCAGTAACACGTTGTATAATGTTACTGTCATTATTCGATAATTCTTAAAATATTCTATTACGGATGTGTTCCTGTGTAAATCCATTTATGAGACTAATTGATCTCTTTTGATATAAAATTTTGATTATTTGAGATGCGTCCCTTAGAGTCTAGGGCCTAAACTGTTATACCATAGGCATAGTTAAAAAAATAGAGTGTGTGTCTTACACACACTCTTTTTTTTTAACGTAGTATACTGTTATTTATGTTTTTTTTAATGTAATAAAGGTTTCTAAATACTGGGTATATCTCATTACAAACACCTTCTGTATCATTCATCGTCATTATCATCATCATCATCAACCTACATGTATATGATCCATACTCGATGTATGGTCCCGACTATATCTTCTATTTGTCATGTCTTCCGGGGTAATTGCATCTATGGAGCAATCACTTATTCCCTTGATTTACTAACACCTGCCTTCTACAATTTATTTTATTGACTTACGGACTGATTACAGAAAGATAAAGGGTAATTGCAACTATAGAGCGATTGCACTTATGGATCATACCTTCTAGTTGAAGGCAGGTGTTGGAGAATAAAGAGAAGAACTGAATCGTGATTTATAAGTGAAATTTCTCCATAGTTTTTTAGATGGTTAAAGGATAAAATTAAACGAAAATATAGAGCGCTCTTCACCATTGTGTAATTGCATAAATAATCTTAATTAAATAACTTATTATACATACAAAATTGCATGATTTACTAAAAATATCACAATTGAATAAATAAATAAAGGTGTTTCAGATCTACACGTTTACGTTCGCAGCATTCCAGTCGGATTTTATGAAACTTTAAACAATCAATTGATGGTTTTATGAATCTATGAAACAATCAATTGTTTAATGTTGGTAGTATTGACGTTTATGTCCGTAGTAGGGCTCATTGTGTTTGTTATAATGACCACCACGGCCTTCGACATTCTCTTCTTCCATTCTCTTTTCAGGTTCTGCTCTTTCTTCTTCCTTTTCTTTTTTTAACAAATATGGGTGGTAGATTTCGCGATGGTATCCGGAGTATTTCTTGTGATGATCTTCTTTGTGTTCTTTGTGCATTTGGTGCTCTTTGTGCTCAACTTTAGGTTGAATGCGCTCAAAATCAAATACTGGGATCTTTCCCATACGTTCGCGGTTCTCACCTTCGCTTTCAGATTCGCGCTCCTTATAGAAGGAAACGACGTGACTAATAACTGGTTTGTGTTTTAGGATTTGATGCTTGTGTTGTTCTTTCATACGGTGTTCGCCTTCAGACTCGCGGTACTTGTTTTCACGCTCGCGGTTCTCGCGTTCGAGGTTCATCATGTGTTTCATAATCTCGCGTCCGCGTTTGTCATTTTCACGTTCCTCCTTTTCCCTGCTCTCATCATCTTTTTCGCCATAACGATACTCAACTTTCTCGTGGTGCTCGATGTGGCGGGGATGATGCTCTACTATGTGTTTATGAGGTCCATCGTAATGAACTTGGGCTTTGAAACTGAAAAGAAAATTTTAGCATGAATCATCTTCTTCTGGGTAAGCTCGCTACATCTTCGTCAAACGAGCTGTCAGATAACAAGAACTTAAGAACTGGTGAGACAGACTCTGATCATTGACTTACAAACTTATGGATACCGGTTCTCATACAAAATTATCGAAAAAAAGTGTCCCAGACTAACTTACGTAAACGTAAGTACGTTTTAGTAAAATAAACAAACTAAAAACAATGAAACTGTTGAAATTTTTTTTTCCTTTTACAACAGCGGTGCGGCACTATAGACGTGCGAGGAGTCGGTTGTTCAAACGAAGACTGGCGCCTAAGGCTGTTTTTCCACCAGAGATGTGCGAGGTAGCGAGGCGGTGAGTGAGGAAACAATCCGCCAATAGCGCGCTCGCTCGATCACGTCATTGGGAAATTGAAGCACTCTCATTGGTCTATTTTTTCCTCGCACACCACTTCGCTACCTCGCACATCTCTGGTGGAAACGCAGCCTAATTGTTAGTCTTTATGCGTTTTGTTACTCTTTTGGTTCGGACACTTTTGAGCGCGGACCCCACATCCAGGTAGTTGGTAAGTCAATGGCCCTTATTATTTTTATCTGTATTAATAAATTGGTTTACCCGTTATGTTTATCCGCGTGGTATTTGACGGTCCGCTTGACGCCATCAGGCTGCACCAGCCAGTATTCTCCCTTCACAACGTCCCCGTCTCTGCTCTCGTGCTGTCCCTTGAAGTCATGAGTGTGCGGATCGCTCACTTGGTATGAGAACTCATATGAAGGATACGCATGAGCCTGCAATGTGATCATACATTATTAGTCTCCATAAGTCCTCACTGTTATGGCACAAACCTACTCCTATCCGGAGGATGGGTTTAGGGGCGTTATGGCTGGGTTAGGGTGGAGATATATTTACCGACGGCGACCGGCGGTAAATGTATTTCAACCATAGAGAAATTACACGCTGCCATAGGGTCTCAACTCAACCCGTAGATGAATCCAGTGACTGAATCCAATGCTTAACAAAATAAACACATTACCTTCCTTTGCGTCGTGCAGTCGGGTAAAAAGAGTGTAAAATGGTAAAGGAAATTGTCACCATTCCCTTTACTATTTTTTTTTGTATATTTTTTAGTTCAGACACATTTAGTCATATCATTTAGTTTATTTAGTTTATATCAAAGACTTGTATATATATGTCCATGGTTTATATGAATAAAACCTCCGACGATCTGAAAGATGCGAGCTCGTCGATGTTTTTGACAGTATCGCTTAGTAAATTTCACTCCAGCTACGTAGGTCCAAAACCCACGACACCAGGGAGATGTCCCACTTTCGCTGAAAATAGGGCCTATACCGAAGCGAGAATTTTTTTTAAATGTTAAAAGTATCTCACGTATTCCTGATGATGCTCAGGATAGTGTCCGATGTGACCGAGTTCGCCGTGGTGGCCTCGCTGCACGTTGTGCAACTCCACTTTCTGTTCCGAGTAGGCGTAGCCATGATGACCGTCACATAGCACGCTTACCCCCAAGGCGAGTAATGCTATAGCCTGCAAATTATGAAGCTGCTTTTCAGAATCATCAGCGGTATTAAGAAGAGTTTATTCCGAGAGCGCAAATGCACGCTGCATACAAACGAAGTCTGGTGATATTTTCAATACTATCCAATTACAGTAGTTATTATTTTTGGTGTGCAAATAAAGAATATTTATGTTATGTTATGTTACAGTCAATGAAAATATCACCAGACTTCCTTTGTATTATATTCCTTTAACAGTTAAAATAAAATAAAAACCAGTCAAGTGCGAGTCGGGCTACTCGCGCACCGAGGGTTCCGTACCACACCCACAACCGCATCCAAAACAGGCACAAAAAAGGCGGTATTTTCTTACAAAAAAAGATTTGTTATCTCCGGAACCTTTACCGCGAGACTGACTCGCACTTGGCCGGTTTTTATTATTTTGTTGTTATACTGCAGAGTTTGCTATAATTACACCAAGTTTGCCGCTTGTACGAGTATGTGTTATCAATTTTACGATACAGCGTAAAAAAAAAACGTTAATAAAATCTAATTTCTTGTATGAGGAATTGAGGACTCCTTTAATTTATTGACATTTTAATTATTTGTTAACAAATCCGCCATAATAATGCACATTCCGTGAAAATATAAACTGTCTAGCTAGCAGACGGACGGACTGGACGGACTGACGGAGAACGTAGGCTTATGAATAGGGTCCCGTTTTCATTTAAGTTTACATCATTTATACAGGGTGAAATTGATATCATTAGCATCCTTTTAAACTAAGAGTCTACCCATCACTTTTACTATGAGAGCAAGCAGATCGGAGCAAAAAAAATCTGCTGTTGCATACATTTCAGTCGAAAAGGCATTGCAGTTTAGTACTATGGAACAGTAGATTTTTTTTGCTCCGATCGGTTTGCTCCCATAGTAAAAGTAGTTCATTTTGATGGGTAGACTCTAAGTTTAAAAGGATGCTAATAATATCAATTTCACCCTGTATAAGATAAAAAGACTGAAGCGCCATTTCAACAAATGGCGCTTCAGTCTTTTTTACCTTGGAAGTGATGATATTAAGAATATCGCTCGCTCTCTTTGTTCGTCTATTAATTAATGCCAACAACAAATACATGTTTTAGAAACCATACTCATTAATAAATCTAACAACAACCCTGAACTAGTTAAGGGGTATTTTTAAACACGCAATGTACTTTAGTCCGTGGATCAACACAATACGGGGTGCTTCTTAATATGCTGACACTTTTTTAAGCGGATGATCAGACCATCAAACTGAACAACTTTCTCAATAGGACCAACATCGAAATCGCGAAAAAAATCCGCTGTCTCATATATTTGGCTCGAGTAGGTTTGCAGTTTTGTATAGAACAGTTGATTTTTTTTGCGATTTTGATGTTGGTGGATTGTTTGGAGATCTGAGTACTGTTTTCACTTTTTACATCAGTCTTATGTAAAACTTAATTTCGATAAGGGTTTTAGATTTTAGTGGGTATGGAAAGTATGGCCAGCCGCCATGATTTCTTTTCCATATTCGCTGTTGCACTTCGAACAAAGAAAATATACCTACTCCTCGAAACCTTTATAATTAACTACAGGACACACAGATGTTATACACCACTAATTTTTAATTGTTTTCACAAAAAGTTATCTCGTTTTTCGTGCCTTGTTCCTAAGGGAAAGTGGTTTAGTTTCAATGGTTGAATACACCCTTAAAATGTTGTTACTAATTAAAAACTAGTGTACGCACGGCGACACATCAAGCTATACAAAACCAAAATAAGCTGGCCACGCGTAGGACGAGTAAGGTATTACGTCACGCGCCCAACTTATATTGGTTTACTCACTTTGTGTCCAAATATTTATGAGAACATAGATTACAAAAATTAATCATAATTAGGTATTATAAAGATACCTAATTATGATAAATTTTTGTCAGGTTTGTAAACCAGCAATGTTACGACAAAATGGACTACCTATTTTATTTTGCGATCACCCGGGTATGGTTTCAGTATACGACATCACTTTTGTGAATATTTAAGTCAGCAGTAGAAAATGTTAAAATTACATTAGCGATTATGCATCTTTCTACTGCTGATTTCAACGTGTGAGTTTCAAAAATAGTACTCCAGTCACTAAATCTTAAAACCCTTTTCACTGATTAATTGATATTGGACTACATTTAATTCTGTTAAATCACTTGGCACAAATAACTTTTAAAATAATTGTTATTTTTGTTTATTTTGCTGCTGCAATCACTTGAATTTTACGTTTTCAGTAACTCACCTTCCAAATCATCTTTATTATTACACAATGATTTCCAAAACTAAAGTGATATCTTCAGTAATCTCATCAAGGTATTTATACGCCCGTGTATAGCTTTAAAATAATAATCGATTTCCTTTGTAATGATGATACTACAGCTACTGTAATTAAGCCTTATACGCCTATCATTTTACAGTTTTTTTAGGGTTCTGAAGTCAACAAGGAACCCTTATAGTTTCGCCAAGTCCGTCTGTCCGTCCATCCGCGGCTTGGCTCAGGGACGCTTAGTACTAGAAAGCTGTAATTTGGAATGGACACAAATATTCATCACACCTTCTTCTTCTTCTTCTTCTTTTCGTGTCAAATGGTTCTGCAGTGATGTTTTTATATTTTAGTAGCTACTAAAATATCACGCCAATAAAGTGGTAAAAAATAATATTGAAAAATAATTTTTCCCTCCCCTACACGCGAAGTGGGAATGGACTTTTTTTCTCGCCTACCCCATAGTGTGCCATCTAAACGGTTGTTTCTGGATATGTGGAAAAATTCATGGCAATAGTATATATAATAATATAATGAAATTAAAAGGAAAACTATCAAGGCTAAGTAGGCTTTACAAGTTTACGAGTAATAGTCGACCAACTTATAAAATGTACTTTTCAGACTTTATTAGCCGTTAAACCGTAGCATAAAACAAAAAGCCTCCTTCTAAGCCCATATTATATTGTGACGGGTAACTACGGTACCCTACCCTGCACGTGGTCCGACACGTACTTGGCCAGTTATTATTCTGAAGTTTCTCTCTTGTTAAAGGCGTGTCCATAATTATCGAATAGTTAAAAGGAAACTTTCGACACCTCACTGTAATACGTTATCAGTATAATTATGATAAGTGATATGATGACCTAAATATTCTAATGTTCTTTTTTGCAATTGTATTTAATTCTGTTTTTAATTTCCAATGATTCTCGTCTTTGGCTGTATCTACAGTCAATATGATGTTTTATAATTATGGTGCAATTCAATTTTATACAGAGTAAAATTTGAAAGAAATAAGAGCCTGGTAGAAACACTCTGGCAAAGTGGCTTATCGATGCATAAAATACGTAGGTATTACGGTATTACTTACTATGTTTTGAGGAGAACCCGTTGATGTCTTTTTTATGGTTCTAATCTAATTTCTAATGGTTCCGTACCAAAATTGGCAAAACGGAACACTTGTGTGAATTTGCTCGGTATCTGTCCGTGTGTCACAGGCATTTTTCTCACAGACCGTAAGACATAGGAATTTGAAACTCGGTACAGAAATAGCAATTGCTGGTCCAATATCATAAATGAAGTAAAAACAGCTTAATTTTTATATTAGGGGGCAATTTGGGGAGGTAGAAAGGGCAAATAAAAAACTGTTTTTTTCTACTCCATGATGTGGGGTATCAATTTCTTTTTAACCGACTTCAAAAAAAGGAGGAGGTTTCTCAATTCGACCGTATATAAGGTCTAACAAAACTAGCTGAAACTATTTTAAGGGGATGATCAGACCATCAAACTGAACAACTTTTTCTATGGGACCAATATGGAAATCGCGAAAAAAATCTACTGTTCCATACATTTCAGTCGAGTTATGTTTGCAGTTTTGTATGGGAGAGCAGATTTTTTTTGGCGATTTCAATATTGGTCCCATAGAGAAAGTTGTTCGGTTTGATGGTCTGATCATCCCCTTAAAATAGTTTCAGCTAGTTTTGTTAGACCTTATATATATATATATTTTTTAAAACTTTAACAAAATTTTCAATTTAATTCGAGAAATTGCTGTCCCCACCTCTATTTCAAAAAATATAGCCATATAAGATCTGAAAAAAATCATGAACATCAGAAATAACGTGTAGATAGCGGGAAAATTATCAGGGTGGCACTAACTTGGATAGTTTTTTTTCTAATACCCAAAAAACTATCACCAGCGTAAATGGTTTTCAGTTACTCTGTGACCACATACTAAGTAAGTGTTTATAGTGGTTATCGTCAATGACCCATGTTAAACAACTGGTAGTACGGAACACTGATTGCCCGAGTCCCGACTACTAATTGCCCGAGTCCCGACTCGTAATTGACCGGTTTTTTTTAAAATTGGGGTACTTAACCAACATGATGTGCAGTATGTGTTTATAGTGGTTGTCATCAATGACCCATGTTAAACAACTGGTAGTACGGAACACTAATTGCCCGAGTCCCGACTCGTACTTGGCCGGTTTTTTTTTTAATTGGTGTACTTAACCAACATGATGTGCAGTATGTGTTTATAGTGGTTGTCACCAATGACCCATGTTAAACAACTGGTAGTACGGAAAACTAATTGCCCGAGTCCCGACTACTAATTACCCGAGTCCCGACTCGTTCTTGGCCTGTTTTTTTAAATTGGGGTACTTAACCAACATGATGTGCAGTATGTGTTTATAGTGGTTGTCACCAATGACCCATGTTAAACAACTGGTAGTACGGAAAACTAATTGCCCGAGTCCCGACTACTAATTACCCGAGTCCCGACTCGTACTTGGCCTGTTTTTTTAAATTGGTGTACTTAACCAACATGATGTGCAGTATGTGTTTATAGTGGTTGTCACCAATGACCCATGTTAAACAACTGGTAGTACGGAAAACTAATTGCCCGAGTCCCGACTACTAATTACCCGAGTCCCGACTCGTACTTGGCCTGTTTTTTTAAATTGGGGTACTTAACCAACATGATGTGCAGGAACACTTTTGGTTATATTTATAAGCTATTATGCTTTATATTCATCATTTTATCGTTTGAATCAAGTTTAAATATTAGAAACCATACCAAGGAAAAGTACCTATAAGAAAGTAGGTTTTAAAATTATTAGTTTTCTCCACTGTCTTGTCATGAATAGGATAACGACGGCTAATATACCTAATTTTCTTTGTTCCTGTTATAGTTAGTAAGTTAAAATAGTTTCAATTTGAACTTTATAAGTACAATCTTTCGATCAATTTTTAAATTAGGTATTAAAACAATTTAACATATGGGTCGAAAAAACATATTTTTTTTGACCTCCCATAGAAAATACATCGACTTATCTACACTTTTGTATGGAAGGTCCAAAAATTGTTCTTATTATCAACATAATTTGATGCACATTATGTGTTTGATTGTTCATTTTGATGTTTTAACATCGTTCTAACTTACCCTTTATAATATGTAACAATCTTTCCTCAATCAAAGAATACCAAACTTAAACACTATTAATTATTTTAAACATCAATAGGAAAATTATCTCTAAACGTTTCAACACGCCCAATTATTGTTAATTTAATAAAAACTAACGAATCAGTTAAATATCTAGTATTTAGGGAAAAAAAAGAAATCAGAATTAGCGCTAATAAATTTAATCTGCTCGTTATCGTATTTATATTTTCCAAATCTTTGGAAAGGGAGTCAGTCTTATTGCGGAGAAGATCGAGGAAGGTTTCTGTCAGTGCCAGGTTAGATGTGGTGGTGGGAGTGATGAACATGGTGATGAGGCGACGAGTGGTGGACGATGGCGTTGAAACTGCAACACAGAAGATAAAGTTAATTGTTGAACAATCATAAAGATAAAGAAATTAGGTATACTACATTAAGGTGATTGCAAACCTGTCTGCGACTAACGCGCCGAAAGAATTAAATTTTAGAATTAGTTGTATGAAATCCTATGAAACCTCGCACACTTTTCAACGCTAAATCGGACGAATCGCTGGAAGAATTCGGAAAATCCCAGACAACAATTCTTTACTATTCTTTGAATAGACTTTGTAATTGTACATTTTTTTTTCAACGAAACTCATTTGTTTTTGACATATAATTGAAGTCTGCAACAACGCAAGCCGAAATGAATCAATTTTCGGTGCCGACCGTACAATATCAAACGCCAGTCTTCTGTCTCTCCAAGAAAGTTTGCTTTCCAGTAGTGGCGATTATGACAAAACTCTTACGAAAAAGGCCCTTCATGCAGCAGTAATTTCGAGACTCCCTCGTAATATCATTGTACCTCACTTTTTCCGTTTGCAGGAGGGCACATCTTAGTTTCAATAGCATCGTTGTAATTTGAAACTCGATGAAACAAAAAAGCGACACTAAGTAGTTTCTGAAGGTTTCACTTTTCTATCGCGTGTTTTTTTATTCATTGACCTGAATCTAGAACTAGGGAGTCTAGTATCTACCTAGGGGATGTAGTTTTTGTAGTGATCATAAACAGAGTATCCTCACCCGGTATGGTCATCGGCCTTGTACTCGACCTTCCTGAACCTGCCGTCGGGCTCGACGAGCTCGTAACCTCCCTTCACGACGTCTCCATGTCGGTGCTCGTGCTGTGACTTCACGTCTCCAGTGTGGTGGTCATGCACCGAGTAGGCGAACTTGTATTCTGGGAACGACTGAAATTTTTTCCAGATATAAGTGAGGCAGTTGGCAATGAAATCACTAGATGGCGTTATGGCCCTGGGGATATAATTGGGAGCGCGCTCTTTACAAACGAAGTCTGGTTATATTTTCAATACTAACCAATTAAAGTCAATGAATTTTTTCGAAAATAATCTAGAGACTAATTGCAATGCTATGCTTGTAATGAGTCACATTTTCGTAGAAAATTTACTTTTTAGTCAAAATTGATTATTAATGTATTAATGTCATAATTATATAACTCACACACTAAAATGTGGGGAAATGTTATTATCTGTGACAAAAAATGGTTTTATAAATTTTTGTTCTGCGTTAGAATTGATGCATTTTAATTAAGTCAAACAAATGAAAACTGAAAATGTTAATAGTTTAATTGAAGAAGTATTAAAAAAGTCTATTAAATACTTTTCATTCGAATAAGCTATCATTCTTAGTTTCCGAGAAATTAAGGTATGTTGTTTCTGTAAACATCTTAATATGCATTGTCAAAAATTAAATTAACTACCTAAATATTAAGAATATAACCATGTCGATTTGATACCTGTTACACAACACGACCCCTCATAAAATAACTTTCTTCCAGCTTCAAATATAAAGGGTCCTCCTTAATATGCTGACGGTTTTAAAGGGGATAATCAGATCATCAAACTGAACAACTTTCTCTACGGGACCAAATCGAAACTAAAAATAAAATTAACTCCATACATTTGGGTCGAGTTGTTTTGCAGTTTTGTATAGAACAGCTGTTTTATTTTGCGATTTCGTCATTAGTCATATAGAGAAAGTTGATGGTTTGATCATCCCCTTAAAGCCCATAAGCATAGAAGGACCCTACTATACTTCTTCTTCTATTGGGTCGATGGTGAATGTCATTCTAAAATTTCCATTCCAGCATTTCACCACACGGATAGCACTACCGGCAGCGTCCATTATATTAATATACAAAGGGCTTTTAGACCTAAACATTGTCATAATCGGTTACGAAACAAACTACATCATAATGAACTAGATATTCTAGATACGAACATTTAGCAACATCTGTGACTGGACATTAAAATAGATTCGTCGTAGTTATGAAAATAACCTGTCCAAAGTATAACTAAACAGACAGGAAGTGAACAGTGTGGAGTAATGTAATGGCAGGGAATTTACTTAATTTATACACTATTTATGTAATTGTAGGCTTTGAGAATATGTCCTACAACCTATTGAATGAATTCAGTTGACAAATGTTTAATAAAGTGTATTCAAATGGGCACGATTTGTGGCAGTATGTCGGCAGCATACCTACTCAGTTTTCTTTCAGGAAATACTTTCAAACACTAGATATAAATTTACGACTGCATCTTCTTTCGGGAAAGCAAAATCTTTGCTGCACTTACCTTTTATCAGGAAAAATAAATATTATTAAATGTTATTAAGAGAAGGAAAGCAGAATGAGGAAACCTGCATGCGCTAAAGATGAAATTCTAATGCGAAGCCAATTAGCATTTAGGAACGCGTGGTGGACTAATATCCTTACACCCTCCTTGAAGGTTAGGGTCATTCCCTGCAGTGGGACGTATGTATGGATAAGTGGGATTACATACGATGACGCATGTCGGAGCGGTAGACATCAGTCCGTCATTTGTGAAGCAAGGTGTTGTATGAAACCACACGGCAGGTAGAAGCACACACGGTGACGGATTGACGCACCGTACGTGCGGCAACTCAACTCCTCGCTTCACAAATGACGGACTGACGACTGCCGCCCCGTCAATGCGTCATGATTAGAAAACTCAAACATCGATCAGTACGAAGTTCAACGTCAACGTGACGAATCGTGGTCTTTGACACATACACTCAGTTGCAGAAACACTCATTAGAGTTAATCCTTCATTAAATCTCTTGCTAGCTTTTACTATGTCAACACGGCAAAAAGTGACAGCAAGAGATTTAATGTAGGATTAACTTTAATGAGCGTTTCTGCAACTGACAGTTAGACAGGCTCATTAACACTGTCATCCTTCGATGGTAACAGTACCCTTTCTAGAAATTCTGAAAGAATATTTTAGTACGGTAGTATTATAATATATAGTAGTTTTGGTAGCAGTTGCGCCACAGATGCAAATCCACATTCCGATCTTTCGTTTAAACAAAGTTTTCAGACTCTGAATAATAATTTACTTTGTTGTAAAGCAAATAACTGATACAGTTGTCTTTTAAGTAGGTTATATGTTACATATGCTATGAATTGCAATACTTATGTTGGAAATCGCATTTAAATATATTTTAGATGATTGAGTACCAAGTAGGTATTTATTTTAAGATAGATTTAGAAGAAGTAAGAAGTGAAGATTCATGGTTTTTGCCTATTACCTGCTAGGAGGAAGGATAGACGGGCTTCGGTGGTGTGCCGAATTCGGTTTTGTACTGAGTAAAATTCAGAGGTTTTGTTGATGTATTTGGGTTTATTGTCTTTAATTGTACAGAAAGAACGATTATTATTGTTGTTGTTTTTTTGTTTATTTTGGTGTGCAAATAAATAATATTTATCTTATCTTATCTTACACGCCTAACTGGCACTATATTCCGAGCGAGAGAGAGAGCAAAGTGTTAACTTCTTCTAAACCTATTCTAAACAATGTGAATTTATTTATGTGTTTTGTTGCAAGCAATTGGCTTTATGCACTGTGTACCCGACACACGTAATTTTTTTTAATTATCCATTTTTATTACAGTACCATATTAGTTAAGCTTTGTGCATTCTAATTTAAACTAGTCCAGCTTGGCCTTATTTTTCAGCCGTTTATAACTGTCTTTACCAGCCTTTATACATCTCCACGGCTGGAACAGAGGTCTAACCTTATGGCGAGGGTACATGGTACAAGGGTGTTAGTCCACCACATACAACTAGTGTCAATTAGTCAAATATAACTTACGTAATGATCATGATGGGGGACTGGGATTGGAACGTGTGGGACATGGTGGTGGTGGTGAGGGATGGGGTGATGGATCGGGATCGGGTGGTGGATCGGGATATGCACGGGGTGGTGGGGACCGTCGTGCTTCATCAGCTCCTGGTGGGATACCGCTGGGTGGTGATGGTGGTGGTAGTGGAACGGGAATATGGCCTGACAGGCCGATACCAGTGCGAATACTGCTACCACCTGTGGGGTAAATTTTACTTTAATATTAATGATTTCGATGTCAATTTCCACACATCTGGTGTCTTATAGATTTGGGTTTATTGAGAAATGATGTAGGCTTTGGTTTAGCTATGGAGTATTGGAAATACAGGGTGTAAACTTCATATTTACACTAACATACTTAAGACAGCTTTTAGACCAGCAAATTGATTTTTACTATATGACCAACATTGAATGCACAAAAATAATCTGATGTTCCATACTTTTGGGCCGAGTAACTCGAGTAGCTATTGACGTTTTCTGGATGGAACAACTTTCGTGATTTCGATGTCAGTGTTAGCTTGGTGGTCTGAAAAATCCATTTTGGTATGTAACGCATTTAATTTTACACCCTGTCTATTTGGAAATAAACACAACATTTTAGAGCTGTAGAATAAACTGGTACCACTCTCACTATTCATATTAAGAAAAGCAAGAAAAAATGCTGTTTGATGCTGACATATACATACTGCATTAATGTAAAGTAATGATAACAGAGCACTTTTTAATTGATTTTTTGTTAACAAATTTTCTTTCTTTTCTTTCTTGTCACCCTATTTTCAAGCAAATAATTATTATCCTATTCTATTCTTCTATTAAAAGCTTCATCTATCTTAAAAGTCTTCATCTTTTCGTATCAGCATGAATTTTATCGTACGAATCACTCATGATGGTAGTGGACACATTTGCTAATCAGCAATGGTCGTACCAAGGCTCACTGCCCATGGAGCGCCATATGAACTCAGGTATTGTCACTCGGAGAGGCTCTTTCTTTGCACCCAATTTATAATTTTAATCGATTATCAGTTTTATCCAACTTATCACAAAGAAATCAAGCAAATAGTACTTATAAGACTTACTCTGGACAACATTTTGTCAGATCACTTATACAATACAATAATCTTTAACAACACTAATACTGTCCTAAACCTGAGACAAAAGTGTACACTGTTTGCCCTGCTTCATTACCTTTTATACTACTTTATAATTGTGGGAATTATTGGAGCAAAAATCCATTGATCAATTTCTCAGGGTTTGCCAATGGCCCTATCGTAATATCATGTAGGTTGCATGTCAGGAAAGCAATTAGGTATCGATGGTCCCCGATATGTAATTATAAGTATCTAAGGAATTTAACAGTTTCGGCATAAGTACGATAGTATCGAAAACACTAAGCGTGAATCCTGCCAACATAAATAAAGTTTAGTTAACGTTTAAATTTTACGGTCATTAGTTCTAAATGAAGTTTTTGTAATAGGGATTAAGTATTTTTCCTTTAATCTAATTTTTAATCGTATTATACTATTGTGGATAATCTGGGAACACGATGGTGTCTTTTTAGAGTCTTCTAAAAAGATTGAGCTTTTAGCAAAAGACAAGAAAAAGAGAACTTTATTATTATCTTAAAAGTTCGGTTCTAAATCACAAAGACAATAAAGAATCAAAGGTTCGGTACTGAACATTATAATCGAACTACTGAGACTTAGACGGATTCTTCGGATCGTATTTATTCTAGTTCTATTACACTAATCGGGGCCTTTATATCAGGGAAGTTCGTAAATTTTTTATAGACGTGCGGGTTTTGATTTGATTTTGGTGAGATATGGTAACTCAGTTGTCCTACGCCTCGCAAGTAGCCTACATTCCTACCTCTTTTTATCCTACTAATATTATAAACGCGAAAGTTTGTAAGTATGGATGGCTGTTTGTTACTCTTTCACGTAAAAACTACTAAATGGATTTTAATGAAACTTTACAATAATATATCAGAATAACACATATAATACAATTTATAAAGATTTTGTGTGAATTGTCCATACGAAGAGCAGACGAAGTCGCTGGCACAAGCTAGTTTGTTATAAATTCTAACATAGTTAACAGGATACTTGTAAATACTACAGGATACTGGGATACTATAACCCATGGATTAAGATGTCTGAATAAAGAACACTTTAATTCTTAATCCTCAAAACATGGGCCCGCGAGGAGTAATTTGACCCTTTCTTACCCTTAACGTGAGAGAAAACCTAAGATATGAGAAGGTACGCGTGTAAAGAAAAAGCGTCAAACATTTTAGTGAGACATAACATCAATCATAAGTTCATAACATATTTACTATCCTTACAGACTATGCTTACGGAAGTTAAAACTTACTAATACATAAATAAATCTCATTGTATAAAACATGGTATAAAAATGCAAAGACTCAACGTAATAAGAAGGATATCACCTGACTCATGCTATTTACGTCTTTACGGCGAAGGCATATAGATTTTTCCATGGGAATTGGTCGTCAATCTATACTAACACGAGGCCAATATTACGACAGTGCACCTGTTATTGCATTTTAAGAACTAACGTGCGAAAATGTGTGTATTACATGTGAAAAAGTGCGACAATGAAACTTTAATAAAGTTTAGTACTGTCGAAACAATAGTGGTTATGCATATTAATGATGTAGAGACGTTTATTGGGCAAACTGCACGAAACAGTTTCGGTAGTTTGAATCGTAAAATTTTTAAATATTCAGCAGCGTTTCCCTTGTTCTAATTTTAAAGTTGTTATATAGGTATAAACGTGGTGGCTCTGAGTATTTAGAACTCTTGACTACCCTGTCGGGGAATATAGTCATGGGCATATGGCATGTATACTTACATCATTGTTATCATCAATAGCATAATATACCTAGGGTACGTGACTCTAGAGACTAGACTCTAAATGTATGCAGTGTTTGAGAGTTACGCGGTTATTATTTAATCTAGAAATAAACATTTTAACGGGTTCTTAACGCGTTTTGGTATATTTGAGTTCCCGATATTTCGGCAGTTGAAATTAAGAAACATCGAAGTACGTGGAATCCAGTGGTTATAGGTGCTAGTGCTTCACCGTCATACTCGGGATCGAACAAACGTCGGAGTGACACAGTCAGTGTATTTTGTCGGGCTGGACCAAGTGACAAAAGTGACAATGACAATCGAGTGAGTTCCGATAGTGGTGCGCAGAGCAAACGACGAAGAGTGAGGGTAGACAGATTTGTCTCCTCTTAAAAATCTACCTGCAGTTCCTCAGTCAACCCGTGATCATGGCAGTTGTAACACTGCCGAAATATCGGGAACTCAAATATATCAAAACGCGGTAAGAACCCGTTAAAATGTTTATTTCTAGTCTAAAGGTATGAGCATCAAATCGGTGTATATGCTGACGACAATATAATTTTAATTTGCTCTCACGCATTTCTATGTGTGAGAGCGAGGGTAGCAAGCATGTACTGTAGTAGCAGTAGCTCTAAAGTTTAGAGCGTATTTTAATTTATCTATACTATTATAAAGCTGTAGCAGAAAGTTTGTCTGTACATTGAAGATATTAACAAAAAAAAAGATACGATATGGTTTTTAGGTATCCCTGATTCCATTTCACAAATTTTTGGATTTTTTGTCTGTCTGTTTGTTTGTTTGTTTGAACGAGTATCACGCAAAAACTACTGAACCGATTTTGATGAAACTTTTTTTGTTTGAGCTTATGATCTGACTTAAAATCTGGTATATAATTTGTGCGGACGAAGTCGCGGGTTAACGCTCGTAAGTTATATTTTCTCTTTAGAACGTACTTTCAAGCATTTGCATTGCAACCTACCTACTCACTTCGAATCGGACCAAAACAAGCGTAAAGTTATGTTAAGTTTATTAATTTTAATGTTGACATACAGATTGAATCATAATTGATCATAATATTATATCGCACTGCCGTGTCTGTGACAGCTATATCAACAATTTGCATTAATTAAACATTAAAGAAAATATCTAGTTATCACACCCAAACGATCGTTTGTTTGATATAATTAAGTACGTGGTACATTTAAATGATATTTAAATAGGGCAGTTTTTATGTTCGTGAAATTATAGGTAATAAAAATACTTCAATGTTTGTTTGTGTATAATTTGCGTGTAAAATGTTTATGAGGTAGGTAGAATGTTATTAAACTAAAAGTGTCCAGCCATTAAATTAAAATGTCCTTGCGTTATTGTTTCGACAACACCGTGTTTTGTAAGCCTACATGCTAAGTGAAACATTTAGTTATTAGCTTTCCATGGTACGGGACACACAATTCAAACATGCCAGAAAATAATGATAGGTAATTATTTTTTACATGACAAGTACATGAGCTAGTTAGCTGCTTATTACTGTAGGCCTTGGAGGGACACACGATGAAGCGCCTTGGATTGTTACTTTTAAAAGACACAATTTTGTGCAGAGCGGCATAGTCGCTTTGCGACAAAGCTCTTTTCAATAAAGATTTAAAAAAAAAAGACACAATTTTCAAATATTACTCAAGCCAAATGTATGGGTCAGCCCTCATGGGTACCATAGATAAAGTTGTTCAGTTTGATGGTCTGATCATTCCCTTAAAAAAGTGTAAGCATATTAAGGTACCCTGTATAATGCAGTGGATTGAGATAGATTTTACGATTTCTATCTAAAAATATATGGTTAGGTTTGGACCATATACCACACTTTAATTTGCTATGGATAGCCATATCTTTGCATAGATTAACTTTTAGGGTTCCGCAATTAGATTTATAAGATTGATCCTTAATTTTGCGTTGCCAGATTAAGCAGACATTTTGATGTCTCTAAGTGCTAATAATTTGTTGACGTACGATTAAACATCGCGTTAAATTCCATATTAATGCTACAGTTTGTGCTGCACTCATTTTTGTGTAGTGTAGGTGCTAAGTGACATAAATACAGGTGATTATGTTTTGTGGTCCAGCGGGCAGCAGCGCGTCCCACACAACGCCTGCCACTTCGTGGTCTCCACTCTAGAATTCTGACCCCCCCATCGGTTGTTCGCCCTGCTGCCCGCTGGACAGACGACCTAAAAATGGTAGCGGGGAGCGACTGGATGTGGAAGAGTTTAAGAGCCGAGAACAGAGTTTTTTGGCGCGCCTTGGGAGAGGCCTATGTTCAGCAGCTTCGATCAAATAAAGTTCAGTAGTGGAAGATCATAGGCTGATGATTATGATGATGTTTTGTGGTTGTGGCACGTTAGACTCATTAGTAAACTATTACATACATTATTAACGTTTATTAAATATAGGCATTAGCAGGTACACACGGCGACACATCAAGCTACGCAAAAAAAAGTGGTCAGTGGAAGCAATCTTGCGCTTATAGTCATGATTATAGAGGCCACTACTTATGTCCTTGTCTGTACGCAGTGCGTGCAATAGTATTTTACTAATAACCGTTACACTTTTTCAGGTCAATGTCTAATGAGTAAGAACACTACTTCGAATCACTCAACCGTTTATTCCGTAAGTATGATAACAAACACCCGATCAAAAACATAGGACAGTTACAAAACATAAATGTGGACTATCTCAATTTCCATTTTCTACAATTATTTTCAATTGAAATCAATCCTTTGCCAATTCAAAGCAATTCGATGTTTTTTTAAATGTATCATTTAACTAGTACTGGTAACTAGTAGAAAGTTAATCTGTGGTAGTAGGTATATCATGTTTTATTATTATTAATAGCGACTGGTTAACATGTATTTTTACATTAATCGATTGAAAAATGTTCAATACTAACTACTAAACTAAGGCATAATGTAGACTACATTAGTGTTTATCCATTCGAACCACAGATGCAAACATTATAGACTAAGAGATAAGTGTAGTTTTTGCAACCATCAGCAGCAAGGCTGATTCAGTGTTTATGGGGTGTAGAGCATCTCTGTGATGGGGATGGACCAGGTCTGCCTGCATAACTAGTAGACTATACTAACGTAAACGTAACCGTTGCATTGCTGGGGGAGTTTTTCCAAACTTATGGCGACGTGGTTGCATTAAAATAATCCCCAAAGCCGGTGATAAGCCCCCTGATGATCCGAAGTCTTATCGACCTATTACCCTTCTTCCATCTTTGGGTAAACTCTTGGAACGCCTCGTTGTCCCTCGGTTAATTCCAGGAGGACCTAAGTTCAGTGACAGGCAATTTGGCTTTACCATGGGCAAATCGACTTCAGACGCGTGTGTTAGAATATTAGATTTTATTTAATTGAATGATTCGTGAGTCGAGTCATGAGTCGTATCATGAGTTTGAATCTAAATTATTAATATTAATCTAGTCATTTACATTTCATTTTTTGACTGGCAACATCTATTAAAAACCAAACCATTGTTGACAATGTTTAGTAACTTATTTTGGTGAATCTTGTTGTAATTGTGATATTAATTATATAGTTATAATCATCCTAAAATCATAGTATAATTTGTGAAGTAATAATTATAATTTAGAAATGATTAAGTACGTATTATAATACTGTAAACAAACTTCATTTCCTGGATGGATTTGCCGCCATTCCGAACCATCGTGAAGTGTGGTGGTAAATCTATAAAAGAGGTGGTTTGTCATAAAGTGAGGAATTCTACCAAAGATCACAGAGGTGGTCACGCTGCCCAAGTGTAAGTGTTACGCCATATTTATTATTTGTTCAGTTTAAGTAACTTGTGTTTGCTACCGTATAATTATGGTTAATTTATAATACCTAATTCTTATGTGTGATTTTCTATAATGTGTTTTGGTTGTCCTATATGGAGTTTCTTTGTCTGGTTCTTCTCCATATGCCCTATGGTTTAGATAGGAGGACACTAGTGAACCAGAAGTAATGTAGAATCAAAGATATAAAATATATTCAAAGATATATTAAGGATAGTCAAAGAATTAAATAATATTCGACTATTCTGATTCTGGCCTTTCATTTGAAATCATTTCTGTACATATACTTTCCTCATCCTCATTGTAGACCAGTGTCCTGAACTGGGGATGGCAGATGGGATGACGATGGTATCATGATAACCTTTCCTTTTCTTATGGGGCATCTGGTCCAACATACACAACATACACATACACATAATATGATAGGTTCGATACGATGTAGGAACACTATCAGAATATATTTAGCCTTGATGTGCTTTAATTATATTAAATTATATGATAAATTGGTCGAATAGTTTATGAACCTAATCCTGACAATATGCCATGAATATTATAGCCCCTAGCTCTCCCTATAATCTGACATCAGAAGTGGGATCCGGTCTAGGATCTTATCCATGACTTCCATGCTCACATACATTTTGTTTTTCATGGCATCATCACGAGGATCGCTGCTCCAGCTGCAAGAGGAAAAGGCATCACGATGATGACCCTGGTCGTCTGGAGACAACCCGCAAAGAACCATTGAAAACCACAAGAATCCAAGATGAAGATTTGAAAATTTTGCGAGGTAACGGCAAATGCCGAATAAGATTTTAGTTTGTAAAAAAACTTAAGTGGGTACTTTAGTTAAATTATAAATCAGTATGGCCGAGCGGTTTTTTTAGTAATATTATTGAATCTTAAGTTTTACGATAGTGATAATCGTAAAACTTACGTAATTCAATCTTAAAATTTTGTAATTTGAAAGGATTCGAGTATATTTTAATCTAGCTTTCTGTTTTGATCACGACTGGTAGTCAAATTAGTTTAAAAGTGATACCGACTTAATATGTCCAAGCTGTTCCATGTTTTTCAAGCGGTCTGTTGTCAAAATGATGTGAGTTGACCGAAAGGTTTGAGTTGACCGAAGAGTGTGAGTTGACCTAAGGTGTGAGTAGACCTAAGGGTGTGAGTAGACCCAAGGGCGTGAGTAGACCCAAGGGTGTGAGATGACCCAATGGTGTGAGTTGACCCAATTGGTGTGAATTGACCCAAATGTCGTGAATTGGCCCAAATGACGTGAGTTGACCCAATGGTGTGAGATGACCCAATGTTCTGAGATGCCCAAATTGACCGTTGTTACTTGTCACCATAATGTAAGATGTGTGGCTGTAGCAATGCTAAAATGAAATACATTGCTTTAAGATTACAGTAAATTACAAATGCTATTATGATAATAACAATGCTATGTAGTAGATAATTAGCTATATTATGATTTGATCATGAACTGATTAAGTGACTTAACTGACTAGTACCCTCTTGGTATAAAGCAGTCTTTTTTTAATGATAAAACCTCCGTTTATGACCAACTGGGCAATGACAGACTTTAAATTCAAATAATTTCAATTACTGTTTTTTGTTTATCGTAACTTACGAAACATTGTTATAGAATCAGTAATGTGGCTAATTATGTCTTGCTTATTTCTCTAAATGTTTTAGATAAGAAGTTTTTTTGGTAATGTTTGGTATTGCTGTTTTGTTATGCTTTGGTTTACAATTATTTTATCAGTTTGTATTTTGGTTGACAATATTTTTTATTAGAATCAATATGGTCATTGTATATATTTATCTTTCTTTAATTATATACTTCGAGAACGAAGTATTTGTCAGTATGGCCGTGTTAGAATATTAGATTTTATTTAATTGAATGATTCGTGAGTCGAGTCATGAGTCGTATCATGAGTTTGAATCTAAATTATTAATATTAATCTAGTCATTTACATTTCATTTTTTGACTGGCAACATCTATTAAAAACCAAACCATTGTTGACAATGTTTAGTAACTTATTTTGGTGAATCTTGTTGTAATTGTGATATTAATTATATAGTTATAATCATCCTAAAATCATAGTATAATTTGTGAAGTAATAATTATAATTTAGAAATGATTAAGTACGTATTATAATACTGTAAACAAACTTCATTTCCTGGATGGATTTGCCGCCATTCCGAACCATCGTGAAGTGTGGTGGTAAATCTATAAAAGAGGTGGTTTGTCATAAAGTGAGGAATTCTACCAAAGATCACAGAGGTGGTCACGCTGCCCAAGTGTAAGTGTTACGCCATATTTATTATTTGTTCAGTTTAAGTAACTTGTGTTTGCTACCGTATAATTATGGTTAATTTATAATACCTAATTCTTATGTGTGATTTTCTATAATGTGTTTTGGTTGTCCTATATGGAGTTTCTTTGTCTGGTTCTTCTCCATATGCCCTATGGTTTAGATAGGAGGACACTAGTGAACCAGAAGTAATGTAGAATCAAAGATATAAAATATATTCAAAGATATATTAAGGATAGTCAAAGAATTAAATAATATTCGACTATTCTGATTCTGGCCTTTCATTTGAAATCATTTCTGTACATATACTTTCCTCATCCTCATTGTAGACCAGTGTCCTGAACTGGGGATGGCAGATGGGATGACGATGGTATCATGATAACCTTTCCTTTTCTTATGGGGCATCTGGTCCAACATACACAACATACACATACACATAATATGATAGGTTCGATACGATGTAGGAACACTATCAGAATATATTTAGCCTTGATGTGCTTTAATTATATTAAATTATATGATAAATTGGTCGAATAGTTTATGAACCTAATCCTGACAATATGCCATGAATATTATAGCCCCTAGCTCTCCCTATAATCTGACACGTGCTTACTTGTGAGAGAGGCGGTAGAGCTCTCTGAATATAGCTATATCGTCGGTATATTTCTTGATATATCGGGTGCCTTTGACAACGCATGGTGGCCAATGCTTCTCCTAAAGCTCAAAAATAGAGGTTGTCATCGGAACATCTACTCGCTTATTTATTCTTACTTTACGAACGGAGTTTCAAAGTTGAGGCTTGGTCACCATGTAGTGTCCAAAGTGCTGACACAGGGCTGTCCTCAGGGCTCTGTCCTTGGACCCTATTTATGGAATATAGGTTTTGATGATTTTCTGACACTTCCTTTCCCTCAAAGCTGCTCGCTAATAGGATACGCCGATGATGGTCTCCTGCTCATACATTCCAATACTAGAGTAGGTATCGAAAGACTGGCTAGCAACTGCCTGCAGCAAATAACAGATTGGGGATACAGAAATCGTCTTCAGTTCGCCCCGCATAAAACATTCCAACTATTGCTCAAAGGGAACCTGAAAGTACCACCACGAATAAAATTTCAAGGCATTAATATTAAAAGTAAAGATTCTGTTTCCTATTTAGGCTTTCACTTGGAACGTAATTTTAGCTTCGTAAATCATATCAAGACAATAGGAGAGAAAGCCAAAAGTAATTTTTTGAGTTTAGCGCGTATTTCCACCTCGACATGGGGTCTTTGTTACAAAACACTTAAAATAATATATTCCGCAACATACCTCGGGTGCATGTGTTATGGAGCCCCCGTTTGGGCAGATAGGTCGGCTATTGGCGCTGCGCGCCGTAAGTTACTTCAAAGTCAACGTTTAGCCTTGATTTTCCTGTGTAAAGCGTATAGAACGGTCAGCACCGAAGCACTCCCCGTTCTAGCGGGGGTGGTTCCCGTAGACTTGGAAATACAACGCCGCGCGGCCAATTACTTTCGTTCAAGAAAAGTTAGTCATAACTTCTTAAAACCTCGCGACCGAAATAGAATTAGTAAATTATTTAACTTTGATTGCAACATCTTTGATGAACTTTTATTAGACTGGGAACTACGGTGGCAAGGGTCTACAAAGGGTCGACATCTATACCAATTTTTTCCATCTGTTCGCGATCGTCTAGACAAAGCGTGGCTAGAGGTAGATCACTGCGTAGCCCAATTTCCTACTGGACATGGTAACTTTAAGGGAAAGCTATTTCATTTTAAATTGGTTGCGTCACCTTTATGTGAATGTTCTGTTGACAGTAACGAGTTCGAACAGACCGCTCATCATATTCTTTGGGAGTGTGAGCTCTGGTACGCCGAGCGCCAGACCATGCTTGACTCAATAAAATCGTTTTCTGGTGTCCCTTACTACATGGATCTTGTTGCGACTAGGGATAACTTCCGTGCGTTCAGATGTTTTTGCCATACTTATTACTGGAAGCAAAATAGGTCATAGTTTCAGTACAATGTTAGGTTCCTATTGTTTTATTTTGTATTTTTGGTGCTTTTGCGGTCGTGTCTTCAACACTGCCATAAATGATCTCTTGAATTGGCTCTCTAATAGCCATGTTTTTTTCCTTCTTATTGCTATACTAACGTAAAACTATACTTACGATAGAGTATAAAAAGCTGAATTTTATACATGTTACTTAACTATTAGGTAAACCTGAATCGGAATTAGGAATTTAATAAATACCTAAAAAAAAAAGGGTCATTAATTTGGCATTTCATTCATTTTGATTTTTGACATTTTTTAAACAGCACTCTATATAATTTTTATAACCATAGTTGACAACACTGAATCCTAAAATATGCCACCTAAGACATCAAAAATCACTAGATCTAGTGAAAAAGTCTCTGAAAGCGGCAATACTCCATACGGAATCTAATTCCGAATCAGGTTTATTCCGGATGTAGCGGATGTGGATGTGGCGGACTTTAGGCTGGAATGACGCGTCAGGGATAGCGATATCTTATGAATAAGAATGAGAGTTTTTTTTTTCTAGAGGATCGATAGATGGCACTACGGTCTGCGCGAATAAAGATCAGCATTTCAAAATGTGTTTCTTTACAATAGTAAATAGTAAAAAGATGCCAACGCATCATTTAATGGAATATTAAATTGTTTTAAAATCATTTTAATCGAATATTTGAAACTATTTACGTCTGACCTGGTTGTATGGGCTCGATCCCCTCATCCCCTGGCCTTCACTATTGACATAATTTTGACATGATTTCACGAACGTCTTTATATGGAGCTATGGAGCGATAAACATACAATCTGTTGAGTTTTTTAGGAACTAAATAAAAAAAAAAAAAAAAAAACAGCTCATTGTATAAAATCTTTCAAGTATTAAGATTAGTCATATATCCTATATTTACTAACTTAGTACGTACGTGGTTATTTCTTAGAACATTTATTTACACGGTCGATTAAATTTTAAGTTTCATTTTTGCACGGATACGTTCAAGGTAGGCAAAAGTATTTAGGTACTGTACTTCAATCAAATATCAACCTATTACGTCGAAATAATTATAAAACCTATCAGAAGAGGGAGTACTATTAGTTGTTACTATTGTGTTGTCTTCATAATATTAAGGGCGAAAATTCTTGCAGCGCTGTGTTTTGTATATTTATTTCTAGATCACTTACGAAATTTTCAAGGCTCGTTCAAATGATCAAAGAGATTTTCTTGTTATTTAAAGTCGTCCGAGATCCGGCTTCATAGACTGTTAAATTTGTCACATCACAATATTCATTCATTCAAGTTCATTGTATTTTAATAGAATTTAGTAACGGCATGGCAAGGAATGGAGCACTGAGACGGATGTAACGGGGCGTGACGAACGACGGCCTTGACACTGAATGAAGACTGAAATATAGCTCTGTAAAGCAATTATACTATCGTTTTATTAAATGAAGAATTGGTTCTTCGCACCGGTCTTACGTCGAGTAGAATACCTAGTTTTCTCAATTCTATTCGTGAGAGGACAGGAGAAATGTTTGGTTTTGTGCTACAAAACATGTTAGAAGTCATAAAACTTTGGTTATATTTTATTTTAACAAAGCAAATTTTTCAGTGTAAGAATCATTTCAATAATATAATGACGATAATAGTAATAAATAATCATCTAAGTATATCCGAATTTTTCTTCGCGCTTTCGAAAAAAATAAAAAGTAAATGCTGTGAACACTTTGACGTTTAAAAATTACATTTATAGTTTCTACGAGCGTTAACCCGCGACTTCGTCCGCACAAATTATATACCAGATTTTAAGTCAGATCATAAGCTATCAAACAAAAAAAGGTTTCATCAAAATCGGTTCAGTAGTTTTTGTGTGATACTCGATCAAACAAACAAACAAACAAACAAACAGACAGACAAAAAATCCAAAAATTGGTGAAATGGAATCAGGGACACCTAAAAACCATATCGTAACTTTTTTTTTGTAGATATCTTCAACTCGCGCTTCAAGATTGCAGTTTAGTATGAAACAGCTAATTTTTTATTTGTTCCGATTGGATTGCTCCCATAGTAAAAGTTGTTCAGTTTGATGGGTAGACTCGTAGTTTAAAATGATGCTAATAATATCAATTTCACCCTGTAGATGTATGGGACAACATATGACGGTGTAAAAACTACATGTGATTCACAAAAAAATGACAAGAAAAATTACTCATACCTACATCTATGATCATTATTTATATGATAGTCTAATAGCGGCCTACGGGGGCTTTTTGCTTATTATTTGCTTTCTTTACCCATGTTTCGTTCCACATCATAGTCTGTACTCGTAAAGTGGTATTTATAACATTATTATCTTGGAATTAGCGTAAAGTTTGTTGTTCTACAATTTACTGCTACTATTGCAACAAAATGTTCTCTCTTTTCAACTCATTGTCATAATTACATTATGTTTCTTTGTCTTACGTGTTTTGAATCCAAATTTATTTTCCTATTATGTTCACTTAGTTCTACTTTAAATTGAGTTATTTCTGAAACATTCGCTATGTATGTATAGCGTCGCTTTACTTTGAAGTAAAGTATTTACATATTTACAAATTGTATAATATAAAGTTATAGTGAATGTAGAGATAAATCATTGTAGTACGAGCGCAATGGTATGAATGAATGAACTAAAATCGATGCCAATCCTGCGGCAGTCGCACGAAACAAAAGCTTTAGAGCACGATTGCCCTCTAAAGCTATTTGTGTACTGCAGTTTCAATAAGATTCTGATAGAAAATTCTTAATGTATGATTTGATGAAGATAAAAATAAAAAGTTTAACTAAGTAGGTACACCGTACAATTACACAAGGTGGTTTAAGGTGGTTTCAGTCCATACAAACGTTTGACGCACAATACGCGTAGACGGAATTAATAAAAGTAATATTTTATATGTGGAAAAATAGTTTAGAAAATCTAGATGCCGCGTAACGAATAACATTTGCAATTTATAATATAATTACGAAGATACAAAGCTTTTAAAATTTTGTATGAAAAACTTCAAAGCTTTATATCTTCGTAATTATTTTATAAATTGCAAATGTTATTCGTTACGCGGTATCTAGATATTACAAACTATTTTTCCATATATAAAAAGTTATATATATTACTACCGTTTACGCGTATTGTGCGTCAACGTTTTGTATAAAATGGACGCCTCTGCAACCGCCTTAAAGCTCTTTTTTTTCAACATTTCGGTGATTTGAAGCCATCTATAAATCCTACAGAATGTAGACGTTACTTGTATATTATTATATTTCTTTGTCTAGTTATATTTATTATGTTCATTTGCTTTATGTAAATGACTTAAAATAAAAAATTTAATGAACTTCAATCTAATCTATATTCATATATTTCTGTCCACTAAATGTTTTATGAGTAATTGTTAATTTAATGCACAGACATGTTATGTGCTGAAAATATACATAAATATATTTTTCTACAAATCCACCGCTCGTTTTATAAGATTCATAATTTTTCATTACCTATTCTCTTACCTATATCATTTTCGAAGAAACTTTCAGAAAAGTTAGCCGTTTTGTATGACAGAGCCCTAAGACACGCGGGTCGTCGTATGAACGATCGTATCTCATGAGACCAAGGTCGCTGCTGTTCTACTACTATATTGTGTGCGTCCCTTCCGCGGGACCATCATTATGGCCAATCACACGAAGTTTCGGTGCAAAATATTATCGAACTATAATTCTACAATGAGATTAGTTATCCAGTTAGGGGGATATTTCCATCCTTTTGGATAGCGCAGTTGGCAGTGGCTGAGCCGTCTATCTATTCTTGCTTAGACTCTTCGTTTTTTATGAAGCATCAATCACTCGTTTAATCCTTTTTAAATTGGGAACTTTGGTCAATCCATCAGAAAAGCGTTTATTCATTTTTGCTTCCATTTTGGATTTAGAGAACAAAAAAATGGTGCTCAAAAATATTTGAATAATATGGGACAGATCGCGTTACGCGGTGAGAACCCGTTAAAATTATCTTAACTTTAGCTTGATTAATAACCGCGTAACTATAAAAAAAAATGTATAAGAATAATCTTTTTAAATTTAATGAAATTGTTTAAATATATTCTTTGACATTTATCCTAATTTTTGTTATAAAGTATTTCCGTATTATTCGTATTCGGTGTTATTCATAGGACGTCCAAAATTAAAAAAAGTGAAGGTGGCCTGCAGGGGTTACGCACGCGTTTGACTCTGGCGATCGAATTCCGATGCGATTTTCTGACTACTTTGTCCATTGTTGTGAATGCTGTTGCAATTGGCTCGCATTACTTAAGGCTATGCTATGCTTGGGGTACTTTTAGTCTTTTATAAGATGATTCATAAATGGGTCTTGTTTATTCTAACCATGTCTAAGTTATTCATTTGTATTTTAATCATGATGACCACTATTTTAGTGGTTCTTTCCAAAATATAAAGAAGCAGAATCACTTAGATCTGCCAAAAATACAATGAAAAATAAATTACACAATAAGACCCTGATTGAATCTCCGGGCGAGTGTCCGTTTCGTTTCAATGTCAATACACCCTAAAATCTTATAAGATCCTTACACCAACATACCCTATGTTGGGTGACTCGCCGAATTTGGAAAAGTACTTAGGAAGGACCCTATCCTTCTAAATATATTGACGGTTTTTTAAGGGGATGATCAGACCACCATGCTGAACCACTTTCTATACGGGACCAAGGTTGAAATCGCGAAAAAAAACAGCTACTACTACTCGACCAAAATGTATGGTCAAGCAGATTTTTTTGCGATTTCGGTTTTGATGAAAACCGACTGCAAATTAAGTTGCACCCCGTATACACGGTGAAATTGATATCATTAGCATCCTTTTAAACTAAGAGTCTACCCATCAAACTGAACAACTTTTACTATGAGAGCAAACCTATCGGAGCACAAAAAAAAATCAGCTGTTGCATACATTTCAGTCGAGTAGACATTGCAGTTTAGTATGGAACAGCAGATTTTTTTTGATCCGATCGATTTGCTCCCATAGTAAAAGTAGTTCTGTTTGACGGGTAGACTATTAGTTTAAAAGGATGCTTATGATATCAATTTCACCTTGTTGTTGTTAGGGTAACCAGTTGCATTACTTTAAGGGGTGATTGTACCCATGATACTGAACAACACGAATAGAAATCTGGCAAAAAAAATTTCGACTCATACAAACGTTCAATCAGCTGATTGCATTTAGTATGGAAAGTAAAACATTTTTTTGCGAATTTCCTATAGTTAGGTTTCTTTGGGAAAGTTCAGTATTATAGGCACAATCACCCCTTAAAGTAATGCAACTGTTCAAACCATCAATCAATCAATATTATACTTTATTTGACACAAAAAACATAGTATACAGAGAGCAAACATTCAGGAAATACAAAAGGCACAAAAACAGGCGGCAACTAAAAAAGTAAAGGATTCTTACCAACAATCAACAGTTAGCACGCTTAGATTAGGTCTCCGGACCCTTGGGTTCGGATGTGAAGTAGCTAATGATCATTTCTATTGCGGTTTCGAAATAATACGGCTAACCTTTATAGAAGTACGCAGGAAATTGTGGCAATTTGTATCATTATTGTATGATTTGTTTGCACACTTGCAGCTTACTGTGCTGTTATGGTGATTACTTTTAAATTGACGCTATTTCAGGAATTACCCTGTTTGAAGAGTGTGAGGTATTACTTATAGACACCTGGAGTCCATATTTTGTCGGAATTAGAACTGAGGGTGTTCTTTTGTAAGCGGGTTTGATGGCAACACCATTTACCTTCTTGTTTACATCGCTTAACTAATTTATATACTACGAGCGTTAACCCGCGACTTCGTCCGCACAAATTATATACCAGATTTGAAGTCAGATCATAAGCTATCAAACAAAAAAAAGTTTCATCAAAATCGGTTCAGTAGTTTTTGCGTGATACTCGTTCAAACAAACAAACAAACAAACACACAAACAAACAGACAGACAAGAAATCCAAAAATTGGTGAAATGGAATCAGGGACACCTAAAAACCATATCGTAACTTTTTTTTTGTTAATATCTTTAATGTACAGACAAACTTCCTGTTACAGTTTTATAATAGTATAGATAGATAGATATATTTCTTTCTCTGTAGTAGTACCCGGCCAACTTAAAAAATAGGCAGTGGTGAGGGAGGGGTATACATGCGCAGTAGAATTTTCGCCTACAACTTTTATTCTGCGCAGTCAAAGAGTGTGATTTGAAAATGTCAAAATTACTATATATGTTATGCAAAATTCGATCATGACTTTGAATCTCATGATTCAAAAACCGGCCAAGTGCGTGTCGGGCCACGCGCAGTGTAGGGTTCTGTTGTTACGCCCTTCACAATATAATATGGACTTCGAAGGGGGCTTTTTGTTTTATACTATGGTTTAACCATCTCCGAGTACATTTTTTAAGATGGTACCCTAAAAAAAATATTTTTCAAAATTTTATTTTACCACTTTGTCGGCGCGGTTAATATCTACTATATATCCATGCCAAATTACAGCTTTCTAGTACTAAGCGTCACTGAGCGAAGCCGCGGACGGACGGACATGGCGAAACTATAAGGGTTCCTTGTTGACTTCGGAACCCGTTACGGTTTACCACGTTTACCCGTCGGACCTTTGTAACTTAAAAGGTTTTGACATGTCAAATAAGATATAATTTACCTACGCATATCTCAATCAGTTCCCCACGGCTCTAAAACTCAAAGGTACAATCTTAATTGTACGTTTTTCTAGGTCGTCGCGCAGAAGCATTACCTCTACTATGTACAATGATTATAGTGAGTAATTTGCGCAACTCCATTCCACACGCTCTTTTTCAAATAAGAAGTCATATGATTGAACTCTTAGGTGCACGAAATAAGTGTAAAATTGGCTTGATTTGAAGAACAAAGTATTTTGAATAAAATAATAGTAATTATCGCACCAAAACACCGGCTACGTAGAGCGCGGGTGCGCGCACGCAACCACGCGTGCCTATTACAATAACTAGACTAATTATTTTAAGCCAAACCAACCTTACATTTCAAGGGTAAAGTGTGGCAAAATTTTTAATTATTATTGTTAATAGAATGTCGTTAAGATCTTTTGTTTTTTAGGATTGATGGAGATATATGGATGCCTTGATGTGGGCGGTATTACATTTGAATCCTTGCGAACTTTTGAATGCAATAGTAGTGCGTACTAAATTAGTGCTATTAATTTCTATAGCAAAGATACTATACAAGGGTAAAAGTGATATTATTTTGAGTCGTGATCATGTTGTAACATTCAAAATCAATCTGTGTAGGTTATTTTCTACTGCTGATTTCAACGTGTAACCTTCAAAACTCGCACATCAGGACCTGATCTTGATCTGATGATATTGTACGGGTAACGGGTTCGTATTGGATCTGATTTAGCACAGGACCGGGAATAGTGCAACGAAAAACAGTACAGTGCCTGAATTGATAAATCGAATTAATCCAAGAAGAGCTAGTTTGGATTTAAAATGTTTATGTTATAGGTAGATAGTATCACTTCATATTTCACAATTTGATGATTCAAGTTAGAAGAACAGGTGATACAGAAACAAAGAAATACTGATCAGCAGCTGAGTATATTTACAGTCATAAAAAATCATCAATAATACACATAAATATCACAATCATCAGTCATCCATCACGATCATATCAACAAGAGGTATACGCTAGGTCTAGTAGTGGAGGCCATGATGTCCATGAGCCAGGGGGGCCACGGCGTAGTGGGCGATGGGGGCAGCGTGGACCACGGGGGCGGGGTGGTGGCCAGGGGTCTTGTGGACAACCGCGTTGAAACTGCGAAGAAAAGAAATAAGTGAAAAAAATAAATAAAGGATACTTTGAACTAATTCTGATGCGTATCAAGATTATGTGAAGTCAGGCAATTAGCATCGGGCATGTATGGTGGATTAACGATCATACATCCTCACTAGACCTGACGTATCCCAGAAGTGGGAACGATAGAGGCTTCCTGGCATACAATGGATGTGACTACCACAAGACACTGGTGATGGCGTAATAATGAAGACCCTTTTATCAACAGTGGGATTATTGGAAACCATCTTCATTTATATCTACACAAACCTTCAGTCATCAAAATGAGTACTTACTATCAAGCTGGTAATGATATTACGGCATTGCTCTGAAAAACGGATAGGCCTCTCTCAATGCGTGCCACAAAACTCTGTCCTCTGCCTTCCTCATACAGTCGCTCCCCGTTATCTTTTTTAGGTGGTCTATTTAGCGGGTAGCAGGGCGTCTCACACTAAACCTGCCAGTTTGTAGTCTCCACTCTAGAACTCTGACACCACATCGGTATCGAGGTATCTGGTTAATCATTCTTTGACCTGCCATCAACTCGACAGAGTCGATATTATAAAATTGAATCTCACCCATGGTGGTCATCAGCAGTATACTCGACCTTGCGGACGGAACCATCGGGCTCGACAAGGGAGTAGCTGCCATGGACGGCGCCACCGTCGCGGGACTCGTGCTGGGACTTGTGGTCACCGGTGTGGGGGTCGGCCACGGAGTACGCGTAGTCGTATTTAGGGTGAGCCTGGAATTAAGATAGCACACACAGCGCTTGTAAATAGGTACCTAGTATTGTCTGAATAATTCCTATACTTGTCCTATTTCTTCTTGTCAACAAGTTTGAAAAAGACCCCAAAAAACCTTATATCATATAATTATTTCCTAGTTCTCGAGTTTACTGAATGTAGATCAGAATGTTTTACACAATAACTTACAAAATGCTTCTGGGGACCTATGTAAAAGATTGTATGAGATTCAAGTAAATAATAATTCTTTCTTTAAAAACAACCAGAAAATCATTTTATGTTTCCTTAAAAAATTCCATTTGTGTATTAAGACACTTCACCTGTTTAGCATGATAGTCTAATAGATTAGGTTAATTTGCTTTGCGACAAATTAATAGACAAGTACTTACGTATTCGTGACCGTGGGCAAGAGCCAGAGGAGCGGCGTGGACTACGGGGGCGGCATGGATCAGAGGAGCATGGTGGACGAGAGGAGCAGCGTGGACCAGAGGAGCGGCGTAGTGCGCAGGTGCGTAGTGCACGGGGGCATCATGGCGCACGATGCTCTGCGAGGAGACGGCCGCGTGGTGGTGGAGCGGCAGCAGACCAGCGTTGGCGGCGGCCAACACGGCGCTGAGGGCAACGATCTGCAATCCACGATTTTACTGTTAGTCGAAGTGTTGTGGCTTGCCAGCCCCATTAATACGATAAGAATAAGATGCTGTTCGTTGGGAACAGGGTACGAAGCGACAATTTGATAAGACTGTGAGCGGAGGGTCCTATAGGTTCTGCTACATGCTTCTATTTTCTGATATTCTTTTTTTTGTTTCTTTGGTTGTACAGCTATTGAAATCCAGAATTAAGGATCATAAAACTTGCAAATCTTTGGTTAATAAATGATTTTCTATAATTTCTCTGACTTGTATTTCTTCACAAACTTTTATTACTCTAATAAATTACTACAATAATCCATAGGACTTACTTTGGTGAACATTTTGCTTTAACTAATCAGAGCAGGTGACTGATACCATTATCGGTCCTAACTCGGACTTTTATATGAAAAGCAAAACGGACTGCTGTCCTGCCAGTGGTGGGGAGTGTGGTCAGTACAGTTCCGTAACTTTGACACTGCGAGGTCATGCGCATACCTTTGGTAAGCCTTCGGCGTATTTCACGAACGCCCTCACGCTGCCGCCGCAGTGCCGCCTGCTCCTTGTAGAGAACCAAACCAAGTCCCTTATGAGAATTCTTATGTCTAAATAATATAAACGAAAATGGCTTGATTCAAGGGACATCATAAGAGATTCTATCTGGCGACAAACCGCCAATAATTATTATCTTTCGTTCAGATTGCATGAGCAATAATAGCTCCAATTTTTATTAAAGGGACTATTAACGTGTAATTTCGTTGATTGAATTAGAACTATAGTGGTATAATACTATAACTAGGTCGGTATATGGTGTTGTTTACGTATTTATGTAAGTTAATAATTGTATAGTTTATCAGTGAGAAGTATTGCAAACTTTAACTGTAGGTAAGCTTTCAGTTAGCAATATGAAATCAGTTTTTACTTAATGTGTGGGTATGTTTCAATTTTTTTCCGCAAATACTGAAATAAAGAAAACATTACATTACCAGGAGCTCCTCTTGTCAAACACAAGCGTAGTAGCGCATCAGTCATCATTGCATTAAATTCGACAAAACAATTGACTGTTTATGGAAATTCACGCTGTATGATATCGCCAATATCGATATAGGTAATTATGATCACGCTGTTATCGTACCATATCGTCATAAGTATTATGATCGCGTGATCATTTTTATCATATGATATCACTAAATATATCGTAGCCCCATGGTAGTAAGTACCATATACCATACGGTTGTGACATCTTACCTCGTCTCTACCACAACCATATGGATATTTTTGGTCCATTACCAAAAAAGCTGACACTGCTAATCAAATAAATAAATATCTTGAACATTTTCGATTCAAAGTTTCCTATTTTCTCCATAACTGTCTTCATTTCTATCATCTCGACTCTTAACATGTCCTAAATATCAAAGTTTTAGTTTACCTCGCATCAAATTTATTCAAGAACTCCTTATAGCCTTAAATCAACTTAAAAGCCTATAGGTTTTCGAACCAAAATATAGATTTTGTACAAAGATTGAACACGATTAGCTTGTCAGGATTGTTCTAATGATAAGTAAGACCTTAACACAACGACCCCAAAGACCATGTCTTTCTATTGAAATGTCAAACCTGCAATTTTTAAATGACAACTCGAGCAGTGTTTCTGTATGCAATCACTCAATTATTTTGACGCATTTAATAGCGAAAAAAAATTAAATGTTTAAATTCTTGTTTCTCGATCGGAATCATAATCTTACTTTATAACAGTTAACTTAATTGGTTCAGCATCTATAAACGATCAAAACTGGTTCGGATACGTGCATTAAGTAGGTACTTCATAAACTTTTTTTAAATACTTTTTGTTTATACAGGGTCCAACTTAATATGCTGACAGTTTTTTAAGAGGATGAATAGACCATCAAACTGAACAACTTTATTTTTGGGACCAACATCGAAATCGCGAAAAAAAAATCAGCTGTCCCATATATTTGACTTGAGTAGGTTTGCAGTTTTGTATGGAACAGCTAATTTCTTTTTCGTGCTTTCGATTTTGGTGCCATAGAGAAAGTTGTTCAGTTTGACGGTCTGATCATCCCCTTAAAAAGTGTTAGCATATTAAGAAGGACCAGCATATGAAAAATCGATTACCAATAAGAAACAATCAATGTCAATCGAGCTGGGATAGCAATAGACAATATCAACACACATACATACATATACTCACGACTCAAATTCCTTTCATGTTCAGAAATATTGCTACAACTACCACCTTTCTGTTTAAGAATGTAGTTGTAGCAATGCTTATATATAATTTTAGCAATCTAACACTCAGTTGCAGAAACGCTCATTAGAGTTAATCCTCCATTAAATTTCTTGCTTAGCTTTTACTACGTCAACCAGACAAAATGTTTCAGCAAAAGATATAATGGAGGATTAACTTTAATGAGCGTTTCTGCAATTGACTGTGAGTTTTATGAAATGATGTGTCAAGTGGTTAGAGCTGGCTAGCCTTTCGCATAAGAAACCTTTAATCTATTAGTCACCTCGTACGACATCCACGGGGAGAATTGGGGTGGTTCATTCTAATCCAGGACCATACGGCTTTTCAAACGGGAGGCATATCAAAACACACCTTGAGATAAATATATCCAGACTTAGTTAGGCTGCGTTTCCACCAGGGATGTACGAGGTAGCGAGGCGGTGAGCGGGGAAAAAATCGTCCAATGAGAGTGCTTCAATTTTCCAATGACGTGATCGAGCGAGCGCGCTATTGGCGGATTGTTTCCTCGCTCACCGCCTCGCCACCTCATACATCTCTGGTGGAAAAACACCCTAAGTGTGACATGATAACCTGACATAATCTACGGGGTAATAGCATCGATTTAATACATTATTAAACGATGGTAATCGTTAGTATTATTTGCTTACACTAATTTTGCAAGAAGAAAAATTCATTACATGTATAATGTGGTTGCCCTCCTTTCCAAAATTATGTTTGTTTATTTCGTAATTTTTGTCCCTTGAGTGTTATAATTCATATTATTATGTGACAATTACAGTAATAATGAAGTTTCTTATTATCTTAAGAAGCAATTCATAACATGCAACTTCGGTAGCGCTGTCATAATCGCCATAAAGTCGGGGAAATCTACAAACTTTTGTATGGAGTAGGTGGCATTAATTACACTTTAGGTGATAGTTTGAAATATTAGTAACTACATACCTGTAAAACATAAATTCTCAATAATCCCCGATTTTTTATTGTGTATTATGGAATAATTAAGGCATTTACAAAACATTAAATTTTGGTATGAACGAAAAATGGAAAACTGGTGATTTTTTACAGGACGGTTTCGTTCAATACCTTTTACTTATAACAATAACAATCCCCGGTTAATATCGTAAATTTGAGTAGATATTTCATTTTTTGTAAGTATTCAAAAATTATAACCTCAAAACTTAATTATTTACTGTTCTTTTGTACACAATAAATTTGCCCTGTAATAATTAGTCTCTCTTCTGCTGGTATGTCTCTTTTGCTGGTATGCTGGAAGAAATATCTTTAGAAATAAGCTTTCCTTTGTACATTTATATCGATTGTAAGGTATTTCTCAGGGTCCTGAGCCTATATAACCACGAAATCTCGACAAAAGTGTTATAAACTAACAGTAATATTAGTTCAAACACAATTTACTAAAGTGTCTTTAATGCAATCTCAAACCGTATTTTTCCTAGACTTAAAGCTTCAACTACTCGTATAGGTAGCAAATAATACAGTTTTTGAGCGTTACGCGGTTATTATTTAATCTAGAAATAAACATTTTAACGGGTTCTTACCGCGTTTTGGTATATTTGAGTTCCGATATTCAAATATAAAAACTCGAATATACCAAAATGCGGTATGAACTCGTTAAAATGTTTATTTCTAGGTAGCAAATATTTCTTTCGGAACATTATAATGTTAATGCAAATAATGTTCCTACACGTAAGAGCGTTATCCCTTGACTTCGTCCTTATGAATTATATACCAGATTTTAAGTCAGATTTTAAGAGGCTAGCAAACAAAAAAGTTTCATCATAATCGGTTCAGTAGTTTTCGCGTGATGTTCGAAAAAACTTCTTTTTTTAAATTAACAATGATTAAAAAAAAGATTGTGTTACTAGTGCGCGCAAAGTGAAGACTCGAAAAAGACCTTTAGCCTCCCAAAAACCTATAACTCGAAAAAGATTAGTTTATCTATTGAAATAAAATAAAAAAATATACAGTTTAAGAATCCCCGAAGGTTTAAAAAAATATATGAAAAGTCTTTTGTTAATTCTTTTTAATCGAAAATACGACTGACGCACGCATTTTTCGGAGTGCTGGGCAATCGCTTTTCTCCTAGAAAATATTCTCCTGAACCTATGGCCCCTATAGGAATAACATCATCATCGTGACCACCATCAGCCCAGCCTAGCAGCCTAGCAGCATAGGAATGACAATGTATGTGTAATTGCTTCGAAATTCATCAGCACGATATTACAATACTATTGCGACATTTCGATATCGAATGCACTACTTCAGAAACCACAACTAGAATACCTACGGCACTATTGGGCTGGTATTTAATTTCCTAACCGATGTTCGTAACGCGATCGCAGGGAGTCGATATCATAAATTGGGTGTTGCAACGATAAAAGCTCAATATATGAATGAACATACAGAAATTCATTGTTTATTTATAATTGCAATTGCTACACCAAAAATGCCTAGGGGAATAGGTTTGTCAGAAAATTTCCCAAATCATACGGATATCATTTTTACGATAGGTACCTACAATGTGAAATAGTTTAATTAAAATTCAAGGAGCACTTGCATCATACTTTGTTTATTATAATTTGAAACGTTTGAAAGGGCTTTTAATAACTTTGTAATTGCGGCATGGTCACTCTACATAAATGATTTTATTGTTTTAGATCACATTGACTTTGTGGTAGAACGCCCATACCGCCTACTGAATACCATTATAGTACAGTCACCATAGGAAAGAACTCAACTAACTCAAGAACTTTGTGGTAATCGCCACGAAGCACGGGTCATCGTTTATACAAAAATTTTCCTAACTAAAATACACAAAATTGAAGCAAATAATACGTATGATGTATGTGCATTAGTGTACGAACAAAAATATACAGTTACACAAAAACAAACAGACAAAAAATGATTTATTTATAAGAACCATTGTATGTCATATGAAAATGCATTTTTCTTCAAATAATTTTGAATTACGAGTAGTACGATAGTAAAAGTTGTTCAATTTAATGTTTATAACATTGTTTGTATACGCATTGTTTACACACTGTATATCGATTACTTTGATGTTTGTTCCTAAGCTTCGTGATGGTAATTGTTTGATCTCAACTAGCATCAGTTGAACGCAGAGCTAGGATAGGCGACAGTAAGCTGGTGGAGACCGAGTTTCATAGCCTAGCCCACCGCCGTAGAGTAGACATCTTCTGGGTACGCTCGCTACATCTTCGACCCCATCTTTGTCTTGAGGACTGGATTGAGATCAAGAGCAAACCCATTTGAAATTAAAACAAAAATATACTGCTTGTACCGAAAAGCAGTATACTTTTAGAATATAGTATAGAAACCGCTTCTACAGAGTAATTATTTCGGTGATTGTGCACATGAGCTACATGAGTTCATTCCGCCTTCAGTGGAATGCCCTGCCTGCGCCAGTATTTCCCAACGCTTATAACCCGAATTCAATTATAGTACGAGTGAATGCTTCTTCTGGTTTAGATCGCTACATCTTCGACCCCATCTTTGTCCAGAAAAAGATATGGGAAAAGAAACAATCTGAAACAATGTCCCTTATGACACTATTGGGTGACTGTACTCTAAAGCCGTGAGGTCCGGCAGTTCATTAGTAAGTAGGTAGTTCGATTTGGTCGTGAAGCGATAATTCCAAGCGTCACGGAAGGTAAGTATTACCTATTTCTGACACAGAAATGCCATTGTAATCCACAAGGCTGCTAGTAAATATAGAATAGATTGAAAGGCGTAATTCAATATATAGTTCAGAGGTCACTCACCCACAAATTGCCTGTCTGACCGTGAAAAGAACGAAACTATTAATTTAAATCAAAGCCTTTGTTGACGAAGCATTTGTTTTGTTATTGTCTATGGTTATAAGTAATAGTAGTTTATGAATAATATGAGGTCTAACAAAATTAGCTAAAACTATTTTAAGGGAATGATCAGACCATCAAACCAACCAATATCGAAATTGTGAAAATAAAATTAGCTGTTCCATACAAGGTCCTTCTTAATTTGCTGACACTTTTTAATGGGACAATAAGACCATTAAACTGAACAACTTTCTCTATGGGACTAACATCGAAATCGCGAAAAAAAATCAGCTGTCCCATACATTTGGCTCGAGTAGTTTTGCCATTTTGTATGGGAATGCTGATTTTTTTTTCGTGATTTCTACATTGATCCATAGATAAAGTTGTTCAGTTTGGTGGTCTGATCATCAAAGTGTTAGCATATTAAGTTGGACCCTATATTTGAGTCAAGCAGGATTGAAGTTTTCTATGGAACAGTAGATTTTTTTCGTGATTCCGACGTTGGTGCCACTGCATAGAAAAAGTTGTTTTGTTTGATGATCTGATCATCTCTTTAAACAGTCGCATTACTTTAAGGAGTGATTAAACCCATGATACTGAACAACTTTCCCAAAGGAACAAAGGGAAAATCGCAAAAGAAAATTTCAACTTTTCACTGTTTCATCGGCTGATTGCAATTAGAAAACTCAAATTTATTTTTGCGAATTTCCTATAAGTTTCTTAGGGAAAGTTGTTCTGTATGATGGGTACAATTACCCCTTAAAGTAATGTTACTGTTTAGATAAACACCCTTGTATAAAATACCGTCAACCTATAAACCATTAGATATTTTACTCAGTGTAGTAGCCGTTTCGTGGTGTTTTATTCCTTTATCATTATAGCAATTAAAGGTATGGCCGTAATAGTTTCCCTTCCAGCTTAGTCTTAATTATTTCTCTATAATTAACGACTTATCTAGTCCTATGTTATGAAATCTTCCAGTAACTAAAACTAGTAAATTACTTGTCTATCTGACAGGGGCGTTAACAACTTTGCATATACAGAAGCTGAGAAATTATAAAACCAAGTGCCTATTAGTTAAATGTTGCAAAGTGTTATGAATAAAACTGTTGAAATAAGATGAAAACTTTGAATAAACATAAGACCTAGTTAGGACAAGTAACTAACTACCTTTCTTGAAAGCGATCAATTCCGCTTGTCACAAACTGACATAAAATCATGATCAAGCTCTAGTCTAGACTTCTAGAGTAACGAAATTCTATTTAATGGTCTTAGGCTTAGGCAAAACATTTGTGGAGCACTGATATGTTAAAAATAAACTAATTAGCTGATACCTATTGGTCCGACGTCGGACCCAAAGACATGGGACGGGTTAAATTAAAAAAAACCAGCCAAGTACGATTCATACGCGAGCAAAGATTCCTTATCACCATACAATATTAAAAAAAAAAGTTTTTTTAGCGCAAGCCCGGCACGTACCTACAAATTTTTATTACTTGCTGTTTTACCTTAGATCATTGATTTATTATATGTCTTCTATATGTCTTAGATATCTATAATCACCCTAAGACGCTTGTGTGTATTACCGTTTTAAGAGTAAAAACAGTAAACGTTGAAAAAAACACGTTTCATGTATATGTATGTACAGATATGTATATAAATATGTATGTACTCCCATAAATTTTTACTTTTGTTATTTTTATTATTTGTTAGCTAATCCGCCATAATAAGGCATATTGTGTTAAAATTTCAACTGTCTAGCTGTTGTAGCTCAAATGATACCCTACGGGTATTTTTCTAGTTTTAATACTGCCAGAAAAAAAACCAAAAAAGCCATGGTGGTCCAGTGGCGAGTGACCTTGCCTGCCGTGCAGGCAATGGTTCGATCCTTGTCCATGCCGACTCGTACACATGAGTTTTTCTGAATTTATGTACGATTTGTAACACCACAGGAAACCGGCATGCTTCAATTTCGAGGCATGTATTGTACCCACTGTCTATTACAAGTGGCGAAGGGGCTCACTCCCCATTACACTGAACAGAGTTTCGGTACAACTAGTGAAATGTGGATGTTATGAGGTTTCAGAATAACTCTGACTTTTCGTTTTAATAGTCCTGAACAACACTTCTTTAAAAGTGGAAACTATACCTATAACGCTGGAAAGCGGTTGGGTATTTCTACTGAAATATAGATATTCTTTACATGACATTAATAATTTCCCTAGGGCGAATGGAGCGGAGATATTGTTAATTTATTTTCAAACTGTCATAAATCTTACTTCATAATTGTTCGAACACCATTATCTTCAGCAGAGATCAACGAAATAGACAAATTGACAGAAGTGGCAATACGATTTCTACGCTTACCGACTTTGTGATAAATATGCGACGTTTGGATTAGTTTCGACACTAACGTACGCTCTTAGTTAATTAATTACAATAGTACCTTTCGTAACGTAACAATTAAAAAGTAGACGATCTACTTATTTGGTATTTTTGATGAAGGTCGTTATGTATCTTTTGATCTTTGTAGGTAAGTTATCTAAGTAGTAAACCAAGGGCCTAAAATATACGGATGTTATTTAACCAAATTACAGAAAGGTTTTACCTAAAAATTTGCATCAAAGTAAAAGTAGCTGATGTAATTTGTACTAATTTTAATGACTTTTTTATTAAAACAAAAGTACAAGATCACAGTGAGAATAAATAGAAGTTACATTGTATACTCGTTAAAGCTTATGTTAAACTTAAGAGATCTAGTAATGGTGGTGTTGGGAAGAGTAGACGTGGTGGCTGGGCCCAGAGTTGTGCACCACTGCGTTGAAACTGAAATATAATAAATAAAAAATAAATATAATAAATTATAATAAAAATCTATTTACAACATTATAAAATGAGAAATCCATCATGCTCGCTCAAGGCACATCTCGATTTTTTCGCTTTCTCGGTGCCATGCTAGGCCCCCTTTACTGCAAAGAGCTTCACCCACAAAGTATCTAAAGAGAAGATCAAATTACTCTACAAAGTATGTAATCACAAAAGTTTTAAGGTGCCCGAAGTGCAACCCGCAATACTACGATCGTAATTTGTAAGGAAGTAACTCTACGTCAAAACGTTGGCTTAAAATCGTATAAGAAATCAAAACTTGTTTAAGAACGAGTTTGTTATTAGAACACCTGAACCGGCATCCATTGACAGGTTCTCCAAGGGGTCGTCTGAGGTCATTACTCATACGCTACCGGAACACACCGGTTTGACCACCATATGACTGCGTACGAGCATAAACAAGCATGTAAACTTGTCTTACATAATAACAGAGCTTCCTGAGAAAGCAATGTCAAATATAACTGGTAACTATGTAAAGTGGACGGGTTTACGGCTTTTGCGCAATTTGGGGAAAGTTGCACTGTCATCTGTTTGTACTAATTAAATAGGTTTTAGTTCCGGCGATTTCTAGTTCGTGTAATTATTTTAGATTTACCCATTGTGGTCGTCGGCGGTGTATTCGACCTTGCGGAAGGAGCCATCAGGCTGGAGCAGGGAGTATTCTCCCTTCACGACGTCTCCGTCGCGGGACTCGTGCTGGGACTTGTGGTCACCGGTGTGAGGATCTTCCACGGAGTAAGCGTAGTGGTATTTGGGGTGAGACTGTTGACAAAGTGGTAATTAGGTTCTTAATCAGAATGAGCTGGATTACAACTACCCATATGAGTACCCTAAAAATATGTTTTTTATGGTAGCAGTGTTTGGTATAGATTCCAGCTTCCTAAAATACAAAATACTCACGTAGTAATCATTGTGTCCATGTCCTTCATAGCTGCCAGAGTAACCTCCATGGTGGCCAAGAGTGGCGGTCGTGTAGGCAGGGGCGGCGACGTACGCATGTGCGACTGGAGCTGCGTGTAGTACGGGAGCGGCGTGCGCTAACGGAGAAACTTCGTATTCTGTGTCGTGGTGCACCAAGTTGTGGTGAGACGAGTAGTCATGCCCGTGACCGATCAGACCGGCCTGGGCGACCGCCACCAACGCACCAACAGCCAGGATCTATACAAAAGATGTAATTAACCTCCATGATCCAAGATTACACTTCACTATCAAAACACTGTTTGTTGACTTACTTTAGCGAACATTTTTTGTGGATACAAATGCGTGACTGACATACATTTGATAACCACCAGTGGGTTTTATAAGAGTTGGCGTTGATCCGGTGGGGCGCCGAAAGCGTTCGCAGTGCGTCCCCGCGGACGCAAGGTCGCCGCGCTTTGTCTTCTACATTCTCGCATTACACACTAACCTAATGATTGTTACTTAAAAAAATACGCTGTGAACTGAGATACCTCGTTATACTAGGTCAATGCAGCCCAAGATAAGATGTTATTATTGTATTCAAGTTCTCATTCATATCATACTTATTCTCACAGGAGTCAACGTCGCGTGTACGTGAAAGATCTTCATATGCGTAGAGGGTGGTAACGATCATTGTTAATATTTTCCTTCAACCTAACCTTATAACCTTATCAAAGAGATACGCTTTTATCGGTGGTGTATTCGCCAATCCTGCTTCTTTTCTGTGAATGCTTTAAGATACAACCATTCATTCAGCATTCCAGATACGACAAAATTTCAACCTTTTCTTTCACATGTGCTAGATAACTTTGTCTAGGTCTTCTCCTAACTCTTTTCGCCTGTATTGTATCTTCCAATATAGTTTAAAGGGCTGGCTGGCCATTTCTAAATGCAAGGTGGGCAAAGATCGTTACGCGATGGATGCATTCGGGTCGACGTAGGAAGAGGTGGTAGGATGACCTGGGTGCTTTTGAAGTCAAGTGCCGTGAAGCTTGGCCAGAATGTGGATGGTTTGTTTGAATCCGTGGAATGATATGCTAGGAACAAAAATGGTATGATAACACTCAACATTGAAACTAAACTATTTAGTAATATTAAGTAGATTTCCAAAAAATCTCAATTAGTTATTAAAAAATCGCAAATTATAAAACATTTTAATGTTGAACAAGGTGATCAGATCAAACGTCCGTCTCATGACGAACCACTATTTGGTTTCAAAATATTTTGATTCGATGGTTTAAGTGATCGTCTATAAAATGTATGTAACCCATGTAACAGATTTGACAATTGCCTCGAGCTATTATTCAAAGTTATTAGTGGGAGTCAATTGGTACGGAGTACAAATGTTTCGAAGAATTGCGTATTATAATAATGGAGCATGAGTCGCTTAAGACGAGTTTTCTAGTATAACGAACCGAATGGAAATAATTATACAGGGTGTTAGGGTAAACAGTTGCATTACTTTAAGAAGCGATTGTACCCATGATAGTGAACAACTTTCCCAAAGAAACCTATAGGAAATTCGCAAAAAAAAAATTAGACTTTTCATACGAAAGTCCAAAACGTTTTTACAAATTTCTTATATGTTTCTTAGGGAAAGTTGTTCAGTATCATGTGTACAATCACCACTTAAAGTAATGCAATGTTTTACCCTAACACTCTGTACAGGGTACAAACAATTATTTTAACTACACTACCAAAAATTTACAGCTGTACTAATTATCACTATTAATTAATTGCAATAAAATAAACAGTATACGTATTGTCTGTTCATAAGTGTGATAGAGTAGGCGACGGATTTAAGATTTGGATACGGATACGGTTATTTTTGAAGGTCGTTTATATTTGTTCAAACGGGATCCAGTATATACGAGCCTCCGAATAAGTACTTATTGACAAAAGTATTCTCGTACATACGGAATAAACCTGATTCGGAATTGCGAATCAGGGTCCGGATGCAGCGATGGCATACAAACTCAACGACATACCACACACAATTAGGTTGGGAATTCCGGATTGCACTTCCATATGTGTGTGGACACATACGGAAGTGCAATCCGGAATTCCGAATCAGGATTGTTGAAATTAAAATTGAAAATTTTTTTTTTGTGCAAACAGAATGTAGGTACAGTAATTGTTATTGTAATTACAATAATTATACTTATAGAGTCTGCTTGCGACAAAAGGGATCAGCTCAGTGTTGTGCCGGCCGAGTGATCTGATCAGAGATCACAGCGAGCGCAGCCCTGATTTTCAGCTGTACCTTCTCACTTGCAATATTTCTATCATTGTTCATTAAGAATACACTGCTAGAGCTTCTATGCCAGAAACAATTTTGGTAAAAACATTGAAGTTAAAATGGCGAGAGAGACGGATAATTTATAATAAAAATAAAATAAAAACATAAAACACACATAAAAAATAAAATTCTAAAAAATACAACATTGACAGTAATGACAGAGTCTGACTACTTGCTAAACTGCTCTATACGGTTATTTAGTAGGTACAACATAAAAATTCCAGATAGTATTAAGATATTTAATTGGGGCTTAGGTTCACGAGCTACTAGTTCTGGGTAGATTTTTGCTCTTCGATTAAAATAGTTTTCAATTTTCTTTTTAACGTGGCTTGCGACATCTTTAAGTGAAGTGGTGGTGGAATATCGTTCCATATCTTTGCAGACGCGAATCGAAAGCATCCTCTAAACCCAGTACTCTTATGTGTTGGCATCACAAGTTTATTTTCAGATCGCATACGAGTATTACGGGTGTGGATGTCTCTAACCCAGACTAATTTCTTAAAAAGATATTCAGGTCTTCCACCAAGCACCACTTTATGCAGAAAACAAATGCAGTGAGCCTTCCGCCTGCGCAACATTTACAAAATACCGTGCCCGTTTAGATAAGGTGTAACATGGCTTCGTCTAGGCACATGGTAACAAAAGCGAGCGCAAGCATTTTGTACCCGCTGTATTGCTTGTGCCGTCTTTACGAGTATCCTTGGTCCATAAACAACATCACAATAGTTAAACAACGACAACACAAGCACAAACACAATTGTGAATTTGTATTTGCAATTCCGAACGCAATTGTGGAGGGGAAAATCCATACGAAATCGTAATCCTGATTCAGGATTCCGTATTGTAATTCCGTATGTATGTGGCGGACTCTACGCGATTCCGTACGTAAGTGGCGGACCGAACAGCCAATCACGAAATGAAATAGTGTCAGGCAACGTAATCTATATAAAAAAATACTTTTTATATTAGCTGCCAGAAAATCCCTTCCACATGTACCAATGTTGGTTTGTGAGTTTGCATGGAAAGACGACAATAATTTGCGAATCTCAAAAAGGTACTTGTTTATTATCTGAAGCTGTAGGGCTAAGTTTAGTACTGTAGGGCAAGCCAGGAGATTTTGAAGTAATATTATGTTTCTGAGATAATCATATTCATAGTTTGAAATTGATTAAATAAATGTTAACAAGCAGGTTCGCTAAGTGTCAAAAAACATCTTTGTCGATCGAGTAGTTACACAAAAAGATCTGTAATTCTATTTGTTTTCAGTTGTTGCGTTAATTTGTGTATACCTATATACTTTGTTATATATTGTGTTATATGTTATACAGACCATCAAACTGAACAACGTTCACATAGTGCAGAGCCTATCTCAGGAAACGCAAAAAAAAATATCGGCTGTCCCATACATTTTAGTCGGGTAGGTACAGCAGTTTTGTAGGTACAGCTGATTTTTTTTCGCGTTTCCTGAGGTAGGCTCCATAGTGAAAGTTGTTAAGTTTGATGGTCTGAGTTCATCGTTTCAGTATTTGCTAGTTAGCCAAGTCATTTTACGGTTTGAGCAGGGACTAATTAATAATTGATATTTTTATTCAGTTTAAGAGCCAATTTGAGCAAATAGAATAGAAATGTACCAAAATTAAAAAAATATCACGTTAGCAACAGGCCCAAATATAAAATTTAGCATTTTTCTCGTTCTAAAAAAACAAATGGTTAATGTTTTTTTTTTGCAAGATTTTAAGGTTTTACCATTATACGTAGTTCAAAACATGGTCTTAATATTTTTGTCTTAGAAAAATACGTTAGTATATTCTATTAAATATATCATTTTTAAAAATTCAATACCTATTTCTTTGCTCAAAAATAATTTATATTGTTAAATCTAATTAAAATCACTCATTGGTATTAATATTCTTAATTTAAAAATCTTCTGGGAGATACAATTTTGATTTCTATGTTGCGTAGCGAATTTTTTTTTATACATATGTTTTCAGATAGTCTTTTTGTCACTAAATGGTGCCGGTTACAGTTTAAAACTCCAATTCATAATTACTCCCCAGTCCAATCCTAACAAAACTCTGTAAAATGCAGTCCAATCCTAACAAAATTCTGTAAAATGCAGTCATTTTACGGAGTTTTGTTAGGATTGGACTGGGGAGTAATTATGAATTGGAGTTATAAACTGTAACCGGCACCATTTAGTGACAAAAAGACTATCTGAAAACATACGTATAAAAAAAATGCAACATAGAAATCAAAATTGTATCTCCCAGAAGATTTTTAAATTAAGAATATTAATACCAATGAGTGATTTTAATTAGATTTAACAATATAAATTATTTTTGAGCAAAGAAATAGGATACGAAATAGGATAAGGTAGATATATACAAAATATTATAATATAAAATAATATATACAGGATGTAAGTGACAGCTTTAGCCCAGTGGCTAAGGCTGTCACTTACATCCTGTATATATTATTTTATATTATAATATTTTGTATATATCTACCTTGCAGATAGAAACGCATAATAAGAAATAACGATGTGTCCTACACTCTACATATTATAATCCTGGAAAAGGCGCTAAAATTAATAGAAGAAAAATAAACAAGATCCGAAACGAAGTAAAATGCAACACTATTCGTACGTTTAGGCTATGGAGCTGCATGAAGTGCTTGAAAACAAACCAGTTACTCAGAAGTAAAAAGGACTGTAATTGTTAAGTGAACATTTTAAATGATTATTTCCGAATATTAACATTCTAAATGATTGGCCACATTTGGAGAGAAGTATGTTTTATTTACTGAATTTGACCCTTTGCTATATCTGACCAAGGAGTCGTGTCTGGGGCGTGGGTCTGGGCCTCTACCCGGACATTCGAACTTCGCAATTGCGTGTACGTTTTAGATTCAATGTGAACTCTATTACAATTAAGTTCGGACCGAAACGGTCTCGATATATCGAAAATCGAAAGTCCAGGTACAGGGCCTGCTATTCGGTATAATAGTAGCGTCGTGTGTCGGTTCTTGGTTGCCCCCGGCCTACAACAAAGCTTCAGTAGTGGCTCAAGATAGTGTTCTTTCGATAAACCACCCTTGGAGTCTCCAAACTATATAACCGTTCAACGTCAAGCACTTTTGCTACATAAACTAGACATTGGCAAAATCATCAATACCAAGATGGACGCCAGATTAAAAAAAAATAGAATAGAATACTTGGCCAAATTCGATCTTGCCTGCTTTGTTGACGTAATAAATGTCATCTTTGTTGTCTCAACAAGTTTTTTTTAATCTTTGCTGAACCAACCATCTTGATTTTGTGTCAGAGTACTGTGTGCAGCTAGCAGTCTCAAATAAAAAGAGAAAACTGTTTTACTCTACTTCAGTTACAGGGTTTAACAAAACACCCTAGTTATATTAAAGGGCTCCATAGTGAATGTTGTTCAGTTTGGTGGTCTGAAGTAACCCCTTAAGTATTACTAGGCTGTTTTGTTAACCACAGTTTAAAGATAGAAACTACGATTTTTAAGGTGAAGACACACCATCGCACATGCAACACATCCAATACACTTGCCACGCCACGCATGCGTTTCGACCATTTCGACACATTCGGTTTATGAAGGAGTTCACACAGCAACACACGCGTATGCCACGCCCACGCCACGCCATGCTACGCCACGAATGGACCATCTTGGTCCGGATTCGTTCATTCACGCGTCAACCACGTGTCATCCACGAAGACCACGAAGTCCAATTTACACTATTATTTTATAGATGTTTGTTACATTTATAATTTTTATATCTCAATTCAAGCATGCTTCGACTATTCATGAAATAAGTTCATGTTTTAAGTGCAAATATTGTTGCGAGATTTACCTATTCTGTAGGTATGTCTCGATTGCCTAGTCTATTTTTACATGTAGTTAAAACTAAAATCAGTTAATCAATTGTATGGTGCGAATGATTTATTAATACATACAGTCATACGTTAAATCTGTTGTTGGGTACGGTTGTATTATTTTAAGTTACAGGAATGGCGCATACGTTTCATACGAGTCTGTCGGTTGAGCGGGCTAGTTTTACGCAACTCGACGACTCTCAGACGCCTTGCGTGAAATGGGAATGACTTCTCCTGCCATCCCAGCTTCTCCAGGAACCCAAAGTCTTCGCCAACAATAACAAAACTGTTGTAGAACCCTTCTTCGGATGACCTCAACTCATATCGTTTACTACAAAAGGTAATATTTGAATTTGATTTTTTTTTCAGTGGTACGTGGTATCGTGCCTCAGCATCCAACACTTGTCCACTGGTATGATATTCGGCTTCCCAGCAGTCCTTACTCCCAGTATAACATCGAACAGCAGTGATGTCTACGCCACAAGAGAAGAAGCGTCTTGGATAGGTAAGTACTACAAAATAATATTATGATTATACAAATATAAGTAGATTCCCACAAGAGAAGCTTAAGAGGAAAGGCGAGTTCCATTTAGTCCATACAAACGTATTCCCCTGATTCCTCCCTGGATAATGACACGAGAGCAAATATTATTTTACCATAAATAATCTATGTTATTTCTGCCGTGTCCCTATGTTTGGTTTTTATTTTTCCATAAATGAATTATTATAAAAACTAGAAACATTCGAAAATGACGAAAAGTTGCTCCATTTTACTGTTGAATTGAGACATCCAGCAAGCAAAGGGATAATGTATCTGTAAGGTTTGCGTCGTTTTCTACAGTCGCGGTCACCTATGAAAGTGGTAAAATATGGGCGAGGATACTGAAAGAAACAAATCAGTATGATTTAAGCACATATAACTAAGTAATATCGGGGCCGAGATATACAGGACAGATTTTTTTGGAAGAGGCAGTAGGGCAGGTACCTTAACCATTGTGGCTACAGGAAAACGTTCTTAAGAGACTGTCTTCAACTTTTTAAGACATTTAGACCTGCATTCACAGATATTGAAAAAAAGTTATTTACTCTTAAGCAAGAAAATGGGCAATTTATTCTACACTTTTTCTGATGCTAATCGGTCCTGTTTCTTATAAACTCTATGAGGCTAACTAAGGTTAGGCCCGCTTGCACCTAGCAGGGTTATCGTTATTAACTCGGAACTAGACGCTAATTTGGAATTAAATTATAATTATGTCTTGCACCATCCTGTTTTAGGGCTAAACTTGTGTTATATATAAACCCCCGATGAGGTAGGTTTAAGTCACTAAACTACGTGCTAAATGTCAAAATTGAGGCAACAGCTGTTTTTACAGTTTTGTTGTAGGCTCACGCAACTCTCTAACAAACAAAATTTATATGAAACGTGCACCGCGCCATTTAATTCCTTTGAACGGTTGCACACGTTTCATACATTCTGGATAATCTGTCACGACCAGTTTTCAGTATGGAAGTCCCGACTCATAACGTAGTGTGTTACATGCTCTTTGGTAACATGAATGAACGATGAAAACGAAATGTCATTGCCAAAATAAAACAAATGAGACAGACAAATACAAAGAGATGCAGTGTGAAAGAGACGTGCATATATTATGCTCATTCATCATTCACTTTTCGTATTTTGTCGGATTACATAAACTCTATGGTCATTTAGGATGTTGCCAGCGAAAGATAGAGAACCGTCAGGTTAGTTAACTATGAACTAGTTTTCATTGGCGCAAGACAATCTTCGATAACACTCGTTCAATCTTTAGGTCGGTGCTACTAAAGACGGGGTTACGCAATTTAACTCAGCATTTGGCGCAAGTGGGCCTTAGAGTACTAGAAATGTCAGAAATTGCCGGAATTGAAATATAAACAGATTAATTGAAATTTTATAAACACGATGTAGAAACTAATCTCTATGCCTCTCTCAGATTTTCGGTAAATGTTTAGTTTAGTTATAGAGGCTTATCCATTCCATACAAATCTTAAATTAATCTTAACATTGAAACTGTATATTAAAAATTACTGCAGTTTTCTATGAAACAGCTATTTTATTTATGTTTTGTCAATGTTGGTTTCATAGTGGTTCAGTTTGATGGTCTAAAGTTTAGACTCTAAACAACCCCATTAAATGTTACTAGGGTCTTTTGTTACATCCTGTATAAATATGTCTTCTATATAGTTGTCTAGTTGTCCAAAGGTAAAAAGTTCTCATAATACAGGTCCTGGCTAGATTCTTGTTTATTAAATGGGCTTAAATAATCTGTGTTCAATGTCCAAGATATTAATTTAAGTTATTTATATTTTTCAGCTGGATTTAGTTCGTTTACCGGCGCCTTCGCTTACCTAATCATACCCTATGCTCTGCAGACCTATGGCCGGAAGATCACCAATATGTTATGGAATATCTGCACTCTTACCGGTACCATTGTTATTGCAGTGGCTCCTAATGTCACAACCTTACTGGTGGGACGAGGGTTCCAAGGTTTTGTTAATGTAGGAATGTTATCAACAAAAATTACAATCGCTGAATATAGTCATCCTAAACGACGACCAGTATTCATCATATATACTGTATATATGCATTTTATTGGGGATAATTATATGTCACGGTCTGAGCATTCTATTGACGTGGAGACAAGTGGCTTGGATAAGTATAGTTCCATCACTTATTGGTTTGTTAAGTACCTGGACATGTCCTGAAAGTCCGTCATGGCTAGCACATGTAGGACGGTTTGATGAAAGCGTTGATGCTTTTGAGTGGCTGCGGGGTAAGGATCCCGAATCCAGAAATGAAATTACAGACTTAATTGTTGCCCAAAGAGAGCTTCAAGCTCTGCAAGCTGATGAAAACATGTGCAAAACAATTTTAAATACTTTTAGTTCAAAAAAGTTTTTGGAACCAATGGGTATCTTATTAATAGTAATGATTTTAATATCTGGATCTTCGCTCCAGGGTTCGGCATACATAATAGAGATAATGGAACGATTGATCAAAAACAAGCATACAGCTTACTACTTTACAATGGGTTTTGATGTTATGAAAATATTTGCAATTCTCATATCCACTGTAATTATAAGAGTTCTAAGCAGAAGAATAATAATACATATTTTTGGCATGGTAACATGTCTTCTACTTACCGTAATTTGTTTATTAAGTGTTTCAAATGATTACGGTTTTGATTTTAATAACTGGTTGGTACCTTTCTTATTAGTTTTGTATAATTTTCTGATTCACGTGACTATCATGCCTGTAACAGCCGTTTTGAAAGGAGAATTAATGCCTTTAGAATTCAAAGGGATTGGGTTAGCGGTCTTTGGTATATTAGATTGTATTGTAAATTTTATAACAATAAAATTTACATCGAACATGCTTGTTAGTTTGAAGATTTATGGAACTTTTGCGGTGTATCTCGTTGTAATAGCAGGGTCACTAGTAACTTTGTATTTCATTTTACCAGAAACAAAAGATAGAACATTACAAAATATTGAAACAGAATTCGTAACGCAAAAGTCAACGACTGAATGTACAAACGATGGCAAAGACATGGAGATCTTGACTTAATATCTAATTACACGTATTAGTTTGTGTTTATCTATGTATCTATACTATTATAAAGCTGTAACAGAAGTGTGTCTGTACATTGAAGATATTAACAAAAAATAAGTTACGATATGGTTTTTAGGTATCCCTGATTCCATATCACCAATTTTTGGATTTTTTGTCTGTCTGTTTGTTTGTGTGTTTGTTTGTTTGAACGAGCATCACGCAAAAACTACTGAACCGATTTTGATGAAACTTTTTTTATTAATAGCTTATGATCTGACTTAAAATCTGGTATATAATTTGTGCGGACGAAGTCGCGGGTTAACGCTCGTGTGTAGTATAATTCAATATTGTATGGTGGGTGTATTGTTAAATAAATAGTCTTTTTTTTAAATAAAGTGTTTTTTTTAACAAATTGTTTTTGTTTATAATTTCGATAACTAACAAGACTCCCTTAGCAAGTATTTAATATATAGGTATCTAGTATTTTACAATAATAACCATGTTGCTCTCTAGACAACTCCATTTATGTTGCTCTCTAGACAACTCCATTTCAGCTTTGGTTAACAAGTCGCCACGTACACCCGTACGTGGCTACTTGATAAACCAAAGTCTCCTCTAAGGCATACTTAAAAAAGTTTACGGGCCTTAGAGGTAAGGTATCTTACGCAGAGGATATCCGCCTGAAGTCATCCCATTCAGAACCTTCCATTTATGGTCCGACGTTGACACGTGACAATCCATTCCCACTTGGCGTATAGGGGAGGTACCCTAAAAAATCGGCGTTATGAATATGTATGCCCAATTTCAAATATTATTGATTTTTAAACATGTTACAGCCATGTTGTGCTGTGTGGTGTGTATGCCCATTTCAAATTACAGCCTTCTAGTAAGCGTCTCTGAGCTAAGCCGTGGACGGACGGACAGACGGACAGACGGACAGACGGACTTGGCGAAACTATGTATAAGGGTTCCTTGTTGACTTCAGAACCCTAAAAATACTGTCGCAAGTACCTTTTCCATTAAGATTGTTGGTACAACAACCACCACCACTATTTTATTCATTATTTTATTTCCACCTACTTATCTATTTGGGAAGTAAATGGGAACCAGTACCATCGGAAGGAGACTGACCGAAGGAACTGGATAAACTATGGTTGCCACCTCTAAGTCTGCCGCAACTCTAGGGTTGCTAGGTTCAAAGAAGTCATTTTGGCGGCCAATATAGGATGTGATGATAAGATTCTAAATTAAGGAAAGACTCTAGTCTAGAACTAGTATTACTATACATTATCAAGCACATCTCGAGTCCAGAAGATAAAGACAGATCTAGGAATGATTCTATTGAGCTCTAGTAATGTACCCTTTAATTTTGTCAGCAGTTACAGATTCGGGCGAAAAATTTAAAACAACAGGAATACAATGTAATAAAAGTTTAATAAATTATTTACAAGATCGTTAATTAACAGTCAACAAGATTTATAGAGTATTTGTTTAGTAATGATGATGGTAAGGTTCTGGATGCACGGATGGTGCAGAGTTGTGCACAACAGCGTTGAAACTGGAAAATAATAAAATTTTAGTAAGTACACATACGTACTAGGTCAAAATAAAAATACTCCATGCACCATATAACAATCTAAATGCTTCCATTTTGAGGCGTGTAATTCAAACTCAATGTGTCATAAATGAGTATATTATAAATATGAGCTTATTTTTAAAACCGCCAGCGTAAAAGAAGCACCCTTACAGTTTTTTAAGGGGATAATCAGACCATCAAACTGAACAACTTTCTCAATGGGACCAACATCGAAAACGGAAAAAAATCGTCTGTTTTCAAAACGAAACTGTATAAACCTACTCGACCCAAATGTATGGCACGGCAGGTATTTATTTTCGATTTTGCTGTTGGTGCCATAGACAAAGTTGTTCAGTTTTATGGTCTGATCATCCTCTTAAAAAGCTGTGAGCATATTAAGTTGGACAGTGTATACCTCCAAGTTCACGGTCTGTTAGCTTATTGGATTCAAGAACACTTCCATTTATCTCATGAAAAAAGGCAACTAGTAGTATTGATGTGATTTTCCTAACAAAGAATAGTTTACAGAAAAAAATTGATCAACCGCATGTTGCGAAAAGTTGGCACGATGAACGTATCTCCTTTAATTTTGGTTGAGGTCAAGTATGGTAATGTTTTGTGACATTTTTTCCTTACCCGTTGTGGTCGTCAGCGGTGTACTCGACCTTGCGGACGGAGCCGTCGGGCTGGACCAGGGAGTAGTAGCCGTGCACGACATCACCGTCGCGGGACTCGTGCTGCGACTTGTGGTCACCGGTGTGGGGGTCGGCCACGGAGTACGCGAAGTCGTATTTAGGGTGGGTCTGAAACAAAAGGATAGGTATCTCTACTGTTATGAAAGTATAATGTGCGTCTGTACATGGAAGATACAAAAAAAAATACGATATGTTTTTTATGTGTGCCTGACGCCAAACCACCATTTTTGGAATTCTTTGTCTATCTGTTTGTTTGTTAGTTTGATGCGCAACATCACGCGAAATCTACTGGACCAATTTAGATGAAACTTTTTGTGTTTATAGTCGTGAGCATATGCTTATGCCATGCTTTTTGTGTTTGAAAGCTTATGATCAAATTTAAAATCTGATATAATATATAATTTTTCTCGCTACGACGATGGGAACCCGTGCGAACGAAGTCGTGGGTAAACTATAGTAGTTTATAATTTAATTAGATAAAGTGAGTGTTTTAATTTCTATCTGTATTATGTGTGTTTCTTGGTATTTTTAGAGAATTTGTTAGTTAGACCTAGAATATGTTAGGCACCAACATTTTGTATCACAAAGTATTTTGATAATTTAGGAAAAGCATTCTCATTATGACATTGTACCAATGAGTTTATCTTTTTTATGTACGTTATATCGACTGCTCTTAAACTATGAAGGAAAACATCATGAGGAAACATGCATGCGCTAAAGAAGAAATTGCGATGCTTATGTGAAGCCTACCAATCCGCTTTGGGCACGCAAGGTGTACTAACCCTCCCTGAGGGTAGACATGAGAGTAGGCATGTGCCTTGCAGTGGGACTTATATAAGCTGATAATGATGTTCAGATTTAGGTGGTATTCCAATACTTACATGTTCATCATGGCCATCATAATCAGCATAAGCGATAGGGGCGGCGTAGTGGGCTACAGGGGCGGCATGAACCAGAGGAGCGGCGTAGTGGGCCGGCGCAGCGAAGTGGCTCAGTGGGCCGTAGTGGCCCTCGTCGTGGCGCACGATGCTCTGGGAGGAGACAGCGTGTCCATGGCCACCATACAGGCCAGCGTTGGCTGCGGCCAGGAAAGCGCCGAAAGCTACAATCTGGAAGTTACAGAAAAAAAGGATTATTGGTCGAGTAGCTATTGTTTTTTTATGAAATATTTGGTTTTCGCGATCAGAATGTTGTTTCGACAGTTACATTTCACAAGTTCAGTTTGATGGTCTGAAGTACCCCCTGAGCCTAAAGTATGTAACGCATTTTAGTTTATTCTCTGTATTGGTCAAATTGGTTTAGACGTGTTGTTTCCAATTTTAGGTGTTCTTTGTGTAGGACTACCTATCAGATATATGCGTTTGAAACTTTTCTTAGACACTTTCCCCCACCACTACTACTTCTGTAAGCCAGGATCAACAGATGCGAAAACTACACAATGAAATCCAGTGAGCTTGGGGATGACTCTAATCTATATTATAATAAGTATTAAATGCGAATTATTCCTTTATAATTGTCTTCCCGTTTGATTAAACGGTTTATTTCCCTTATCACTACCGAGCATCACGCAAAAACTGTTTTTAATGTTTTGATTTCACTGGTCAAATGGTCCAACTTAAAAAATTGTGATAATTTTATCCCTGAATACTGTTATAGATAAGTTATAATGTTTATCATTGCGATTATTATCAGACACGAAGATTCCTTGTATTCCTCAATGTCCGATGAATATTTAATTAAACAATACACATTAATTAACTCACTTTGCTAAACATTTTGCTTTGGTCAAACTTAGATGCTGATTGATATTAATAAACTGCGACTGCGGGTTTTTATTTAAAACCAAATAAGAACAAGTGGGGCTGAACGCGCATGCGGACCTCGGAACGACAATGACAATAGCATAAGGTCAATTCAATTGCAATATATGTCATGGTATCGATAGCTAATACTTTTTACCATGCAACCTAAAAACTTTACAAAAAAAAAAGACTACGCTCTATTCCTAAATAATTTAATTTATACAAAGTTTCTAGTTTAAGAATATTATTAATTCTTTTTTTTTTAAAACAAGGTACAGAATCTTTGCTTTATTTCGACTGTCGAGCTGTGAATATGACGTTGTCTTGTTAAAGTCAATTAAAATCATACCAATGCATAAATACCAGATAAAGATTCTGGCATGCACAAAACTGAGTACCTACATTACAGGGTGTCAGTGTACACAGTCATCATCATCATCATAACAGCCATTAAACGTCCACTGCTGGACATAAGCCTGCCCCAAAATGGGGTGGATTTGCCATAATCGCCACGCTTGGCAGGCGGGTTGCCGATCGCAGTTGGATCGAATCAATGTGTGTACTCAAAGGATGCTGCTGATCCTTCAGTAGATCCCTTAGTCGCCTTTTACGACACCCACGGGAGGAAATGGGATAGTGCTATTCATAGCCGACACCACACGGCAAGAGCAGTGTAGACAGTAGCATTACTTTATAGGGTAATTGTACTCATGATACTGAAATTGTAAGACTAGGAAATTAGGAAAAAAAAATTGGACTTGCCATACTAAATGCAATCAGCTGATCGAACGTTTGTAAGAAAAAAGAAGACTTTTTTTGCGAATATTCTCTTGCTTGTGCGTTAGCTTGGCGTTAGTACAGCATTTTCACCAGTTTCAAGTAGTTTATGGGAGAATCTATCACAATCTGAGGGGTTGTTTTTGGTCAAGAATAAGAAGTGATTGAGGATTGCGGAGCCTCGTGGCAGGCAAAAACGCGTCACAAGTGCACGGGTCAAAACCTGCAAAGAGGCTCTTGGAAATATATAGTTATAATGCAACTGTCAACACTTAAACACTGTAGTGTTGATAATCTTAATCATTGAGTATATAACTTATAGGCTAGTCAACGATCACCATTTGATACTTCATTTCATTCTGACATACTGAAAGACAACTTATAATATCGAATTCAGAGAAAATCTTTCAAAAATTATCGTTTAGTTTTTTTTTTACGTAGCCTGTTCAATTTCCCACTGCTGGGCCTTTGCCCAGGCCAATATTGAACAGGCTTTGAGGCCTGAGGCTGGAGGCCTTTCCCTCCCCTTTTACTCTTCAATCCTCTCTATTGTGTGCAACTTCTGGCCAACTCTCCAAGAAGGCATCCATGTTGTCTCTCCACCTTTTTCTGGGTCTGCCTCGACGCCAGCGACCATCCTGAGGAACCCAGTCCGAGGTGATTTTGGCCCATCTTTCCGAATGCATGCGACAGACATGTCCGGCCCAGTCCCAATTCAGCTGACCTGTCTTGCGCCCCACGTCCGCTATGCCAGTTCTGGAGTGCAGTTCCGTGTTTCTAATCCGATCAGTTAGTCTTACACCTAAAATACTGCGCTCCATCGCTCTTTGGCAGATCTTGAGGCTGGATTTTTGATGTTCAGTCAAAGACCAGGTTTGAGCACCACAGGTTTATTAAAAAAAAAAATACATTCGTCGATTATTTAATGTGTTAGGACACTGCAAAAATGCAAATAATTTATTTATTAAAGTATTTTGGAATTCGGAGAAAAATCATTTAAAAATCATCTATGTGTGGTAAAAAATGTTTTACTTTCGTCTGAATCAGAATCAGAATCATTTATTGCCATAAACCATAGGTATAGAGTACAGAAGGAGTGTGATTATATCATAGGACCAATACAGTTTGCCCTTTACGGCGTGCAACCTTTTAAAATGTATCCCTATATTAGTAATTAATTATTCATCGTCGATTATTTAATGCGTTCAAAAATACAAAGAATCAATAAAAGTATTTTTATATTAAATCATCTTTCACAGTATATTTACTATTATTAATATTTTTATCGTGTCGTAAACTACGTTCTTCCATTAGGGCAATTGTTTTGTCCATTCCATTTCGTACTTGCATAAATTAATTATTAAAATTAATTAAACTCGTAAATGTTCATTTATGGTCAACGATATTTTGAGTGCAACGATATTCACGGTCACTTTATTTTATGTGTTATTGAGTTATTTAAATGGTTGTTAAATAAATAAATAGGTGACTTTATTTGCTAAAAAAATTAAACTAATTTTTTTTTGTTAAAATAGTATGAAGAAAGAGTAAGTAGGTATATTTTTTATACGAATTTGTTGACAGTTTCAATTATTATACCACCAAGGTCGAAATACATAACAATAATCAACAGGAATGTAATAAAGATATTTGAACACTTTATTAATAATTTTACAATTGGCAATAAGATAATTTGTACAGTTTTTGAAAGTAACGCGGTTATTATTTCGTGGTTCGATTTAACGATTGATTTTTTAATATCATTTTGTATGTTGACGTGGACTAGTAATGCCCATACAGTCTCCTTATGGGTAGGCCTGCAGTGGGACGTATATTGGCTGATGATGATGGTAATGAATGTATTGATGTTGTATGATGATTTTATGATCGTCAAAACATTATTCTGCAAGTGTTCAAGAGAGTCAGATTAATCTCTAATTTTAAATTATTAATTAGGGAAACAGAAAATGGTTGCAGAGTATCCAACCCATAAAGTGGATTATAATTTCTGGTAACATAAATTGATATAACTGACGTAAATACGTACATATATTTTTAGGAAGTGCTTCGGATCATCCAACTGAAAAACTTCAAAAGCTATGGGATCAACGTAAACATGGCAAAAAGAATTCTTACACTTGGATCGAGTAGGTATCAAATATTAACGTTATCTCTATAATGAAAGTTGTTCAGTTGGACGGTGAAAATATATTTCGTCCATTTTGTGGTGTCCTCACAATTGAGTGACTTGTCTTTTAATAAGGGTACCAGACGACAAAAAAAATACGTCATCATTGCAACATCCTTGACTATTGATTTGAAATAATTCGAATGTATCTCCGCAGTCAGATCTGTCGGGCAGTCTAAACCATAATATGAACGAGTTGTTAGTGAGCGAAGCCCTATTAGTAAAAATTAATCTGATTTTGCTGTACATCCATAAACTCAAGACCATAATGCATTTTTTCGGTTTAAATCAAGGTTTTTTTAAATAAAACATATTTTTAAAGTCAAGGATATGATGTAGGTATGTAGTATTACAATTTTATAATTAATTATTGAAACCTATAGAAAACATAATAAGTTAGGTATTTAATCATCAAAATTGAAGTACTTACATTGCAGATATTTTTTTATATTGTCCCACAAATTATCTAGTTACATTTAATGTTTATAAAACTTAATAAATATTTCGAAGTGGTTCAATATCATTTCTTTTTATGTTTAGGCAATATACTATTATGATTTGAACGATTGATATTTTATTGCAATTTCTTTAAAACAGGATGTTACAACAACAACGTAAAAAACGTAATTACACTTGAGATAAATTGTCAAACGTGGGTGAACAGAACGCAGATTTGATTTTTAAAGCTTCAGGGAGTTGGGGAACTCCCTGAAGCTTTAAAAATCAAATCGGCGTTCTGTTCTAATCTAATAGACACGTTTATATGCATTAGAATTCGGAGAATTTTATATTTAAAATTGAAATATATAACTGATATACATGTATGTACTGCGACAGTCAAACTAAAGCATTTGTCAATCTTTCTACTCAAGCGGCCTTTGAACTGACTTCACCCGAAAACCCTACAATGCCTTGCGTATTCAATACAACAACAACTTCAGGGATCTGTTCAGGCTCCCTCGCTATTGTAGTGCCTCCAAAATGATTGCTAACGCAAGTACGGATGATTTTTACGCAATTATGCGAAACAAAGTTGCATCATTGGTACGTTTGGTACGGTGTTTGTGAGAGCTCGAACGGGGAGTGCTGAAGATGATTGGTGACAGAATGGACTCCCCCCTACTTGGCTGATTTACTGTATTCCATGTCTTTGGCGTGCGGTAGATCTTCCAGGTAGTGAAGTAGTAGCCTCCTTTGCCTACTCTTGGTGTTTTAATTAGGTTTTGTACTCTACTAAATTAGTTTATAAGTTCTTCTGCCTATTAACAATTATTGTAGATACCTACTGTATGGGCTGAAGTAAATATTTTTATCTTATTTATTAGGTAGGTAATCGTTAAATAATCGCAATGATAATCGATGATTTCATTTAATCGATTACCGCAGCTCGTAATCGTTTCATCTTTAATTTTGTTTGTGTAGCTGTGTTCTCACTGCTGAAAAAATCTGCTGTTTCATATTAAACTGAAATGCCTACTAGATTCAAATGTACCAATGAAACAGCAGATTTTTTTGGTTCGATTGGTTTGCTCCAATAGTAAAAGTTTAAAAGGATGCCAATAATTTCAATTTCACCCTGTATATTTCACATGGAACACGACGATCCTACATGATATATTACAGTCAAAACACTTAAAACTGGTCAAAACCACTTTTGACTGCAAAAATCAGGCAAAAGTGGTTTTGACCGATGCCCAGCCCAGCCAAAATTATATTTTTGAGTGGACTAGGTAAGTAGTTTTGACTAACAGATATAACGGATCTGTTATGAAGGTTTCAAAATGTACTTTAGGTAGGTACATGTAGATTTGGAAATTATATAAGTTTTAGTTTCCATCAATCTTTCAGGGTAAACTAATGAAAAAACGAGATAAATTGAAAAATGTTCAGTCACACTTTATGTACAACACACTCACATATACAAAGGTATAAATAGGAATACACAAACATTCAGCAAAATTTTCGACGACGACCTTATATTGACTTAGTAGTGATGGTAAGCAGGGGCGGGAGCGGCATGGACTGACGGGGCAGAGTTGTGGACAACGGCGTTGAAACTGAAAAAATTAAGATATGGTTATTAATAAATATCAAAACATAACAAAGTTGTTCTAATACAAGTAGCGCGTTGCGACAGACTTGATTACAGGAGGGTGCACGTGTTAAGATTACCCTAATCTGTATATGATTGCAAGGAGTGCTAATGTGACAGTTATTAATGATGTGCTGACAAAATCGACACTTGAATACTTTGGTGCTAGTGTCTTACCCGTTGTGGTCGTCAGCGGTGTACTCGACCTTGCGGACGGAGCCGTCGGGCTGGACCAGGGAGTAGTAGCCGTGCACGACGTCACCGTCGCGGGACTCGTGCTGCGACTTGTGGTCACCAGTGTGGGGGTCGGCCACGGAGTACTCGAAGTCGTATTTGGGGTGAGCCTGGGTAAAAAGAGGGTTATTATTTCAGTGATACCTTTGGTCACTCTCTCAGAGAACAGCTTCTCCAATATCATCAGAAGTCTCCAATAGAAACGATGCAGGTTGTTTAATCTCAGTCTGGATTAGACTTATATCAAACGAGGTAATAGGAATTTATGTTACCTATGATTTTTTACAAAACTGGTTCATAACTCTTCAGTGAAGAAATAACTATAACTGCTGAAGTCGAACAACAATATCAGATGCGTATGTGATTCCACTACTCTAGATTGGACGCACGTGGAGGATTAACGCCCATACACCCTTATGAGGGTATACCTGAACTGGGAACTATAGAGGCTGATTAAAATGTTCCAGTAGACATACGTGTTCATCATGGCCATCGTAGTGGGCAGCGGGAGCGGCATAGTGGGCGACGGGGGCAGCGTAGTGGGCCACAGGGGCGTAGTGGGCTACAGGCGCAGCGTGGACGAGAGGAGCGGCGTAGTGGGCAGATTCAGCGTAGTGGGCTGGCGCGGCATAGTGGGCCGACTCGGCGTAGTGGGCCGGGGCTGCGTAGTGTCCCTCGTCGTGGCGCACGATGCTCTGGGAGGAGACAGCGTGTCCATGGCCACCCTACAGACCAGCGTTGGCCGCGGCCAGGAAAGCGCCGAAAGCTACGATCTGGAAATATGATAAAGACAATAAAGTAGAGTAGCCATATTTTTATTACACTTTTTTTGCAGTCCAGATGGAAGTCAGAGCACGTACTTTGCTGAACATTTTGGGTGTATGGTTTAACAATCGTATGTTGATTGATGTCAACGGTCTTGCAGTATGGTTTTATAGAACACGGCCGGCGCGTGCGGCGAGCGCGGTGGGGCGGAGAAATGCGTGCGCGAACCTTGACTCTGTAACTTTGACATGATCAAGGTCTGATCGGGCATTAATGAGAAGTTAATCTATATATCCGCAACTGTCGGTTTTATGAATTGTAGGCGTTTTTTGCAACCGGTTGAAGTTCCTTATACTTATCCTGTTAGTGCAGATAAGAATAAGTTGTAATTAATTAATTAGTGGTTCATGCACGAAGTATTTCATATTAGGTTGCAATGATGGACTTCTTAGATTTTTTTAAAGTTTTCTTTTACGATAAAACGTGCCTGAACAAAAATTTGTAGAAGTGAACCTAGCTATTTCCTAGCTACTGCTTACCTTTATTTCCAGTAAAGTTTTTGATTATTCTGATTATACTTAATTTCCAACAAATTTAAGAATTTTTAACTCCTTTTTAACTTATTATTGTTAAATGTGTACTTTAATAAGACCTAAAGAAAGAGTCTTTATTGCATTTACCATAAATAAGAGGGCAACATCTTGTTATTTCACTACTAATTAATTAGTAGTTTTATATCATTTAGATACGGTATAATAGAAGTGAAGTGAGTGAAGAAAAATGTAAAAATGAAAAAAAAAAACAAAAATGTACAAAAATGAGATCTTATCTTATCTTATCCCTAATAACAAAGGTCGTCGGGTGCATCCCCGCGAAAATGCTGGCAGCGTTCCCTCTATGAATTGTCAAGCTGAGTCGTTGACCAAGGAAGCTGCCAGCTCTACGGTCACCGGTTGTCTCGCTTAGATACAGAGTCAAAAAAAAATCTAGTTCAAGTAAGGTTTCCGATTTTGATATCCATACTAGTATAGTTTCTTTCTAAATATAAGTCAGATTTGATATACCTGCTTTTTTCGGGCCCGGGTTAAGATTATTGACCGGGTTTCTTTTACATTAACATGTAAATTATTTTGATGCTAAAGTTTTTATAATTTGACGACCAATTTTGATGTATCTACCTTATGATACCCTTGGGAATATATAGTCGTGAGCATATGCTTACTGTTTATGCTAACTTTGGATTTTAAAATAACGTCATAATCGAGAGAGACAGAGAGCGTCGGTGGCTCGTTGCGGAGAGGTATGGACACCCAATTATGGGGGCCCGGGTTCATATCCGCACGGACAACAAGCCATGTACCAATGAGTTTTTCTAACTTTTATATACGTAATACTGACTGCTCTCAAATGGTGAAGGAAAACATCGTGAGGAAACCTGCATACACTGAAGAAGAGATTCTGATGTGTATATGAAGTCTACCTATCCGCATTGGGCACGCGTGGTGGACTTATGCCCATACACCCTCCCTGAGGGTAGGCCTGTGCCCTGCAGTGGGACGTTTATAGGCTGATGATGATAATGTTGAATCATTTGTATATTACGTCAAAATTGGTCGCTGAATAATGAATTCAGTTTAGTTAAACTTTTTACAGTATAGTAGTATCTGACTTTCAGAAGATATTGAGACCAATTTAATTATCTTTGAATTTTAACAAGATCTTTTAGATAAGGAAATGTTTAAGTTTAGTAAGGTTTCGTCTTTCTGAAACTGGACCATTACCATAGTTATTACCCCCCTTCAAAAAAACCTAAAAATTAATTGGGCTACAGATAAGGTAGAAAGGAAAGGAATAGGTACAAAATTAATTTATTTAACAAATCTTAAGAATTAATAATTGTAATAACATTGTAGAATTTCTGGCCGCATCTTCTCTACAGCATTATCACGTTTCGGAACTAATATTTTTTGAACCTACCATTCAAAAAAATTTAGTTCCTACATTGAATAAATTATTTTTCTATGACTATGTGATATATTAGATAATTAGGATATAACTTATAGATAGCTTCCCTCTAGAATACGCGTTAAATGGTAGAGTATAGAAGTGTTTCATTGTGTGCTACGTAAATATTAATTAGATAGTTGATGCAGTGATATGATAACATCTATATCTATCTATACTATTATAAAATTGTAACAGGAAGTTTGTCTGTACATTGAAGATATTAACAAAAAAAAGTTACGATATGGTTTTTAGGTGTCCCTGATTCCATTTCACAAATTTTTGGATATTTTGTCTGTCTGTTTGTTTGTGTGTTTGTTTGTTTGTTTGTTAGAACGAGTATCACGCAAAAACTACTGAACCGATTTTGATGAAACTTTTTTGTTTGATAGCTTATGATCTGACTTAAAATCTGGTATATAATTTGTGCGGATGAAGTCGCGGGTTAACGCTCGTAGTATTATAAAACTGTAACAGGAAGTTTGTCTGTACATTGAAGATATTAACAAAAAAAAAGTTACGATATGGTTTTTAGGTGTCCCTGATTCCATTTCACAAATTTTGGATTTTTTGTCTGTCTGTTTGTTTGTTTGAACGAGTATCACGCAAAAACTACTGAACCGATTTTGATGAAACTTTTTTTGTTTGATAGCTTATGATCTGACTTAAAATCTGGTATATAATTTGTGCGGACGAAGTCGCGAGTTAACGCTCGTATTTAATAAAAGAATAAATGCGTCATATATATTAGTAGATAAACAATAAGCTACTATAACTGTTATAATGGTATCTGAACCTTCCTTTTTGACACATTAGCAAAATCGTATACAATAAGTATATCGTCGATGTTAAATTTAATCATGGAACATGATAACGATATCAGAATAGTAGTATACATTGTTTAAGGCCAGGTATCCCTAGTGCAAGCGTCTCTTTCTTACAAGCAAACGTTCGCAATTAGCTATCCCGCTTCTATTAAAAGCAAGATCGCAAAAAAACGTATTTTTCATCAACATCTTTTCTCTTGGGTATTTGGATAAAAAAACATCGGGTAGAATCGCTGCTATAATTAATTAATTACCTTTCCTTTTAAGAAATGGTGTATGGTGATTCTTGTAGAACTGGTTATAGATCTGAAATCGAACTTACTTTGGTCCTCTTTTCTATAGAGAAAATTTAATTGAATCAGGTTTTCAACGGTAAGATTCACTGCAGAAAGAACGAATATCTACACTGTTATTTGAACTATATATATTACATGTAATAATTTGGTTTTCAAAAACCGGTTCGAAAATAGACAAAATAGGTTCCATCCCTCCTTAAGTCCACGACAGTCCATGAATATTATTACCATGTCAAGCTAGCCACTTCCAGAATTTTTCGGTTGACACCCGAAAATAAATGTAAAGTATTATTATATAAAGTCAAATAAAGAATAATATTTATCTACTTCATTAAATACATGTTCAAAATTTAATTGGATAGAGGAAGTGTCACAGTATTTTAGCAAGCATGTAAGCTTGCAAAGTTTGGTATCTCTTTATGCAGTTTGTTAAATCTTAATCGATCCTACTGTTTTAAACTATAAAGTTAAAAATGCAACAGCACTTGTTTACTGAGCTACGTTTATACTCGACGACTTTACTTCACACAACTGGGTCAGGTTTAATAGAAAGGCCTAAAGAATGCAATGTTTTGTTTTAATTTGAGATAAATATTTAGATAACTGTAACTACTAATGTATCTTTTTTATGTTGACACTTTTATACTCATTGTCCATTAAATTCACGGACAAACGTTTGGATTTGGTACGCAGTTAACGTAATCAAATTAAAATTAACTTTTTCGTTTATGTTTTACTATAGAGGGTGTAAACTTAAATGCGCTACATACTTTATGAGGTGCTTCAGATTGAACTTTTATTCTGCGACCAACTTTGAAATCGGGAAAAATCTGCTGTTTTCGAGTAGCTACAACAAAAACAAAAATTGTTGTATGGAACAGCAGATTTTTTTTTGCGATTTCGATTTTAGCCCTGCTAGTGAAAGTTGTTCAGTTTGATGGCCAGAAGCACCGGATATGTAACGCATTTAATTTTACACCCTGTATAAACGTGGCAACGTGCCATCATTAGCGTTTACCGAAATTGAATGAGCAGTTTTAGGTGCTAATATCATTGGTTACCTCCATATTTCTACTTTAATTTTCTTTAACTTCGTTTTGTTTGGAGTGCCGTAAGAATAATATTCTCTTAAGGTGGTTTCAGTCCATACAAAAGTTTGACGCACAATACGCGTAGACGGAATTAATAAAATTAATATTTTATGTATGGAAAAATAGTTTAGAAAATCTAGTTGCCGCGTCACAAATAACATTTGCAATTTATTAGATAATTACGAAGTTTATATCTTCGTAAATTTTTTATGAAACGCTTTTAAAATTTTGTATGAAAAATTTCAAAGCTTTGTATTTTCGTAATTATTTTGTAAATTGCTAATGTTATTTGTGGCGCGGCATCTAGATTTTCTAAACAATTTTTCCATATATACAAAATTACTTATATTAATACGGTCTACGCGTATTGTGCGTCAAAGTTTTGTATAGAATTGACCCCTCTGCAACTACCTTAAGTGTTGATGTAGATTGGTGGTGTAGATAGCAGTAATAGTTTTATTTCAACAGGTTTCACGAGCATATTATCATTATTATCACATATTACAATTAAAAGTTCCGTGGAGTTTTTTATGTTTCATACCTACTTAAGAAACCTTTGTGACCATTTTGATATAATGCAGCGCTAATTACAGGTGCTTTATTTCTTTCCTAGAGTGGGTTAATTATGTGTGAAATAGATTCTAAATGCCCATTGAAAAACATTCTCATTCTTTAAAATGTAATATTTTTGTAATTTAACCCGTAACCATCCTGATTTTTCTGACCCATTTTCTAGATTTTTCAGTTATTTTCGACTAAGAATTTCATAGGGGGCACCGAGCCTATTGTGCTGCCTTCAGTGGTATTTTTAGGGTTCCGTACCCAAAGCACAGATTACATAATAGTTACTACCTTAACAGATACTGCACTCGACCCGATTTCACGCGTTTTTCGAATCTCGAACTTAGCGCTTCAGGAACGAAAACTAAAATGCGCCTTATGTCAATGAGCGACAGCCTGCATCTTGTCAACATCTTGCAACATGCAGGCTGTCAAAGGTAATTACCGCAGCTGTCAGACGGGAGTGACGGGGCACTGCCCAAAGGGTGAAAACGGGACCCTTTTATTAAGCCTACGTTGTCCGTCCGTCCGTTCATCCGTCCGTCCGTCCGTCCGCCTGTCCTACCTATTTAGGGCTGTAACTTGTGAACCGTAAGAGTTAAATAGTTGAATTTTTTACAGAATGTGCGTTATTACGGCGGATTTAAAAATGTCAAAAAGTTAAAAATTACGGGGGTCCTCATACAAGAAACATAGTTTTTATCAACGTTTTTTCTTCTTGCTCTATGGTAAAAATGGTCAATACATACAAGCGTCAAACTTGTTGTGATTATAGAGCAAACTCTACAGTATAACAACAAATAACAAAAACTGGCCAAGTGTGAGTCGGTCTCGTGATCAAGGTACCGGAGTAAAAAAAAAATTTTTTTTCTTTAATTATGTTGTGGTGGTGTGGTACGGAAATCTCGGACTCGGTGCGTGAGTAGCCCGACTCGCACTTGACCGATTTTTTATTACAAACCACAATTCCAAAAAACAAGAATGTCACATTGATTGCAGTTATTATTGGCTTTCAATTTAGCGAAATATAACGGATTATTATGTTTTATGCTTGTAGCTAAAACCGTCATTAAAACCAACCAAAACCAAAAAGGAATGTACTTAAATTGTATTCCATACTGGCTTTGCCGGGCATGCGTTGCCATATCCCTTTTTTTCCGACACACACTTATCTGCTTGTTTCATTTCCTAATCGTCCTAATTCCTAATAGTCCGACTAAAGTTTTAGTAACTAAAACTACCTGACTAAAATTTTGTCGAACTTTTAGTCGTATCTGTCCAGCCTTTTTCAAGTTATGCGCTTGCCAACGAACAGCATTTCATTGTTATTTATATAGATTTCACCACTATTATTAGAATTTGCTTAAGACCGCGAAGTCTTTATGACTAGCAGGGATGACAGTGGCTTGTATAGATGATATGACTAGAAGATAAAGCATAACTTTTCAGTTTTTAAACGTCCATACCCGATACAAGGTCTCTCAAATGAAAGTGTTTTGGTTCTTAGAGTAAATAATTAGATGTTAATCTATCGCTAGACGCAAATCGAACTAAAAGGTTAGACGTGATATGAATCTATTGACTAATAGAGTCTAATGAATTCTGTAGGCACATAATATCTTTCGTTGTTTACTATACTATGTTTTTTTAAGTCTAGAGATGGTTTTCCACCAGGATGCAATACGATGCGATATTTATTACTCTGCAGTTTAAAATCTTACGATGGACATCCATGTACAATGTACATCACAAGACAGATCTGTATCCTGAAGTGTAAAACATGCAACATGATTAAATTAAAGACAAGAGTATATTGTCGGCATCTTTATTAATAGTTTTTAATGAAAATCAGATCAAGTTTATAACACTTTTTTATTTAGAAATTAGAAAATATTTAGTCACCACAATTTCAACATTATTAAATTAGCCACAAACAAAGATCCAAAACTCGAGACTAGAAATCGTCAATAAATTATACGAAAATAATTAAACTAACATGGCTTCGAAGGGAGGATAACGTACGTCAGAGGAGAAAAAGGTTGACCAGAGTTTACAGCTGTTTGAAAACATTTGATGATATCGTTATAGCTATTACCTGCTGGCTCCGAAACATCTTCACGAGACTCACGTTTCTTTGGAGCTGAATGAGAATCATGCTCCCGGGAAGTTTCATGAGAATGCCCGTTTGGTCTTGGATTCTTTACCTCTTTGCTCTCTGGAGCCTCTTTACTTGATTTCTTTCCAGTTTTTGGCTCATTACCCTTTCCAAGTTTATTCTTTGGTTCTTGTGAACTTTTAGATTCCTCTGCACTAGTTACTTCTTCTCCACTATTTGGTGCTTTGTTCGGTTTTTCTGTACTATTTGATGCTCCATGTTTTTCCGCACTATGTGGTGCTTCGTGGCTGTTAGGCTTTTCCGCACTAAGTGATGCTCCCTGTCCTTGTGGTTTTTCCACACTATGTGGTGCTTTTTGGCTGTTAGGTTTTTCCACACTATGTGGTGCTTTTTGGCTGTCAGGTTTTTCCGCACTTTGTGCTGCTTCTTGAATATGTGGATTCACCGGGCCAGGTGGAGCTTCAGGTCCACGTGGATATCCCGCATTACGTGGCGCTTCTTGACCGTGGTCCTCTATGAGCGCTTCGCTTTTAACATCACATGGTGGTGTTTTATCTTTCTTTGTATCTATTACTATGACAGGACTTTTCGGAGACGGTCCAGGCAAGAAATGGTTTACGACTGCATTAAACCTGTCAATGAAACAAATGTTACCGGTGATTGATTTCTAGAAATAAAAATACAATGACAACAATAACATTATAATATACAGGGTGTAACAAAACACCCTAGTAATACTTAAGGGGGTGCGTCAGACCATCAAAGTAAAGTAGTCACTGTGGAGCTAAAATCGAGAAAAAAAATCTTCCATCCCATATAAAACTGCAGCACCGACTCGACTAATAAATGTATGGGACATCAGATTTTTTTGATATTTTCTCGATGTTGGCTCCATAGTGAAAGTTGTTCAGTTTGATAGTCTAAGCTACCCCCTTAAGTACTACTACGGTGCTTTGTTATACCCTGTACAGATAAGAAAATCACCCTAGCACATCGTCAGCGACATATTTGACTTCGCGTACATAGCCATCCGGTTGAAGGAAAGAATATTGGCCTTGGACAACTTTTCCATCGCTTTGCTCTCTTTGAGCTTTATGATCACCAGTCTCGTCGTCGTACACAACGTAAGAATATTGGTAGCTGGTTGGGTCCTGAAAATAAGAGAATAATAGAAAATTAACAGGATTTGGTTGAACTAATTAATCATAATATCGTTACAGTTTTTGAGAGTTACGAGGTTATTAATTCCGTTATTAATCATCCCGTGATCATAGCAGTTGTAACACTGCCGAAATATCAGGAACTCCAAACACAATAAAAAACGCGGTAATAACCCGTTAAAATGATTAACTTTAGCATAATATAACTTACTTTACTGATTATAATTAAGACAGTAAGTCGGCAAAAATAATAAATTATTCGTTAGCTTTTAATATTAATTTCTTCTAATAATTTAATAATAATTGTTTTGTGTATGGAACTTACGTCGTTTGATGGTGCTAAAACTACAGGTAATCTTGGGGAATTAAAACCTAAAATTCTGGCGCTATCCACAGCCTGATTAGGCACGCATGGAGTTGCACAAGGTGCCACGCAAGGCGGCAGACATGGCGAATAATAACTGGAGATTTGGGCTGAAGGTAGAACTGATCCCAGCGGTGGTGCAGTCAGTTGTTCTATCTGTTGGTTCACGTACGACACTGCCGGTGCACCGTAATTCACGTATTCGAGCCCCGGATTAACTTGCGAACTACCAACATTACTTTGCATATAGACTCTTGAGTACGAAATTCCAGAAACTCCTCGCAACCCTATGCATACTATCACTGCCACAACGACACTCTGTAACAAACAAAATAATATAACAATTTATATTATCACTTTTTTGTTCAATTCAATGTTGTCACTGAAGACTTACTTTAAGAATCATCTTTCCTGATGATCGGTGGAAGACTACTGATATTTTTCTGAAATGTGTTACTTCTTATAAAAGGAGCTTTGTTAGCGTTAAAATATGCTGTTCGGTAATACCGAAACAAACCATCAATGTCGTTGACAAGTTGAAAAGAGACAAACAATTAAAATGGTAATGAAGATTTTCCGCGGGGCTCCGTCATTTCTCTCCCGTATTCAACGCACGCTGTTTGCAAAAAGTGAGTAATGTAGCGTAACATTTGTTTTTGTTGCAAATAGCCCGCTTAGAGCGTGACTTGTGTAACTTTTCAGGGAACTATTTGCTATTCCTTTATTCCCTGACATGCTACTTGCATCCAGCTTTATAGTTCAGTTGTCAGGAAGCCAGTTTGTGACAATGAAGTGTTTTCTTGAAGCCTGCCTTTCGAGTATTTCAGGCAAATAAATTGCTCAATAGATATTGGAGTTCTAAGCATTAAATTACTGTAGTTTAAGAATTGGACTGTTATTACCTATTTGTTTTGACTTCGTCCTCATTCTTAAGTTGTAAAATCGGTCGTTGTGATAATCGTGATCCTGCAATTTAATTTTATATTCATACAGCTAAGACATTTCATTTAGATAAGGTTGACTGTTAGGAAAATTTTACTAATGAACAATGAATCAAAAGAAGAATTGGCACACTCATTTTCATAAAGAATAGGTAGGTACCTTAGAAGAAGGATCTCTTTATTCTAAAGCATAGAGACCGCATCAATGTACGATTGTAGTTAGTCTCTTTTGTCTTATGACGTACCTTTAATAGTAGAAAAAGACGGAACTATAGATATTTGTTTATACGGCTGTCCTTTTTATGGTAGTGTGTGTGAAAAGTGACCGTAAACATTAGAGCAGTTGTCACTTTGGTCTAATTGGTCTTTTTTGTCCATACCACTTGAAACCACACACTCAAACATAAACGTAAAAAAAAGTGGACATTCTTGCAATGGTATGGCTCCCTCTATGCCTTTAGGTAAAATCTCTTTGGTAGGTGTACATACTTTTTGTCAAAAATGACTGCGTGACGTTATTACTTTTGTTTCACAATTAGTTTTCATTATGATAATTGTGAAAACTGATAATGATAAGTTAATAACTAACAAAGAGTATATTATAAGAGAAGGTGAAAACCCGCATTTACTAAACATTGACGTGATTGAAGCCTAAGAAGACTCACACTCAGTTGCAGAAACGCTCATTAGGGTTAATCCTCCATTAAAACTCTGGCTAGCTTTTACAACGTCAACTAGACAAAAAGTGACAGCTCTTGCTGTCACTTATTAATCTCTTGATTTAATGGAGGATTAACTTTAATGAACGTTTCTGCAACTGACTGTTAGAGCAGGAAAATTGCACTTTGTTAATTTTGGTCTAGGATTAAACTTTCTTCCATTGCTTTTCATGGAGTCGAATAGAAAATAGTCAGGTGAAATTGTCATGGTTCCAGTAGTGTTTTCACTTTATGCTTTTCTTGGTCTTAGCTATTATCTATAACAGGTATGTTATTTTTCTTATTGACTTCAAGCCCTAATTTCAAATTTCAAATATTTATTGCATTGCCACATTATTGTACATAGTAAGGAAGTCGTACATAAGATCTTAGTAATTCAACAATGGAGCACCCTGTCATCATCATCATCATCATGGGCCTTATTTCATCTAAATTAGATGTTTCAAACAGCTTCTGTTTTGTTAAGACACCGAGACGTTCATGGCTGTATAAGCCAATTCGGGAGCGGCAATGCCTGCCGCATTTACGGCATTTGTGCTGTGTGTTGGTTGATGCAGGAGCCTGTTCGCCCCTGTGCCTTTTTGTTCGTTTTTTCTGCGTGCTAAGCGCGATATGGTGTCCTTTAAAATTGATCACTCGAAGTGGGAATGCCTCGCAAGCGATAGGGAGCACCCTGTAAGGGCATAACAATATAGAAAAGAGACCACAAATCTAAAAATAATTATTAAAGTTAATATACCTATACATTGGATGGCATCACACCGCAGCATATGAAGGACTTAGTGGGTGTGACTGGTGATGCGGGTAGGGCGTTACTGTCTAATTTTACGTCTCTAGTAAACCATATGCTTTCTGGTCAGGTCCCGACTAGCATTACTCGCGTGCTTTATGGTGCAAACTTGTGTGCCTTAAAGAAGAAGGACGGAGGAATAAGGCCGATAGCGGTTGGCTGTACATTGCGTAGGATAGCGTCCAAGGTGTGCTGTAAGCATATCACACCGATTTTAACAAGCCAGTTTCAGCCTCAGCAGTTAGGATTTGGGACCAAAGGTGGCTGTGAAGCCGCAGTCCATGCAGCTCGCACTTTTGTCGTCAATGGCGGGGGGCAGGTAGTTTTAAAAGTTGACATCAAAAACGCGTTCAACTCCATTGACAGAGGTGCGATGTTGCGCCGAGTAAAAGAAGAGATCCCTTTAATTTATAACTACTTGTGGCAATGCTACAGCGATCCATCTGTGTTGGCGTATAGATCACATTTTTTGCAATCCGCGGTTGGATGTCAACAAGGTGATCCATTGGGCCCAGCGGTTTTTAGTTTAGCTATCCATCCCTTGTTGACGGGTTTAAGTTCGAAGGTCAACGTATGGTATTTGGATGACGGCACGGTGGGGGTTGACTGCGAGACCGTTTTGAACGATTTCAGCAGGTTAATTGAAGAGATTGGAACCTTGGGGCTCGAATTTAATTTTGAAAAGTGTGAGCTGTATGTAGCTAGTACGGTCGCTTCGGAGGAGAGACGGAATATAATAGCGCGGTTTAATTTCCTGGCACCCAATATTAAAGTGCTTAGCGAAGAAAACTTTAAGCTTCTTGGAGTACCGATTTTGGACGAAGCAATTCCGGATTTCGTTAGCGAGCAAATATGCAAATTTAATAGAACGTCGGAAAGATTGGTGCAGATTCGCATATGGCTCTATTTATAATTCGCTTTTGCCTTTTCGTTCCAAAGTTCACGTATGCTTTGCGGTGCGCTCCAATTTGGAAATTTACCGATCACATGACTGCCTTGGATAGGTTGATTCAGGGGGTTCTCACGAGGGTCTTAAATTGTCCTATGGACGGGCGTGTTTGGTCGCAAGCTTCTCTTCCCATTCGTTTGGGTGGTTTAGGAATCAGGAAGGTGTCCGGTATCGCTCTTCCAGCATACTTGTCGTCCGTACGTAGTGTGCGACGTCTTCATGGAACTATTATTGACCCATCTCTGGGTACCGTGGAGGTGACGCACTTGTCGGACGCGGAGTCTGCTTGGCGTGAGGCGTGTCCAAACAGTGAGCCTCCGGAAAATCGTGCTTCTCAGAGGGGGTGGGATGAGCCTCTCAGTAAGTTGGTATACCAGGATTTACTCGACGGCAGCACAGGCTTGCGGGACCGGGCCCGTCTTTTAGCGGTTGCTGAGGGTGAATCTGGTATGTGGTTGCAGGCCTGGCCATCGGCCAATGTGGGGACTTTACTGGACAGAACCACTTTGACCCTGGCCGTGTGTTTGAGACTGGGGGCTAGATCGGTTCATCCGCATGTTTGCCACTGTGGTGAGCGTGTTGGTCAGCTAGGCCATCATGGGCTTTCCTGCGTCAGCAGCGCGGGTCGTTTGTCGCGGCACGCTGCCCTAAACGATATAATCCGCAGGACCTTAACAACTTCCAATGTGCCTGCGGTACGTGAGCCTTCAGGCATTATACGTACCGATGGGAAGCGTCCTGATGGCATGACTGTAGGGCCTTGGAAGTTGGGAAGGTCTTTGGTTTGGGACGCGACTTGTGTGGACACATTGGCGGCGTCACATATTGGTCGGACATCGTTGGGCGCGGGTGCTGCTGCGGCATCGGCAGAGTCATCGAAGCGCCGGAAATATGTTGATATTGGAGAGGGGTATATGTTTGTTCCCTTGGGAGTGGAGACCCTGGGACCGTGGGGACCCGATGCAAAACAGCTTATAAACGCCTTATAGAGACCACTGGTGATAAGAGGGCTGGCAGTTACCTTCGTCAGCGCATAAGCTTGGCGATACAGAGGGGGAATGCTGCCAGCGTTCTTGGAACCGTCCCCCAGGGAGAGGCTTTGGAGGAGGTTTATAGGTTGTAGGTCCCCCCTGACGAAGCTTGTTGCAGATATTCAGGATGTATTTATTGACGAAACGAGTTGTGGATCTGAGTGATGTACTTTCTTTGACGAAGCCTGTTGTGGATGTGAGTGATGTATATACCTATGACGAAGCCTGTTGTGGATATGAGTGATGTATTATGTTTTAATTAAAAATTGTATTATTATTTATTATTAAAATGAGTGCATAAGTAAAATAAAAAATACAAAATTAAAACATTATAAAGAAAAACACAACATAATTTTGATAATGTACTAACTTTAAGATCTTCTTTGAACTTTAAACATTCCTATACATTCAAAATAAAAACAATCCAAGTAAAATCAAAATAACATTTCACATTAAATATTAAAAATTCAACAATTTAAATTAAAATCACAATCAAACTGTATTTAATAACATAATCAATAAAAGTAAAATTATCATTCCCAATAATAGTAGTTTCATATGTTATAATTTATTGTTTTCTATTTTATACTATTTATTTATATTTTATTACTTACTTACCCTAGTCGAAGCTAAGATAAGAGAAAACCAAACGTAATGCCTGCGCTTAAATTCACAGCACGTATTTAGTTTGATTCTTCATTCGAACGATTTCCTCAGGCGTAGGCGGTTCAATGTGCATTGTTTTCCCAGTTTACACAGATCGGCTTGTGAAAAGGAAGGAATGAAAATGGATAACTAAAATAAAATCGGGAGGTTTCTTTTCGTACTATTTTTAATTTTTATCAACGTGTAAACAACGTTCTTAGTTGAGGGTGAAAAATTGATAACAGACAATTTTTACCTACTTTCAGCGCCTCAAATAATTGCAGTACCTGCATTATTGTACTGTACCTATATACAGGGTGTTACAGAAGTAAAAATAAAAATTGAAAACTTTTAAGGGGTGGTTTAGACCAACAACTTTCACTATGGGCCAACATCGAAACCACAAAAAAAATGTCCCGTACATTTAGCTCGAGTAAATCTGTAGTTTAGTATGGAACATCGCAAACGCATCGCATCACTGCAATTATGGCAAATCTACTCATTATGGGGGAGGCCTATGTCCAGCAGTGGACGTCTATGACGGAACATCCGATTTTCTTTCGCGATTTCGATATTGGTCCCATCGTGAAAGTTGTTCAGTTTGATGGTCTTAATCACCCCTTAAATTTTTATTTTTATTTTTGTTAATTTAATTAACTTTGAAATAAAAGCTATTCAGGGTGCTGTATAGCTTTTATTTCAAAGTTAATTAAATTTCATAGAAAAACATATCGTCTTCTTACCTAATACTGACGTTGATTTCAATTTATTGGGAACTCTAATTTTAAATAATTATGGCTTAGATATAAAACATATATTTTTAATGTAGGTACGCCTACAAGTAGGTGAAACAAAAGGCATAACTTAACTAATTATTTCATTGAATGTATTATTTTTACCGTTTTATAACTTTTTGAAATTATTTGTACCTTGAATAACATGTTTACCTTAAAACAAGGCTACGTAAAATTGTACTCTTTATCTAAATCCTCGACCATAATCTCTTTTCGGGTGGTCAGAAACATTGCTACAATTACAAATAGTTTTAGTGAGCCTCACTTTTATTTCATATTGAAGGTTTTGGGATTGAATTATGAGAATGCATACGAAGTTTAATCCGAATCTGCATTATTAATAAAATCAAATCAAATCTCAATCACAATGTTCTTGACAAATTTATTCAAAAATTATGAAACTATCATTAAAGGATGAGCCTATAAATAAAAAAATATAAAAAATACAAATCAACATTTTATATGCAGGGCCGTCTTTAACCTAAAGAAGGCCCTGGGCACTTTTGAATAATGGGGCCCCACTACAATTTTTTTTTTACGTGTGGGTTTGCTCTTGACCTCAATCTAGTCCTCAGGACGAAGATGGGGTCGAAGATGTAGCGAGCTCACCCAGAAGAAGCCTATTCACTCGTACTTTAAAGGAATTCGGGTTGTAAGCGCTCGGAAATACTGACGCAGGCAGGGTGTTCCACTCCTTGGCTGTGCGCATTATAAAAGATTCAGAGAGGCGCTTGGTGCGGATATGTGGGATATCAACCAAAAACGGGTGATATCCCGCGGTGCGTCTGGAAGTCCGATTGTAGAAAGGGGAAGGCGGGATGAGCTCATGTAGCTCTTGGGCACACTCACCTCAATGATATGCATATGACTATCTTATTAATAACAAGCGAAAGGAGTAGGTAAGCAAAATAATATCATTCATCACTTCCCTCCCCGCGCCCGGTACAGTGCGTTGCTCTGCGTATCGCTGTCGCGAATTTAATCATTGTATGTGTTTAAAACATCGTATTGGTGCTGTGAGTGATCCTAAATCATTGATTACGTCTGTGACTGTGTAAAGTGTAGGTTTTCTAATAGTTTTTTAAGGTAATTGTACAGTTTTAAATAAATAAAATCATCGGATAATCGTAAGTACTTTTTTCTTGTCAATATAGGTAATAGAGGGTAGGAGCGCGGCGAGCGCTCGCTGGTAAACCGTTAGCGGCTGGGGTCTTACGTCATCACTGATCAGCTGTTTATCGAGGCTGATTACCGTAGTTTAGTTTTAGTTTTGTTTAGTTTGGGTACTAATTTAGATATTTGCAATTATTATTAACTAAAAGAACAGTTTTATAGTTTAACCGGAGTTTACATGATGTCCGGACGTCCGGGTAAACCGCCAGATGATGGCGGGCAACCGGAACCGTTTGTGCGTAGCCAGCGTACGCCTCGTTCTCCTCCTAGTTCAAACAAGCGCAATTTTGGGGATATCACCCCGAATGAACTTTCTCCAGCCAAGAAACGTGTTCTAATCGCCGGTCGTAACGTCGACGGCGACGGCGGTTCGCCGCCCATTGTTAATCATAACGTTGATTACTTGAATGACAATCTCTCTTTTACTGCTCTTGTTTCTAACGCGTCGGATTACTTGTCTAAAATTAATGATCTTGTTAATGATCAGGGTTCTCGTTTGAATATGTCAAATAAAACAGCCGTTATGGATATGACTCAAATGGTTACTGCCGTAGTGGGAGTGCTTGCTCTTAAGTGTTCAGAACTTCAGGTTCAGCTAGCTCGAACAGAGCGTGACTTAGTTTTAGCCAAGTACCAATCAACCCGTGCCACATTAGATGCCAACAAGCCGAAGCTCTCGTATGCGGAAACGCTGAACCTCAGGGTCGCGCCTAAAGCGCAGCCAGCCGTTCGGGAGTCGCGCACGCCGCTTCCCTGTGTCATCGCGTACCCATCTAATGAGAGGGCGGGTGAGTTGCAGACGTCTTCTGCTACTAAGAAGGCATTGAAAGAGGTTATTGATCCAACCGACGGGTTCCAGATTGTTGGTTTGAAAAAGACTGCTAAGGCTGGTGTAGTTCTGCGTGTTACAAATCAAGAGCAGGTTAAAAAACTTTCGTCTGATGTCGCGATCGCGAAGGCTGGTCTCCGTATAGAACAGCCAAAGAAAATCAACCCTCGCATTTTAGTTAAACACGTTCCGGTTGAAATGGACGATAACTTTTTTCTTAAGTGCCTTTTTCAGCAAAACATTTTAGATGAAACACCCGTTACTGAGGATGAGTTTAATAAAACGACTAAAATAGTGCGTACTAAACGTTGGGGTGACTCGAAATTTAAATGGTTAACAGTTGAAGTCTCAGCGACCGTTCGTAAACACTTGATAGATACCAAGCAAAAATTGTTCATCGATTGGGACACGTGTCACTTCGATGATCAAGTAGACGTCTCGCGTTGTTTTAATTGTCAACAGTACGGTCATATAATTAAACATTGTACTCAACCCGTTTGTTGTGCCTACTGCGCGGGGCCTCATGAGTCTAGGTCATGCATGGCTAAAGGCGCTAGTGATTTTAAGCCTGTCTGCGCATCTTGCAAATGTTTTAAAAAACCATCAGATCACGCTTCGGGTTCATCAAATTGTCCTATGTATAAAATTAGAGTAGATAATCTTGTATCCCGCATCAACTATGGATAAGCTAATAATAGGCCAATTAAATCTTCATAACAATAAGATTGCAACTTTAGAGTTAGATAGGCTCGTTATTGATTATAACATAGACGTAGTCTTAGTTCAGGAACAGTACCAGCTTACTGCTTTAAAAAATAAACTTTTACAAGTATCTAAGTCGGCTCTCGCTGGCATTTACATTCCGCGCGCTAACTTCACAGTCACAGCCTTAAACAATCTCTCTACTACGCACTGCGCCGTTGCGGAGGTCTCCTGCCCTTCCTTTAAAATTTACCTTGTTAGCTGTTATTTCCAACACGCCGATCCTGCTACTCCTTACCTCCACCAATTGCGATCCGTCCTACACTCCTTGGCTGGCCGTAGGGTCATCATAGGAGCTAATACCAATGCTTCATCTCCCTTATGGCATGGCAAACTGCGTACCTTTGACGCTGTGCGTCGCACAGCTGTGGAAGAGTTCATCGCTGAGCTCAACCTCTATACGTATAACACCCCTGATGCACCACCTACACACAGCAGCCCTTCAGGCGAGTCCTCTATTGACGTCACATTTTCTAATGTGGACGTTCGCATAGATTGTTGGCGCGTCATTCCTGATGCGTCTTGTAGTGATCATCGCCTGATCGTGTACGAGTATATTCCGCGGTCGCAACAAGTTCTGCCTGCTTCATTACCTAACTATAGTTATAAGACTAGAAATGCTGATTGGTCATTGTTTGGCTCACTCTTTGTCTCGCTTGCTGATGGTTTTACTCGGTCGGAATTGACTCCGATTGAGTGCGCCGAAGTTATGACTGAAACATTTACATTTTGTGCTGACGTAGCTTTGGGACGTACAAGTGCAACCTTAACACGTAGATGTGATTGGTGGAACGATGACTTAGTTAGACTTCGTAGAGTGTTTAGGCAAGCTCGTAGAAAATATAATAAAGTACGTAAATCTGATGCTGCCTCGGAGGATCAACTGGTAAATGCGATTGGGGACCTTAGAACTGCTAGGTCTCACTATCGTGCTGCCGTTCAACTGTCTAAGAAACAATTACTGCAGCGTATGGTAGCAGCACTCGAGAGGGAGGGGCCGTGGTCTCCTCTTTATCACGAATGTAAAACTAGCAAAACACCTGCTTCTACATATTTTTCAAATATAAAAGTAAATGACACCCATACTATCGGGGTCGAGGAGACGGCGGCTGCTCTTTTAGGTTCACTAATTCCGGATGATTCACCTGAAAACGACAGCGATTATCATCGTGAAATAAGAATGAGAGCTGCTGAATTGCCTGAAACACCATCTTCTTGTTTACCGTCTCTTGATGAACTGCGAAATGTCGTGGGATCTCTGCCGGCGGGTAAGGCTTCCGGTGAGGATAAGATTTCGAATCGGATGATCAAGGAGGCTTTTAAAGTTGCCGGTGAGTCTATTCTAACAGTTTTCAACCGTTGCATTGCTGGGGGAGTTTTTCCTAACTTATGGCGACGTGGATGCATTAAAATAATCCCCAAAGCCGGTGATAAGCCCCCTGATGATCCGAAGTCTTATCGACCTATTACCCTTCTTCCATCTTTGGGTAAACTCTTGGAACGCCTCGTTGTCCCTCGGTTAATTCCAGGAGGACCTAAGTTCAGTGACAGGCAATTTGGCTTTACCATAGGGAAATCTACTTCAGACGCGTGCTTACTTGTGAGAGAGGCGGTAGAGCTCTCTGAATATAGCTATATCGTCGGTATATTTCTTGATATTTCGGGTGCCTTTGACAATGCATGGTGGCCAATGCTTCTCCTAAAGCTCAAAAATAGAGGTTGTCATCGGAACATCTACTCACTTATTTATTCTTACTTTACGAACGGAGTTTCAAAGTTGAGGCTTGGTCACCATGTAGTGTCCAAAGTGCTGACACAGGGCTGTCCTCAGGGCTCTGTCCTTGGACCCTATTTATGGAATATAGGTTTTGATGATTTTCTGACACTTCCTTTCCCTCAAAGCTGCTCGCTAATAGGATACGCCGATGATGGTCTCCTGCTCATACATTCCAATACTAGAGTAGGTATCGAAAGACTGGCTAGCAACTGCCTGCAGCAAATAACAGATTGGGGATACAGAAATCGTCTTCAGTTCGCCCCGCATAAAACATTCCAACTATTGCTCAAAGGGAACCTGAAAGTACCACCACGAATAAAATTTCAAGGCATTAATATTAAAAGTAAAGATTCTGTTTCCTATTTAGGCTTTCATTTGGAACGTAATTTTAGCTTCGTAAATCATATCAAGACAATAGGAGAGAAAGCCAAAAGTATTTTTTTGAGTTTAGCGCGTATTTCCACCTCGACATGGGGTCTTTGTTACAAAACACTTAAAATAATATATTCCGCAACATACCTCGGGTGCATGTGTTATGGAGCCCCCGTTTGGGCTGATAGGTCGGCTATTGGCGCTGCGCGCCGTAAGTTACTTCAAAGTCAACGTTTAGCCTTAATTTTCCTGTGTAAAGCGTATAGAACGGTCAGCACCGAAGCACTCCCCGTTCTAGCGGGGGTGGTTCCCGTAGACTTGGAAATACAACGCCGCGCGGCCAATTACTTTCGTTCAAGAAAAGTTAGTCATAACTTCTTAAAACCTCGCGACCGAAATAGAATTAGTAAATTATTTAACTTTGATTGCAACATCTTTGATGAACTTTTATTAGACTGGGAACTACGGTGGCAAGGGTCTACAAAGGGTCGACATCTATACCAATTTTTTCCATCTGTTCGCGATCGTCTTGACAAAGCGTGGCTAGAGGTAGATCACTGCGTAGCCCAATTTCTTACTGGACATGGTAACTTTAAGGGAAAGCTATTTTATTTTAAATTGGTTGCGTCACCTTTATGTGAATGTTCTGTTGACAGTAACGAGTTCGAACAGACCGCTCATCATATTCTTTGGGAGTGTGAGCTCTGGTACGCCGAGCGCCAGACCATGCTTGACTCAATAAAATCGTTTTCTGGTGTCCCTTACTACATGGATCTTGTTGCGACTAGGGATAACTTCCGTGCGTTCAGATGTTTTTGCCATACTTATTACTGGAAGCAAAATAGGTCATAGTTTCAGTACAATGTTAGGTTCCTATTGTTTTATTTTGTATTTTTGGTGCTTTTGCGGTCGTGTCTTCAACACTGCCATAAATGATCTCTTGAATTGGCTCTCTAATAGCCATGTTTTTTCCTTCTTATTGCTGTCTCCCGTTTGCAATGGAGGGAAGTCGGATATTTCGTTTTCCTACTATTCCTATCTTCTTTGATTAATTCATTGCGGGTTCCAAGACAGATTAGAGTCATCCCCCGGGCTCGCTGGACTTCATTGTCCAGTGTTGTGAATGGTCGCCGCTGTTGATCCTGGCTTACAGGAGTTACAGCGGTGGGAATGTGTGGTGGGCATATGCCCGAAAAAAAAAAAAAAAAAAAAAAAAAAAGCAAAATAATAGATTTAGACCTACAATACAAGTTTTAGGTACGCAGTCAGTGTTTGTTTACCAAAAAACCTGATAAATAAATCTTCTACACTTAAGCAGTAATTATCATTTGTTTTTCGGAAGATAAATATATTTGTCGGTAATATCAGTTATCGGTTGGTGACCGGGCAGGAACTAGAGGGCGGGGCCCCATCGATTGCGGGGCCCTGGGCACTTGCCCAGATTGCCCAATGGGAAAGATGGGCCTGAAAAGATGCCCGCGACGTATGAATCAGCCTAATCTTAAAGAGAGGTAAAAGTAAAACAAACTCATCTGCAGACAAAGATTTTTAACATTGGGGATTATAAATAAAAAGAAAGCTAAAATAGCACGTGTACTATCGTAAAGCACGATATACAATCGTGTGATGATGTGACGAACCAAATGACCGCCTCCCGTCCTCTGATACGTCTACTCGTATCAGTAATCATATTTCGTCAAATATGACCATTCTGTTTTACCCATTCAAATATTATTGTTAGCTGTGCCCGCGATTTCGTACGATGAGACAACTGAAAAATAAATTTCAATGTAGTATTTTTGAAAACATTAATATTCTGATTTAGTGAGATACCTAAAATAAGAAAATTTTAAAAGAGCTGTGTCTATACATTACAAAAAATATGTATTTTTTGAAGAAAAAAAATACAGTCACTGAAGAAATAAAAATACAGTCAATGGAAAAAATATACGATACATACCCCAAGTAGATCATTCACTTGGAAATTCGAATCTACTTGATTTACACTACCTTGGTGTTGTGTACTATACAGATCGGAAATATTTATACTTGCAATTAGTTGTACCTAATTGATGATTGATTGATTTTTGTAGATTTTTCTTTTGTAGATGTTTGATTGATTTCTGTAGAATGTTTGAATGAAATTTAAAATATTTAATAGCCTACTTATAGATAAAAAAATATATACGGTCGAATTGAGAAACCTCCTCCTTTTTTGAAGTCGGTTAAAAATGCTCTTTAAAGCGATTATGCAGCGATTACATTACCCAACATTTAGGGCCGATTTCGGCATACATTACTTGCTTTGATCGCTATACCGAGTGTAAGTGACAGCCAAGCAAATACTGAAAAGGTGAACGCAGACCATCAAACTGAACAACTTTCACTATGGAGCCTAACTCAGGAGACGCGAAAAAAAATCAGCTGTCTCATACAAAACTACTGTACCTACCCGACTTAAATGTATGGGAGAGCTGTTTTTTTTCGCGTCTCCTGAGGTAGGCTCCATAGTGAAAGTTGTTCAGTTTAATGGTCTGAGGTCACCGTTTCAGTATTTGCTAGGCTGTCACTTACACCCTGTATACTTTAAAATAGAGAGAACGAAATCGGCTCTTAATGTTGGGTAATGTAATCGCTGCTTTACTTGAGGTAGAGTCCATATAGACTAAGAGATAAGTGTACTTTTTGCAACCATCAGCTGCAAGGCTGATCGTATGATATTATTGTAGTGTGCACTGTAGCTATGTGAACAGTACAAAAACTGACATGAACTGCCAGTCGGTTTAAGAGATACAGCCATTCAAAGGTCGGACCTATGTCCTAAACCGACTGATGAACCATATCAGTTTTAGTACTGTTCACATAGCTACAGTGCATACTACAATAATATGATGTTAATTTTTACTGAACTTTAAACATTAGTAACTTCTAAACCGACTGGAGTTATGCAGGCAGACCTGGTCCATCCCCATCACAGAGATGCTCTACACCTCACAAACACTGAATCAGCCTTGCAGCTGATAGTTGCAAAAAGCACACTTATCTCTTAGTCTAATAGGAGGCTCTCACCTCTTTGGATTGCTAGGCTGATCCTTTGCGCGAAATAGCTGCAAGCCCTCGTATCACCAGGACCTGTAACCTCACATAGGCACGTATGGATGCATTTGAGGAACAGTTTCGCCTCGGCTCTGCAGCAAGCAAGTAATTTTACTGTAAACCATTTGGCGGAACCCTATTGTTTGAAGAAGATTCAGCTGTTTATATACAAAGAGAAATCGTCAAGGAAAAAGGAACATCTGTCTCCATTGTATTGTAGTTTTAAACATTTTCCTAGAAAATGTTTGAGCTAAATTTACTACTTTTTATTTAACTCTTTGTATACGTTTCAATTCGTTACTGCATCTACTGCAATATTGATGAGAGAAAACAGTTTTGTGAATATACAGAGTGAAATTGATATCTTTTGCTCCGATCTGTTTGCTCCCATAGTAAAAGTTGTTCAGTTTGATGGGCAGACTCTAAGTTTAAAAGGATGCTAATGGCATCAATTTTACCCTGTATATCATAATTGTTTGTATATGCAGAAAATGCTTGTTTTCGACAATATTAAGTAAATTTTTTACCTAATTTTACATTCTGTAACTTAATATTGTAAGGTGTTGCATGGTAATGGTGATTGGTGGTGGTTTGGTGATTAGGCCTGTAGATCGTGTTGGATCATGCATCATGTAGGGTTATGTAGTCATTTATCTTGACTTATCAATCGATGATATTTGTATAAGGATTATGGAGTTTCATTAAAATATTACATTACTACTTGATTGAAAGGCTAACTTAGGCCTGGGATTCACCAAAGCAGAGCGGAGCGGATCTGTGTAAAATCACTCAATCGACTTGCTCAGTTTTCCTCGCTTGCATAATCAAACTATTATCTTTATTACTTGTGCACATCTTCGATCCACTTTTATAGATTACTAACTAGCTTTACCTTTAAACAACAGACAACAGTCAAGTCCTTTAACGTATCCCTGACGAGGTTCGAAGTGGTTACTAAAGATTTTATTGTTTGTCCATGCATTTCTGTTTCAATCGTCACTATTAGGTATATAACTAGATAATTTATGTTTTGTTTCATAAAAGATAAGCCATATTCATCGTTTTCTTTTTTTTTAAACGTATTTTGTTTCGTATCATATTTATTATTCCTAATATTTAGATTCCAATTCTTTAGTCGTTATTTTTGTAAAGTTATGTTTTTTTCGACGAATTATTTTGGATGTTTTTAGAATTAAACAGAAATGTTTCAAACCTCTAATCCTACTGTTCAATATTTTTACTGACAATTAGACATTTACCTATACAGGATGTAAATTAAAATTCCTTACACACTTACACACGTAGTTTACACCCTGTATATTTCTGTATTTTTTTTGATATAATAGGTAAATAATAGGTAGGGTAACAGGAAGCATACATTTTCATAACACAAATAATTTTCAACAGTTTATTTCGCCGCAGTCTTGTAACACATAAAGTCGTCGACTAAAGACTATCTAAATAAGTATTAAAGGTAATAATATCACATGAGAAGCATTGGCATCTGGCCACACTATTGCGTTAGTGGTACTCGTGGTGCGCTGGCGCAGTATTGTGTACTACCGCGTTGAAACTGGAAACAAAAGAGACAATATTATTTAAAAAACCAATAGGAAGAAGCAAACACAACGGCAGATCGGTAAGTATTTGATGGGTTATTTCATTTAGAAGTATGGATAGTAAACTAGATTCACAGACTCAGAAAAATCTTAACAAGATGTTTTTGTCAATGAGATGGCGTAGGTAGGATCAATTATGATTGTTGGTTAAGGACCTTAACAGAAAAAGCGCCTGTGTTACTGCGACCATCGCTTGTCTTTTGTAATACCAAAGTTATTATCATTATTTTTATCGTCAGCATACTATAGGTCCCATTGCAGGGCACAGGGCTACCCTCAGTGTATGACGCGTCAGTCCACCACGCGTGCCCAATGAGGATTGGTAGACTTTACATACACGTCGGAATTTTTTCTTCAGCGTAAGCAGGTTCCCTCACGATATTTTCCTTCACTGTTTGAGAGCAGTTGGTATAAAGACCCTCAGATAATTCGTTTGAGTACATTTTTAAATCCGAGAATTTTTGGAGCGTTGATTGTGTCAGGTTTAGTGTGTAGGGGTATGTAAGGGTGCGTAGGGGTGAGTAGGGGGTGCGCAAGTGGTGAGTAGGGGGTGCATATAGGGTTGAGTAGGGAGTGTAATTTCAGAAGTCATAAAAACAAGCAGTGCCTCAGAAAAAAACTTTAAACAAGTCCTTAGTCCACGCGTACGAAGTCGCGGGCAACAGCTAGTTTATACTAAAGGCAAAATGGTAATACTTAAAGGCAAAAATATATATGTATATAGTAATATATGTATATTAGGACTTATATGTATAGACGCTAAACTTAAAGATCAGGCTAAGTTACGAAAGGTCTCGTACAAAACATTATCTTTGTCATCATAAGTCACTGGAAGTCACGAATAACAGACTAAATTGTAGGTCATGAATCACGATTAATACAATTCAGTGTTGAGCTTTATGTTGGATCTTTATTGTTATTTAAATATAATGGTAGTATTTTATACTTATTTCGATTTAACTTTCCAAATGCAAATAATATCTTTACAATTTTACCTACACGAAGAAAATAAATGTGATTTAAACACGATGAGTTGTGATGGTGGTATTGGAAGCTGATAATATACTAACAGTTGCATTACTTTAAGGGGTGATTGTACCCATGATACTGAACAACTTTCAATGCAATGTTACAAAAAAAATGGCATTTTCATACATAAGTTCGATGTGCTGATTGCATTTAGTATGGGAAGACCAAAAAATGTTTGGTCTATTCTGACGTTTGTATGAAAAGTCAATTGTTTTGTTGACATAGCACGTGATCTCATTGGAATATAATAATTTTGATGCTTTAAACAGGGTCCTTCTTAATATGCTGACAGTTTTTAAGAGGATGATCAAACCATCATACTGAACAACTTTCCCTATGAAACCAATATGGAAATCACAAAAAAAATATTGTTTTATACAAAACTACAAACTTACTCGACCTAAATGTATGGGACAGCAGATTTTTTTTCTCGCTATTTTCATGATGGTCCCATAGAGAAAGTTGTTCAAATTGATGGTTTGATCATTCCTTTAAAATGAGAATGTCTATGTCTATGTTCATCTCCACCTTACTGAATAGGACATAGGTGGAAAACATGTATTTCAAAGCTTACCCGTTGTGGTCGTCAGCGGTGTAGGTGACCTTGCGGAAAGAGCCATCGGGCTGGAGCAGGGAGTATTCTCCCTTCACGACATCCCCATCCCGAGCTTCATGCTGGGTCTTGTGGTCACCAGTGTGAGGGTCTGATACGGAGTAGGAGTAGTCGTATTTGGGGTGAGCCTGGAGCATAAAGTTTTGGTTAGGTTCGTTGACTCATATCCAAAGAAACCTATAAATAGTGAAGACATCAGAGATCAAGCATCCACGCATAATATATGACATTATATACCTACGAGCGTTAACCCGCAACTTTGTCCGCACAAATTATATACCAGATTTTAAATCAGATAATAAGCTATAAAACAAAAAAAGTTTCATGAAAATCGGTTCAGTAGTTTTTGCATGATGCTCGTTCACACAAACAAACACACAAACAAACACCCAAACAAATACACAAACAAACAGACAGACAAAAAATCCAAAAATTGGTGATATCATTGATTGGTGGAATCAGGGATACCTAAAAACCATATCGTAACTTTTTTTTGTTAATTTCTTCAATGTACAGACAAACTTCCTGTTACAGTTTTATAATAGTTTAGATAACATATATACCCGTCGTGTTAGTGACGTAGTCATAATAGTGGGTGTTCGTAGCTCTTATTGAAAAAAGATTTAAAAATTTCATAAAATACGATATTTTTATATAAAACATTGTCGGTGTAAGCTCACAAATATTCAAATCTGTCAATAGTAATTTTACGCAACAACTATTTGGGTCGACATCGGCCTGCAACGAATCCACATCTGCCATTAAAACGAGCGTGCTCTCACGCGCTGGTTTATGCAAACAACGGTCGGTTCCAGTGTATCATGACTGTCATTACGTCCAGACCCCCAGGCCGAGGCGAGAATGTCGCAAGACTCAAGCCTCCTGGGAACCGTTATCGGCCCTTCAGTCACGACAAGGATATACTCGGCATGCAAAAGCATTATGTAATACGAAATGGATTATATCAAATCGGTACCCGCGGCGCTAGATGTTTATGACAATAATTTAGTGAGCAATGTGAATTTGAAGTATTTTGACTTATATGTTTCTGTTTTGAGAAATGGTTTCCTATTATTCGCAATTTGCAGGGCCACTGTGAAATGTTACGTTTTAAGGTTATTTAGGATTATTCTCTTTATAAAACAAGTGTTAATGACATTGACTCCATAATCAATTAAAAAGAGCAATATAGTGAACTGAACTGATTATTTTGCTTTTATTATACATGTGAGTTGTGAGTTTCGGGTTCTCTAAAATTGTGTTCTTAGCAATGATAATTCGAATGTTTATATGAGTATGGTACAAACTGCAAGAGGCAGTATCTAGTAAAGAAAACTGGCATCTGTATGATTACGTTACTATAGTTTGTGGAAAGTGAAATAATTGTATACATAGTTACTTAGGCCTGTTTAACGCAAAAACTATTTCAATGACGTAACGTTGGCAGTAACAAGCCGTGGGATAACATTGTACTCGATTAAAATAGATTCATATCATATCCCGGAAACATCGTCGATTGTACTGGATCGGCCTGCAGCGTAGGTATAACCCGCTTTTATGCAAGCTATCAATTAGCTAGTTACAATCGTATTATGAAACTAGTAGCAAGGGGATACAAAACCAGCTATGTTGCTCCATTTGACGCTGAGATATTAGCGCGCATTTGTTTACCAACGTAACTGTTATAATTAAGAGAAAATTGTAACATGTAACTATTTCGATACTGAGTCGTTAAGTTGCGTTTGTCTTCAATCTCGATGCGTGTCCGGCCTTGACCACATTGTTTAAAGTTTTAGTGTGTTTGGGACAATAAGTGTAGCTATTTTGTAATCGTAATGAGCTTCGCGACTGTTATGATCGTGCTCTCGGATTGCAGGACGCAATGTTCATTTAAGTCATGAAGGCTGTTTAAATTTAACGACAATATAGAATTGGTTTTTGTTTCGAAGTTAGGTCTTTTGCAATGTGTGGAATAAAATTGTTGTATGTAGGTTATTTGATTAGCAAATTGCAAGAGTTTTATATTGATGAGGGATGTACTGTTTTTTTATTTGTTTCTTAGTGTAATTTTAATTTTACTTTACCGTCTTAGTTTTAATTATCTAACAGGGTAACATTGCTCTTTAGTGTTACAAAGTATACATATACTAAAGACCGTAGGCATTACGGGGTGGTCAGAAATACTACTACAACTACCAACTATCTGTTTAAGAATGTAGTTGTAGCAATGCTCACACTTAGCACTAAGAACTAATGTAATGAGTAATGACACATACTAATTGCAAACTGTTTGATTTGAAGCTTGCCCAAACATAAAATATAGATTTACACTCAGTTGCAGAAACGCTCATTCGAGTTAATCCTCCATTAAATCTCTTGCTAGCTTTTACAACGTCAACAAGAAAAAAGTGACAGCAAGAGATTTAATGTAGGATTAACTTTAATATGCGTTTCTGCAACTGACAGTGTGACTCTTAAACTACCATAACAGCTTTCAGTAAAGTACAAACACCGAAATCGCCAAAAAGACGTATGAACGTAATTTGGGTCGACAAGGTTCTGTTTGATGTTTTTCAGTGTTGGTGTCTCTATTTTATTAAACGTAAGTATAATTTTTAATATGGCATTTCAATCTAGAATTGTTTTTTTGGTTATCCCATCATCCAAATGTAGGCCAAATCCAAATCATGTTGAAATTCTGAAGCATCATTTATTAATCGTTGCCTTAGATTGCTGCTATTGGAAACAGTAGTTTGATAATTTTCCTAAACATTTGTCCTAGGCCCTGTTTAATAAACGCGACAATTGGCAATACAAATTCAGAGTACATTGCTGGTTACTGATGACGCTAAACTTGTAGAGCTTCATGTGTCCTAGCATTCTCAGCAATGTACTCTGAATTGTCATTGTCAATTATCACGTTTATTAAAGCGCCTGGCAGTCTGAACTACACTCACATGATAGTCGACGTGTTGGTCCTCGTGTCCGCCGTAGTGTGCTAGCTGGGCGACCGGCGCGTACGCAAGCCCCTCGTGCCCACCGTAGCCGCCGAGCTGGATGACACCAGCAGCGGCCACTGCTACCACGGACAATATTACTGCGGTCTGTAAGAAATGCTTCGGTTAGACGTATCCGAGAAGGAAAATCTTGGTGCTGTTAGTAAACTATGTAGGTGCTTTGTTAAAACATAAGGGTGTTTTTTTACAAAATAAACTATAATTAATTTGTTTATTTATTTGGTAGGCGTTTTAATATACTCCGATCATTTCTATGTATGAGATGAGAAACTATTTAAATGAGAAGTAGATTTAGACTTTCAATTAGAAGAGTATATCAAATTGATACGCCGAATATTTGTTCTATTGTTAACTATTATAAAAATTGATGATCTGTCCAAGATACAGGATAAGGTATCCAGGTAGAAATTGCTCAAAAGCACTATATTGTCAGCTCCTCGTTTGTTCCAGAACAGTTGCGATTTCGACTGCGATGTAGCGTGCAATCCTTTCACTTGGCAACGGGAATATCACGGACCACACTTACTTTTGCGATCATTTTGCGTTTGAATAAGGTTTGCTTCGTCTGAACGACCACACACAACTGGTGGCGAAGAAACCAACCACCGACTTTTATATTAGTTTACGCGGCAAGATGCTACGTCGCACGCGCACTCTACGCAAGAATACGGTAGTTTGATAATGATATAGCAATTACGTAAAATTACGTAGCTCTGCATGGTTCAAGGTGAGAAAATGATGCGTATCTCGGATTTGACGCGAGGAAAGTGGATCATGTACGATGACAAATGATCAAAAATGATTCAAAACGAAGCGTCTTATGATGGCTGTGAACGCATTGATCGCAATCGCTTTTTATTATCCTTTTCTGTTTTCTCTAAGTGATATAATGGGTTAGATAAGGACGTGACAGTTGTTTGATTATTGTTGTAGAATAAGGAACTGTTGCCTAGTACGTACTGTGTATGCACTTTAGGATTTGTTTTATAAATAATGTTTCATGAAAGCAGCAAATGACAAGAATCAATATTCGAGTGCGTGATTTATAGCATAGCTTGAATGTATTGATAGTAGGTATCAATAAAATATGTATTTCTAGGAAAACTTTGTTGAATAACAAAAGCACTGCTCAAACTAGTTTAGTTAAGCTGTGGTTCAGTGCTATCTGGAACATTACGTTTCTTTTCTCAGAAACTTAAGCTTTGATGTGAACTAAATCTTATAATGAAATATTTTGGTCTGTAAGCTCTGGCAGGTTTTTCCCAGTAGTTTTCATCTTAATCGATGTAGATACCATCACTGTCCCGTTACAAAAGTAGGTCGGAGCTTTCATGAAAAATTTTTGCATCTGAAATTTTGAAACTTAAACATAATTCGACTGAGAGGCATATCTAAAAGTTTGGTTTAGTATTTCTGATGAAGTAGGTAATGGGGGACACCCAACTAAAAAAAGTCCCTATCTGGTTGCATGGCACTGATGGAAGAAATAATATTTTGAGATTTTTGAGTAAGCAGGAAAACTTTGAGATACTTCATCAATGGATGCCTTCAACTTAGTGACATGCACATTTTTACGACTGATTTGACCTAATTACCATCAACACCATTTTTAAAGATACGTTGAATAAATTGTTTACTTCATAAATTAGCTGCCACAAAATGCCTCATTTGAATAATATTTTTGGTTTTTGCAACCCACTTAATCAGTCTATTAATTACTTACACTCAGTGATTTAGTTATTTATAATATAAACATTACATGTTGATATTAATTAAAATTAAGACATAACTATGGAGTGCAGTAAAGTCTTGTTACTATATAATCACGCTAGCTAACTAGAGCATTGCCAAGCGGTTGCTGACAACTCTAATGTGCAATCCAAAACTCAAAATAATGGCACTGGAACGACCTTGGTGGGGCACGTTATTAAAAGACAATAATGGAATTATTACCGTCACGATCTGTTGGTTTTATTGTTTTACTGCTTGTTCTCTGGAATGAACAGTAAATGCCGGCTGATAGAACAAAATGTAAGGACCCGGAACATAATTTTTGTACAGGCGACATTAAAACACGGTGTATATGGGCAGGTGGATAGTACCATAAATTTTTAATTTTTCTAATCAATGCAGAAAAACAAGAATCTTAAACAGCGTGCGCACAGCGTGAAAGTTGTTCAGTTTGATGGGTAGATTCTTAGTTTAAAACGATGCTAATGATACTAATTTCACCCTGTATTTACATACATAAACTCACGGCCGTAATCCCTTTTGGGGTGGTCAGACACATGTGCTACAACTTCCAACTCTCTGTATAAGAACGTAGTTGTAGCAATGGTCACATTTAGCAATTTAAGCTTCAGGATTGAATGTCGCGTCAAGTAATGTGAGCTAGCCTTTCGCCCATATAAACACTGCATAAGAAACCTTTAATCCCTTACTCACCTCGTACGACACCCGCGGGAATAATTAGGGTGGTCAATTTTAAGCCGGAACCACACGACTAAGACGATGTCAACCCGAGATTGGCATACCCTCAGTTGAATTTTACGACCAGCATTACATTATAATTTAAAAAATAAATAAATAACATAATATATGTGCCTGTAATACAATGTATGTGCCAATGGCACATACATTGTTATGATCCCAAGCAAGGACTATAGGCTGTTTATTATGGAAACCATACAACAACGGCACAAACATATAAACATCCATGACCGAACCGGGATTTGAACCCAGGACCCTGGTTTGGCAGTCCGGCGTGGTAACCTTTACACCAACCGGGTCGTCAAATAAGCTATCAGTTGTTTTGATTTATCAGCGTAGCGAGATTTCCATTATTATTTACTTATTTTCTGTTTTATTGGAAAACAGCAACAAACATAATATCAGCAGTGGCAAAATAAAAAGTTAGCGGTCTTGTTGATGTCCTTTCTTCCGTCGTTTTACTATCGGGCGTCGGACTTCTTTAATTGAGAATACGAGTGGTTTGACTTTTAATTATAATCGTTGAAACAACGGCGAGCTTTCAATTTCATGTGTCAAACTCATATAATATCTCCGACGATCTGAAAGATGCGAGCTCGTCGATGTTTTGACAGCGATATTGTATTCGACAGTTTTTGACAAAATAATTATGTTCATTGTAATACCACTGGTATTTCAGTGACGGAAAACATTGTTAGGATACATCCTCGGTATCGGTAGCTACATGGTACCTACTTAATTCAATTTCGAGGAGTGTTTTGTTTTTCTTCGTCGTCCATAAAAAGTTTCAGTGCGCTCACTAGTGTTATTTTTAGTGAAATGTGGATAATTTGAATGTCATATTTGGAACATATATCTGACTACCCTCCGGGAGAATAAGGTCGTGAGCATATGTTTATTGTATGAATCCCGCGGATCATAATCTAGTCTTAGTATCTGTTACGTGTTGTGCATTTTGAGTACTTCCGTCATCTGATAAAGTTGACACAAGTTTTCTCAGAGGTACGATTAAACCACATACAACTTCTTTTGTGGTGGTCAGAACATATTATACAGCTAATAACAAGCTTCTACGCGGCTATGTCGCTGCGAATTCAGTTTTTTCTAGGTAGAGTTCGTAGATGGCGTCGGTTGCAATCTCAAAAATGCATCATTATCATTCACTGCTACACGTCGGTCACTCCTGATCTAACGTGCTTCACAAAACTCCTTCATCGGCCTTTTTCATCCAGTCGCTACCAGTTACCTGTCTTAGGTCGATGGTCCACTGCGTTTTGCAGTTCGTGTTCTCAAACATTTGGCCCCCCCCATGTTCGTGGTATCAAAAATTCGAACTCTTCGTCGACTATCAGTTTTTGGTAGATGTAACTAGTCCACTGTAAATTTATAGCTTACTAATTTTAAGATCTATTCTATGCCAACCAGGTTGTTCATTGACGTCTGCCCTATCTAACCACAAAAGGGTCTCACTTTAACAAATCATTGTTTAAAGTTTCAAACGGTGTCATTCTTGTGGTTAGGAAAAAGGTTTTTCATCTCTCTCATACTTTGAAAGAATGTCATTGTTTATCTAAGAAGCGGTTGTAAGTGACACTTTTCTTCCCTAGGGCAGAAAAGTAAATTTAAAAAAAATCTACGTCTATACATAATACAGAAGTCTGTGGTCTGTACTGAGCAAAGGCAGAAACCTATACAACCTCACTTCGATAAAATTATATTAATTCTTATTTTTTTATAACTTTTATGATCAATAAATTTGAATTATAATAAAAGTTAATTTAAATAACAATATTTTTTGTCATTTGGAGACTTTTGTTAAAGTTATAAGCAGACGGAAAAAAGTGATCCCGAATAAAACCTCCTAAAAAAAAACGTGCTGGCATAAAAAATATAAAAGCCATATAGTTGCGCGAAAAAGAAAAAAGGGCTTTACAGTGAGATGTTGCAAATTTTTTCGTAAGGATCCGTTTTAAAACGCGTAAAAATCACTCTTTCTCACTCTAGCATACATGTATCTTCGTATGCTTTTTCTCTTTAGCATTGGCACCCCGAATGATTTCAAATTTATTCAAACGTTTTGAAACGTACCTAGTCTAAAATTAATTCGTCAAGCGATTCAGAAATTGATCTTGCATATTATATCTGGCTTTAGTTTACTTTCCTCTTATTCGAAATGAAAAGCAGAGTGTTTAACTCGGGTGAAAGACACCCATTTCACATCAAATTAAAGATTGAAAAATTTGTCTCGGGCGGGACTTGAACCCACACTTTTCCAACTGCGTTATCCAATTTCGCCACCGAGCCCACTACCCAGAGAACGAAATTTTCAATCTGTTGCGTCTTAAGGGGACGTGAGCGCCATCTACTGGTAGTTATTACAAACTAACCAACCCGCAAGTCCAGCATTACAACTGGAATTCATACGATATAGATGACAAACCCTGTTCCAATTTCAAATATTATTGATTTTTAAACATGTTACCCATTTCACACTGGAAATATGGGCGCCCCTCACATTCGTTGGTGGCGCCAAACATCTCGTGTGAAATGGGTGACTTTCGTCCCTTGGTTAACAATCTACTATTGTTTTTCTAATATGTGGCACGCTTCGGTTTAATGAACTAACGTTATCTATTGCCTCTGTGCATCAAACACATAATTCAAACTAGTTAGGACAGCTGCAGATTTTTTTTATTACGACGACGGTGTAAGTGTGAGTAATTAGCAATTATGATTACTTAACTTCACACGTCCGAGGCGAATTGTTCTTCGATGCGCCCGCGCATACGCAACTCCGCCTATTCGCTTTCTGCAGACTACAGTATTCATTGTTTCCTGGATGCTATTGGAGCGTGAAATATGATTTTGTTGATCGCTGTTAGCGATAAAGGTGTTAACGGTTTCCCTTTTAAAAAATTCGGGTGTGGATGTTTGGTTCAGGAAAACAAAATTACTGTCGGAAATTGCAATTATTTTGTTTTCTAGTATTTTAAAACGTTACTTAATAAATAGTAGTTCTGTGGTAGTTTTTGGTCGAGAGAAGTGAGCTCTAGCTAGATCTGAGATTAACAGCCAAGTGGATGAGATTTTTATTTGTGGTATCGCAGTTAAAAGGTATTAAATCTAATATATCCAATTTTGTAGAGTTAGCAAGACCATTTGCAATAAAGTACTGACTAACAGTAAAGATGGTTGATGATTATTTTTGATCGAAGTGACGTAAAGAAATATTTCAATTACTTAAAATGTATTTTCTCAATTCTTGGTTGTCAATGCAATCAATGGATGCAAGAGGCTCAGAATCGATCGTCGTCAAAATAGTTAAGTGGGGACGGTGTTCGGCATCGGATGTCTTTTGAATATGTCACCAACAATAAAACCACATATTAGAGACATAAATAACAACGCTATATTTAAATTAAATAGTTAATACAGTCGTGGCATATTAAAGTGTTTAATGATGGGCGTAGACGGGGACAGCGTGAAGTGGTGCGGCGTGCAGGACCGGCGTGTGAGCAGCAGGGGCGGGGGCTGCGTGCGCGGAGGGGGCTGAGTTGTGGACGATGGCATTGAAACTGGGGAAGAGAAAAACAGTTACTGTAGGTTCCAAATGAGGTCCCGGACTAGAATAGTGACACAAAATTCTGTAACTAAGGTGTCGTAGGTACGAAATGGTTAAATATAAACACCTTTATCTCAGTGTGATGACCAGTCCAACTGCAAAGAGTGATCTTTACAAGAGAGGTCATGTTCATTTACTACCTTAGGTCAATGTTTCTAATGACTATTTTAGAATCTTTCTAACACGTTCGTGGACAGTGAACGAGACACAATAGGACTTTTATTGTTATTAATGCAATAGCCAGTTATTGTCCGGGAATGTCTTAAGACCATGTATTTATTCACTTATCTACCATACCTATACTTGTTGTCGAGGGTTAATTAGCCTATTACTACAAATTGTTGGTTTATGTATACTCACCTTGGTATCAAGATAAGAAGAGAGCTAAGTTCTGAGTCTTAAACTTGATGCGCTATCAACTGATCAAACTTAGAGAGCGTGCGATAAGCTTCTTGATTTGTCGTTTAACGTGTTTTTGATGTTTCACACGTCGACATGGTATAAAACGAATAGTCATAACATATGCAATATGCTATAAGAAGAGTGATGAAAGCCTTTAACAGGAGAAAAAATAATAACATATATGCATATGTCCCTTCAACTCACTTATGTATATTCACTTCGAGTCAAGCTTCGAGTGTTCTATAGCTTGTATCACAAACATAATTTATTATTGTACGTAGTATGCGACTTTTTATGATTTCTAACAATTCAATCAAACTATTTCAGCTACTGGATCCCGTAAAGTCGGTTTTGGATAGTTTGTTCTATCTACTGTTTAACCGATTTTCAAGTACTCATGTCTTCAATGCTTAGAAGCTATCAGGATTTCTGAATACTTTTGTTTCCACTCCTGATTGTAAAGATAGTATCTTACTGGCCTGGCCTGATAGCTTCTAACCATTAAAGACACGAGTTCTTGAAAATCGGGTAAACAGGAGTGCAATTCTCTAAGCGCAAACATCGGTTGTAACATCGGCTGCTATCAATTCAGTATGCGTTTTTGACACTAAGCATACCAAATTGACAGCTCACCGCGATGCTACAACCGATGTTTGCACTTAGAGAATTGCACTCCTGGCCGTACAAATGGTACTGACAAGGGTTTCGTCTATCAGCTATAATCTTGGAAACTAGGATGAGAGATTCTGTGACGAGAGTATGTATGTGAAGCCATCTCGTTATTATCTTGAACTGAGTCACTTAGAAAGAGTAGAAAGGCCTAATCTAGATAAACACTAAGTACAGTTTCATTAAAACAATTTAAACTTAAACGATGAAGTCGTTGAGTAAATTGTTTCTAGGTAATTATGATTAGCCATGTGGTACTACAGTTAACATGTAATTTTTAGGTTGTATAACAAACAACACGGGCGTTCACTATGGTTGCAGCATCAATGGCAAAATGTGTGATGATAGGATCGACGTTATCGACCGAAACAACGCATGCATTAAGATAAAATCTAGATTCAACCAGATCACTTAGAACACAAAAGCAGTTAGTCTCGCTAGCAGATTTTTTATGCATTTAATACGTTTTTTGGCCTTCACAGAGTAGAAATTAATGTTACGTAACGCGAGCAATTTTAAATGAATGAAATTGAAACACTTTTCGTTCTGAATCACATTCGGTGCACGATCGTCTGTGTAATTGTTGAGTTTATTCTTCCCTAGTTTTTAAATTTGCTTAAGTAGGCAAGAAATTTTAATAGTTTTGTGCAATTATGAGATAGTTCCACTGGTTTGATACTTAATGAACTGTTTTATAGCCTCCGCTGCACCAGATTTCTAGATAATATCTATCTTGCATTAGTCTTCATTCTAAGCCGTTGAATATACGATTAAGCACCTTGATTCTGTTTCTAAAACAAAACCACTTAAAATTGATCGGAAATTTTAGTGCTTACCCATTGTGGTCATCGGCGGTGTACTCGACCTTGCGGATGGAACCATCAGGCTGGAGCAGGGAGTATTCGCCCTTCACGACGTCGCCTTCGCGGGACTCGTGCTGGGACTTGTGGTCACCGGTGTGGGGGTCTTCGACTGAGTACGAGAACTCGTAATGGGCTGGAGCCTAAAGAAAAGATGAATATAATAATAATATTTTCAATTCAACTCGAAGGTGAAACCATTGTTTCTAGAACATTTTCATAGTTTCTAGAGTATCTTTAGTAGAACGAGACCGGCTTTTTGTACCGGAATAATTTGACATGGCATGGCTGCGTAAATTTATTTTTAGTAATGATGTGTTTGATAAATAGATGTTAATTCCAATCACAGCGTGATAAATTGCCAATGTTGATGTTACAAAACTTTCTATAGTCTTGTAATGACAAGGAGCTTGCACAATAAATGTTTAATTGGGTTAGTATTAACTGATCATATTTTTAATCATAATAGAACTTCGCCTTTCACTTTCTTTGTGTTAGTAAATTCGGGTGCGTGCTGTAATTGTGTGCGTAAGATCTTTGGAACGATTATGTGAATATCCGTAACGTTTTGCACGCATGCAAAATTCCTTCGGCATAGCGATGGAAACGGATAGATAGTTTTTCTTTTCAGGTTTTGTTTGTCGATTAATTTAAACCATTAATAGTAATTTAAACCATCCGCAGCCCATTTATCAAAATGTTTCCGCTAATTAATCGTAAGTATATTTTTTGCGTGTAAGCTAACATAGTAATTAAAGTCAAGTATTCACTAGGCAACAATTGAGGCGCAATATGTGACGCTCAACACGTTTGAGAAGGGTGCAACAACAGCGCGCGATGTTGCCAGATGAAGCGCAAAATGACGCGGTTCGTCTCCGTTCAACACAAAGTTTCACTTCAATGTTTACGTTTGCAACAACAACAACGGCGGCAAAAAAACGCAGCTGACGCATGACGTCGACAATACGAGCTCCTCAGGCGACATGTTTTCAATGACATAAATATCTTGGATATAGTCACACAGATTATCTAGTCCCATTGAAACTAACAGAATCTAGTCCGGAGAGATTATGATGACTAGACATCGATGTATTTATAATATGCGTATTATAGATACAATCATCCATGACTTGGATACAAATATTCATATTCATGTTCATCATCATACAAATATTTGCCCCTTTTGAGATTCGAAGCTTCGACTCTTGGATCAGCTGAGCTATCGGCTTGTCTATAAGGACAGACAATATTGCGAAACAAAAGTTCCGCGTTGTTCAGCTACGTTGAGCGATAGGTTGCGCGTCAATTGTCGACCAGTCAATACATGGCTTAACAGTAAAAATGAGCACTTACGTATTCTTCAACCTGATGAACCGAGGCATGTCCAACAGAAACAGGAGCGTGGATAGCAGGAGCGATGTGCTGAACCAGGGGAGCGGAGTGGACCAGAGGGGCTTGGTGGACCAATGAAGCCTGGTGGACCAATGGGGCGCTGTGGGATAGGATCTGAGAGTGCTGGACAATAGGGGCAGAGTGGGTAAGGATGTTGGCAGAGTGGGTCAGAACTGGGGCAGAGTGGGTCAAGATAGGAGCAGAATGGGCTAGTACTGGGGTGGCGTAGTGGACGTTCTGCTGGTGGGGCTGGTCATGGCGGACGATGCTCTGGGAGGAGACTGCTTGGCTGTGGCCATGGCCTTGTTCTACCACAATTCCAGCTTGGCAAACAGCCACAAGGGCGCTGATGAGTGCAATCTGAGGGTTGAAAAGCGAAAAGCTCGAATTAAATTAGCATAATTATGACCAGATTGTAGTCTATTTCCAAGTTTGTTCAATATAATTTTGTACTTATTTCAAGACTGTAATTTTTTTATTGGGTTTCTGCATACCACACATTCCCGCCACTGTTACTCTGGTATCAACAGCGGCAACTACTCACAACACTAGACACTAAAGTTCAGTGAGCCCCGGAGATGATTTTAGGTTATCTGTCTTGGAACCCGCAAGGAATTTAATTGACGAAGATAAATGTAGGAAAAATAAATATCAGACTTCCATCCCTTGCAAACGGGAGAAAACAATAGGAAAAGCATAGCAATTGGAAAGCCAACTCTAGAGAAAATTTATGGCAGAGTTAAAGATCTCAAAAACACGAGACAGATAATGTGGCCATGCAATCAAAACGAAGGATTGGTTATATTTCCCCTAATTTACAATCGAACAGGAGGCCTGCCACCATCCCTACACCATGTTTTGTGCAACTAGACTATCGCTATGGAATTAGTTATAAATAAATACAAATTAATTTATAGCAAATAACTAATATCTCACTTTAGTGAACATGTTGGTGGTATACTGAGTAGGGCTCAATTGATACGGACCCCGGTCAAGTGGTAGTTTTTATACTTGGAAGAAGGCGCAGGCGACACCCGATATAGTAAAACCGGCCCAACATATGACACCGGGGCAAAAGATCACCTTTACACCTCACTTACGTCATAGTAATGACACTTTTTCGGTTTCAATTCAAGGTTAAGGTAAAGCTCTGGTCAGAGAGATATTGATTCGTGTGCAGAAAATTATGAGATAAAAAGTAAATCTCAGGGGCTAATGATATAACAAAAAGATACGATATGGTCTTTAGGTGTCCCTGACTCCAAACCACGTTTGTTTGTAAAAAAGGTGTGGACGAAATTGCGGGAAAACATATACAACAAAAGACATACCTAAACACCCCCCCCACAGAAAAAGTTAGATAATTTGGTTTTAGTAATGTATAATATTAGCACTATAGCATTTATTATTTAACTGTAACTACTTATACCAATTAGACCGAGAATTTTTTTACTGTATAAAAGTGAAAATCTGTAATTGGCCATTCTGTTAGACTGTAAGTTAGCATAATCACACCTACAGATGTAGATTTTCTAAATAAATAAAACAAAATAAAAAATTAAAATACAACGACAAGGACTGCGCATGGCCGACGCCCCACGGCGGCGCCAGGCCTGCGCCGTGTGTCACTCCACACGTCAAACATTTGTTTATGTCTATGTGCCAAAGGATGATTTAGTGACATTGTTTTTTATATAAGTGTATATTTTTCGATTTCCTTGTTTTAAACATAGTTTTTCTGCGGTGTAGGTTATCACACGGGTGTGCGGATGCCATCTCCCAACCGAATTGCGACACCGGTCATCTGCTCTCAGTGCAATAGGTCATTTACCACCGAACGAGGCCTCCATATACACCAGTCCCGCATACATAAAACTAATCATTCCGTAACACCCACTCCACCATGTACAAACACCCTACATCATGCTCCTCTTTTCCATCAACATCTCAGCCAACTAAAACACTCCATTCCGGTGGTAAAAAGAATTCCTCGCGGTGCTAGGATCACCGTCGCTACCTTACTCGCAAAATTAATTTGCAAATGCGTAAATACAAACACCACCGAAGACTGGCAAAATCTTTTATCATTCTCGTACAACACACTGCACGCCGATTCAGAAAATCCTCGCATATCTCTCACTCAAAAAATAAAAAACAACTGCACAAACACTCTTCATGCCACGCCATCCAACCAACCTACCCAAAATCATTTCAACATCCTCAGAAAAGTGGAGGAGAAGGTGAGTGACGGAGACCTCAAGGGCGCCGCGAGGTTACTCTTCTCGGCCGATACCCTATCACCTGATACACCTGACACTCTTATCGCCCTCCAGAACAAACACCCCCCAGCCCCTGTAACACCCCACGTCTTGGACCCACCAACACCTCCCCAGACATGTCTTCGCGCCTCCGTTAAAGATATCCTGTCTGCCATTGCATCTTTTCAGACAGGATCAGCCGCAGGACTAGACGGTATCTCCCCGCAACATTTAAAAGATCTAACGTCGCTCAGCGCAGGGGAGTCCGGAAAGCAGGTGGCCGCAGCACTTACCCTTTTAGTAAACAAGATGCTGGCCGGCGACGTCAACCCCGAGGTAACCAGCGTACTTTATGGAGCAAACCTCATTGCCTTATCAAAAAAAGACGGTGGAGTTAGGCCTATAGCGGTTGGTTCCACCTTAAGGCGGTTGACATCCAAAATATGTGTGAAACATATTGTTTCAAAATTACAACCCACATTCCAGCCGGTCCAGCTCGGTTTCGGTACAAAGGGTGGGTGCGAAGCTGCCATCCACGCTCTCCGGACCTTCCTAAGCGACAACAGCCACGAGGTGTTGGTCAAAATTGATGTCAAAAATGCTTTCAACTCGGTCAACCGGGACACCCTACTTAGAGAGGTAAATTCAAAAGCTCCAGAGATTTATAATTATTTGGCTCAATGTTATTACCATCCGTCAAAATTAATGCATAAAAACAATGAAATCCTTTCGGCTGTCGGTTGTCAGCAAGGCGATCCCCTCGGGCCAGCAATATTCAGTTTGGCCATCAATCCAATAATCCAGTCTCTCCGCTCAAAATTTAATTTATGGTATCTCGACGACGGGACCCTAGGAGGAGACACGGACACGGTTCTATCGGATCTCACACTTATAACAAACGAATTTCATTCCATCAGTTTAGATTTAAATTTTGACAAGTGTGAATTATATATCTCTGACGCGGCAACCAACAGAAGCGAAATAGTGGATAAGTTTAACGTTTTGACACCCAAAATTAAAGTTCTCTCAAAGAACAACCTGACTCTCCTAGGCTCCCCAATTTTCGACGAGGCCATAGAACCCTTCATAAATAATTCAGTTACAAAATTTCATCAAAATTCTGACCGGTTACTGAAAATTAACACACACTCGGCTATCTTTCTATTAAAATTCTGTCTTTTGGTTCCGAAATTTACGTACCTACTGCGCTGCTGTCCTGTATGGAAATTTCAAAGTTTACTCCTTTTTGTAGATCAAACGCTCAAAACACAAGTGGAAAAAATTCTCAATATTCAGTTCAGTGATCGTTCTTGGACGCAGGCATCCCTTCCCATAAGACACGGCGGCATAGGGATGCGCAACACCAGTAGCATCGCACTGCCAGCCTTTCTTTCCTCCATCCACAGCACGTCAGACCTCATAGGAAATATCCTAGGTGTATCCTCAAACTATGAGGTCGCGTGTTTGGATGAGGCAAGACAAGCCTGGGTTACTGCTGGCCCGAATCAAAATTTCCCATCCGATCCGAAAATACAGAGGAGCTGGGACGACATTACTAGCAAAATCACCTTTGAAACACTTGTCACCAACACAGAAGGCCACGACCGCGCCAGACTCCTAGCATCGACCACAAAGGAGTCCGGGTATTGGCTACACGCCTATCCTTCGGTCAACACAGGAACCTACCTGGACTCCAACACCTTGCGCGTGGCAATCGGGCTTCGAGTCGGCGCAGAAATTTGCATCCGCCACCAATGTCCTTGTGGTGCGGCCGTCGATCGCTTGGGTCACCACGGACTCTCGTGTCAAAAGAGTGCCGGCAGATTCCCTCGCCATGTCACCCTTAACGACATCATACGTAGGTCTCTTGCCACAGTCAACGTTCCTGCCATTCTCGAGCCGACTGGCATCATACGGAGCGATGGCAAGAGACCAGACGGGATGTCTCTCGTCCCCTGGAAGAAGGGTCGGGCGCTAGTGTGGGACGCTACCTGCGTGGACACACTGGCCCCGTCTCACTTACAGGGCACGAGTCGAAGGGCTGGCGCAGCGGCGGAGGCGGCCGAAAAACGAAAGGCCTACTGGTACCGGGATATCGGCCCCCAATACCATTTTATGGGTTTTGGTGTCGAAACTCTTGGGCCGTGGGGACCTAATGCGCAGGCGCTTTTTAAAGACCTGTCAAAGCGCCTGATAGACTCGACAGGGGACCCAAGAGCTGGCACTTTCCTCGCTCAACGGATCAGCATAGCCATTCAGCGAGGAAATGCGGCCAGCGTTCTGGGTACCCTCCCACAAGGACCGAACCTGCACCACATCCTAGGTTAGTTTAGTTTTAAGTCTCTTTATTTATAATTTTATTTAATGTTACTATTTTATGGATCTTTCGAATAAACAATTCTGAGCAAAAAAAAAAAAAAAAAAATACAACTAGTTAGTAACATCTATAAGGGAGAAAAATTCATAGTCAACGAATTAAGTACTTTGACCGCGTTATGCTTATAAAAGACCAGTCAAAAAACAACTTTTGAAAGCTTTTGATCTCAATATCATAACTTAACGTAACAATGTTGAAAACCAACAAAATCCCAAAAGTAAGCATATCATTACATTATATTATTATGACAATGCTTATCTCGATCTTCATAACATAAAAAAGATGTTATAATAAAGTGTAGTAAATATAGCAGTGTGGACGATTCCGAAGCGAATCGGCTCGGTAAGAAAGTAGCGCTCTCAGTTGAACCGGTGCTCCAGTAAACTCTTGCGCAATTTGAGCTGGGATACACTGGGTGCAACAATATTTAGGTACTGTTTAATTTTTAATGACTACCCAAAAGTTGTTTATTTTAATCATCTCAGATGAACAATTCTTAGTACGGAAGCAAAATGCTAAAATCGAGAAAATTCTGCTGTTTGACCTAAATGACTCACAGAATAGTTACTACTGTAGCAGATACCGCATTCTCCCAATTTCGGACATGCGGTTCAGAAATGACGATCTAAAATGCGTCATTGCGCGAGAGCCGTATCTCGCGCGATACGCGTCACCGTAGGTTTTTTTTTGTTTATTACGTATGGGTTTGCTCTTGACCTCAATACTACTTACTTATCGCAGCTGTCAACCGTGAGTGACGGTGAACTGCCTAAATGTTTAGAACAGTAATTTTTTCTCAATTTCAATATCACTTCTACATAAACAAACTCAGAACCACTATCCCTTTCGTGTATGTGTGCTCGCCAGTACGTACGCCTCGTAGCACGCAAACAATTACGATATCTAAGGCAGCTAAGGCAGCGCCAGACGGGGCTACGCGGAGATATTGTCAGTGTGTGCGTGCTACGAGGCGTACGCCGCGTTTGGTACCATTGTATGAAGATGGTTTACTGTCTTATACTGTGTCATTACACTCAGTGCATCCACAACACTACATGCGCCGACGCAGACCTCCGCACGCATCATGTTTCCTTCGAATGACCGGTAATACCGCGAATGTGGTTAATTCCTGCCTTTCTGCGAAGGTCATCCCAACCCGTTGGCAAATCGGTCAACTTTAATTAAATTCTCAAGCCACGGCCGTTCTTTAAAATGATTGTCATTTTCCGAATGACGATGCAGCCATTTGTCTTGTTGCGATCACGTTGTTAAGATTGGCTGGTTACGGACTCCAATGTTTCATAAGACTATAAATATTTCAGTAAAGATCATCTGATTGGGAAGGCGTAAATTACGAGGTATATTAAATGTCTTTACTGGCACGTTAACAAAACGATGATGTAGGTAAAATTAGGAAAGAATTTGTATAAGTTTATACCATGTTTATAATTTTGTACCAGTAAAAGATGGAGAAATTGATGAGAGTTTGATATTTTCCTTTTTTCATGGGTAAAATAGTAGTCTTGTGGTTACCGGCCCAGAAATAGACCACCCTCTGTTTTCCAGTAGATCTATAAAATAATAAATAAGCATAAGCATATGCTCACGACTATATTCCCCGAGGTCAGAGATATTCTGAAACCTCAGAACATCCACGTTTCACTAGTAGTACCGAAACTCTGTCCAGTGTGACGGGGAGTGAGACCGTCGCCACTTGTAATGGACATTAGGTACAATATATGCCTCGAAATTGAAGCATGCAGGTTTCCTCACGATGTTTTCCTAAAATAATAAATAAATAGATAATTATCTTGGACATTAACACATATATTATCTAGTCCCAATGAAAGAACCATAATCTAGTCCAGGCTTTTATTATGATGACTAGACTACGGTATCACCACTTGCTATTATTTTGTCCTGAAACCCTAAATATACTAAACACCGAAGGAAAATTTCATGATGAGTTTGTGTAATATATGTATTTTTTATGCCTTTAATTTCCACAGCTGGTCTTTTAAACCGAAATCAACAACTCAGCATTCACGCAACATACAATTGTATAATCCAGCGAGTCCGAGTGACGACGGGCTCACTCCCCGTCACACTGGACAGAGTTTCCGTAGTAGTGAAACGAGGATATTTTGAGGCTTCAGAATATCTCTGACTATCCCTTCGGGGAATATAGTCGTGAGCATATGCTTATGAGTCCGGGGGATATCTGCATCGGAACCCGTAACGAATTTATTTATAAAAGGTGTAAACAAAAACAAATATCCGACCGTGAATGCGTCTGCTTGTAAAAAACTAGTTTTGTTTGTAGTTATTTTCGAAATTAATTCTGACAATTAGCAATGTGTCAAGGTTAAAGCTATATAACCGGCTATTTCAGAACACGGATTTTAATATCTCCTTCCGGTGTATGTTTCGATACTTATGATTTCAATTAAATTAAGTAATAGAAAGTTGTATTTTTTATGTCATCCTACTGCTGGACAATGGCCTCCCCTTTAATTTTCCAACTATCTCTGTCCTAGGCATAAAACATTTTAATGACAAGAAACTTTTGAACCAAAATAACCTCTGTGGTTTGTATAAGACGACATTGAAATCATTATAACCATAATCATCACCCATCTCCTCTTATCTCATTATTTGGTTCTTTTCATTCGTCTATTGGCATTTGGCATTTGTATTTTCCCTCCCTTCGCTCCCTACAAAAGCTCCAAAACCATAAAGCCTACAAACTTGTGACGTAGTTAGCTTTATGCATATAGGCATGCTTGCTCGCTAAGAAATTAAACCAATAGATATTGGTGCGAAAATGGGTTAAAAGATTTAAATGGGAATTTTTTTACGAATCCTCTTCAGTGCAAAGGCCCCTTTATTTTCTGATCCTATCTATTGTGTGCAACTGCTGACCAACTGACATTCTGACATTTTGTAAAATTTAAATAAATAAAAAACAAACTCTCCATGAAGGCCCTTCATGTCTCTCCACCTTTTTCCGGCTTCTCCACCTTGACGCCGGCGACCGTTCTGAATCCAGTCTGTGATGAATTTGGCCCATAATCTTTCCAAATTTATGCGACACACATGTGCAGCCCTCCTGAAATGGGATTATCGGGCGGGCCACCGCAAAATAATACGCTTAGTTCAGTGTCTATGTAATATTCATGGTCTGGACGACAGTATACATATTATGATACCAATTGCAATACGAGTTAAAGGTACCTAAAAAAAGTTCATTTACAGAGTAGAGATGGGTATTGACCTTGTAAGACCGTGATGGATTGGTATTAATACTGTCAGTGGATAAGTCTGTGCATGCGATCCCACACTCAAACAATTTACAATGTCATTGTTAAATCTATAATTGTTACATTGCTTTTTCAAGGCATTGGTCTGTATGCTAAGGCTTTTATTTTAATAATTGGCACCTTTATTGGCTTTTTAAAGATCTGGCAAAGCGCCAGGTAGACTCGACCAGGGATCTAAGGGCTGGCGGCCTGGCGCTTTCCTCGCTCAACGGATCAGTTTAACAGTTCAGCGAGGAAACGCTGCCAGCATCTTGGCTACCCTCCCGCGCGGTCCAAACCTGCACCATATTTTAGGTTAAGTAAGTTTTATTTTCTCAATATTTTTATTTATTTTTAATGTACCTACTTACCTACGATTATTTGTTGTATTAAAGAAAAAATTACCCAATAATTGGTTATTAAATATCGATATTAGGATAGGTCGTGTGATTTTGGCTTAGAATGGAGCATGATGTCGAGTATTGTAAGAGTTGACTAAGGGATAAAGCTCTTTTGCATCTAATGTTGTTGTGCTATTGCCACTTGCCACGTCATTCCATCCTGAAACCAAAAAGATATTCAAAATTATGCAGACGGTTTTTTTAAGACTGTGATCCTACTGTGATCAGACAATCACACAAAACGACTTACCCTAAGGGACTCGTCACCAACAAAATAGCCTTTTAATTTTTTTTTAAAGGCTCTCAAACGAGAAACACCAGCATATGTTACCAGCCATTGTTTAATATATTCGGAACTCACTCCAGTAGTTTGCCTTGAAAAACACCAAGACCCTTAATCATGATCATTATTACGTATTAAAAGTAATAAACATAAAATCGGCAGCTCATCAATCACATTATGGATGTGGCGAATCTACACAAGCTTATCTGTAATGTTCCTCGAAAAAAGGGGACAGTCAAAAACAACGCGGTATGCGGTCACGGCACTCGCTGTCTCGAGGCAGTTGAAAGACCGTTTTTATGATTACGGCCGTCTTCAGGGTGCCTTCTAAAAAGACTGGTTCAGCGGTTTAGCCATAAAAAGGTAATAAACATACAGTCTGAACACATCTTAAACTCATGTCCGAATTACCTTCTACTGTAAATTAGAACTAATTCTGTAGAACATGTAGAGGTTTTTCACTACACTTGCAACTACGGAAATATGATTTTGTGTTGTATAACCTTCTTTTGTTTGTTTGTCTAAAGAGGCAATAATGCCCTGTAGTGGAACGTAAATAAGCTGAAGCAAAGACAATGGAATCGAGTTACCGCGCCCGCTAACCGCGTTGCTTTGATCGCAACGTATATCAAAGCATACGTAAAATCATCAGAGTTGCAAAATATGTAAGTAGATGCTGTATTACTATCTCAAAAAGGTACTTATTTCGCAACGTTCTTCATTAAAGTGTTATCAAAAATGTATTCGGATGGCATTTTAAAAATGCATAATGCATGTTAACTGCGGTTTGGGGCTATTTATTACATTATTATCAGGACAACTACTTAGTATGTTTTAAGGTTATTGTAATTTACGAGTAATTTTACTGATGTCGTATTCTTTTAATCGTTGATTAATTATTTCATACATACAGAAATCACGACGGCAATTCCGTTTAAGGTAATCAAAAAAGTGCCTGCAATGTCTTTACAAGCGTTCTGTTGTTTTAAATCAAAGCGTAAGGTATAGTAACTTTATGCTTTAAGGTAGGCTTTAAGCATAATTATTTTGTTTTTAGTCGTAAGGTTTTCAGATTCAGAATTCTTCATCCAGTCGCGATAGTTCAGTATAGAACTTTTGATACTTCTTTCTATGGCCGTCCATGGATATCCGTATATCTGATGAGGTTTCCTTTGTATTATATTCGGTGAAAGTAATTGATTACTTCCATCCAGGAGTGCGATTTTTGAATCTCATACGTTGAACTTAGCAGTTGAAAACGCATCTTTCTACTGCTGATTTGACTTTCAAAAATCGCATTCCTGAAGTATGATTTTTGAAAGTCAAATTAGCAGTAGAAAGATGCTTATCTATATCTCCATAGTAAATTTGACATTTTCAACTGCTGAGCTCAGCGAATGAGATTCAAAAATCACACTCCTGAAACCTAATCCGTAATTTGGTTCTTGTACCTTTTTTTTCTAGTTAATCCATATTTAATTTAGTTTCTCTGAGTTCTTAGTTTGAAAATTATTAAGGGCAGGTTCTTTCAAATCGACCTGTTTGAGTCTTAAGGCATGAAATAGTCATTGTTTTAATCCAGAAAAAATTTATTTTGTTGGTCATGAACTGTTCTTGATTATTCTTAGGCTCAAAACACGATAGTTATAACTTCTCTCGATCATAATATATAAACCATGCAAAGATAGGTATGACTATTTTTCAATTTTTACTTAGAGATTATTAACTCTATAAATAAAAAAATACACTGAAAAATAGGAAATACGTTGTTTACATTATTCTGAGGCTAGTTTTTACCCCAAACACCCAAGAGAAAAGATATTGATGAAAAATACGTTTCTTTGCGATCCTGCTTTCAATTGAAGTGGAATAGCTGTTTGCAAACGTATGCTTGTACTGGGATAACCCGCCTTTAATCTATGAGCACCGTAGTGTAAGTACGGTAGTAGCCAAAACGAGCCATAGATTCGGCGTGTAATAACCATGGATATAGAACCATAATAAAAGAGATATCATGTGCTCTACTCTACATGGTCAACAACTTAGTACAATGAGATAATTTTAAGGGTATTATGTAAAATATTATAATGATGTGCTAACACAGTTATGTTTTGTGAATAATAAAGACATTTATACGAGGTTCTAATTGTTATGTAATTTTGCAAGAAACTACCTTTATGACACAAACACAAGTGAAAAAAGTGAATACATAAGAATGTTGTTAAATTAATTTTATGCAGATTGGAAGCGCTCAAAAATGTATTTACATTTGGTACGAAGGTTCAAAACTCAAATTTTTTTAATAAAAATAATATATAGCTTTCTGTCATCATTTTTGACTCTACCACCGCATCGGAAGGTATTTCGTTGTAAAGAAGATGTGGCCAGAAACGCAACATTTCTTTTAAACATCAAAATGTCTGGTCTTGACAATGTCACACTATGTAATGCAATATTGTATTTTAATTCTACTTTGTATATTTTGTTTTGTTGAAAAGATGTGTGTTGTAGAGTTTATGGCCGCATCTTCTCTCAACGGAACACCTTCCAAAGCGGTTGAAATGTATGTGATATTAATTTGAAAAAAAAAATTTTGATTTGATTTGAACAGAACAAAATACAATTACAAATACTCAAAGAAGTTAAAAGGCAAAATTACCATCATGAATTCTCCTCTATCATCGAAGTGTACTTTTTTCTGTAAATTTAAAGTTTTTTAGCCTTAAGCACAATTATACATTGTAATCTAATTACTAAACTAGATCAGGAATCTCACGGATATCAGAGATCTTAATTGCTAAATGTTAGGATATTAAATACCTAAGGGTTCTATTGCATTGCACGCTGCACTGATTACGTCGCGTAGCTTTCACTCCTTATTTTGGTTCGAACATTGTATGGTAATGTTCTGAATCTGGGACTCTCAAACAGTGTGGTGGTACGGGTTTTGTGATTGTGCTGTTCCATACTAAACAGATTTTTTTGCTTCGATCTGTGTGCTCCCACAGTAAAAGTTGTTCAGTTTGATGGATAGACTCACTTTACCACTAATAATCTATTTGCGTTTTGTAGTACACACAGCGACACATCAAGCTATACAAAACCAATATAAGCTGGCCGCGCGCAGGTCAAGTAACGTATAACGTCGCGCCAGTTTATGTTGGTTTTGTACATCACCTCAAACAAAATTTTGCCTATTTCGTAAACAAATACACATGACATGAAGCTTCACAATTATTTCTGAGAATCGATCAATCGTTTTTTTAATAATTTCGGTATAGTATTTATAATCAAATCAAATCAAAAATTGAAAAATTTGAAAATGAAATTTCGAAATTGAAAAATGATGTTGAATGATTTTGATTTTTTATTTTTGTTTTTTTTTTTGTTTTTTTTCTAAATTTCGTTCTCTGGGTAGTGGGCTCGGTGGCGAAATTTGATAACGCAGTTCCCCGGTTTGGAAGAGTGCGGGTTCAAGTCCCGCCCGAGACAAATTTTTCAATCTTTAATTTGATTCGAAATAGCACAACATGGCTGTAACATGTTTAAATATCAATAATATTTGAAATTGAGTATTTATAATGTTGTCTAATTTAATTCAAATATATTTATTGAAATTCAAATTACATTTAAAAATTTCTCACAATAAAACTCACTTATATTTAATTTAATATGAATTAAAAATTTTAATTTTAATATCATTACCAAAGTTTGACTAATAGTACCATATAGAAACACGTAACTCGTACCCCGAGAGGAGTGGCCTTACGCATAATTTCCCCTGTGTCAAAGTCTCACCCCCGCGACGGCCCCGACCTAGCCCCGATGAGCTACTTAATTCGATGCGTTTTACTGTTATTGTCATAGCAACGGTTCCTCCACCTCCGCAAAAAATGACAGAAAAATATTCTAAGGAGAAATAAACAATACCTACTCCTTACGTGTTTCTCTATGAATAGTACGATGCGCGACGAGTTTGAGAATAACTGGCCAAAAATGCAATTCGGCTGGAATCTGATGGCTCTCACGCTCCAGTGAGTGCAATTAGCACATTCTGTGTACATACATGTTTGTATGGGGCTTTGTTTCAATCTATTGTTTGTGTTTAGAATCTTCGAATTCTTATCTCTGTATGAAGATTTTGCAACTTGTGGGAAGTTTTCTGATTTGACATAGCTTTGAATTAAATTATGAAACGGTTTATTTGAACTTGATAAATGAAGACTAGATAAAGAGAGATTAGGCTACTAACGCTATCAAATTATCATCGCTGTTGAGTCAGGAATAATTAATTATGATGAGTTGAGAATATAATATAATTGACGATGACGATGACGGTCTCACTATCTGTCACACTGCGCAGAGTATAGGCACTGCAAGTGAAATATGGATGTTTTTAGAATAATTTCTGATTTCGACTGATCATAATGCTTAATGCTTAGTTACGAGCATAATTCTGAAATGGTTATCATCAGTAGATAAATACGGGACAGAATCTCGAAATACCTTAGCTGAGTTTCTTCTTTTTTATTCATGATCCAAAGACCTACGTTGTCGGCTAAACTTAATTTAGATTTTATGAAATACGAGCGTTAACCCGCGACTTCGTCCGCACAAATTATATACCAGATTTTAAGTCAGATCATAAGCTATCAAACAAAAAAAGTTTCATCAAAATCGGTTCAGTAGTTTTAGCGTGATACTCGTTCAAACAAACAAACAAACAAACACACAAACAAACAGACAGACAAAAAATCCAAAAATTGGTGAAATGGAATCAGGGACACCTAAAAACCATATCATAACTTTTTTTTTGTTAATATCTTCAATGTACAGACAAACTTCCTGTTACACTTTTATAATAGTATATAGATAGATTTATTACTTACGCTGTTTTCTTGGATTAGTATTAATATAATAGCTTTCAAACACTAATCAAACAAAGTTGAACTTAATTTTAGTCAAAATGTTAATGGTAGTTGAATTAATGTTTTTGAAACACTACCATAATATCTATGAATGTTATTTTTATCTGTGGTACGTATTTTGCAATTATGTATACTTTTTTGTGTAATAAATTTTTTTGACTAAATGGATGACATTTTTTGAGTATGTACCATACTTAGTTTGATATTTTTTTAGGAAGACCAACAGCACAATGAACAATAAACAGTTTTGCACCACCACTTTGGGACCCTGAATAAGCATTAGTAAGCCAATTAAAGGTTTTCGCTAGTATACACATTGATTATATATGCCTTAGTGCCTTACATAAATATTTCTCTTATAGTGTTTTTAAGGCTTCTTTTTCTGCATAGTGCCTTCCACGCACAAAACACTTTATAAGAACCTATAGAACCTTTAGATGCTAAAAGTAGGCCTTGCACGATTAAAAAGATAACTGGTAGTCTTCACAAAGTTTCCGACCAAAAAAGGGATTGTTGACAGTAGGTATTATTTGTGTTTTTGTAAGTGTACTACTTATTTAAAAAAATATAGCAAAAAAATGTGGATAGCTTACTCTGTCAATTATTTCTGTTAGTCTTAAGGTGGTTTCAGTCCATACAAAAGTTTGACGCACAATACGCGTAGACGAAATTAATAAAAGTAATATTTTATATATGGAAAAATAGTTTAGAAAATCTAATTGCCGCGTCACAAATAACATTATAAATTTATAATATGATTACAAAGATATAAAGCTTTTAAAATTTTGTATGAAAAATTTCAAAGCTTTATATCTTCGTAACTATTTTATAAATTGCAAAAATTTATTTGTGAGCGGCATCTAGATTTTCTAAACTATTTTTCCATAATATACAAAGTTACTTATATTAATACCGTCTACGCGTATTGTGCGTCAAACTTTTGAATAAAATTGACCGCTCTGCAACCGCCTTAAGATTGTTCGTCTTAATTTTATTAACGCTTTTATGAAATTAGATTTTAATTATTTATCGTATATTTTAGTTATATTATTGTTACCAATTGTTTGTACATTATCTTAATGTTAGTTCAATACTGTGTATTGTCTGGTTATATTTTAATTGACAACATTTCATTTTAAGAAAGGTACCAAAATTAGAAAACCATTTGGAGATTATGTGATTCAAAGGTTTATATTAAAATTATCAGATTTTCTATTCGTTATTTCTAGAGTTATTTGAAAAATACTGAAAAATTAAAAAGGGGTTGGATGAGATTTTATTCCTTTGCATGCTTGGCTTTTCTATTGAATTTGACAGTTTTATTTTTAATGTTATTGCGGCCAAGGTATCATAGCCATAAATCCTACGTTTTTCAGAAAATTCAAAAGTAAATTAAAAATAAAAATATCGGTCAAAAATTAAATCGGAAAAATACATATTTCTTATTTTTTAACCTATTTTTCAATAAAAACAGGTGGATAAAAAATAAATTTCTGTACCATTTTAGAAGTTATTCTGTGTGAAAAGTACACAACCTTGAAACGCGTGCCTTTCGTACAAAAATTTTAGACCGTCTTCTTTACTGTAAATCATGTAATATACAGCGTCTCGGTGCGCGCGTGGCGGATAGATATGGAAGCCCAATCTTGAGGTCCAGTTCGAATCCACACGGACGAAATGCCATGTACCAATGAGTTTTTCTAACTTATGTACGTAATACCGACTGCTTTCAAACGGTGAAGGAAAACATCGTGAGGAAACCTGCATACACTGAAGAAAATTCTGATCCGTATGTGAGGCAACCAATGCACATTGGGCACGGGTGCTGGACTAACGCCCATATAGGGGGTATGCCTGTGCCCTGCAGTGGGACGCATATAGACTGATCATGATAATGATACAGGGTGCGGTGTAAGTAGGTATATAGGTTCATTATTTTAAAAGGTACAATTTGTCCCAAAGAACCTCAGAAAAATTGTAAAAAAAGAATTCATACATACGTTCGATCAGCTGATTGCATTTAGTAGGGCAAATCAAAATTTTGCTATTGATAATTTCCTATTATGTTCCTTGTGCAAAGTTGTTCAGTATTATGATTACAATCGCCCTTTATAATGCGACGGTACTGTCTACACTCACAACCTGTATACAATTTCTTTGGTATTTGGAATTGACTGAAATTGATAAGGTTCACTAAATAAAAGAATATATATACACATTTATAATGATTTAATTTAATACGAAGGTAATTCGAGTTCGAAATAAATAAACTAAAGAAGAGATCAAGTGAATAAAATATCGCAGACAATGCGAGAAAAGAGAGAAAAATACAGAGAAGAGAAGAACTATACACAATGACAAAGTTTTATTTATTTACATGAAAAAAATAAGGAAGTTTTTGCAGATTCGATTTATCATAATAACTAGGATATTTTAATACTAATAATATCACAGATTTGCTAATCTTCTTAATGATGATGAGCCACGGGCGGGGAGTTGTGGACGACGGCGTTAAAACTGTGGAAAAGACAATAGTTAACTCATTCATCATCATCAGCGTTTACTCATCCAATTTACAAAGCAAACCCTCATCTCACAAATGATGGAGAAAGACAGCATGTAAGAGTTTTTTATCGAACCAAGTGCATTAAAATATACTGGAAGTTTGTATAAAAATAAATTGCTTATCTCTGAAAACCTTTGTAACCATAGGTATAGCTTTTTTAGGGTTCCTTTAGAAATGGGACCGAATTTCATTAAAGCAAAGGGCTTAGTTTGGATCGACATATAAGTTTTATTTCAACGCAATCGGTTCATTCAATCAAAAGTTATAACTTATGAGTATTTAAAGTCAGTGGTCCGCGCGTAGGTACGTAGTCGCTGGCGCCGCAGTAGTCTCAAACAATTTAAAACTAAAGCCCGTTAATATCAATCTTTAGTGTAGGTTTTCATCTACAAGGTGTTAGGATGTTAGGGTAAACAGTTGCATTACTTTAAGTGGTGCTTGCACTCATGATAGTAAACAACTTTCCTTAAGAAACCTATAGGAAATTCGAAATAATTTTTTTTGTCTTTTCATACAAATGCTCGACAAGCTGATTGCATTTAGTATGGAAAGCCCAAATTTTTTCGTCAAGAAAGTTTGTCAGTATCATAGGTACAATCACCCCTTAAAGTAATGCAACTGTTTACCCTAACACCCTGTATATCTAAACAAGCAAGTATTTTTAAGAACACAGGTCACATTCTTGATCATTACATTAGATAATGAAAATACGACAGTAGTAAAAAGTAGTAATAAAGTTTTAAAGTTCTTCCTAATGTAGCATTTACGATTGAAACAGGACATTACGCATTAGAATTACGGGCACCTCCATTTTCTAACCATAGTTAAATTACTATTAGTATTAGTCGTGGTTTCCGATTAAAGTTTTACTGCGAATAGGCTTTCCTGTATAATTAGGGATGATTTAATAATCTCTACAATATTTAATGCGAGGTAGGCCTTTTAGTTTTTTTTTAATATTTTTCTTTGGCATTCAAGATGAAGTCTTATATTATTTTTCCTCTCTTCTAGGTAAAAATCTATATACTAGATATTCTATAGTGCTGTCCATGTTCTCAACCGATGGAAAGCTATTATCCGAGCCCTTTATATAAGGTCTAACAAAATTAGCTGAAACTATTTTAAGGGGATGATCAGACCATCAAACTGAACAACTTTCTCTATTGGACCAATATCGAAATCGCGAAAAAAAGATTTAATTTCAGCTAGTTTTGTTAGACCTTATATACTCTACGTAGGGGTGACAGGAAGAGAAGAAGAAGGTACAAATCATATACATAGTTAAATAAGCAAAAAGAGTCCAAGCCATTAATTACGATTATAAAGAAAAATGCTATATTAAAATACTTAGTAGTTAGAATCTGCAGTTTTAAATCTTACCCATTATGGTGGTCAGCGGTATAGGTGACCTTGCGGATGGAGCCATCAGGCTGGAGCAAGGAGTATTCTCCTTTCACGACGTCACCGTCGCGGGTCTCGTGCTGGGACTTGTGGTCACCAGTGTGGGGGTCCTCCACGGAGTAGGAGTAACCGTATTTGGGATGAGCCTGTAGCGTAAGGATGTGACATAAAGATGTGACATAAAAATGTGATATAAATATTTGACATAAAGATGTGGCATATAGATGTGACATAAAGATGGGGTTAAAAGTCATCACCGTCATCATAAGCTTCTTCTAAGCAGCATTTTCAAAAAAACACTTTATTATGAGCGTCCCAGATAGCCGCAGACTGGGAAATGGTACAACATTGCCAGTGCAGGAGCAATAAGAAATACATACGTATTCATCAACGTAGTGGTCTTCCTGGTGAGCAGGAGCGGCGTGCACGGCAGGAGCGGCGTGGTAGACAGGGGCGGCGTGCACGGCAGGAGCGCTGTGGTAGACAGGGGCGGCGTGCACGGCAGGAGCGGCGTGGTAGGCGGGAGCGGCGTGCACGGCAGGAGCAGCGTGATAGGCTGGGGCTGCATGGTATTCAGGAGCAGCGTGGTATTCAGGGGCAGCATGGACAACAGGAGCCGCATGGACAGCTGTGTAGTGGACTGGAGCTTCGTGGTGAACGGTCTGGTCATGACGCACGTAGTTCTGTGATGACACCGCTGGCGCGTGGTGCAGGAGACCAGCCTGACACACGGCCACGAGAGCGCACGCTACCACGACCTAGCAAAAATAAACCAATAATTAAACCTCACATAAACACTTTTCACTTGTAACTTAAAAGCTCACAAACAACAAACGCAATTTTAAATCCTAAGCATTACGCAATTTTTGCATTGTTTGCATTGGAATGTCTGAAGCTTACTTTGGAGAACATTTTGCTTTGGACTCAAATGCCTTGACGACTGGTATTGCTATGATACTGCACTCTTTTTATATAACAAACAAAACATAAGCGTGGAGCGTGGAGGGGGCCTATTCCAGACGATATCCGATCGGATCACAGTAATTGCCGCTTTGGCAATCTGCTCACTTTATCGAATGTCGCAACTCTCAATATGTAGAGAAAATGGGTATTAAGTGAGAGGCCTATATTGTTATATTTTTTACAATTGACCATCGCAAGATCCTTCTACTTAGAGCAATAAGATTAATACTAATCCTCAGTAATTCGACGTTTCGCACCATTAACTAAATTTATTACTTACTAAGTAGTGCTTTGAGGGGCTTACGCCGCGTTACGGGAGCATTTTGTAACTCGTTGCCAACATTTATTTACAAGTATAGGGTCTAGTAGCGAAAGTGCGTTTCCTTGTCGTGTGCTAGTTTCATTTTACCTATTAATTATTCAAATATTTGAGATAAAAAGAGATATTCAAATAAACCACAGTTCCTTTTCGAAATATGATTGAATGCTTGAAGCTTTCTTTCGTCCAAACGATATTACCATCTTCAAAATTTTGTAGTCTCTTCGTTATGGATGACACATTATCTAATCTACATAAAGTCTTGCTATAGATATCCTACGCGGTATAATAATTTAACCTTCTCATTGGCATCCCTTACTTAATTTGTATGCTTTTCTGTTACAACCTCCATTATTTGAGATCGGTGCAATATATCTCTCATCTCCTTCACAATCATGTCTATTAGTTGCGATTATTGTTATATTATTTCGTATATCTAGATCAAATAACCTGTCGTTAAGAAATATAGTATCTAATTTCTTGACTTACAGTACGCAACGGGCTATCTGAGACGAAGTACGGAAGATTACGAGGCCCTGCGTAACAAGAGAACTCAACTACTGTCTAGGTAGGTGTATATAGATACAAGTTTGTCAATAGTTGATTTACTACCTTACTGGGGAACAGGTGCCTTTAGAATTAGGTCAAAAAGTTTGTGCAACAATGTAGTATGATGACAATAGAAAGTTTTGTGCTATTATGGGGAAATAAAGGCTTTTGCGCAGGATTAGGACGCCGAACAGGCTAAGAATAGAAAAAAAGTTCTTTCTTAATGTGCTGATGGATTATTTAAGGGGATGATCAGACCCATATTAATCTATGATCAGACCATCAAACTGAACAACTTTCTCTATAGGACCAAAACCGAAATCGCGAAACAAAAAATCGACTCTCCCATACATTTTTTGGGTCGAGTAATTTTACAGTTTTGTATGGAATGGCTGTTTTCTCTGTTTTTTTTTGCTATTTTCTCTTTATTTTCATAGAAAAATTTATTTAGTTTGATGATCTGATCAATGTTCATCCCCTTAAAAATCGTTAGAAAATTAAAAGATCACATATTACACAGGGTGAAATTGATATCATTAGCATCCTTTTAAACTAAGAGTCTTCCCATCAAACTGAATAACTTTTACTATGGGAGCAAACCGATCGGAGCAAAAAAAAATCTGCTGTTGCGTACATTTGAGTCCAGTATGCACCGCAGTTTAGTATGGAACAGCTGATTTTTTTTCCTCCGATCGGTTTGATGAGTAGACTCTTAGTTTAAAAGGATGCTAATGATATCAATTTCACCCTGTATAGGTAGCATAGGGTCCTTCTTAACATGCTGACACTTTTTTAAGGGAATGATCAGACCATCAAACTGAAAAGCTTTCTCTATGGGACCAACATTGAAATTGCGAAAAAAAAATTTGCTCGCCCATACAAAACTGCAAATCTACTCGAGCAAAATATATGGGGCAGCTAATTTTTTTTTTGTGATTTCGATATTGATCCTATAGAGAAAAATGTTCAGTTTGATGGTCTGATCATCCCCTTAAAAAAGTGTCAGCATATTAAGAAGGACCCTGTATATTTAGATAGAATAGATAACATACACAATAATGTTATAGTTTATTTAATACAATTAAATGAAAATAATGAAGAGTGATCATGTAATTGTCATGCCGTATAACTCATGCCGACACAAAAAATATATGAATGAAGAGACAGAAATACAAAAATTGATAAATAAATAGCAAGGCATCCAATACACTGTGAAAACAGATTTCTCTCAGCATCGTCTGGCCCTTATCTCATTATTTGGAGTCTCCGCAATAAGGCGCATGCAATCATCAACAATGATATAATATTTAATTCAGTACAAGACTTTAGGTACTTATTCGTTTTGTAAGTTAGTGCAATACGGTGACATAACATAATTATCAGGATTTAATACTCGTTGGGCAAATAACTTGTTGTGTCTAATCGATAATGAAGTTATCTTAACAAGAAGTATGGCTCTATGATTTTCCTGCGATTTATCAAACGGATTAAATCATAAGCAAGTTATATTTATATAATATTTTGACGCAAAGTATTCTATAGTGATCGAAGCATAAGGCTCAATTCCTTAGGCTTAAATCACACCAAAATGGTAGCGACCAGTATCACCGTTTCAGTTGCGCAGCATTTTAAACTTTATTCTCATAGCTAAAACACATTATTATCTTGTGCTCGAAAAAAATTAACTATTATCGGCGCCACAACTGTATCATAGACATAGACATAAATTTATTGATAATTTTCATTACAGGTCATTTTATTGTATACACTATACAGGGTGACTGGTAATTCGACCTATTCCTTGAAAGGGGTTATACTAGAGTTCATTTGCAACAATTTTTCCCCAGTTAACTGGGGGTCGAAAATCGCTTGTTTTCGAGTTCTCTCATTTTTAAGAATTTTTTGAATATTTCCGTTTTTCGACCTAAAAATGACAATTGTGAAAAAAATACTCCACTCTCTGCACTCTGTAAGCATTTTTCTAGTAGCTGATGAATGAGCGACTACTTTAAACTAAAATACATGTGAAAAATACCCAAAACCACCGAAATAAAAGGTTATAAACCGCAAGACAACAATTTTTTATTTGGATTTTGTTTCAATCCAAAGAGGATTACTCAAAAAAAATTTATGACACTTGGCGTACAAATTGCGGAAATAACTTCCTCAATTCCTAAGCTTTCCAAAAAGATGCAAAAGTTGTGTACTTTAGTTCAAGTTTGGAAAATAAACCTTATTAAACACGCAGATGTGAATTTTATTCAAAAAGTTATTGGTTTGGTGAAAATAAAAAAAAGAGTAAAATAATAATGTTTAGTACCTAATCATATGAAATTACAAATTTTGTTTTAAAGTTTTACATTTAAAAATCACAAGTCTTGCTCAAATTGTCTTCCTCCGTTACGTATGCAAGCACGAAGCCTGCGACGTACTTCGCTTACTGTCACTCGAGTTGAAAGCGTGTCTTTAATTTGTTGGGCAGCTGCCAAAATCCTCTCTCTTAATTCTTCTTGAGAAGAGATAGGTGTACGATACACCAATGTCTTCATATGACCCCAAATGTAGAAGTCGCATGGGGTTAGATCGGGACTCCTAGCCGGCCAAGGGATCGGGCCGCCTCGACCAATCCATCTCAGTGGATAGTTCTCATCCATCCACTGTCGCACGCCCCGGTAATAGTGGGCTGGGCAGCCATCATGTTGATACACCAAAGCTGTTCTTGTGGTAAGCGGCACATCCTCCAGCAGCGGACGTAACTCTTCTCTTAAAAAGTTTTCATAGGCGATGCCGGTTAGGCGTGCCGGCAGAAAGAATGGCCCGATTAAATTATTGTGCACGATTCCCATCCACACATTAAGTGAGAATCTGTGCTGGTGAGCTCCTTCGTTAGATTTTTTCGGATTCTGACCTTTAGGGGCCCAAAAATGCAGATTATGATAGTTTGTAATACCATCACGGTCGAAGTTCGATTCATCTGTCCACAAGATCGTTTTTAGATACTCAGGGTCTTCAATGTCTGCATTTATTAGAAATCTGCAGAAATCCATCCTTCTGACAGGATCTCCCTCCTCGATAGCTTGTACTGGCGTGTAATGGAATGGATACTGCCGTGCTGTGTGCTGAGTGAACAAGACTTTCCACTGAGACATACCAAGCTGCCTAGCCACAATTCTTGTTGAAGTAGTGCCGTCTGCTTGAAAACACTGCAAAATTTGCTCCTCTTCGATTGGATCACTAACGCTAGGTCTACCAGCGTCGGTTTGGCGACGTCGAACCGATCCCGTTTCTCGAATGCGCCGATATGTCGTACCAAACACGCTGACATCAGGTAAACGGCGGGTAGGAAAACGTCTTTGATAGTCTCTTCGAGCAGCAGCAGCGTCACCATCACAAAACCCGTAACAATACATGATATCCGCGTATTCTTCATTTTGGTAAGCAGCCATTTGAAAAGGAAGCTGTTTTAGCGCAGAATTTAAGTTAGTTAACAACGACACGTCCGAACTCCAAGATGGTTGAAACTAACTGATTACTTAATGAATTGAGCGAATGAGTGGGCCTCGATTGTGAACCTTAGTACAAACATTCCCGAATACTTACAAAAGAGAAACAATGTAAGCAATAAAATGAAAGAGACAAAAGCAAATCGGCATCTTGTAAGGTTCGCTTCTAGGAAATCCGCTACCTGCTCTGCCATTGTTAAAAATTTTTTTCAAACTCTTGTCAAAGTAGACAACATTTGCACCTTTTTGGAAAGTTTAGGAATTGAGGAAGTTATTTCCGTAATTTGTACGCCAAGTGTGATACATTTTTTTTAAGTAATCCTCTTTGGATTGAAACGAAATCCAAATAAAAAAATTTTGTCGTGCGGTTTATAACCTTTTATTTCAGTGGTTTCGGGTATTTTACACATGTATTTTAGTTTAATGTAGTCGCCCATTCATCAGCTATTAGAAAAATGCTTACTTAGTGCAGAGAGTGGAGTATTTTTTTCACAATTGTCAGTTTTAGGTGGAAAAATGGATTTTTTCAAAAAAATCTTAAAAATGAGATAACTCGAAAACAAGCGATTTTTGACCCCCAGTTAACTGGGGCAAAATTGTTGCAAATGAACTCTAGTATAACCCCTTTCAAGGAATAGGTCGAATTACCAGTCACCCTGTATGCATAGGTAAATATTTCATTTTAAAACAATAAAAAAAAATATATTAGCATTATATCATGGTCATGGGTGTATATTGAAGAGCGTCAAACGCCCAATTTATCTGGCCGAACATTTTCATCTTGTTTGTAAGAAAAGGCATACAATTTTAAAGCGCTGTTATAAACTCCCTGGATGGTTATAACAGTGATAAAAAAATTAAGCCTTTTGTTAGAAACAATATGAAAATGTTCGGTCAGATAAATTGGGCATGTACACACGGCGACACATCAAGCTATACAAAACCAAAATAAGTTGGCCGCGCGTGGGGCACGTAACGTATAACGTCTCGGGGCCAGTTTATATTGGTTTTGTATAGCTTGATGTGTCGCCGTGTGTACACCATCATATTATATTGACTGTCAAACTGCCGTGCCGGTCGCTACCTGCCGCTGCCATTTCGGTGTAAATTAAGCCTAAAGTATAAAATTTTAGAGATCTGCCGTCTTTTTGAACTTAGAATCTACACCTATTTTCCAAAATAGATAAAAGGTTTAGGAATTTAAAAGCTGAGATGGACCACTGATATTTTCGAAATTTGTCTCAAAGGCGAATGATGGGAATTTTGTCTTATCAGCTTGGTATTAAGTTAGCTTACAAGTTAAGTTATACATCGCCTATATCCATCCACTGCATGGTATAATCTTCCTCCCCATTATGTGTTTTCCCTCTAGGTCCCAACTAGATGCTGGTTACCGGCACATAGAACTGAAATAAGCCTGTATTTTACTTGAGATCCTAAATTATCTTAACCTTTAAACTTGATTCGAGTGAAGGGCAAGTCAGAGTGACAATGAACTATACCAATTAAATGTGTTTTAGACACACACGATTTGACCACTATAGCCTAGCTAGATGCGTAGATAAATGGATAATTGAGTTTTAAATATTCATTTTATTTGAATAGCAAAAACATAATTAAATAAATTAAGATACAATAATAGTATTTTACGCCAAATAAGTGATTGCAGGCGGTGTAAAGCCTTAACTGATTGATGGCAAAAAATCTGGGATAACGGTTAAGGAGACAATGGAGATAGGAACGTGATTAGCATAATGCCCGATGGAGCATGAGTAAAAAATGGAGGAGACAACCCTGCAGCTAATGTTGCTATAAAAACACCATTAAGGAAATAAATCAGTTTGGGTGTTAATGCTATATAAATTACACGATCGATTTTGATGTATTTATTATCAATTATACTTAAACATCGTCCAAATCAAACATCAGATGATCATTATTTACTATGGGAGCAACACAATCGTAAATTCTGCTCATAGATGCTACCAGTTTATATCAATGTGACCTAAATTGTAGGTATGTAGGGCAATGTACAAAAGATTTTTCTTCACTATTTCTGAGCTCTAAGTAGGGTTGTGATCTTAGTCTTACAGCATTTGGCAAATTAAGAATGTTTTGAAGGAGTGAGTGTGAAAAGGCTGATGAATGTGGAGAAAGCGAGAGAAGTCTGTCAGAATTGTAGCAGATGGCGTTCAGTTATCTCTACCTACCCCAGTGAAAGACAGGCGTGCTAATACGTATAAATGTACAAAGTGTGGCCTATTGATAACCCAAAAGAAATAACTGTGTAAGGATAGTTTCAAGTACAGTACGACCAGGAAAATAATTCCGCGCTATTAAAATTTTTCAACTGCGCAGGTACATATCAGCAGGTACGTAGTATTTATAAGCATAAGAAACGAAACATTGAGGCAATTTTCACAAATATGTTCGTATAAACAGATTCACTTAACCTCTTTCTTCAAGGCCATTCGAAATGAGATGCAATTATAATTTTTAACGATCTATATTATTGCAGTTGAAAAAAATAATGTCAAGAATCCGTGTTAGTAAAACAAAAGAAGTAACTAATTACAATTTGTGAAACGGTCATTATAATATACTAAGCAATTGTTAGACATAAATAATACGACTATGTATTAAGTAGTTCAAAAATTTTTATTGCTCAAACGAGTCCAAGAGCATGATCTCGGACACATTTCTCTCTTTATATTCCTTGCATAATCACTGTTAGCTATTACAGGCTGCATTACAGCGACATTTTGTTAACATAAATTCCAATTTACTTCAATTAATTAGTATTGGTGTAGAAACCCGATTACCCGTGTAAAAACATTAAGTATGCGGTTGCTTTATATTTTTATAAGATTTTGTTTATCACTGTATTACATGTTATTCAATAGCTTCAGCTTGTTTTCGTAAATGTTCGCAGAAATTATATCTGCTATAATATAGAGAGTTTTTTATGGATACCAAAAATATTACTATTGAAAATTTTTATTAAATGGATCGTAATATATTTAATTAGGTAGGTATTTTGGTAGTTCGTTTAAAAAACTTTATGAAATTACTTAAATCGTACTCAATGTGAATAACATTAGACTAATTTATTTAAATATTAGACAAATTTTTCTAATTATTGACGAAGGAAATGCACATTTGAACATTTTCACTTCTTTTTCTTCGAATCCATGGACGATTGTGAGCTTTTTCCAATTCATTCCCATTTCTAGTATTTAATTTTCCAAAAGTGAATCAAGTAAAATTGAAGTTAATTGTAACTCAAATGTCTAGATTTAAATAAGCTTCTTTTTAAGCTATTTTTGTTTAAGAAAAAAAAAACTGTTTTATATCCGAGTTGGTTTTATAACTTTGTTTATTTAGTGCTGCCATCTACCTCAGCAGCAATGCAACGAAACCATTGACCGATACCTACACTGTGGTGAAAGGTCTCGTGCTGTGCTGATAAAGTGCGATTTTACTTTCCAGATGCAATGGGAGGTGGCGCCGGCAGTCGTTAAAAAATTATTTCTTCTTCATTTTATAATCCATTTACCTCGTGAGCATACAACATTTTCATTTAGGCATTATACCATTAAAACATAAAAAAGTTTTCATAAGCAAAATAAATAGCAATGAGTTTGAATTACAATATCATTAGTTTGACTATATCGATTACAAACTATATAACAAAATACAAAAAAAGAAGATACAAATGAACTAGTATCTAATATAATATAATCTAGGGTGATAGTACGTAGAGGCTACTTCAGAATCTGGACTAGTTTCTTCCTTCTGTGACTTTTGATCTTCATTTGCTTCCACCAGTTCTTTTGGTGACCTACTTTCGGATTTATCAACTACTGTCATGACTTCACCGTTTTGTGCGCTTTCTGAAATTATTTCAGTAGGCATTTTATTTTGCATTACCATCGAAACAACCGGCATTACTTTTACTGGAGTCTCTACTTCTTCTGTTTTGATAATAGGAGTGACTTCTTTAGGTTCAACCACTTGCATTGGTTCAAGTAACATTACTTTGTTTCCAGCCTCAACTAAGACCATTTTTGGTTCAACACTTTCAGTTTCTTTATCCTCTGTGATGGGTTTATTTTCTATTTCTACCTTATGAAGGTTTTTTGGTTCTTGGTAGATGTAGTCTTTTCCAGGAAAGTAGTGGTTGATCTTAACTCCGTTTCCAATGGGGTAGAAGTGCCTTGTGTGACCGAATGTCGAGTAAGCGTGACTTCCATGCTTGTTGATACTTTTGCTAACCACTGCATTGAATCTGAAAGTATTAAATAGTTGGATTACCTTTTTAGAGAAAGATATGCTTCGTTGGTTTGGTCATGTGGAGAGGATGAGTGACAGAAGATGTACGAAAGAGATGTATGTTGCTAATGTGAGTGGAAGCGTTGGCAGAGGGCGCCCTCGTAGGACGTATGCTGATCAAATCAGTTGCGTCCTACAAAAAGGGGAGGTGCGGAGTACTCGGAGTGCATGAGGCAAAAGAAGTATGTAAGGATCGTAGTAAGTGGCGCGCCCTGGTCTCTGCCTACCCCACTGGGAAAGAGGCGTGACGTTATAGATAGATAGATAGATTACCTTTTTTAAAAGTAATCTATCTATCTATCTATCCTTCTATATCTTGGTAAACCTTGCTTTATGTAATCCGAAAACTATTTGACACAAACAGTAGATATAATAACAAACAACAAAGGTTTGCATAACCACACAATATGCGTGAGGGCGTATGACGTATGGGGCGTATGGACCTCTCTCTCTTCAACTTTGTCCTAAGATGACCGCCGATAAGACCGCCTGTTTTTGTTCCTGTTGTATATCCTGATTGTTTGCTCTCTGTATACTCTGTTTTTTTGGTGTCAAATAAAGTATAATTGATTGATGACTTCTGTGCCCTGTGGTGGGACCATGGAGAAATTACACGCTCCCGATGGGACATAATAATAATACTATATGATTTTATAAATACTTTCCACATTTTCAGGGGTAGTTCAGACAATCAAACGGAACAACTTTTATTATGGCTAAAGAGCTAAAAGCTATATGTATAGGCCGATGAGGATGAGCTTATAAAATAAAACTTACGAGGTGCTCTGAAACTTTTGGTCTGATAACATACAAAATAATAGGACCAAGATATCTTACCCATTATGGTCATCGGCATGGTACTCCACGGTTCTCAGTGAACCATCTGGTTCAACCAGACTGTACTCCCCTCGGACCCTGTCTCCATCCCGCGTCTCATGATGGTGTTTATGATCTCCAGTCTTCTTATCTGATACTGCGTATTCGAACTCGTATTTTGGGTACGCCTGTAATTGAATTTTTATTATAACATTACTTTTGAGGTCAGGTTATTTTTAAGTTAATTTTATTGTATCATTATCTTTTGAATGAGATCGTGTTTGGGATGCAATGCGATGTATGCATGCAATTTTGTTTCAAAATACTGAACCTATAGGTCAAACCAGAGACATTTAGAGATACCTACACGGGCGTATAAACGATTCAATAGCTTTTAATTAAATTTGGGTCATTGTGAATGATTGGGAGTAAAATTTTCGTTGTGTTTTGAAAAAAATACAATTTTATGCAGAAACTTGCTTAGTTATAACTCTTAACGTAATATTACTATTAAAACAAAGGGAAACTAATATTTTCTTCATATTGATTTTTTGTGAAATAGCTCATTTAAAAATGCCAGGGTTAACGAAGCCTAAATCGACCAAAATTCATGACAAGATGTATCATTCGAAGAAAGTGAATATGTCAGGACCACTCATAACTGGAGATCCATAGTGTCTACATACTGTGAAAAAGTCCTAAGTTTATGTATGCATGGTGTAAAATTAAATACGTTACAAACATATCAAGGGGTGCTTCATACCAACAAACTGAATAACTTTTACTATAGGACCAACATAAACATAACATAACATTATTTTAACATTAAAATCGCGAAAAAAACTAGCTGCTCCATACATTTGGGTCTAGCAGCCGTTGATATTTTCTATAGAACAGCTGATATTTTTTCGCGTCATCAATGATGGTCCCATAATGAAAGTTGTTTACTTTCATAATCTGAAACGACCTGTTTAATATGTAACGCATAATTTAATTTGACACCCTGTAAATGTAACATTTCAAACATGCATTTATAAGAACTTCGTTCATCGAAAAATGTTCAGAGGTTATCTTATGACATAATCACAATTTAATAATCCTTATTTCAGCTAATGACCGTGCATAAGGTTGCACTCTCCACACAACATAAATAATTTTTTCACCCAATCTGCCTAAAATTACTTACATAAGGGCTATATTTGAGCGCCTGGGAACTGGGCGGATGGTAAACCTTGACAACTTGCCATCCTTTTGAGCTCCCTACGTCAGCTCTGAATGCATCCTTGAAACTATCACTCGTGTCGACGAAAACGGCCCGGGTGACGCCCACAAAGCAAGTGAATAATATAATCTGTAACAGTTGGTACTGTGATGAAATTAACATACAAAATCATTGGATGAATACTACATTATTTGGCATTATTACGATGCTCATTTGTACAATATTTTAATGCTGGATAAACTAATGCACGGTCCAACTTAATTATGTTGACAGTTTTAAGAGGTAGATCAGACCATCAAACTGAACAACTTTCTCTATGGGACCAACATCGATATATCGAAAAAATCTGGTATCACATACATTTTGATAGAGTAAAATTGCAGTTTTATATGGTACCTACCGTAAGTCCCTTACAGACCAAAATTGAAAGACAAGTAGAAAAAAAAATTTCAGTATTTAATAAGCATTTTTTCACGATTTTGATGTTGGTGCCATAGAGAAAGTTGTTCAGTTTGACGGTTTGATCATCCCCTTAAAAAAGTGTGAGCATATTAAGAAGGACCCTATATAAATTGATAAGTCTTTAGTGTACAAAATGGGTATTATAGAAAAGTGATTAAAACAACGTGGGAAAGAAGATGAGTATCTTTTGATCAGCTGTGGGATATAGAGCTGCATAGAAAGGGATGCAAACAAATAAACAAATAATTGTAATGTTTAAAGGGTGGCTTCGACTATCGACACGAAAAACCTTCACTATGCCGTAGAATACTACAAAAAAAAAATAGTCTGCTCTCCAAGATACATTTGAGTTAAGCAGGAACTGCAGTTTTGTATGAAACAGCCGATTTTCTTATTATTTCTCGATGTTGGCTCCATAGTGAAAGTTTTTCATTTTGATGGTCTAAACCACCCCTTTTAATATTACTAGGGTGTTTTGTTACACCCTGCATTTGCATGGTTTTGAGACTCAATAACGAATGGTATCTAATTAAAACTTTTTCTACACACTGAAATATACACATCACTTGAACTTAATAAAAAGATCACTTAATACCTTGCCAGCCATTTTGAAAAACATAGGATGAACCGTTTCGAACGGAATACACTAGGAAACTGTTGATGTACCTTAGAATTATAAACCATTTTATACTATTCCAATATCTGTTATATAAATTGCTAAATCTGTATTATTTAAGTTCATTTCGAATCTTCGAAAGAATATTGTGGATTATTTTGTCGAGCATAATAAAGTGTGTGGTAAAATATACTGTCTTCTATTTTAAAAGGGTATTGTTTGAAGGGTTCCCTATGTTAGGTATTTCAAAGTCATCATTTAGGCTTTATGTAAGTAGGTAAATTAATTGATAACTATTAAAATTTCATCGAAAGGACTGACCATATTTAAATAAATAATCCTAAGGAGTATTCAATGGCAATTTCTAAAAATCGTTTGAAGTAAGTCTATTATAAAAAAAAGTAAATAAAAATTATTTATTTTGCACAAAAGAAAATCAGTACAGGTAGGTAGAGATCGAGATCACTACAAAAAGGAGCACAAAGTGTACAGCAGTTTGTATATTGAGAGTAATTAATAGTGGTCTCACACTAGGCAACGTGTAGACCGGTAGGCGGTTTTAACAATGTTCATGCTGGTATTCAAGGTGAGTAGCAGAATTTCTTTTTGCTCCGATCAGTTTGCCATAGTAAAAGTTGTTCAGTTTGATGTGTAAACTCTTAGTTTAAAAGGATGCAAATAATATCAATTTCACCCTGTAAAAGCTTATGATGAAAAAGCATTTCACATTTTATGATCTTATCCACGCTATGCTAGCCGGCAAACAATGTAATTTATCGTATCATCACAATTTAAGAAATCAAAGAAGGTATTGAGTTCAGTTTCCGTACATCGGTAAAGGGGAGACGTGGCAGAGTTTGAACAGGTAAACTTTGAAACTATGTAGTAAATTTTTCTCATTTTATCTTTAACAAAGCATATAACGTCATTGGCTGTTGGTAAATCTGAAAATAATGGTATAAAATGTTAATGCCTACTTAATTAATAATAAGACACAAAAAGTAAAAAATTAAGGGTATACAAGAATTCAGTGACTAATAATAATAATGAATAAATTAAGTTAATAGGTATTTATGCATGGCAAAATTGATATAATTGGCATTTTTTTAAACTAAGAAACTACCCATCAAACTGAACAAATTTTAATGTGGGAGCAAACAGATAGTAGCAAAAAAACAGCTGTTCCATATTAAACTGCAATGCCTACTCGACTCAAATGTACGCAACAGCAGATTTTTTTACCACGATCGGCGATCGTTTTGCTCCCATAGTAAAAGTTGATCAGTTTGATGGGTTGATTCCAAGTTTAAAAGGATGCCAATAATTTCAATTTCATCTATTTACTTATTAATAAAAGGTAAGTAAATATTATTTTCCCACGCGTTCCTATTTTGGGAAAGCTCTGTGTGCTGGTCGTAAAAAGCATCGCACTTTGATATAATTATATTATTATAATTAAATATTATAATTATTTTCCTGAATTTTCCTTCTACGTTGCCAGATTATGCTCCGATTTTATTCACATCATGTCAAACAGTCGATTTACTTTCACCCTTCTAATTTGCATTATAAATGGCTGAAAGAGGTGATACTATTGAACAGGATTATTGTAACAACTACCCTTGTAAAATACCCTATTTAATGCAAATAAATATTTCTATTTCTATTTCCCTCGCTTCCCCTAAATCCATCGCTATTCAGTATATAACATTTCACAAAAGAGAGTGGATTCTGTCGCTAAAAGTGTTACCGCTTATCATACAACGGAATCAGCACAATTCAATAGATGCGATGAATTCATTGTTCCAAAAACACAATCTGCACTCGAAATTGGTTTTTATTGGTTTCATTCAAACAGTAAAAATGCAATTTTTCCTTAAGAGGGTACCGAGCCAATAGTGCTGCCCTTTAATGCAAGAGGCATTCGTGTTTTTGGAAAAAAGTTTTATAATTGTTAACACGTTCCGGGACAGTGAACGAGACACAATAGAACTTTTATTGTTATCACGTCTATAGCCGGTCACTGTCCCGGAACGTGTTAAGAAATAAAAAAAATGCTCAATCGTTTTTTTTATGTATACGAATGCCCCTTTTAGTCATTGTTAGTTTTTAATTTATCGAAACATTATTATCGTTAAAACAGCTAAAAGTAACCATTTAATAACATAATAAAAACAAATCCGTTATGACTAGATAAATTGAAGATGAGCAGTGACTACAATGTAGGTAGCCATCTTGTTTTTTCGGGATTGTAGTATAAATATTAAAAAAATATGTTTTATGGGAGACCTATGTCCAGCAGTGGACGTCCATCGGCTGAGATGATGATGATGATTTATTTTTACGGCAGCACTGGAAGCCAGGTGCCCCCTTAACATAAGAAGCCATATGCCAAACATGGTGAGTTAAGTATTGATTACGAATGTCAGGGTTTATGATGAAATTAGTAGAATTAGGACTTCCTAAAGTGAAGGTGAAAAGATCACACCTGCATAATTCTTACAGTTCAGACACCTTGAAACTTTTGGCCAAAGTTCCATAATTCTACTAGTTCAGGGGGCGATTGCGCTAACTTAAAGTTCAATCCTAATCCAATTTCAGTTCTAATCACATTGCAATGAACAGACTATCGCTAGACTTGACTTATTTTCTGTTCTGTGACTGACAGCCTTTAACGTTTGAGCCATCTGTCAAAATGGCTCTAAAGACTGTCATGAGCTGTACCGCAATTAGCGCATTACCAAATATGTAAAAAGCCAAGATTCGCACGCGGTCTAGTTATGGTTCAGTTGCGATTTATTTACCGCAATCGCCCGTCTGATCTTTACGCTTTGGAAGTTTTGACCAAAGATTCAATATATTGTAACAGAACTTTGGCCAAAACTGTATAGACTAAGATCCTGCTGCAAGTTTTTTTGCACCTAAATTATGTACGATACATAATACAATATTTTTAAAACCGTTAAACTACCATTATTTATTAATTTTTATGCACGTTATGATGAAATTTACACTGGAATGTGTGTCATTCCAAACAAATGTGTATTGAAAACTTGCAGTGGAGTTTTTCGGAGTTTTTGCATATTAAAGTAAAAGGAATAATACATACATAACCGCAAAAGTTTTTAACACTACATAAATTTATATCAATAAAGATAATTGTAAAACTGTTATTGGTTTATGCCAATTTAGTTTATAACGTAATCAATCTGTCTGTAAGTTACTAATTTATTATCAACACTTCTCATTACTTGGATAGAAAATGATACTCAAGATAACTTATTAAAATATACTTAAACTGCAATGTTAACCATACGTCAACGTGTAGGGAGATAGTATTGTGAATGGGCCTTATTACGTATCGCGAATTATGCTATCTGTAGCAAGGTCATGTCAATTTTAAGCTTGTTTGACAGCTTCCACTTCTGAATGACTTACTGCCGGCCGCGAGAGAGTATAAAACTAGACCCAAAATCTATATTGTTATCATTAACCTGATTTATTACTTCAGTCAACATGTTCTCCAAAGTAAGTTTTTGAAACATAATGAAATCTTTTAAGAAATTATTAAACTGTGTGGTATATTAACAAATCTGTTTAATTTTCAGTTGGTATCCCTTTGCGCTCTGGTGGCGGTCGCTCAGGCCGGACTCCTGGTGGAGCCACATTACTCCTCCGCCGCGGCCGTGTCCTCCCAGAGCATCGTACGCCACGACCAGCCCCATACATACGCCAGTCAGCTGGTCGCTGCCCCCGTCGCTTACCAAGCCGCTCCCGCCGCTGTCTCCTACCACGCTGCTCCCGCTTCCGTCACCTACCAAGCCGCTCCCGCTGTCAGCTACCATACTGCCCCCGCTGTGAGCTACCACGCTGCCCCCGCCCCAGTGACCTACCAAGCCGCTCCCGTCAAGTTTGCCTACCAGGCTGCACCAGTCCACTACGCTGCCCCCGTCCACTACGCCGCCCCCGTCGCTAAGGTCATCGCTCAACACGAGGAAGTTGTGAGTAACGATTTTTACCTTAACAATTCATGCCATTAATTATTTATTTTATGCACTCACAGATAACATAATAATATTCACTGTATATCTTATATTTATTTTTTAACATTCTTCTAGGCCCACCCTAAATACGAGTACTCTTACTCGGTTGCTGACGGTCACACCGGCGACAACAAGTCCCAGCAGGAGGTCCGCGACGGTGACGCCGTGAAGGGCTCCTACTCCTTCCACGAGGCCGACGGCTCCATCAGGACCGTGGAGTACACCGCTGACGCTCACCACGGCTTCAACGCAGTGGTGCACAACACTGCTCCTACTACTGCCCCCGTCCTCATCAAGGCTGCTCCCGTCCTTTCTTACTACAACCACTAAATAATGATGACTTAATTTAATATTTATTGAAAAATATAATTAAGTTCGAACAAATATTATTTTCTTTCCAACAATCTATGCAACCGAAAAGAGGGGCCGAAAAGTTCAGGCCCTGTATCCGGACTTTCGATCTTTGATATATCGCGACCGTTTCGGTCAGAACTTCATTGTAATAGAGTTGACATTAGAACGAAAAAGTTCACGCAATTGCGAAGTTCGAATGTCCGGGTGAAGGCCCTGGAGTGGCGAACGCGTACCGGAAAGCGCAGCGTGGGTTGGCCCACACGGTAAACCGATGACCTGGTGAAGGCGGCGGGAACCCGATGGATGAGGGCAGCGCAGGACCGGTCGTTATGGCGATACTTGGGGAAGGCCTATGTCCAGCAGTGGACGTCCACCGGCTGAGAGGATGATGGTGATGATGAATCTGTAGAACCTTTTTTCACACACAATATAATTATAAACGTTAATTTTAATGCTAATGTGGGGACTTTATATATACCTAGCTGGTTTTACAACTATCACATTGAAAGTACCTAGTGATACACCTTAATCATATTAGTTTAAGTAGAACTAACATAAAAACTACTAGAAGCAATCATAAAATTACTTAGCCCAATTAACTAAGTATAAAATAAAAGTCTAAATAAAGTCTGTCTAAATGAAAGTGACCATAACTCTTTTCAATTAATGAAGTTTAAATAAAACTTTTTGAGTTTGTGTTAGGCTGCTTGTTTGCTGCTGGTTTGCTGTGAAGTCACCAAAAATTACAAATTTAAAAACCCCCAACGCCAAAAACGAAGATTTAAAAAGTAAAAAATTATTCGGTCACCTATTATTTTTGATGTAAGCAAATGTATGTTGTACTTCTTAACTCTCTCTAAGATATTTACATTTTAAATGTTTGTTTTTGGCGTTAGGGTTTTTTTATACGTTATTTCATAATTTTTAAAGTTACATGAAAACTACTGAACCGATTTTCATGAAACAAAGCTAAGAACACTCTCGCAAAAATTAGCTTTCTAGGAAAAAAAACGCAAATCGGTCCACCCGTTTGGGAGCTACGATCGATGCCACAAACCGGTAAACCGACCGACACACAGATAAATAGACAAATAAACAGAAATACCGATATAGGTGTCAAACTTATAACACCTCTCTTTTTGCGTCGGGGGTTGTAAACGAAAATTTAGTTTTTTTTGGAATAACTTTTTCGTAATAGGTAATATTTGCCGACCGTAATATTATGCGTAAAAGTTAATCTACTTGGTACGTAAGGTTTTATACTTAGTACTTCTAATTTGGCAAAAGAAATGGTAAATACATAGGTACCTACTTAATAATTAAAAATGCGAAAGTCTCTCTGTCGTTACTTTTTCACGATTGTTACGTTTGGCGTCTGATTGTTAAGTTTCCATTCCACGGCTAAACCACTGAACTTATTTTGATAAAGTTTGATATTGGGATAGCTTGGACCCTGAGGAAGGATATAGGCTTAAAAATTCCACGCAGACGATGTTCGCGGGAAATAAATAGTGTGTAATAATGATTTACGTTATTTGGTAAATTATAATAAATAACTACTCCAGCGTTGGGGACATAATTATACTGGGTGTTAAGGTTCACAGTTGCATTACTTTAAGGGGTGATTGTACCCATGATACTAAATAACTTTCCCTTATAAACCTATAGGAAACACGTAAAACATTTTTCAGACATCCCGTACTAAATACTGATTGAACATTTGTATGAAAAGTTGAAAAAAAATAGCGAATTTCCTATACGTTTCTTAGGGAAAGTTATTCACTATCATGTGTACATCACCTCTTAAAGTAATGCAACTGTTTACCTTACCACCCCGTATATAACGACATTAAAAGGAAAACTACCACCGCTAAGTAGGCTTTACAAGTTTACGAGTAATAGTCGACCAACTTATAAAATGTACTTTTTAGACTTTATTAGCCATTAAACCGTAGTATAAAACAATAAGCAAGAAATTAAACAAAAATTTGGATGTTTCATACAATCGTTCGATCTTCTTCTTCTTCTTGTGGTGCCATCTCCTATCGGAGTTTGGCTATCATTAGGGTTATTCGGACCCTGCAGACTGCAGCCCTGAAACCTTCGATCAGCTGATTGCATTGAGTATGGAGAGATCAATTTTTTTCAGAATTTCTATTTATTTTCTTAAGAAAAGTTGTTCAGTATCATGCACACAATGACCCCTTAAAGTTATGCAACTGTTTACCACCCTATGTATGTATGTATACCTAGATGAACTGATGCTACTACACATAATTGAAGAAGAACGAGATCATGCGTTAATCTCAGTTTAATCTAGTGCCTAGCTAGCATGCCACCCACGACAAAGCGTTTAAACGAGAAAAACGCTATGCGCGCTCTTTCTGGCCTACGTAAAATAATAAAGATGGAGGCACATCTCGATTTTTGTCGTTTTCTCGGGGGTGGCATGCTAGCTAGGCTGACTTATTTTGTTCCCTCTTTCTGATGGCCTTATATGAAAAAAAAACAAAATCAGGAAGACCTGTTATGGTAGCAACTATTGAATAATCTGTACTCTAACGTTATAGTTTGACAAGAACGGAATTAGAGTTTTTATTTAGTTCAGTCTTTTCATCGATTATAAGCACACTTGTGAGCATAGTACCTAAAATGAAAGATGCCACTACTGGTGCAATCTTACCTATCACGCCATTTATTTATCTTATCTTCACTTCTAATATTTTATAGCCTTTCCCCCAGCTCAGAATTTCTTCATAATTGTTAACAAAATTATAATATTATATTATATTATGCAGCAAATAATTTCGATCCAATATTACATTTCAGGCCTAACTTTTAATGAAATAACAGCCAAACAATTTTCTTTAAATCTTAAAGGAATTACAAATGGAAATCGTTGCATTCTTCAAAAGGCAAAACAAGTGATGAAACCGCTCATTTTGTACATAATATTAACTTAATACTGCAAGGTATGAATGGGAACAGGAAACGGGACCTGCAATTCCCGGATTTCCATTAAACTCAATTAAATCCCTGGCTTGTTCCCTATTTGAGGTCAGCCCTCCTGATATTGTTTCGCCACTCTTGGCGGTCGGTTTAGCGTCATTTCTGGCGTTAAGCCAATGGTCAAATTCATCAACATATCCTTCGAGACGGTTCGCACCCAGGTGATCGGTGGGCGTCCTCTACCTCTTTTCCCCTCTTCTATGGCCATTCATATTCCATTAAACTATCAATCAGTAAATTATTTTGCATATCGATACCAACAGAAAGAAAACATTTACATTATGAGGCGTGAAGTAAACTATTGCATATACCTACTCTTGACCCAAACTTAATTTTCAGAAAAGCTTATAACAAATTATGAACTGTAAAAAAGACATAATCGCTAAAATGATATCCGATAATTTATAACATAAAACGAATGATGCGGGATACCAAAATGTTACTTCACATACGATCGTAGGTTTCGTTTTATTCGTTTGTTCGTATTTTAATGACTATTTTGCAGCGTGCTCTTACATACGATGGATTCTGAAAGTAGGTACCTAATCATCTGTTACAGATGAAATAAAACATGTTTTATATTTGGTCTTATTCGTATATTGCGTGTAATAATTTATTTTGGTCGACACTATTTAGTGGTGGTAGTAGGAGAGGGCAGGGGCAGCCTTGACAAAGACGGGCGCAGCCTTGACGACGACGGGGGCAGCAGTAGGAGCAGTGTTGTGCACCACCGCGTTGAAGCCGTTGTGGTCGTCAGCGGTGTACTCCACGGTCCTGATGGAGCCGTCGGCCTCGTGGAAGGAGTAGGAGCCCTTCACGGCGTCACCGTCGCGGACCTCCTGCTGGGACTTGTTGTCACCGGTGTGACCGTCAGCAACCGAGTAAGAGTACTCGTATTGGGGGTGAGCCTAGAACAATGTAACCCATTTGTAAAGAAATGTTATAACGAAGAAAAAGAACAAAATCCAAAGTAGAAAAGGTTCATAGGCTGTATTATATTATTAATACGGTTCGTGAATCACAAATTATGAGATAATTATTTTCACTTACAACTTCCTCGTGTTGAGCGATGACCTTAGCGACGGGGGCGGCGTAGTGGACAGGGGTAGCCTGATAGGCAACCTTGACGGGAGCGGCGTGGTAGGTCACTGGGGCGGGGGCAGCATGGTAGCTGACAGCTGGAGCGGCGTGGTAGGTGACGGGAGCGGGAGCGGCGTGGTAGGTGACGGGAGCGGGAGCGGCATGGTAGGTGACGGGAGCGGGCGCGGCGTGGTAGGAGACAGCGGCGGGAGCGGCGTGGTAAGCGACGGGGGCAGCGACCAGCTTGGTGGCGACTGTGTGGGGCTGGTCATGGCGCACAATGCTCTGGGAGGACACGGCCGCGGCTGACGAGTAGTGAGGCTCGGGCAGGAGTCCTGCCTGGGAGACCGCCACCAGAGCGCACAGAGCTACTACCTGAAAATGAAGCATCTTATGAACACTTTTGTTTTTATTGAGTAACAACATTAGCCACTGATTATTATTATTTTATGATTTCATTTAGTTCCACTGCACTGTTTTGAAACGTTAACTTACTTTGGAGAACATTTTGCTGAAGTGATCAATCAGATAATGATGACAACTAAGTTCGTGCTCTTGTTTTTATACTTGCTCTGCATGTAGGTGTTAATAAAGTGGAAGCTGTCAAACTAGCTTAGAGTATGACCTTGCCTCGGGTCATATTTTCGCGATTGGATCAATCCATTCACAAAATCTCTTTGAAGGTTCTATGCAGGCTCTAGTTTCTGCCTACATCATAGATTAGTTTCGTAATGAATAACGAATTATGTGTATAATCCTAAGACTACATTATGCGTGCTTAACTAGAGCTTTCTTTCAGCAAACCATTGGGTTAGAAGAAAATTAATGTATGTGGGTACAATCATTAAGAAAAACAAACAGACTTATTTATTTTTATCTGGATCATAATTTAGGCACAGATTCCTTTATCATCATCATCATCTCAACCGATGGACTGCTGGACATAGGCCGCTTGTCCACCGCCGCCATCATCGGGATGTCACCGAGAAACGATATTATGTTATATGGAATCACGACGATGGCGGCGGTCGTCTGCGGTGGACAAGCCATCATACACAGAAAAAAAATATTTGAAGCAAGTAATATTATTTGATTCAAAATATTTTCGCATTTCGATATAAGGAAACTCGAAAATGTCTTCGTTTGAAATCTAAAATTTGTCGTTTTTGGGCCAAGAACTAATTTCTTGTATCAAAATTAAAATGTTTCTTTTCATAATGCAAGAAACAAATCTGTTTTGATTCAAGATATAAATTTCGAACCAAATAATACAATTCTCGTCACAAGGAATTCAATCTTGAATTTTGAAAAATATTATTCTTTAAACTTGCTGGCATTATCTTAGTCCAAGACATAATTATATTTGAGATTAAGAAATATCAGTTGCAACATATTTGGTTCTTGTTTATAGAAAGTATTTTTTTTTTCAGTGTACACCTTCTTCGACTCCGTCACCTATTCTCGGTGACGTCCCTACGAAGGGCTGCGGTGGACAAGCGCAGATAGGCCTCCCCCAAGGATCGCCATATCGACCGGTCCGTTAGATGAGGGCAGCGCAGATTACTTTATAATTTATCTGAATTCGAAATGTTTAAAACGACAAACGCTTTTTTCCAAAGATATCCATTGACACATTAGTTTAAAAAAATGGTTTCCTTCAAAACTTTCCTTCGCCAAAATACCAAATTTAGTATTTTTTTACTTAATTTATGTAATTGGGCCATTAATTGCTATAACTTTGCCAAGTCTCCGATTCTGATGGTTAACCGTCTCTTAGAAAAATTCGAGTGACAGACGAAAGAACAGATACCGAGGAGGTGATTATACAGGGTGTTAGGCCAAACGGTTGCATTACTTTAAGGGGCAATTGTACCCATGATACTGATATTTTTTCTCTAAGAAACCTAAAGGAAATTCTAAAACAAAATCACTTTCTAAATGCAATCAGCCTTGTACGAAATATCAATTTTTTTTTCTAATTTCCTATAATATGTTTCTTAGAGAAATTTGATCAGTATCATGGGTACAATCAACCCTTATAGTAGTGCAACTGTTTACTCTAACATCCTGTATTATAGTACTGTGGCCCCGGGATTATATAATTACCAAAAAGTTTACCGATTGCCATTTTGAAATTGTTATAAGGTACGACATTACTGAAATATAAAACTTAAGATGGTTTCAGTCCATACAAAAGTTTGACATACAATAAGCGTAGACGGAATTAATAAAAGTAATATTTTATATATGGAAAAATTGTTTAGAAAATCTACTTGCCGTGTCACAAATAACATTTGCAATTTATAATATAATTACAAAGATATAAAGCTTTTGAATTTTGTATTAAGAATTTCGAAGCTTTATATCTTCGTAATTATTTTATATAAGTTACTTATATTAATACCGTCTACGTATTGTGCGTCAAAGTTTTGTATAAAATTGACCCCTCTGCAAAAAAAAGAATGGTAATAATTCAATTAATAGTTTTGGAGAAATGCGTGGATAAACAAACATACATACAAACATACATACATACATACACCTATAAAATTGCGTATATTTGTTTGGAAAACCTAATAGATTATATAATATACAGGGTCCTTCTTAATATGCTGACACTTTTTTAAAAGGATGATCAGACGATCAATCTGAACCACTTTCTCTATGGGACCAACATCGAAATCGCGAAAAAAACTGCTTTTCCATACATTTGGCTCTAGTAGTTTTGTATGGTTATGTTTGTTTTTGTACCTTTTGAAGTTCCTGTTTGTTTGCTCTCTGTATACTATGTTTTTTGGCGTAAAATAATGTATAATTTATTGAAGAGCAGAATTTTTTTATTTAATATAAGTAACTTAGTATAAATGGAAAAATAGTTTAGAAAATCTAGATGCCGCGTCACAAACAACATTTTCAATTTATAGAATAATTATGAAGATAAGAAAGCTTTGGAATTTTTCATATAAAATGTTAAAACCTTTGTATCTTCGTAATTAGGTATATTATAAATTGCAAATGTTATTTGTGACGCGGCAATTGGATTTTCTAAACAATTTTTCCATATATAAAATATTACTTTGATTAAATCCGTCTACGCGTATTGTGCGTCAAACTTTTGTATGGACTGAAACCACCTTAAGGGAATTTAATAAAACAAATTAATGTTCTTAAAGATACGAACGTAAAAGTTATCGGCTGCAATATTATTTTCAAGTTTTTTAATTTTGAAGTCGGATAAATTCATAACGCCGACAAAGTGGTAAAATTAAATCTTGAAAAAATATTTTTTTAGGATGTCGTTGAATAGGTGGTTTAAAAATAGTATGGGTGTGGGAGAACCATTTTTCGATTTAGAGATCCGTTAGCGAAATATTGAGGTTTAAACTGAAACGTTTTTTTAGAGTCAAGTAGCGAAATAGCGAGAAAAATAGCGAATTTCCTATACGTTTCTTGGGGAAAGTTATTCACTATCATGTGTACATCACCTCTTAAAGTAATGCAACCTTTTACCTTACCACCCTGTATATAACGACATTAAAAGGAAAACTACCACCGCTAAGTAGGTTTTACAAGTTTACGAGTAATAGTCGACCAACTTATAAAATGTACTTTTTAGACTTTATTAGCCATTAAACCGTAGTATAAAACAAAAAGCCTCCTTCTAAGACCATATTATATTGTGACGGGCAACTACGGAACCCTACCCAGAGCATGGTCCGACACCCACATGGCCAGTTTTGTTTTATTCTAATTTTAAAATAATGGCATCTATCTTGGTTTTAGATGATTTAGTCAATGTCTAGTTTTAGTAGCAAAAATGCTTGACGTTGCGTAGTACGGATGAATTTCGGTGACTTCAAGAGTCGTTTTTAGATAAGAACACTATCCTGTGCCACCACTGGGGCTCCGTTGTAGGCCGGGAACCCCTTCCAGCAACCGACGAAAACCTTTTGCTAAGCCTATTTTTCATCAGCCAAGCATTTTTTTTTTTACATTTTCCGTCCGTCCGTCCGTCCATCCAAGCTTCAGATCGGAGGGCGCTGCTTTGTTTTGTGCTGCTTTCAAAAATACTTGAAAAACCTTTTTTTATTTCATACAATTGGACAAAATCCATTTTAGATCTTAATCGTTTGATTGAGAGGAAATTTTATGTTGCTGTCGATTTTGTTATGGTCTCTATAGTAATTTTCGGTAAATTTTTTTAACAATTTTAAAGGTTTATTTAATTTATATCACTATGCGCTTTTCTATATTAGTAACGTTTGAAGTTCTAAGGTTTTAAAATTTTTTTTGTTAGGTACTTCGATGTATTTTTATGACAACGTTCAAAGTAGTACTTATTAGTATTTGGAAATAACAAGAAGTCAAAATTGTAGGCAGCTTTTGAAAAAGGGCCACATTTTTTGCTAGGTCAAAACGATTAATACCTTTGTTTACGAGTTTGATTTGCTAATGTAATAAATCAATGAAGTTATCTCACTTGAAAGAAAATTTCGAAAAAGAGTTGGTAATAAAAGAAGTATAATCGATCTTATTTGTATATTACATTAAATAAATAGTCAACAATCATTTTGGTATCATGGTTCCTCCAAATGAACATTTCAGTGGTGGTAGTAGGAGTAGGCAGGGGCGGCCTTGACAAGGACGGGTGCGGCCTTGACGACGACGGGAGCAGCAGTGGCAGCAGTGTTGTGGACCACTGCGTTGAAGCCGTTGTGGTCGTCAGCGGTATACTCCACGGTCCTGATGGAGCCGTCGGCCTCGTGGAAGGAGTAGGAGCCCTTCACGACGTCACCGTCGCGGACCTCCTGCTGGGACTTGTTGTCGCCGGTGTGACCGTCAGCAACCGAGTAAGTGTACTCGTATTTGGGGTAAGCCTGTAAAAGAATTATTACGTTATTAAACACGTTAGAGAAGAATGATATGGAAGCCAAGTATGGTAGGTATAAAGTCTTATTTGTACTTACGATTTCCTCCTCGTGGTGAGCGACAACTTTAGCGACGGGAGCGGCGTAGTGGACGGGGGCAGCGTGGTAGGCAACCGGGGCGGGGGCGTGGTGGTAGGTGACGGGAGCGGGAGCGGCGTGGTAGGTGACGGGGGCGGGAGCAGCGTGGTAGGAGACAGCGGCAGGAGCGGCGTGGTAAGCAACGGGGGCGGCGACCAGCTTGGTGGCGACTGTGTGGGGCTGGTCGTGGCGTACGATGCTCTGGGAGGACACGGCCGCAGCGGAGGAGTAGTGAGGCTCGGGCAAGAGTCCTGCCTGGGAGACTGCCACCAGAGCGCACAGAGCTACAATCTGTAATCAAGTAATATTACAATAAACTTATGTTCTTCTTTTAAACGTAAGTGTAATTATTGTCCGATTATTATTTTCACTTACTTTGGAGAACATATTGATTGTTTCTCTGTTGTGTATGAACAGTGAATGATAGTAAGTTCTTTTTGTCAGCCGATTTTATACTGTCTCAATAACTCGTTCCAACTTCGTCATCTTAGAGCGAGTTCAAACTTAGCCGAACAGCCTTGCCTTAGGTCATGTATCTTTTGACGATGCGAAAGTTCACATTCTTTTAAAGCATACCTGGGTTGTATTACTAGTACAGTTTTAATTTTCGAAAACCCTTTGGCTGGTATATAAAAATGTTTGACGATATGAATGTAATTTAAATTAAAGATTGAAAAATTAAGTCTCGGACGGCACTTGAACCCGCAATCTTCCAACCGGGGAATTTAGCTACCGAGCCCACTACCCAGAGAACGAAATTCTTCAACCCAGGGACGTTGCTTCAACCAATTTGCATCTTAAGGGACGTGGCGCCAACTACTTGAGTTTATATAAACCGTGAGTTTATGTATTGTATAATAATGCTTTCAATGGCAAATGGACAATGGGAGACCTTGCTTCAACAGTGGGATGATGCAGGCTAAGAAAAAAAATGTGTTTACTTTTTTGTTTTACGAGGTGAAGGAATAATAAATAATTAAGGTTCCTTATGTAGTGCTTTTGTAGACGATAGGCTACCCATTGGCTACCTACAATGGAATGATCGGTCACCGCTTGACACGTCATTTAGTCCTGAAATCTAAAATAGGGTTAAAGTCAACCTTACCACAACTGCAAAGTAGTTGATAGTTGTAGCAAAGTGTCAGACCACACCTAAATATAATATGGTAGTGAGATTATGTAAAATAATAATAGCCATTTTTTTGCCGTATCTGTGTTTTGGTGTAAATAAAAGCATTATTTTATTCAATCATTCATTCATTTATTTCAGAAAGTTTTACAAAGTTTTCTTTCAATCGAATTTTTGAGTAATATCTAATAGAAAAAGAGGTTAAAGAAACATTTTTACAATGCTTTTATAAAATATCTCTTCTTTTTAGGATCCCGAAGTCAACAAGGAACCCTTATAGTTTCGCCAATTCCGTCTGTCCGTCCGTCCGCGGCTTAGCTGCAGAGTCGCCTAGTACCTACTAGAAAGCTGTAATCTGGCGTGGGTGTACATATTCATAACGCCGACAAAGTGGTAAAATAAAATCTTGAAATAGTATTTTTTTAGGGTATCGTTGGATAGGTGGTTTAAAAATAGTATGGGTGTGGGAAAACCATTTTTCGATTTAGAGATCCGTTAGCGAAATATTGAGGTTTAAACTGAAACGTTTTCTTAGAGTCAAGTGTCCCCCCCCCCCCCCCCCCCCCCGTCCCTGCCAGCTAAACGGTTGTTTCTGGATATGTGAAAAAATTTATGGCAGTAGTGTACGGGGTGTTAGTATACAGTTCAACTTTCCCTAAGAAACCTATAGGAAATACGTAAAACATTTTTCAGACATCCCGTACTAAATACTGATTGAACATTTGTATGAAAAGTAGAAAAAAATAGCGAATTTCCTATAGGTTTCTTAGGGAAAGTTATTCACTATCATGTTAAAGCAATGCAACTGTTTACCTTACCACCTTGTATATGACGGCATTAAAAGGAAACCTATCACCGCTAAGTAGGCTTTACAAGTTGACTTGTAATAGTCGACCAACTTATAACATGTACTTTTTAGGCTTTATTAGCCGTTAAACCGTAGTATAAAACAAAAAGCCTCCTTCTAAGACCATATTATATTGCGACGGGCAACTACGGAACCCTACTCATAGCCTGGTCCGGCACTCACTTGGCCAGTTTTGTTTAATTTGAATTTTAAAATAATGGCGTCTATCTTGGTTTTCGATGATTTGGCCAATATCTAGTTTCAGTAGCAAAAATGCTTGACGTTGCGTAGTACGGATGAATTTCGGTGACTTCAAGAGTCGTTTTTAGATAAGAACACTATCCTGAGCCACCACTGGGGCTCCGTTGTAGGCCGGGGACCCCTTCCAGCAACCGACGAAAACCTTTTGCTAAGCCTATTTTTCATCAGCCAAGCATTTTTTTTTTTACATTGTCCGTCCATCCGTCCGTTCATCCTAGCTTCAGATCTTAATTAATATTTCATTATATCGGAGGACGTTGCTTTGCTTTGTGTTGCTTTCAAAAATACTTGAAAAACCTTTTTTTATTTCATACAATTGGACAAAATCGATTTTAGATCTTAATCGTTCGATTGAGAGGAAACTTTAAGTTGCTGTCGATTTTGTTATGGTCTCTATAGTAATTTTCGGTAAATTTTTTTAACAATTTTAAAGGTTTATTTAATTTATATCACTATGCGCTTTTCTATATTAGTAACGTTTGAAGTTCTAAGGTTTTGAAATTTTTTTTGGTAGGTACTTCGATGTATTTTTATGACAACGTTCAAAGTAGTACTTATTAGGATTTGGAAATAACAAGAAGTCAAAATTGTAAGCAGCTTTTGAAAAAGGGCCACATTTTTTGCTAGGTCAAAACGATTAATACCTTTGTTTACGAGTTTGATTTGCTAATGTAATAAATCAATGAAGTTATCTCACTTGAAAGAAAATTTCGAAAAAGAGTTGGTAATAAAAGAAGTATAATCGATCTTATTTGTATATTACATTAAATAAATAGTCAACAATCATTTTGGTATCACGGTTCCTCCAAATGAACATTTCAGTGGTGGTAGTAGGAGTAGGCAGGGGCGGCTTTGACAAGGACGGGTGCGGCCTTGACGACGACGGGGGCAGCAGTGGCAGCAGTGTTGTGGACCACTGCGTTGAAGCCGTTGTGGTCGTCAGCGGTATACTCCACGGTCCTGATGGAGCCGTCGGCCTCGTGGAAGGAGTAGGAGCCCTTCACGACGTCACCGTCGCGGACCTCCTGCTGGGACTTGTTGTCGCCGGTGTGACCGTCAGCAACCGAGTAAGTGTACTCGTATTTGGGGTAAGCCTGTAAAAGAATTATTACGTTATAAAACATGTTAGAGAAGAATGATATGGAAGCCAAGTATGGTAGGTATGTAGTCTTACTTACGATTTCCTCCTCGTGATGAGCGACAACTTTAGCGACGGGAGCGGCGTAGTGGACGGGGGCGGCGTGGTAGGCAACAGGGGCGGGGGCGTGGTGGTAGGTGACGGGAGCGGGAGCGGCGTGGTAGGTGACGGGGGCGGGAGCAGCGTGGTACGAGACAGCGGCAGGAGCGGCGTGGTAAGCAACGGGGGCGGCGACCAGCTTGGTGGCGACTGTGTGGGGTTGGTCGTGGCGTACGATGCTCTGGGAGGACACGGCCGCAGCGGAGGAGTAGTGAGGCTTGGGCAAGAGTCCTGCCTGGGAGACTGCCACCAGAGCGCACAGAGCTACAATCTGTAATCAAGTAATATTACAATAAACTTATGTTCTTCTTTTAAACGTAAGTGTAATTATTGTCCGATTATTATTTTAACTTACTTTGGAGAACATATTGATTGTTTCTCTGTTGTGTATGAACAGTGAATGATAGTAAGTTCTTTTTGTCAGCCGATTTTATACTGTCTCAATAACTCGTTCCAACTTCGTCATCTTAGAGCGAGTTCAAACTTAGCCGAACAGCCTTGCCTTAGGTCATGTATCTTTGGACGATGCGAAAGTTCACATTCTTTTAAAGCATACAGGGGTTGTATTACTAGTACAGTTTTAATTTTCGAAAACCGTTTGGCTGGGATATATAAAATGTTTGACGATATGGATGTAATTTAAATTATAGATTGAAAAATTAAGTCTCGGACGGCACTTGAACCCGCAATCTTCCAACCGGGGAATCGCTTTTTCCAATTTAGCTACCGAGCCCACTACCCTGAGAACGAAATTCTTTAACCCAGGGACGTTGCTTCAACCAATTTGCATCTTAAGGGACGTGGCGCCAACTACTTGGGTTTATATAAACCGTGAGTTTATGTATCGTATAATAATGCTTTCTATGGCAAAAGGCCAATGGGAGGCCTTGCCCCAACAGTTGGGTGATGCAGGCTAAGGAAAAACATGTGTTTACTTTGTTGTTTTACGAGGCGAAGAAATAATAATTAATTAAGGTACCTTATGTAGTGTTTTTGTAGACGATAGGCTACCCATTGGCTACCTACAATGGAATGATCGGTCACCGCTTGACACGTCATTTAGTCCTGAAATCTAAAATAGGGTTAAAGTCAACCTTACCACAACTGCAAAGTAGTTGATAGTTGTAGCAAAGTGTCAGACCACACCTAAATATAATATGGTAGTGAGATTATGTAAAATAATAATAGCCATTTTTTTGCCGTATCTGTGTTTTGGTGTAAATAAAAGCATTATTTTATTCAATCATTCATTCATTTATTTCAGAAAGTTTTACAAAGTTTTCTTTCAATCGAATTTTTGAGTAATATCTAATAGAAAAAGAGGTTAAAGAAACATTTTTACAATGCTTTTATAAAATATCTCTTCTTTTTAGGATCCCGAAGTCAACAAGGAACCCTTATAGTTTCGCCAATTCCGTCTGTCCGTCCGTCCGCGGCTTAGCTGCAGAGTCGCCTAGTACCTACTAGAAAGCTGTAATCTGGCGTGGGTGTACATATTCATAACGCCGACAAAGTGGTAAAATAAAATCTTGAAATAGTATTTTTTTAGGGTATCGTTGGATAGGTGGTTTAAAAATAGTATGGGCGTGGGAAAACCATTTTTCGATTTAGAGATCCGTTAGCGAAATATTGAGGTTTAAACTGAAACATTTTCTTAGAGTCAAGTGTCCCCCCCCCCCCCCCCCCCCCGTCCCTGCTAGCTAAACGGTTGTTTCTGGATATGTGAAAAAATTCATGGCAGTAGTGTACGGGGTGTTAGTATACAGTTCAACTTTCCCTAAGAAACCTATAGGAAATACGTAAAACATTTTTCAGACATCCCGTACTAAATACTGATTGAACATTTGTATGAAAAGTAGGAAAAAATAGCGAATTTCCTATAGGTTTCTTAGGGAAAGTTATTCACTATCATGTTAAAGTAACGCAACTGTTTACCTTACCACCTTGTATATAACGGCATTAAAAGGAAACCTATCACCGATAAGTAGGCTTTACAAGTTTACGAGTAATAGTCGACCAACTTATAAAATGTACTTTTCAGACTTTATTAGCCGTTAAAACGTAGTATAAAACAAAAAGCCTCCTTCTAAGACCATATTATATTGTGACGGGCAACTATGGAACCCTACCCAGAGCCTGGTCCGACACTCACTTGGCCAGTTTTATTTAATTTGAATTTTAAAATAATGGCATCTATCTTGGTTTTAGATGATTTAGCCAATGTCTAGTTTTAGTAGTAAAAATGCTTGACGTTGTACGGATGAATTTCGGTGACTTCAAGAGTCGTTTTTAGAAAAGAACACTATCCTGAGCCACCACTGGGGCTCCGTTGTAGGCCGGGAACCCCTTCCAGCAACCGACGAAAACCTTTTGCTAAGCTACAGCCTAGCCTTTTTTTTTTTTACATTGTCCGTCCGTCCGTCCGTTCATCCTAGCTTCAGATCTTAATTAATATTTCATTATATCGGAGGACGTTGCTTTGCTTTGTTTTGCTTTCAAATACTTGAAAAAGTCTTTTTTGATTTCATACAATTTGGCAAAATCGATTTTAGATCTTAATCGTTCGATTGAGAGGAAACTTTAAGTTGCTGTCGATTTTGTTATGGTCTCTATAGTAATTTTCGGTAATTTTTTTTAACAATTTTAAAGGTTTATTTAATTTATATCACTATGCGCTTTTCTATATTTTTTTTTTAATACCCCATAAATTTAATAAATAGAATTCAATTAATTTATAAATAAATAAAACAGTAAATCGGTCAGCACATGCGTCGCCAAAAACAAAAACAGTCATAAATCAGCAACATGCTTCGTCAAAGCAATGAAATACAAGCTCAGTCAAATAACCCGCCCCTGGTTGATCCCGGCGCAAAGGAGCCCATTATGCTAGCAGCGTTGCCACGTTGAATTGCTATGGCTAGCCTTTGCACCAGAAACGACCCGGAACGGGGGTCACAATTTCGCTCCCTCAGTCGACGGCCAACCTCCGCAACGAAGGTCTTAGCCTCGGCAGCCCAAACCCCCGTGGTCTCAACGGCGACAGGTACAAAAATATAATCGGCCACCAGGGCCGAGTACGTGTCCCGCTTCCTAACGGCAGCCAGCTCCGCGGCTGCTCCAGGCGTCCGCGATGTACGACTCAGGTAGCTGGCGGCGAACGTGCTGACGCACGTTGCGTCCCATAAAAGGCACTTGCCTTTCTGCCAGGGCACCAAAGTCAAGCCATCTGGCCTCTTGCCGTCGGCACGGCTGAGACCAGGCGGCTCAAGTACGCACGGGACGTTGGCAGATACGAGAGCCCTCCTGACGATGTCATTGAGGGCATGGTGGCGAGGAAATCTCCCCGAACAGCGACGGCAACTCAAAGCGTGGTGCCCATTGGCCTCCACCATGGAACCGCAGATGCAACTATGTGGTTCACACACCTTGCAGCCCAAGCGGAGACCCACAGCCACACGCAGCGAGTCGGTGTCGAGTAAGGTGCCCATATGAGGTGAAGGTACCGCATGCAACCACGCTCCCGATTCAGGTTGCGATACCGCCCCGAGTCTCGCCAAGTCTGGCCCGGAAGCCTCACTCTTAAGGCGGTCGAGAGCAAACTTCGCACCGAGGTCATCCCAAAACCGCTGCACACGCGGGTCCTCAGGCGCGCCCGCACCCAGGCCCAGAGCCCCCCAAGCCGCCAACGCATCGTCCGCAAAAGGAATGCTGAAATGGTTACCATCAAAACGTAAAATCTTAGTAACCAATTTCGCACTCCCATGTACCGATGACAGGAAAGCTGGTAGGCTCACATCCTGCGCCCGACGCACGCCCAAGCCCCCATGACGAATTGGCAGGGCCGCCTGGCCCCACTGACTCTCGCTGAGGGAGACGTTCAGGATGGCTTCGACCGTGAGCTTAAGCGTGTCATCAAAGCGCGAGACGTCCCCCGGAAACATCCATGTCGGAGCTGTCCGCAAAAGGTAGGTAACCTTTGGGACAGCAAAGCACATGCGCAAAAGTATTAGCGCGACATGGGCAGCAAGGTTACTTAGGCGCTCCCGGACAAAATTCAGCATCTGCCTGCGTACCGCAATTGCCTCCGGGACCGCCTCTGGAAATATGGGCGACCCTAAAAGGCTGAAAGTATCCGAAGTAAGTTTCCTGATTCCAGGAAGTATGGATTCGATACTATGGATTTTCTATATTAGTAACGTTTGAAGTTCTAAGGTTTTAAAATTTTTTTTGGTAGGTACTTCAATGTATTTTTATGACAACGTTCAAAGTCGTAGTTATTAGGATTTGGAAATAACAAGAAGTCAAAATTGTAAGCAGCTTTTGAAAAAGGGACACATTTTTTGCTAGGTCAAAACGATTAACCATTGTTTACGAGTTTGATTTTCATTTGAAAGGAAATTTCGAAAACGAGTTGGTAATAAAAGAAGTATAATCGATCTTATTTGTATATTACATTAAATAAATAGTCAACAATCATTTTGGTATCACGGTTCCTCCAAATGAACATTTCAGTGGTGGTAGTAGGAGAGGGCAGGGGCGGCTTTGACAAGGACGGGTGCGGCCTTGACGACGACGGGGGCAGCAGTGGCAGCAGTGTTGTGGACCACTGCGTTGAAGCCGTTGTGGTCGTCAGCGGTATACTCCACGGTCCTGATGGAGCCGTCGGCCTCGTGGAAGGAGTAGGAGCCCTTCACGACGTCACCGTCGCGGACCTCCTGCTGGGACTTGTTGTCGCCGGTGTGACCGTCAGCAACCGAGTAAGTGTACTCGTATTTGGGGTAAGCCTGTAAAAGAATTATTACGTTATAAAACATGTTAGAGAAGAATGATATGGAAGCCAAGTATGGTAGGTATAAAGTCTTATTTGTACTTACGATTTCCTCCTCGTGGTGAGCGACAACTTTAGCGACGGGAGCGGCGTAGTGGACGGGGGCGGCGTGGTAGGCAACAGGGGCGGGGGCGTGGTGGTAGGTGACGGGAGCAGGAGCGGCGTGGTAGGTGACGGGAGCGGGAGCGGCGTGGTAGGAGACAGCGGCGGGAGCGGCGTGGTAAGCGACGGGGGCAGCGACCAGCTTGGTGGCGACTGTGTGGGGCTGGTCGTGGCGCACGATACTCTGGGAGGACACGGCCGCAGCGGAGGAGTAGTGCGGCTCGGGCAGGAATCCTGCCTTGGAGACCGCCACCAGAGCGCACAGAGCTACAATCTGTAAATAAAATGTGTGATTAGTTTTTTCTGAATTAATGGTTCAGAAATGCTTATTTCAATTTATTGTTCTGTAACATACTTTGGAGAACATTTTGATTATTACTCTTCTGTGTGTGAACAGTGAATGATATTCAATATTTTTTAGGCGACGGTTTTATACTGTGCTAATAACTGGTTCTACTTCGTCACCGTAGAACAAGAATTAAGCTTATCAAACGACCTTGCCTCAAGTTATGAAAGGTTAATGTAACTAGAATGTGAACTCTAGCTTATCTTGGTTATGAACATAGTGATACGGTATTTGTACCGTATAATTATGTTCCTATTTGTAGTCAACTTGTGTCGAATTTTCTTTAAGGAAATTATTATTTTAGTCTTAGGCCATTCGTTACATCGATCTATGTATAACATTCAATCAATGATTTGTTTCTGTACCCTGGATGCCAAAATATTTATTAGAGTACCGTAGTCAAATATACCTACAATCATTGTCGTTGTAACGTGGAACAAAACTCCCATACAAAATAAGGCGATATCTCTAAGGCTCTAGACAGACAGACTGCATTCCGACTGCAAAATTGCAGTTCAGATGCAGGTTGAATGCAGTTGACACGTCTGCAATAGAACTGCAAACCAAACGCGCAGTCCGATTGCTGTTTAATTGCAGTCGTGTCAACTGCACACCGACTGCATTCAAACTGCATCCGAACTGCACCATACCCACCCGCGGAGCGTGCGGTCGTGTCACCTGCACACCGACTGGATTCAAACTGCATCTGAAATGCAATTTTGCAGACGGAATGCAGTCTGTCTGTCTAGAGCCTAAGGCGAGGCGTCATCTCGAGATATATGTGCTCAAAGTAAAAAAAAAAACAGATCGTAATCATCCGTTTGGGATCATTTCGATAAATTTTTATTATTCTTTACAACAATTACCTGTGTTTGCAGTTATATAAAGCTGGCGGATTTAGGGAAAACTGAAATGGCGCGGGCGACGATTATTTCCGGCGTGGTTCAGTAGGTATTGCTAGTAGTAAAAACTTTGAGATGCGTAGACACTCTTTAGGCTTGCTGTCAGAGATGTGCATGGATTTTTTTTTCAGATGGGTCATGCTCTTGACCTCCTTTTAGACCTCCTTTTAGACCTCCTTGTGCAAGGATGCGTAGAGAAGCTATGAAACTATGTTCCCGCGTCCACCAAAGCTGTGCCAAGTAGATGAGCGTTGTGAAAATTCGTAGCTAAGCTAAAGTTTAGCTACATAGCTTAGCTTAGATACCTTGCTTACTTGTGTGAAACACCGATAGCTCTTTTCTCCTCGTACCTCTTACACATCCATAGCACACATCTTAGTTTACATCCCTGGTTAGGTTTCCATTGTCCTTTGGGTTCGTGAGGGTTCTTGAAAAATGTTCTGTCTTCTTTACATAAATAAGGGCCCTGCTCCAATTTTCCGATCCGCAAATATACTAAATATTTACCTCATGTCTTCAAAATCGTTAACGTATAAATTAACTTCATATACTATTCATTATTTTAACATGTTACAGCCATGTTGTGCTATTTCAAATCAAATTAAAGATGAAAAATTAAATTTCGGGCGGGAACTTGAACTCCAAAGCGGGGAATTGATTTGCGTATTAATTGAATATATTTTTCATTATTCTGTAATAAAAAATTCTATGTTATTAAAAGACAAATTCCACTTTAATTTTAATTGTCATTATTATCAGGTATATTTATAAGAACCTAAAAGAAATTATAATAATAACTAACTATTTCACATTTTGCTCGCCTGGTAATACATTTTGTTTTCGGTAATAAATTTAATACAGATTGATTGAGCTTTAAAAATAGACTACATTTATAATATTATAAAATTTATAGTTAACTAGCTGTTGCATGCGACTTCGGCTGCGTTGACTCATGAAAAGTATCCTATGTGTTAATACAGAACATAATATTCTATCTGTGTGCTAAATTTCTTCCAAAACCATTCAGCCGATTATGCGTGATTGAGGCACAAACTTTAACATTTAGTGAGATGAAATGAGATACCTATAACCTATGTCATTGATGGAATTTAAAATGATGCGCCCGATAGCTTGGTTCGTATTTAGCCTACCGGCAAAGCGCCGCGTATTAGAATCCCATAATGGGCAATTAATATCTATTTTATTTGATGAATACGAATATTTGTACCAGAGGCATGGATGTCTATTTTTAGGGTTAGCGACGGGGGCAGCGACCAACTTGGCGACTGTGTGGGGCTGGTCGTGGCGCACGATGCTCTGGGAGGACACGGCCGCGGCGGAGGAGTAGTGAGTCTCGGGCAGGAGTCCTGCCTGGGAGACCGCTACCAGAGCGCATAGTGCTACAATCTGTAATGAAGTAGACTTATTTTTATTTTTTTATCCTTAGATGGTTGATTCATTGTCAAATCCACCTATAAAAAACAATGAGAGTAGTATATAGGCTTGTGTTCTAGTAGTGGAAACGTAACGTAGGCTGATAATTGTGGTTAATGCAATCCTCTGCTTCATTCAGCCGATTATGCGTGATTGAGGCACAAACTTTAACATTTAGTGAGATGAAATGAGATACCTATAACCTATGTCATTGATGGAATTTAAAATGATGCGCCCGATAGCTTGGTTCGTATTTAGCCTACCGGCAAAGCGCCGCGTATTAGAATCCCATAATGGGCAATTAATATCTATTTTATTTGATGAATACGAATATTTGTACCAGAGTCATGGATGTCAATTTTTAGGGTTCCGAAGTCAACAAGGAACCCTGATAGTTTCGCAATGTCCGTCCGTCTGTCTGTCTGTCCGCGGCTTAGCTCAGAGACGCTTAGTACTAGAAAGCTGTAATTTGGCATGGGTATAAATATTCACAACGCCGACAAAGTGGTGAAATAAAATCTTGAAAAACATTTTTTTAAGGTACCTCCCCTACATGCGAAGTGGCAATGGCATTTTTATTCTCGTCTACCCCAAAGTGTGGGGTGTCGCGGGATAGGTTGTTTAAAAATATTATGAATGTGGAAAAACCACTTTTCGATTTAGGGATCCGTTAGCTAAATAATTTTTGTTAGGGTTAAGTGTCCCCCAGCCAGCTAAACGGTTGTTTCTGGATATGTGAAAAATGTCATGGCAGTAGTATATATAACAAAATTAAAAGGAAAACTATCACCGCTAAGTAGGCTTTACAAGTTTACGTTTAATAGTCGACCAACTTATAAAATGTACTTTTTATAATTTATTAGCCGTTAAACCGTAGTATAAAACAAAAAGTCTCCTTCTCGGTCCATATTATATTGTGACGGGCAACTACGGAACCCTACCCTGCGCGCGGCTCAACACGCACTTGGCCGGTTATTTTTGTATTGTATCCTACTACAACTGCTTACAAAACTCATAATAGTCAAGACAAGATTCTGGTATCCAATCCGATTGGGACTAGATAGATAATCAGTGTGAAAACATCCCTGATGTTTATGTAATATGCAAGAATCAATTTCTTATAAAAATGACACTAAGGGTTGAACCTCATCTGGCAGCACGGCATCGCATTTTTCCGTCGCTCCATCCTTTTCTGTCACTCAGGAACGTCATTTGCTAGAGCAAATAAGATAGACGGAACGCAATCGCGCGCAGCGGTGCTGCGGCGTTCGGTCGCGTTCCGTCTACCTTATGTGTTCTAGCAAATGACGTTCTCGAGTGACAGAAAAGGATGGAGCGACGGAAAAAGGCGATGCCGTGCTGACAGATGAGGTTCAACTCTAAAACGGTTTCCCATACCAAGGCATGTACTGATCACATATACAACGTGTTAATGAATAAGCGCGCAAAACCTTATACACCCCAACTGATTTATAGCGAGATAATTGCATTAAAAAAATAATTTCATTAGTTTATTAATTAAAATTTAAAGTTTTTCCCATTTTAAGTTTCCAAACAAAAATGATTTGCTATTATTAAAGCAATAAATGAAAGCGCTAACGTGCTCATAGATACATCTTAAGAATCTTGTTTTGGTAGTAAGTAGGGTGAGTGAGCCCGACATCGAGTTCAGTAAATCTTAAATTAAAATATTTTGAAAAAATTACCTACTTTGTATTGTAACCTTGATATTTAGATTCTGCTCTCGATTAACATGTTGTATTGTGGTGAGTTTCGCTGTTTTGAAATGATCATTGAAGATTTGCAAAACCGAAGGAAATAAAAGTTGTTTGATTGATCTTATTTGTGTATTGCAATAAATAATTAGTCAATTATCATTTTGGTTCTAAGTTTCTGCCCCAAATTAACATTTCAGTGGTGGTAGTAGGAGTAGGCAGGGGCGGCCTTGACAAGGACGGGTGCGGCCTTGACGACGACGGGGGCAGCAGTAGGAGCAGTGTTGTGCACCACCGCGTTGAAGCCGTGGTGGTCGTCAGCGGTATACTCCACGGTCCTGATGGAGCCGTCAGCCTCGTGGAAGGAGTAGGAGCCCTTCACGGCGTCACCGTCGCGGACCTCCTGCTGGGACTTGTTGTCGCCGGTGTGACCGTCAGCAACCGAGTAAGAGTACTCGTATTGGGGGTGAGCCTAGAACAATGTAACCCATTTGTAAAGAAATGTTATAACGAAGAAAAAGAACAAAATCCAAAGTAAAAAAGGTTGATAGGCTGTATTATATTATTACGATTCTTGAATCACAAATTATGAGATAATTATTTTCACTTACAACTTCCTCGTGTTGAGCAATGACCTTAGCAACGGGGGCGGCGTAGTGGACGGGGGCAGTCTGGTAGGCAACCTTGACGGGAGCGGCGTGGTAGGTCACTGGGGCGGGGGCAGCGTGGTAGCTCACAGCGGGGGCAGCATGGTAGCTGACAGCGGGAGCAGCGTGGTAGGTAACTGGAGCGGGAGCGGCGTGGTAGGTAACGGGAGCCGGAGCGGCGTGGTAGGAGACAGCGGCGGGAGCGGCGTGGTAAGCGACGGGGGCAGCGACCAGCTTGGTGGCAACTGTGTGGGGCTGGTCGTGGCGCACGATGCTCTGGGAGGACACGGCCGCGGCGGAGGAGTAGTGAGGCTCGGGCAGGAGTCCTGCCTGGGAGACCGCTACCAGAGCGCATAGTGCTACAATCTGTAATGAAGTAGACTTATTATTATTTTTTTTATCCTTAGATGGTTGATTCATTGTCAAATCCACCTATAAAAAACAATGAGAGTAGTATAGGCTTGTGTTGTAGTAGTGGAAACGTAACATAGGCTGATAATTGTGGTTAATGCAATCCTTTGCTTCACTTACTTTGGAGAACATATTGATTGTTTCTTTGTTGTGTATATGAACAGTGAATGATAAAAAACATTTTTTGTCCGCCTATTTTATACCGTGTCAGTAAGCCGGTTCACTTCGTCATCGTCCAACGAATAAGTTTATCAAATAACCTTGCCTTAGGTCATAAAACTTTGGCTGAGCTACAGTTCACGTTCTGTTAGTTACTAATTTATAACGTGCTACTTATTTATAATTTTAAGTATAGATAGATAGGAGAGTTAAGTACTAGCCGTGATTTCATCTGCGTTGATATATGGTGTCAAAAACATTTTTTTTTCTCTTTAGCTATACACATTTCTGTTTTAGGTGACTATATTATGTATACTAAATGAGACAATAAAAATTGTAATATCACAGCTTTTTGGCGTCATTTTTTTTGACTCTATCGTTCAGGGTGTAAATGGGAAACTTACTTACGGGACCCTTCAGACCATCAAACTGAACAACTTTCCCTATGGGACCAATATCAAAATCGCGAAAAAAAAATCAGCTGTCCTATACATTTCAGTCGAGTTTACGTTAGTATTTACATATTCTTTGGTCGAGTTATATTTGCAGTTTTGTATGGGACAGCGGAATTTTATTTCGCGATTTCATTGTTGGTCCTATAGTAAAAGTTGTTCAGTTTGATGGTCTGAAGCACCCCTTTAAGTAAGTGTCCCATTTAATTTTACACCCTGTATGTTACAAAAAAATTGTTACAATAGATGCATTAAAATACAAATGATACAGTAGTAAATAATTGAGGCGGGGCATACAGACTGATAGAGAGAATGAACAAAAGTATAAGGGTTCTTTGTTTCGTCTACGGAACCTATAAAATTAAATCAATGTTTTTTTGAAGCTTATAAATATAATTTTTTTTTCTTTATTTTCTTTAGTTACGTACGTTTTAATTTCTGATCGTGCATTATAATTAAGGCTTCTTACACTAAACTCGGTGAGTCTGCGTACGTTCACTGCCTTAGATCCTGTTATGACGTTCAGAATCTATCATCAAACCCTGATTACATAATATATCAGCCCCGGGGTCGCTGGACTTCATTGCCCAGTGTTGTGAATGGTCGCCGCTGTTGATCTTGGCTTACAGGAGTTACAGTGGTGGGAATGTGTGGTGGGCCTATGCCCGAAAAAAAAAATAAGCCAGCCATTGGACCCAATTTAGGAGTATAAACTTGGTGAGTCTACGTTGACTTCAACGCAAATTCTGTTATGATATTCGGACTCCACTTCTATCATCAGGCCCTGATTACCATAATATGTAAGTACCTGTGCCAACCACTCATTGAGAACAACATAGTAGTATAATCTCGGTGGGTGTAAGTTGACTACTACGTATATTCTGTTATGACCTTCAACTTCATCATCACGACCTGATTTATTATTTTAATAATTTTGTAAGCCAACCATTCATTCAGACAAATCTAGGAGTATAAACTCGATGGGTCTACGTCGACTACTACGTAGATCCTATATAGAGCTTTACAGCTAAGAGGTTAAATCTCATTTTGGTTACTGTTATCGAACTTTGGACCACCGCTGCCAAGACAAATCTTGATATAATAAATTATAAACGGCTCAAAATAAACTCATAAAGGTATTATTTCACAATCACAACTAAACATCAACTAATAAAATGTACAAAAATAAAAATAATGAAAGTTACACAATTTCTACACTTTCAAATTAACTCACAGATCCTTTTTACCAAAAAAGTCCCAAAACAGAAACAAATATTGTAACGAGCAAATTACATACATTTAAATTGAACCAACCTTGAACAAAAAACAGTAAAAAACGTAAAGTACTAGGGAGCACAGATTCATAATAAACTACCTACAAATTGCTGTTAAAGATGCAAAATCAATCATTTTATATAAAAAAAAAGTTGTTCAAAGGACACGCTAAATCATCTATCTGAATTGACGGATCAGGTCGGTTACGTCCATTTCCCCGAACGGCCATATTTGACACATAAAGGACCACGTAAATTTTTGATTATTATTATTATTTCCAGCGAGCTTTTGACCCGCAACGTCGTCCGCGTGGATTACCCCTTCAGGGTTCGATTTTCGAAAAATCCTTTCTCAGTGCACCCCCAAATCCTCTTAATATTTATGTATATTCCAAATGGGTATGAGTAAAGGTACCTATTGTCATTTTTTTACAGTCGCGGCCACCAATGAAAGTATTGTTTAATTAGAGTACTTTAAAAAAACAAACATAATTTGTTATGAACACGTATGGCCTAGCACGCATCGGAGCTAAGATAAACATTATATTATTTTGACTCTTAAGATTCATGAATGAAAGAGTAACCAAAACCTTTACGAATCAACTCATTTTCAATCAATCAATCGTAACATATTACCTACTCAGAAAAATATACCGTAAGGATATAAAGAAGATTCGAAACTGGCGGTCTTAGCACTAAAAAGCGATTTCTTCCATACAATCTTATTGTAGTCACCTTCATAGCACACAGCTCTAATGCGGCCTAGCAATGAATGTGATGTTCTTTAATGTATTTTGAAAGGACTCTAAAAACCAACGAACAATTTCATGGTCGTTCTGGAAGTTATATAATTATAGTCGTAAGTTCCGTAAGAATATTCATAAGGGCACAAATGGCTAATGGCATTACGGCTTATCGCCCTAAAAGTGACGCTTGTCGTAAAAGTAAAATGACCTATTTGTCGCACAGTCGGCATAAAAACGTAGCCGATCCGACTTTTCGTCGGGTATGGATCACAATATGACATTTATATACCGTTATGGTTGTGTTGCCGTCATATGACCACATATAACCAAATTTACCGTCCGAAAGCCGCGGTTTAAATGTAATAATAATAATATAAAAAATATAAACGTTTATTCTTCTCAACAAATGTGAAACGAGTTCCTCCGCATTCAAAACATAAACAAATTTACAAAAGTGACAGCCATTTTAATTTGTTATTTTTATCTAATAATATTAAACTATTCGAAGAGAAACATGTAAGTAAGCGGCAGTCTATTGGGGAGTTAAGTTTCTTGATTAATGTGAGGGATGTTTACAACTCATTTTCAATGCGCTTCCGAAATTCTTTAGTTTTAAGTAATTTTAATTGTTATTTTTATCAGTGACTAGGTTAGCCATCAACCTTTTTGGAGGAAAGATAGATAGCACTTAAAGTGCATGATCAGTATTCTTTACTTTCCTTTTATGCACTACTTCTTTTAATCGTTTTCCTCTTATTTTGATCCATTTTACGAATAATGAAAGAACATCACACACGGTACAACATAAAATGGTGGAAGTTATAAACAAGGTTTGCAATACCGCTTACATGATTTTTTGTGATATAGCAGTCGTATTGTGGTCTTTACGGACGAATACAGGTTACAGTGTTACCAGCTACACGAATATTATATAATGGTTACTATTACGTAGTATAAACGACCACCGTTCGGTTTCTAGTACTGTAAATGTGAATTGCACGACTAAATTGACACAAAATCGACCTTTATGAGACAATTACGTTCATCATCATCATCATATCAGCCATTAATTACTGTGCGTTGTCTGTCAGTCAATCAATCAGTCAGTCACGGAACTCTTTTATATTTTATTTCAGATTATTGGTTTCTTTGTTGATTGGTGCGTTTGTTGTTTCGTTTTGCCTGCAAATTACTTTGTTTATATTATGCTGAGTATTACAAAATTGTAACTCTTTGTTACTTTTCTTAAGTAAGAGAATTCTTTTAAGAAATAAAGGTTCTTTAACCTTTGGTACGCTGAAGCATGGATCCACGCGACGGAACCATTGATTTCTATTGTGTCTGTAATTTCCGGCATACGAGAGGTTAAGCGTAAATGACAATAATTCAATCATTGCATTGGTTCAAGATTTAAATATATTTAAATTTTAAACACTGCCTTCTGTTTTCTCATTTTAATAGATTTCTTCATGTTAGAAGTAATTCATGTAGTAATTCAATTAAAAAAAATTATTCGATCTTATTCATATATTGCAATAAATAATTAATTAACAACCATTTTAGTGTAAACTTTGTCAAATTAACGTTTCAGTGGTGGTAGTAGGAGTAGGCAGGGGCGGCCTTGACAAGGACGGGTGCGGCCTTGACGACGACGGGGGCAGCAGTAGGAGCAGTGTTGTGCACCACCGCGTTGAAGCCGTTGTGGTCGTCAGCGGTATACTCCACGGTCCTGATGGAGCCGTCGGCCTCGTGGAAGGAGTAGGAGCCCTTCACGACGTCACCGTCGCGGACCTCCTGCTGGGACTTGTTGTCGCCGGTGTGACCGTCAGCAACCGAGTAAGTGTACTCGTATTTGGGGTAAGCCTGTAAAAGAATGATGACGTTATAAACATGTTTAATGTTTGAGAAGAATGATATGGAAGTCAAGTATGGTACAAAGTAAGTAAGTCAAACGACTACATAAGTCGTATTTGTACTTACGATTTCCTCCTCGTGATGAGCGACAACTTTAGCGACGGGAGCGGCGTAGTGGACAGGGGCAGCGTGGTAGGCAACAGGGGCGGGGGCGTGGTGGTAGGTAACGGGAGCGGGAGCGGCGTGGTAGGACACAGCGGCGGGAGCGGCGTGGTAAGCGACGGGGGCAGCGACCAGCTTGGTGGCGACTGTGTGGGGCTGGTCGTGGCGCACGATGCTCTGGGAGGACACGGCCGCGGCGGAGGAGTAGTGAGGCTCGGGCAGGAGTCCTGCCTGGGAGACCGCCACTAGAGCGCACAGAGCTACCACCTGAAGTACAAGACAAATATCGATGATAGTTTCAACGTTCCTAGGTTTATTCACAGAAACCCAAAAATTATTCCATAGCTTGACTTACTTTACAGAACATTTTGATGGTTTCGCTGTTAAGTTTGAACAGTGAATGATAGTAAGTATTTTTTGTCGGTGGTTTTTATACTTAATTTCGACTTTATCAGTTCAAACAAGTGCAAGTGTCTTGTCAGACAACGACCTTGCCCCGAGTCAAACACCTTCGGTGAAGCTTGAGTCAACTTACTTGATCGCATCAGAATACTTTACTTTCGGAGAAAGTAATACGAAATTAAATTTTAATTTCGTAATAAATTTAATACTTATTATTAATATAAATATTTAGTATAGTAATTAAAGCGAATGTTAAGCTTATATAACCCGTTTTAAAAACTTATCTAAACAAACTATGAATAGCTAGCATAGTGTAAATTTTTATGTATCGGCATTAAACGAGTTTTAAGGTCCGTAGGTGAGGTATCCGAAGGGAGAAATCCAGGTACACGAACAAACGCTTGAGTTTTAGCAGGAGTATTGTCTAAGAAGGCCATGCTTGCACCCGGTCGTAATATCGACCTTTGGGGAATCGCTGCATGGTTGAACTTTCGCGCTACGTTTAGAAATAAGGCATGCATTTTTGTTAGTGGCTTCTGTAGGTACATTTCTTGCGGTATGCCCACTTGAGGTATAATGTCCCCATATTTATATCTGCAAGTAAAATTCATGGTTTAAAAACAGGTAATATAAAAATCATTCTTATTTGTCGCTGGATCCATTATACCTACTTTGCGATGATAGGAGGTCAAAAAAAATATATATATAAAAATTTAGAAGATAAAAAGTTTCCAATGAAAAGAGTACAATTAAAATAAATGTGGTATGGTATTCAAAGCTCGCAATACTACGTAGGATTATGTATGTACTTACTCGCTATCAGAGAAATGATATAGATTTGGTACTTCTTGCACCGTCTGCCCCTGCTTCGATTCCACCTCTGTTCCATTTTGTACATCCTTATTGTTTATTTGGTTCTTTTTTAGCTTTTCTTTTTCATACATTATGTGGTGACGCAAATAGTTGCCCTACAAACAAAAAAAGCTGTTTATTGAAACTAAAATGAATAAACAAACATGAACTAAAGCTCAGATTGAAAACAATGACTAATGTTTAATAATGCTGATTAGCAAAACATTTTGTGAAACATTTTTTAAGTCACCTTATTATATTTATCATTAGATCCACTTTCAGGATAGCTTCTGTAAACAGCGTTATGTCCAGGATTACGATTTCCATTTTGTAAAACCTCGATGTTATGTCCTGGGATATATTGTAGATGTGATAACAAATGTGGGTAAATCTCTGTATTCTTGGTTGTTCGCAATCGGGGTTCCAAATAATCCTTTTTTGATGCTTCCGTCACATCGGAAATGTCCTGGTAGACTTCATTGTCTTTAAGGATAGATATTTTGGTATACAGTCCAGTTTGTTTATGTTCTTCGGGTGATAAGAGAGGCGCATACTGTATACTTCGGAAATTCATAGGATCTACTGATGGCTTATAGTAGTTGATGGGATATGGCGCTTTCCCAGGTGTGGGCTTGACGGTAGTGTAGATGTGGACAGCACTATATTTATATGACAGTGGCACATCTTCTCTATGAAACCTCTGAGATGAGATTGCATACTTTGCTGCTTGATCTCCAACACAAGTGTATATGAATGAAACTATCAATAACACCTAAAAGAAAACTCACATTAGTTTCTGTGTATATAAACTAAAAACTGATGTACAATTTTGTAAACAACGCACAAACTTACTTTGAGAATCATCTTGCCAGAGCTTTGATAGCAGTCGTGGGTCGGAAGTGTTTGGGTCCGGATGCAGATTGCTTTACTTATATAGGAAGTCTAAACACAAAGAGAAATCACTTGTTATATAACAATTATGATGTATGTGGAGTAATTATAATTGCCTATCAGCTTCCGGCGCGTGAGTCCTGTAACGGAGCCCGATGGGCTCGGACCTTTCACCTGTTTTTTGTAAAGCGACGGTGTATCGCTATTATTCACTATTCTCATTCTATGACCGAGAGTGGACTGCCGATAATACGCAATCGCGACTGCATGAATAGCAATGTTTTCATTTCGTAGCTTGTGATATCAACCATTCATCTATTATTTTGAACCATTGTTTTCGAATGAATTGAGATGTAATTTCATCATCACTGCTTTCATGCTCTATTCGTTGCATCTATTCTTGCTCGTTTCAGTTACATAGGGGAAGATATTACTGAAAATACCACTGTCCATTGCAACGGCACATGTATCACATCATAAGTTCCGTTTTTGTTCTTGTTTACTAAACATAGTTACATTAGTCTCATTGCTACTAGCAACTATTGGTCCCATAGAGAAAGTTGTTCAGTTGGATGGTCTGATCAGATCATCCTCTTAAAAACCTTCAGCGTATTAAGTTGATCCCTTTATATTATACTGATGCTTTATACAGGGTGTTTGGGTAAACAGTTGCATCACTTTAAAGGGTGATTGTACCCATGATACCGAAAAACTTTCGCTAAGAAACCTATAGGGAATTCGCAAAACATTTTTTTGACTTCCCATGCTAAATGCAATCGGCTGATCGTTCGTTTGCATGAAAAGTTAAAAATTTTTTGCGAATTTCCTATAGGTTTCTTAGGGAAAGTTGTTCTATATTATGGGTACAATCACCCCTTACAGTAATGCAACTGTTTACCCTGACACTCTGTATTTCATTATGACCTATTTTTAGATAGATTTTCGTTTTTTAACACGTCGTGTTCTATTTTCTACATATTTTACAATCTCTGGCAATACATTCTAAAAAGTGTTATAAAATTGTGTAATGAGATTACATTATAATAATGGACTAATAATATAGCTTATTAATCGTTTGATCTGATCAATCTTCTCAATGACAATGTGATTGCAACACAACAGTTTTTTTCTCAGTTATATAAATGCATCTTATACACACCTGTTTAGGCTGGCACTGATATCTACAGGGTGAAATTGATATCATTAGCATCCTTTTAAACTATAAATCTACCCATCAAAATGAAAAATGTTTACTTAATAATAATAAATGTCTTTGACATTGTCACACAAATTATCTAGTCACATTTAAAGTACCTGGACTTGAATTATGATGACTAGACAACGATATAGAATACATATATAGATACAAACATCCATGACTCGGGTACAAATATTCATATACTGTAGGTACTTTGGGAGCAAAACGATCGGAGCATAAAGAAATTTGCTGTTGCATACATTTGAGTCGAGTAGGCATTGCAGTTTAGTATGGAACATCGGATTTTTTTGCTCCAATCGAATTGCTCCAATAGTAAAAAGTTGATCCTTTCAAACTAAGAGGTTTTAACTCTTAGTTTAAAAGGATTAATATCAATTTCACCCTGTATTATGTTTAACAAAATTAGGTGAAACAATTTTAAGGGGATGAATAATCCACCAAACCGAACAATCCCGAATCTCGATGTTGGTCCCAAGGAGCATGTTGATGCTCCTTGGGACCAACATCGAAATCGACAAAAAGAAATCTGCTGTTCCATACAAACCTATCCGACCCAAATGCAGGACAGCATTTTTTTTTTCGCTGTTTCATCAGCATTCTCATTGCCCTGGACACCGGTATGTCCCGGGACCCAAATTAATCTTAAGGTGTGAAATATACCTTAAAGGGATGCTTCAGACCATCAAACTGAACAACTTTCTCTACTGGACCAATATCGAAATCGCGAAAAAAAAACTGCTGTCCCATACATTTCAGTCGAGTTATGTTTGCAGTTTTGTATGGGACAGCGGATTTATTTTTTCGCGATTTCAGTGTTGGTCCCATAGTAAAAGTCGTTCAGTTTGATGGTCTGAAGCACCCCTATAAGTAACTGTACCCATTTTATTGTACACCATGTATACATACATAAACTCACGCCTGTATCTCGTTGGGGTAAGCAGACACCATTGATCGCTATTTGCTACGATCCTGACACACTTTTTTTGCCTCTTCCATAGTCACTAATCGTTTCATACAAGCTCGCCGGTTTTGGTATAGTTTTGATCTGGTAATTTGGTCCGCATACGTAAGCCTAGGGCGACCTCTTTCTATTGTTCTACTCACACTCACTTTATATATTTCTTACATCAGTCTACTATAACTTCCACATGTCCAAATCATCTCGTCATTCCTTGTTCAATCCTCGTCTTTATATTCTCGTTCAGTCCACATTAATTATAATTATGATATGTCATTTCACATCTTACAAGCTCAGCAAATGTAAACTATAATTTTCAAGATCGATCGTTTGTATTGTCCACATTGATTCTGTTCTAAGAACTAGCTAAATGCACGATCTAATGTTACAAAACCCTAATTAAGTTGCTGTGGGCTACTTAGAAAACAAGTTGTTGACACATGCAGAGGCCAATGCCTGAGGCGCAAATGCTGGTTAAAGTAAAAAGAAATAGATATGACAAGCGGAGCCCGCGACTTTGTACGCGCAGACCACTGACTTTAAATACTCATCATATTTGATTGAAGTAACCGATTGCGATTACATAAAGCCTAAGGGTGAAGCCAAACGAGCGTAATTTTGTTAGTTGTGAGTCGCACATTTTGAGTCCGTTTTATATAAAGGCTGAGGTCATAGACAATGCATTCTCGGATTTTATATGAAACAGACTCAAAATACGCGACTCACAACTCACCAAATTACGCTCGTTTGGCTTCACCCTAAATGTTAATCCAAACGAAGCCCTTTATGCTTTTGTAAAAACCCTATCCAAATTGGTTTAGTAGTTTTTATGTGATGCATGCACAAACAGCGTCGGTGGGGCGAAAAGCTATCGAAACTCAGAATCCGCACGAATGACATTGCCATGTAAAGCCAGACCAGAAAAATAAAAAACGCCGCCATTTTGCGGAAAATCATTGCAACTAATATTTGTACTTTGATTTAATTAAAATACTAGGGACGATGACATTCATAATTGTGATTTTGTATAGGATTTGATACCTCCTTTAATTAAAATTCCTTCGATAAAAGCCTTCGATATATCGAGAGCGTTCCAAACTTCATTGTAAAAGTGTTGACATTAGAACGAAAACGTTCACGCAATTGCGAAGTTCGAATGTCCGAGTATATAGAGGCCCAGGTTTTTGATATTTCTGGTGAAGTTTTACACATGAGTTTTTCTAACTTAAGAAAGTTAATACCGACTGCTCTCAAACGATGAAGGAAAAGATCTTGAGGGAACCGGCATACGCTGAAGAAGTATTTCTGATGCGTTTTCCTCCCTGAGGGTAGGCCTGGCCCTGCAGTGGGACGTATATAGGCTGTGATTCCTATTCGGTTAAGGACAGATACGGGATATGGCAGATTCGGGTTATGACAGATTCTTTTTACGGCAGATTCATGTTATTATTAGGTTATTAGGGCAGAAGTATAAGCATCAAGAAAAAGTTAGTGTAGGGCATTTATCTATAAAAAAACGTACCAAACAAATTACCAAAATTACAAAAAATTGCAGGCGATGTCAAAAGAGACAGGCGATGACAGTGACTGATGATGCACAAACAAACAGACAGACAGATAAACAGAGAAAATTTAATAAAATGGGCTCAATGCATTCCATTACGTACCTTTCCTTAGCATTAATATTTTACAAATACATATCTTCAATGTACATCAACATCAAGTTTATAATTTTACTAACTATTATGTATATTATTACTTTCAGACAAGCCAAGAGCACGATCACGGTCGTATCTATTAGACATAATAGTAGCAAAAAAACAAAAAGTTTGAACTAAGTGCGCAATGAACTTTAAATTCTAACTGTTGTAACTGGGCATTGTTCAGTCGATTGATTAAAAACTGTCTAGACGCTTTTAAATATTAAAAAAACCGGTCTAGTATGAGTCGGGGCTACTAGCGCACTGAGAGTTCCGTACCACACCACCAAACAACATAGGTACTTACAAAAAAGTTTTGTTTTCTCCGGGACCCATTGCAGAGTTTGCTCTATAATGAATACCGGGCTGACGTAACCTCAGGGTTAAAAGCTCCAAAAAAAAAACAAAAGAATTAAAAAAAAGAAATAATGAATACCAAGTTTGACGCTTGTGTGTATTGTTTTGTCGGTAGAGCTAGAAGGAAAAACGTTGATAAAAACTATTTTCTTGTATGAAGACCTCCATTTATTTTTAACTTTTCGATTTTTATTATTTTTTTACCAAATCTGCCATAATCTGTGAAAATTTCAACTGTGTAGCTATCACGGTTCAAAAGTTACAGCCCTAAATAGGTAGGACAGACAGACGGAAGGACAACGTAGATTTATAAATAGGGCCCCGTTTTCACCCTATGGGTACGGAACCCTAAAAATACAATATGGTCGCTCCTTTATCCCTAAGACTAAAAAGAGACAGCCGTTCAATGCTTACGAATTTAGACATCCCTTGTGTTATTTAGATAGATAGGTAATACAAAAAACTGGCCACGTGTGAGTCAGACTCGCGCACCGAGGGTTCCATACAGTCATATTTAGGTACATAAAGAATAAAAACTCTCCGGTTTCCTGAGTGCAACACATAGAGAAACACGTAACTCGTGTCAACGCCCCGAGAGGAGTAGGTATTATTTATTTCTCCATAGAAAATGTTTCTGCAATTTTTTGCGGGGGGGGGGGGGGGACCGTTGCTATGACAATAACAGTAAAACGCATCGAATTAAGTAGAACATCGGGGCTAGATCGGGGCCGTCGTGGGGGTGAGACTTTGACAGAGGGATGAGGGATTTAAGTATGGGAAATTATGCGTAAGGCCACTCCTCTCGGGGTACGAGTTACGTGTTTCTCTATGGTGCAACATAACACCCGTTGGCACTAATTGGGTACGGAACCCTTAAAGAAAGATAAAAAATACAAAAAACGTCAAATCGGCATAATCCAAAAATAATTGTGACAAGGCTAGGCTACAAAATCATTCTTAACGTGATTGCAGAGTTGTCTTTCTATTAATAATTTCAAAGCTTTATATCTTTGTACTCATATTATAAATTGCAAATGACTATTAAATCAGATCACGACAATCAACAAAACATCGAATGACATCAATGTGTGAATATAAGATGTCTATCTGTTATCATTATCACAGAATAAAAACTACTACTAACGTAGGTACTGTTATGTACTCAGCACATTAAATTAAGAGGCTATGTGAAAAAAATAGGATTCTTCAAAGCGTCATAATATCTTGAAGTACTAACAGTAGGAGTATGATTAGCGGATATGTCTAAATTGAACATATAATTTAAGTTTTGATTAGAGCCAAAACATGATTAAGACTCATTTTCTCGATAGAAAAACAGGCCAAAGTAACCTCCTTCTTTATCGATAAACGCTTGGAACTGCTAAACGGTGAATAATAGCAACACGAGACTTGATTTAAAAAAAGATATTGATATTTTATAAATTTTGATTAGAGCAGAATTGAACTTACATAAATAGTACAATCTCAATTAAATAAAGTTTGTTTTACGCTTGCGTCATTTCAGGCGCGCGCGCCGCCCCATCTCTTTCTCTCGCATCAGGCAGTAATATAAGCTATCACACGCCCATTTCACTTCAATTATTTTTCGACATAGGCCCTTAATCGAATATGTTTGAAATATTCATAAATCAATACAAAATCGCTTAATTCTCATGCCTCACGTCCGTTATACCCACTCTTATGAATACAATATATGCAAAAAGATATAAGTAATGCATTTTGACAAGAACCGGTCAAGTATGCGACTGGTTATCCCTGACCTTAAAACTGGGCTACATTTTGGACTACGACAGCATTGAACTAATGCTTATGGTTAAAGAGTAGTACGCACCTACACACCTTTGTAATCGATTTTGCATTGTTTTGAGTTTATCGATTCGTCATTTTGTATTTGGCTTTTTATTAAGAAGGTCAATTCTTGAGTAGTTACGTATATGAAGTGGTTATTTATTTTTGTACTTTAAACTTTTTAATATTCAAATTAGGGAGATATTTTAATAGATCTTAATAAAATTGTTTTAATAAAGTGTACTGCAAGTTGTGCATGAATCAAAATGACTTGAACAATTTTCCAATAATAAAAAAACTATGATCAAAAACGAAAATCTTCTAGATAATTATGCAAAATGATATATTTAAAGAATTAATACGCACAAAAAGACAAAAATGAATTGAGCAATATTCCTGAAGAAGTTATGGAACAAAGCCGGGATTTTCTAATGTCTGCATTCCTGAAATCGAAATATTCCTAGATACCGTTGTATATTATGCTAATTAGTATATATACTAATATATACCGAAGTAATTTCGCATAGATCGATTTTCTACCGAGAGCTATAAGTGATTTTTATGTTTAGGTAAAAATAACTAACTTCCAAATAAAAAAATTCCTAGATATTTGTCAACCATAAGTTTCAGCGATAGATGAATTATTTTTAGGGTGTCCATACAAGGATACTCCTCGATGATTGGACTATTAAGCTAATAAGTAGGTACTTGTAAGGATGCGTTTTTCGGAATTTATGTAGGTACCATTTGTCACACCACTGGCTTTTCGGTAAAGAAAAACATCGTGACAAGGAAACCTGCATGCTTCAATTTCGATGCATGTATATGACGCGGAAAATCAAACAAACCACATCCACAAAGATTTGTTTCTAGATCACGTTTTAAAACATCATTGACTTTAATTGGTTTAACATCCAAAATAAATATATAATTCGATTGTATGGAGCGCGCTAATGGTTAAGTTTTTTCGTACCTACCCCCACAAAGATAGTGAACCCAGTAAAGAAGCCAACTGGAGTGGTTTTACGCAACAACATGGGCGGTCCATGTCCAAAGACAAAAACTACAAGGAGTGCATGATGTAGGCAACAAGGAAGAAAAATCCGTTCCTGATCCATTCAGATCCTGGAGTGAAATTCACTAAGCGTCACTTCGATGTAAAAAAAAACATCGATGACCTCACAAATGTAACATCCTTGGTGCATCCTTCCGATCATCAAAGTTTTTATATGAGTTTGAAACCTCAAAAAAATGACATAACCATAGTGAATACCGAATTGTCAACTCGCCGATCGATGTTTCAACAATGAATATGTTGTGAAGATGTTTGGCGCTTAGTGAATTGACTGAACAATCGACCAAACTGAACAACCTACCGAACCAAATGAAAACAAATCTTCTAACCTTGATATACTTTTCACTAACTAGGTAGTGAACTACTATCCATCGCCATCCAACGCGGAAACGCGAGAAGCGTCATGGGAACCTTTGCATCCGGTATGACCCGCGGCGGGCTTTTTGACTGATAAAACGGTCGTTATACTTATTAGCTTTCAGATTGTTAGTTTTAATTTTATTTTAATTACTTATTGTATATTTTATTAAGATAGTTTTACTGATAGTTCATTTCCTAATTTATTTTTAATGTACATACTTACCTTACTTATCACTAGGTAGTTATCTATATGATTTAATAGTTGCTTCCAGACAAAGCTGACAAGTATGACTCTTTTAACGTAGGCACACCCAGATCCAAACATAACATATTAAGACGAACTACTAACCGAGTTTGCGCAACTTGCTATCTACAGGGTGTTACATAATTAACAAAAAAAAAAAAAATTTAATCCCTCATCGATACAAATTATTAAAAAAATTCCAACTCTAGTGTGACATTTGAAACACTACCCTAAAACATAGACTATTATTCTGAAATAATAGTCTGTTTTAGGGTAGTGTTTGTAAGTCATTTTGTAACATACATTTCAATATGAGACGATGAAGCTTTCTTTGTCGAAAAAACGAATTAAAAGGTGCTTAAATTATCTTATATGATGACAAATATGAATATACTATACAATACTATATATAATATACTTTATTGAAATTATTCTTTATTTTTAATTTTTGTACCAATAATTAAACTTTTTTGTCAATCTTTTGCGAGAAATAGGTAGCTTTAGAAATAAAGATAACTTAGTGTAAAATTGTCTTTTAAATGTAGTACTTACAAGATAAAAGTGACATCGCGGTGACCTTACGACGTATCTGGCTGCTGTTTAGTCTTGAACTACCGGCAATCCGTAAAATAGTGCTGCGCTATGACTATTTTATTATCGATACTACATTTTTCGGTAAATAATAATATTATGCTACGATTGTCATACATTGTCAATAGACTCTTTCAAGAGTGCTTTAACACCCTTTTTTCTTTAGGGGTATATTTGTAACACCCTGTATATGAATATCAACGGCTTTAGTCACTATTATTTCGACACAAATTATAACAAATTGTATGAAGATTACAGGGCATTAGGATAGACAGTTGCATTACTTTAATGGTTTAATGCATGCACTGATGACACTGAATAACTTTCCTAAACGAAGGAAAGGAAAGGGAAATTTGAAAAAAAATATTTCAGCTTTTCATACAAACGTTAGATCAGCTTCAGATTGCATTTATTGTGAAAAGCCCAACATTTTTGCTAATTTCCTATAAGTAAGGGTTGCTAATTTCCTATAAGTTCTTCAGTATCTTATACAATATACACTATCAGTATACATTCACCTCTTAGAGTAATGCAACTGTATATTATATAACACACTGTATAATGAATTTATGCTTGACAATTAGCTTTTGAATCAAAAGCACTGAAATACTTGTTTGACGACTTAAGATGCTAACCGCTGCAACACAGTGCAGTCTATTTTTACAGATCTTTATGAATAAAAACCGGTCAAGCGCGAGTCGGGCTACTCGCGCACTGTGAGTTCCGTACCACACCACCACACAAAATATTAACTTAAAGAAAGTTTTGTTTGTTCACTTTTACACTTGTTCACAGTTTTTATTGTTTGTTGTTATACTGTAGAGCTTGCTCTATAATCACACCAAGTTTGACGCTTGTATGTATTACCGTTTTTACGATAGAGCAAGATACACGACAACAAATAATAAAAACCGGTCAAGTGTGAGTCGGTTTCATGCTAAAGGTGCCGGTGAAAAAAACTTTTTTTGTTATTTAATAAATATTGTTGTGTTGACTCGCACTTGACCGGTTTTATTAACTTTTGTCATTTTTATTATTTGTTAGCAAATCCGCCGTAATTACGCACATTCTGTGTAAAAAAGAAAGGCAGACTGCCTGTTTTTTTCAGTCTCCCTCTTAGAGGGACCGTACATCAATGAGAGTAAGTAATACGTATAGAGTGAAACAAAACTAACAAAAAATAAAATTGGTTGTAACCTGTAGAAGTTGGGGGAAAGGAATGTCTCATTATGATACCTTTTATAATATCAAGTTTGAGAAACTCATAATATTTCTTATTAGATACTCCACCCAATCTTCTACGCATTGATTATGTTTATTTTATTGAAAATTCACGATAACCATACAATATTGTGATAATTGAAGAAAACGTAATCACACACACTATCAGTTCAACCGACCCAAATACCGTTCAGTAGGAAAGATGGACGGATGGACGGACGGACTACGTAGGCTTAGTAATGGGGTCCCCTTTTCACCCTTTGGGTATGGAACCCTAAAATCTTGCCTTCTTTAAATTCGAAAATTGTGCAAAAAAAGAAGACAAAAGTGGCTACACATAAGTATTTAAATCTAAAAATAGTTTATACGTACATTTTATGAGGTCGCTAAATGCTTTATTTTTTTAATTATATCAAAAATTCTGGTTTGTCGCGGTTATTGACGTAAGCACCTTTATACCGGTAGACGGCTTGTCTCTGTCTCTAACGACCACTACGTACTACGAGAACGTCTTCAATTTTATTACGTCGTCTTACGGACACGATGAATGAATGAATCGTCTTCATTACTTATTCGGTCGTTGACCGCGAAATCGTTTTCACAGCCGTTGGTTCGTGACCGCGTCACGAATATTATTTACTGATGCGCTCGCGTTTACATTTTTAATACAAAAAGAAATAGTATAGTATTGTTATAGCCTGTAGGATACCACTGCAGGGCAAAGGATTCCTCTCAAGAATAAGGGTGATAGGGAGTGGGCCATACTTCACCACGCGGCCCTACGCGTATTTGCAATAATGCAAGCTAGAAAACGAAAGATTCGCTGAAAAGAAGTATTGACCTTTTATTTTACTGTTCTTATTAGGCTAATAGTTGTGATTAATCTAGTATACTAATTGTACCTAATAAATTTTCGGTTGAGAAACGATAAAAATACGATTGATAGCTTTTCGTCACACTACAAACCAGAATTTAGAGAAAGCAAATCACACAGGTTCCATACCTACACAGTAGCTTCATACGTTGTGCTTGTGACCCGTCGACCTTGTCGCGCCCAAAATTCGTCTGCTATATAAGCCGCTCATGACGCTTGCAATGCATCAGTTGAACTTGTTACTCCTATCAATATGTTTTCCAAAGTAAGTTCAGACTCTATAAAGTTTATTGAGATTTCTCATTCTGGTACTATAAATAATTAATATAAAATTTTCCTGGTTGTTTCAGATCCTTGCTTTGAGCGCCGTGCTGGCTGTCTCAGCGGCAGGACTCCTGCCCGAGCCGCACTACTCCTCCGCCGCGGCCGTGTCCTCCCAGAGCATCGTGCGCCACGACCAGCCCCACACAGTTGCCACCAAGCTGGTCGCTGCCCCCGTCGCTTACCACGCCGCTCCCGCCGCTGTCTCCTACCACGCCGCTCCGGCTCCCGTTACCTACCACGCCGCTCCCGCTCCAGTTACCTACCACGCTGCTCCCGCTGTCAGCTACCATGCTGCCCCCGCTGTGAGCTACCACGCTGCCCCCGCCCCAGTGACCTACCACGCCGCTCCCGTCAAGGTTGCCTACCAGGCTGCCCCCGTCCACTACGCCGCTCCCGTCGCTAAGGTTGTCGCTCACCAAGAGGAATACGTAAGTTTTAACTTACTATTATATCTAAAAGATAATGTGCTTCAGCAATGACATGGACACCACACACACACATACACATTTACCAAGTGATACAATAACAAAACAGAAAAATGTCACGTCTCTAATGCCACCTTAAAATGAGGCTGTTGTACTTGGCTGTCAAACATTGCCTCTGAAATTCAACACAATTCCAGTCCTTTCAAACGTCCTCGGTCACTAAGCAGTTATGTTATACAATTAAGCACACTTTTGCGGTCCCGTTTACAGGTCGCTGATACGAAGTTCTGGTGTATAGAATGTCATTGTAATCTAGGCTTGATCTTTTGTAATGTGGAGTAGACAACTGAAATATTGATAATAATCTGGCTTAACTTTGAACAGGCTCACCCCAAATACGACTACTCGTACTCTGTGGCTGACGGACACACCGGTGACAACAAGTCGCAGCAGGAGAGCCGCGACGGTGACGCAGTGCACGGCGAGTACTCGCTGCTGGAGGCTGACGGCTCCGTGCGCAGGGTGCAGTACACCGCCGACGACCACAACGGCTTCAACGCGGTCGTGAGCCACTCCGCTCCCGCTCAACACACCGCCCCCGCTCACAAGCTCCTCGCTCTCCACTAAGTCTCCATCTGGTCCATAGGCTGTACATAGCAACACCTAGTTTGTAAGGAACACGAACTGTAAATAGTCAATATTTATTTAAATATATAAAGCAAATTGTAAAGAACTGATTTATTTTTGTTATTAAAACAGCTAAAATTATTTTAAGGAGATGATCAGACCATCAACTGAACAACTTTCTCTATGGGACCAATATCGAAATCTAGAAAAAAAAATCAGCTGTCCCATACATTTTAGTTGAGTTATTTACAGTTTTGTATGGCACAGCCAATTTTTTTTCGCGATTTCGATATTGGTCATATAGATAAATTTTTTCAGTTTGATGGTCTGATCATTCCCTTAAAATTGTTTCAGCTAAATTTGTTAGACCTTATACTTATGTAGGTACATTTTTTCTGACATGTAGGTACACAAACTTTACAGATTTCTGTAGAACTCCATAGGATTATAGGAAACATTGATATGACAGTTTTTAAACAATCTATTTATATCAAAATTAAGTGCTGTTCGTTGGTAAGTGTATCACTTGAGAACGGGTGGACCGATTTGGCTGTTTTTTTTAAAATGTTAATGATAGTCCTAATAAGGTTTTAAGACAGGACAATGTCTATTTTGATAGCTAATATTTGTAAAATAAACTATTCAAAAATAAAACAAAGTTGCCCAAAAACTTAGTCAGAACACGTTAACATGATAAAAGTCAATTCCATTAATATTTGCAAATTTATTACAGTTCGGATGCGATGCAACTTGCGAGATTCGATTACAAAAGGAATGTTCTCATCAGACTATTGTATAGCTTAATAGATGAAAACATTAGTAAACAATAGATTGTTTAACAGGTGAATAACTGATAATGAAGTAATAACGTAATATTTTTAGTGTTTCTTATTGAAATTGTCTAAACGGAAAATAAAATGAAATAACGCTGATGTAATGACTTAATGATCGTTCAGCCATCACAGTACTCAGTAGTTTTTCTTTCAAACTATTTTATTTAGAAAATTGCAGGTTACCTGTAGGTTTTTTTTTACTACGGATGGGTTTGCTCTTGACCTCAATCAGGACGAGGACGAACAAGATGGGGTCGAAGATGTAGCGAGCTTACCCAGAAGAAGCATATTCACTCGTACTTTAAAGGAATAGGTATAGATAGGAAGTGACCAATTACCTCAGACGATTTATATATGGACAAGTTACGCATGTAATTCTTCAAACAAACTTTTCTGCCACGTTTTGCGGGAGGTAGCATGAATCTAATTTTGAATGTAAAAAAATCATGAAAATAGTCTCATGAAAACCCTAAACGTGATAAGTTCCAAGTTATTGTTCCACAATTATAGTCTGTCTCGTTTAAGGATAAGGTATAAAATTGTATGTAAATGCACATGATTAGTTGATCTTGTACGTTGGCAGCGGTAAAATGCTATATAACGCGAGGCGGGTCCCTATATAAATCGTCTAGGTCAATTATTTATACAGGGCGCGAGGAAAAGTATAATTAACCTTTAAACCACATATTTACTCTACCCATAAAACTGAACAACTTTTACAAACCGTAGCAAACCAGTCAGAACCAAAAAAATCTGCTGTTTCATACTAAACTGCAGCGCCTACTGAACTGAAATGTATGAGACAGCTGATTTTTGTTTGTTCTGAAAGATTTGCTCCTATTGTAAAAGTTTAATGGGTATGAGTATGTGGTTTAAAGGTTAGTACTTTTCCTTACACCCTCTATACAAACGTGGAAAAGTTCAATTTCGATGTAAGAGGACAGGGAATAAACAGGATTAGGAATGAGCCTAAGCTCGTCCTCTAAGGACGGCGTAACTCGTGTCAACGCAACGCCCAGTTACGCCGTCCTCTATGGGAATAAGTAAGTATTATCTATATCAGAGGAAGTTTGAATGTGGCGCCTGTGACAGAAAAGGTGCAAGGTAATGGTATTGTAATACTGAGAGATGAGAGCAATTTTATTGAATGAACTATTTGATGGCAACGTGAGAAGAGACAGAGTAAAGAAAAGATGGATGGGTTTTGTTAAAATTTACATGTGTATGAACATATTTTGTACTGGAATTACAGTTGTGGTATAGACGAAAAGAAGTAGTATTTTATATTGCGCTGCGTTTTAGGAAGTAGTCGTTTTGATATTATGGCCCCGAAAGGTCTAATGTCTTTCGGGGCGATCAGACACTTAGCTAACACTACTAAAAGTAATTGTTAAGCGTGCAAAAGTAATAACGGTCACGTTTACTACACCGGCAATTTCAAGATGAGATAACGATTTTATCGTTTTAAGTGTTGTGTGTTTTGAGGGCTAAAGATTCTTTTGCATTAACAATAATCTCGTACTATCCACATGACACAAGGAATTCAAGCAACAGATGTAAATAGCGGCTAAATGCTTATATTAGTATGAAAAACCGCTAAACAAAACATCCTGTATCTTTTTTTTCTCTCGAAAAGATATTGGTGGCACATATAAAGAAAAAAAAACTGTATTGAAACCCCTTTCAAACGTAGAATGCCACTTATGGGGGGCACTTGGACCACTTCTGCCCTCTGTCCTTTTTAAACATGCATAAATATTTCAAAAAATATAATACAATACATAACTAACCTAGTTACAGATTTTTTATTTTGATCACTAACCTATAAGTACAGTACCTATTTCAAATCAACAATAACATTTTTGTAAATGGATAACATTAAAAATTACAATCAACTTTCGATATTATTAGTATGAATAAATGAGTTGGTTTAATGTTTGTGTCATACTAATACTGGCTTCGTGCTTGGCATTTTACGCCCACATTTACATCTTAAGGGAACTGAAATTCAAAAAATCCCTGAACTCAGAAATTATGCCAAAACTTCTAACTCATAATCATAAGAAATTTAAAAATAGTGTAGGTGAAGTTCTAAAAACTCTAACTAGTAATATAAACAAATGAAATAAAATTTTAACTGACTTCAAAAGAAAGAAACAAGAGGTATTGTTGCACAAATCCGATCGAGATAGCTTTATTTGCTTTACATTATGACGTAATTCAACAGTATAATGTAAACGAACGACCTTTTGACGTAATTGAAGGGAGTGTCCTTCCTTAAAGTTTATTAAGAGCACTTTAAAACCGGTACGGCATCGTCGATTTATCGGGGCTGTACGAACTCGTACTGTATTTTAACTAGGTATAGCCACATAGCCTCCACCAACTTTGTAGTGCGCCACGAGAAAATAAATAGCAAACAACCCGATGCCTTTTCATTCGCATATCGGCGTAAACATATTGTTGCTAATAATCGCACCTATTATCGTAGTTTTTGTGGGAATTCTGCAGGTACTTAGGTAGGCATATATACTAATAATAAAACAGTTCTGCTACTGCACACACACCACTGAAGATAGAAACATGAATATATTCTACGGATAATGTGAGGGTGCACTAAGAAAGGATCCGAAATCCGCGCAGCCTAAGACGCGGGCAAAAGCCAGTTAGTACCTAATGTTTTAATTTTGCACATTTTTAACCTCAGAAATAAATAAAATTTTAAAAATTTTTGTGCGTCTTTTTTGGGCATTTGCTGTTTCTGTTGTTGGCGGCGCTTACATTGTTTGGCTTAACGTTACAATATGATGATCAACGATTTTATTTGATTTTCGCTGCGCTCCTAAAAATCTTTGATGATTATGTTAAAAGGAAAAAATTATACCAGACGATTTTTTTACCACTCCGAAACTTTCAGGTGTGGTTCAGACCATCAAACTGAACAACTTATACTATGGAAGCAAACCTGAAATCAACAAAAATCTGCTGTTTCATACAAAACTGCAAACTTACTCGACTCAAATGTAGGAGACAGCAGATTATTTTTTTACGAATTTGAGTTTGCTTCCAAAAAAATTTCAGTTTGATGGTCTGAATCACCCCCTAATGTTTCGGAACAGTACGCACGGCAACACATCAAGCTATATAAAACAAAAATAAGCTGACAGCGCAGTAGAGTAATGTTATAAAGACGCGCGGCAAGCTTGTATTTGTTTTATGTTGCTTGATGTGTCGCTGTGTGTACAAAAAATCATCCGGTAAGTATACACCTAGTAATTATTTTTATTATATTTAAACCTATGTAGTAATTGTATAATAATTGAGAAATAGGTAGTTTCAAATGTTTTTGATTCAGCCATGTTTTTTGTGTGTATATTTCAATCTTTAATTTGAGGTAAAGGCAACAATTTTGTATTTCATCACTTAAAATTTTCGACATCTGATTTATTTTCCACAACCAAGATTTATTTTGTGTTTAAAAATGTATGCTGGATATGACATTATTCAAATCATCTCACCACCCGTACCAAATAGCAACATGAAACAAAGAAATTAAAACACTCGATAACAATGATTAAAATATTCTAAGAATTTTACATTTTCAGGCATTATTGCTCTACTGACATGTAAGGGTTAGAATCTTAGTTCAATACCCAATACCAGTAAATACTAAATGGGATGCTGCCGTATAAAGTTTATCATTATGTAGGCTGCAAAGGAATTGGTCACGGAAACTGAAAGGAGTGAAAGTATCCATCAATACGAACAACTTTTTCTATGGCACCAACTAAGAGTGCTAAAAAAAATCAGCTGCTCCACACACCTACACTCTGTATATTTAGTAATCTGAGGCAATTTTGCGTGTCGATATTACTTTATTTTCTTTAGCTCTCATATTTTCTGTTTGTTTATCTTATCTGCCAGTGTGGAATGTGTTAAATTAATTCAGTCGGATCTATCTAAATAACTGAAGCTTCTTGGTTCTACCCATGCAAAATTTCAGCTCCTTGTACGGCATTGACGTGTGAAAATATTCAGTGTACCCATATATAAATTTACACGCTCCCCAGTGTATAGTATACAGGGTGAAATTGATATCAGTAGCATCCTTTTAAACTAAGAGTCTACCCATCAAACTAAACAACTTTCACTATGGGAGCAAACCGATCCGACCGGCAGACATTTGAGTCGAGTAGGCATTACAGTTTAGTATGGAGCAGCTGATTATTTTTTTGCTCCGACCGGTTTGTTCCCATAGTGAAAGTTGTTCAGTTTGATGGGTAGACTCTTAGTTTAAAAGGATTTTCACCCTGTAGTTAAGTTATATAAATAAGTTATAACATAAGGTTTTAATAACGCAAAAAGTGTATAAAATCGTTAAATCATTTCTTAATCTGGGTTTTAATGAACAAGTAAAAGAGGTAGGTTAAGAAAACAACAGTCATTTATTCCGGTACTTATAACTAATAATAATATCACAATCCCAAACATTTCCCTAATATTTATTTATTCAAATCAATGATGATGGGTAGGCTCGATGTGTTTGGCGTGACCCTTGCGTTCTACGATAGCGTTGAATCTGTAAAAAAAATCATACTTTAGATGAACACATCACAGTAAGAGCACGCTGTAGAGCAATTGCGCTGAAATTTAGCGGTCCAATCATTGTACCGCGTGCGAACCACAACTTTTAACATATTTAGTATTGCGCTATTCATTTGACAGCCGTTAGAGGCGTTTTGACAGATCACTCAAACTCCATGAAGGCTGTCAGTCACATAGTAAATAAGTAAAGTTTAGCGCGATGCGGAATTCAGCACAGATGAAAAGTAATTGGATTGGAATAGAACTGAAATTGGATTATGATTGAACTTGGATGTTTTAAATTAGGGCGATCGCCCTCCAGAATATCCTTTCAAACTGTTACTCAAGAATTATTCTAGGTACTCAAACATTTTGAGCTTGGGTTGAGTTGTGCCTAAGTTTGTCGCCAGGATGCAAGTCCCCTACAAAATTTTATCAAGATCAGTTCTGCAATATAGTCGTGAAAAGGATACAAACATACAGATAACACACTGTCGCATTTGTGATGTTATTGATATTAGTGTGATTTGAAATTGTATGCTGCAGCGCTACAATATTCGCACAACAATTTGATATTTACTGACCCGTTGTGTTTGTCGGCGGTGTAGTGCACGATCCTGGTGGTGCCGTCAGCTTCGTGCAGGCTGTAGTAGCCCTTCACGACGTCACCGTCGCGGGACTCGTGCTGCGACTTAATGTCACCGGTGTGGTGGTCCTCCACTTTGTACTCGAACTCGTATTTAGGATGTCCCTATGGTATTTGAATAACATCATTAGAAATACTATATAGTACTACATTAGCATGAGCTTACGGCTGTATTCAGACAGGGGAGAGACAGTGATTTAATAAAGAAATGTATAACGTGTCATTTTTGAATTTAGGTAGCTTACATGGTGTTCCTCATGATGTTCATGGTGTCCAGATTGTTTGTGGTGCTGAGGCTCGTGGTGTGTCTGGTGCAGCACGATGGACTGTGAGGACGTGGCGTGGTGACCGTGTTCATGGCCGTGCTCTGCTTGTGGGCGTGCGGCTGCGACGCAGACAGCGGCAGCGATGAGGGCGATCTGGAATTAAAGTAACACAATATTATGAATAACAGGAATGTGTATGATGTGACGTTATTTTATTATAATGAAAATACTAATTACACTGGAACCTAATAGTGGAATAAGGGCAGGAAGAGGAGGTGATTGAGAAGAAGTAAGTGAAGAAACAGAAATGATGAGGACAGACGCGGATAGTGACGAATACAAATATAAAATTCATTTATTTATTATGATATACAGGTATACATTATTTGATGGTGCATGCATTGGTTAGTGTCACTGTGACTGCCATACGGTATACAAAAGACATCATCGGATTTGGTCTAAAATGCGAAAGAGCCGGCCAACAAAATTTATATTCTGTTAGAACTTGTCTGTCTAAGCATTAATTATTATGGCACCAAAACTGTAGGTTCAATGCCCTTGGTTTTATTAGGATTAGAAAAACCTACCTTTTCATACATTTTTGATGAAATAAAATTTACGGCTACAGCAGTCATGTCATAATAATAAATACTTAGATGGACAAGTTCTGATGGAATATAGCATTAATTTTTATTGGCCGCCACTTTCACATTTGTACCTACTTGATTATAATAAGTGATAGAAGTGCAACAGAAACAGTAATCAACGACAACGCGCAAACCTAACACAAGGTAATAACATAAATCAGAACAAGGATTTATGGATTTTGATGATTATTAATGTCAATGAAAAAAAATTAATATGATGTCAAAGGTAATCAATGTAATCATTTGCAATCTACTCTATTACAAAATTGTAACACAAGTGCGTACAGTAGTACCAGGTTTATAAGTCTCACCGATGTACCTGCGCAGTTGACAAATTTTAAAAGCGTGCGAAATTATATTTGACCAATCAGGATGTGACGCCTTGCCGCTATTGGCTAATTGATTTCGCGCCCTTTTCGCTGCCGTTGCATCCATAGTCTGCTATTCGAGTTGGAGCGAGATAGAGAATACCCGATTTTGCACTGCTCTGCGCAAACGAAGATTGACGAGCGGAATTATTTTCCTGGTCGTACTGTACGACTGTGTTTTATACGATAATATTTAGACAGAGATACATGCTCGAATGTGAAAAAAATTTTACTATCTCAAATAATATTTAAAGATCTATAAATTGTATGGTCGAATTGCAAAGGAAAAGAATTTCTTTATTAAATTACCTTGAAGTACATTGTAAGTATTGGATTAGTTGACACTTTGGAAACTAAGAGAGTAATGATATCTCGAAATAAGTAAGTTAGTCTTTTATATCGAAAGCATTCGTGCAGTTACAAAATGTATTTTCGCAAGTATGTAAATTAAAGGAATACGACAGAACCAGTTCATTTTAATAACAATTTCTACTAATTGAGTATGTATTGACAAGTGAGTGTAACCTTGAATTTTGACATTAAATTTCCATTCTCCATCTATATTTGTAGAATTAAAAGTAAATTTCGTGATAACAGAACTCAAATTCATAAATACTTATAAATAAATGGAAAGCTGTTCCCAGAAATGCTTGCTGAAATCTGAATGACAACTTGAACCAAATTACTGTATAGTAGAGTCACAGATACAGTACTCGGTTGAATTAGTATTTAATCCGTTGCCTTACTTCTACTAAACTATATTATTTTAGTAGGTGTACCTATTTTTGACTGGCTTGTCCTTCATTATGTCACTATGGTGCCTTCTATTCTAAGAAAATCAATTTCGAAAATCATAAGAATTCGCACCAAATTTTAAAATTATCTAATAAACTCATAAACTTTTTGGTTTCAACCTACTTCAACATAAGGAGGAGGTTCTCAATTCAGCTATATATTTTTAATGTATGTTCCTACATAATTTCTAAAGAATAAATTCGGTCGGAAGAATTATTGTTGTGAACATTAATTAATGAACTGAGGGCTGAATCATAAGAATAATCAAAGTAAATTACTTTGCAAACTTTGCTAAAATTGATAAAAATAATGGCACCTACAAAGTTATGGATATTAAAACAATATTCTATAATATCGTCTATAACAAGTCTAGAGACTAGACTATAGTTACTGGAACATTGATTGGAACTAGCCCTATTCTAACCTGTTTTTGTTGCTGTCATAAGATAAGCAAACTGTTGTTACTAACTAACGTTTCTGAATTGAGACAAACCTGATATCGGGTTTCAAGTGTTGGTGGTATTTGTTTGTGAATATGAGGAACAAAGTTAAAATAAATGTGAGCTACTACTACTACTTAAGGGGGTGCTTTTGAACATCAAACTGAACAACTTTCACTCTTGAAGCAACATCGAAACCGCGAAAAAGAAATCAGCTGTTCCGTACATTTGGGTCGACTCACCATCAACGTTTTCTATGGAGACCTTGCTTTTTTAGCAATTTTACTGTTGGTCCCGTTGTGAAAGTTGTTTAATTTGATGGTAATTAACGCATTTAAGAAAATGTGTCCTAATCGTGTTTTGGCTCTAATCAAAACTTCTATTATATGTTCAATTTACATTATATCCGCAAATCATACTCCTATTGTAAGTACTTCATGATATATGACGATTTAAAGAATTCTATTTTTTTCACATAATATATCATCTTAAAACTAACTCTTGACCGCGACTTCGTCCGCGTGGATTACAAACGTTAACATCCCTTTTAACCCCTTTAGGGGTTGATATTCAAAACCATGATATTATATGTTACGCTGTTCGAAACATTATTTTTAATTGACATAATACTTACTCTGAAGAATTTATATTCCAAAATTGCATGCATTTCATCATTGCATCTTCAACGGTTTAAGCTAGTGCATTGTCTGTCAGTCAGTCACGGAATTGTTTTTTATGTATACTTAGATACAAATTATAATCTAAAAATAAATATTAACATATATTACACTTAGTACGTTCGGTACAGACACGACCCGGGGCGGGTTATTCGAGTAAGCAGGTTTGTATTTTAAATTTGTTTTTCTATAGTTTTGATTTTTGAATAAATATATAGCAAAATTTTTAATTAACATGTGTTCAATAATGATATGAGAAATTTGAAAGCTATTTATATTGGTGTCACACTAAGAAATGTGGGCGTTGCTTATTTGGCCATACTGAGTTACAAGGCTCGGTTGTTTACATGCTACCCCAAACTATAACAAACTTGTTATTCCTTTTTAAGAGTATGCACTTATTACTGCTTTACTTTATCAATATAAAAGACAAATAATTTCGTTGAACATTATCAGTTACCAATTTGAGACAACAGAGTAAACAGCTCTACAAATCCAAAGATGTATTTCAAGGTAAATGAGCTAAAATATGCTTGTATTTTGAAGTATTAAAACAAATCACATTTATCTCTGCACACATAATCATTTCTTTTATAAGGGCATATTTTCTTCTACGCAGATCATCCTTCTCGCTGCCGCTGTGTGCATCGCAGCTGCACGTCCACAAGCCGAGCACGGTCACGGTCACCTCGCCACTTCCTCTCAGTCCATCGTGCTGCACCAGACACACCACGAACAATCTGGTCACCATGAACACCATGAAGAACACCACGTAAGCTAAAGAACAATAAAACACATACGTAACATTTTATTTGCATTAAATGGACTTTTTTTCAAGTATGTAATTTTGATTTAACAGGGACACCCCAAATACGAGTTTGCGTACCATGTGGAAGACAAGCACACCGGTGACATCAAGTCCCAGCATGAGACCCGTGACGGTGACGTCGTGAAGGGCTACTACAGCCTGCACGAGGCTGACGGCACCACCAGGATTGTTCATTACAATGCTGACAAACACAATGGGTAACTATAACTACTTACCAAAAAATTCTTAATAAGCATTTGTAGAGATTAACGGAATATCACATAAATAGAAACTTTTTTTACAGATTCAACGCTCAAGTGGAACGCAAGGGTCACGCCAAACACATCGAGCCCGTCCACCATAAACATTATTGATTCTGTGATAACTACTTGTAGTTGTAAACCTCATTTTCAAACGCTTAAGATACTTACGTCTTCATGTCTATATATCTATGAGGTGGCAACTTTTGTTCACGCAAATAGAGATATCTATAGAAGCAAAACACAATCTCATATTCAAAACTTACGACCTAGGCGTGATAGAATTGAATCTACGGCTGTTAGAACTGCGCTGCTCAGTGGAAATGTAACGTGCATGGCAGCTAAAATCTATGATAAACTGCCAGACGTATTAAAAATGGAAAATATTAGGGTTTTCAAAAATAAATTATTTATAATTTTAGTTGGAAAATGTTACTACACTCTCTCAGAATTTTTCAATGATCAGTATTTATAATTTTAAACACATGATCCTGACATATTTAAATACTTGATCAGACATTTTATTTCTTATTTGTATTAATAATGTGACATGAATATTGTACTTTATTTCTATCTTGTAATTAATATGACATCCATTATTTAATCTAATTCCATTATTATTATTATTTTTTTTATGATCAATTATTATTATTGACATGCATATTTTTACTTTTTGTTAATTGTGAATGGCGTACTTAGCTCTTTTTTATATTTGTTACTTTTATACTTGTTAATGTTTTGTGCCTGTAATGTAAAATGTAAATGATGTAAATGATGATGATAATGTAAATGATGTACCTGTCTAAATATAACGCATGTATTAATTAAATCCAAAATTTTCGTACGCTCCTTGCAGCAAAACATAGAGCTCTATATTTATACTTGACCATAAGATCTACATTGTGTCCACCTATGTTTACGAATAAATAGAATTTCATTTCATTTCATTTCATTTCATTTCATTTCATTTCATTTCATTTTTTTAAGTCTGAAAGTTGTTTAGTTTTTATGATTATGTTATAATTTGTAAATATTTCCCAAATACAAAAAGAGTTGTACTCAAAATTCGTTTTAATGATGGTAATTTAATATTGGTCTAGTTCTCTCTTCTCTCAGAGAGCTCTCTCGATATTGTTTAGCATCTATTTTAATTCAGGAGACTATTTAACATTACGTAAGTATTGTAATTTTATTAGGTACGCATTTTGTTTGAGTGTATTGCAGGAAAATCAATCTCACTTTAAAATAATACTTTTTGTATCTTTGCATAGCTTTTTCGGAAAGCTTATTAAATTTTTTTTATCGAAAAGCCCGTTGTGTTACAAATTGAAGATATTATTACCAAAAAATTCATGAAAGGCAGGGTATCTTTATTTTTATTTATTTACTTAAAGGAAGGTTTGCAGAACAATTAGTATTTCTAGATAAAGATATAGGTTAACAAAAAGGTTAAAGGTATAGCTGTTAACAAATCTCACTGCATATTTTGTTATATGAAGCACTATTTTTTGCGTAATTTACTATTATTAATTATTATATTATTATTTTTATTATCTTGGATTCACATGATCATAGACTTTGGTGGCAAGTTTTTAAAACTGAACTTTTAAATATTAGAGTCAGTTGCCTCCATATAGATAGGAAGTACTACGTTTGCCTCAAGATATTTACTTAGTTGAGGAGTATGTTCGAGGATGAGTCTTTGTAGACTGTATAATAATTGCATAAGTCAGCAGATATCTACTCTGACTTTCTCAATAGGTTCAGAAGGAACATAGTTTGAAGGAAGAAAGGGGAAAATAGGAGAAGGATAACAGAAGGGAGTTTGCTCATTGTATTGTCTCCACCACGTTAACACTGCAATTGTTATTTGTCATTTACTCATTTCTTTTATTTTACTTTTTAATTTTCTAAAATATAATAATAAACAGTACCTAAGTTATTTGTCATCTGAGGTCAATGTTTCTCTTTCTTTGGCTGAAACGTTCTGTTTTTTTCTTTTGTGTCTGTAAATTACGCATGTTGTGTTCACTTTTAAGTGGTTATGCCTTAAGCTTAAGACTTAGTTAAGTATCACAATGATTGTATGAGTTTAATAAACTAATAACTGTAAGTGAATCAAATAAATAAATAAATGAGGGGTAGAAACTTGAAACACCTGCTGTAGTTTCTGTCAAATAAATTAATTATTAGCTGTTTTATTGCAGATTGATTTACCTTGAAGGGGCTTGGATAACCGATCATTAGTCGAGGGTGAGAAGAAAATCGTTTTTCAAGCCGAAAAAAATAAAGATAAATTTAGGAAATTGAAAAAAACTCTTATGTTCAAAAGTTTATAACTTTTAAATTAATACGAATAACCAAGTGATTCATATCTGGAAAGAATCTACATAAAATAGGCAACTTTTTGTAATAAGTGGTCAACTTTTGGTACTAATTTTTTTTCCTGTGAGAAACTTGAAAACCGAGTAATGTTTTTGTTAGACCTAAACCTTTGTACTAAATTGGTTTTATTATTTGACCCATGTGTGATAGCTGAACAAAAGTACTATTCCAGGAAAGCCAAATCTACCTTAACGTTTTTTGTTTAATTACTTTTTGCTTAAGCACTTTGCGATATTATGAAAAAAAAACCATTGAGAATAGAACCATCATTCACTGGGGCTAAAAGTTTGGAAATGACCTCCACCATGCGCCTGTTTGCTCCACACTTCCAAGGACACCCTGTATCTATATAGTTAACTTTTAGAACTAACCGGTTGACTCACTTACTAATTATAAACACTTTATTATACACACGGAAATATACATGGAAACAGCGTAATAGAAAATTACAAAGAGCGAGCTTATCTCTAAAGAGATTTCTTTCAGCAATCCCGTGACAGAGAGAGAGAGCATACAAAGTAACGCGTGTGTCAGATTATAAGGAGAGCTAGGGGCTATAATATTCATGGCATATTGTCAGGATTAGGTTCATAAACTATTCGACCAATTTATCATAGTATTTAATATAATTAAAGCAAATCAAAGCCACGATGCAGATAGTGAAAGCTATATTCCGATAGTGTTCCTGCATCTTATCGAACCTATCATGTATTATGTTATTATCATGATCAGGGTGATCATCATTAGCTTATTATGTGTATTTGCATGTCGTGTATGTTGGACCAGAGGCCCAATAAGAAGTGTAAAGGTTATCATGATACCATCGTCATCATCTGTCATCCCCAGTTCAGGACACTGGTCTACAATGAGGATGAGGAAAGTATATGTACAGAAATGATTTCAAATAAAAGGCCTATATGTATGTATGTATTTATATATATGTATGTATGTAAGTTTGTTCCTTTGTGGCACTTTAGAGACCAAACGCGTTGTCCGATTTTGATGATACTCACGTCAATCGGTTTGTCTCATAGAGAAATTACGCGCTTCCCTAGATTTGTCTTAATCTTGCGGGTGTCATTAAAGACATGACAGTAATCAAAACTCAATATGACGACAACCAGGCGCCATTTTGTGAAAAATTAAAAAATTAAAGTTTTCTTATTATGTTGAGTTGTATCGTTGAATAGGTATTAAAAAAATATCTTTAGGTTTCTCTTATCATTAAGTTTAATTTATGTATGGTCTCTCTAAGACTGAAACCCAAGAACAGGCACATAAATGGCATGATCCATCCGAAAACAGCAAATTGCGAGTACATTATAGTCAAAATGTTGTAGGAATCATCATTTATTAGGTTAACGCTTATGTATATAATTATCTTTTCTGTTGTTAATAAAATTCCAAAATGTACATTGATAACAATAACGTACAATTTAACATAATCTATAAGGTATGATATCCTACCAAAAAGGACAAAGTCATAGCAAAGTTCTGTACAAAAACGTTGATTTGTTTGCTTCGTCGCCGATAAATGAATTGAGGTCTAAGTAGGTAATGTTCTTAAAAAATATAAAAAAGATACTACTTGCTCAACTACTATTAAAATCTATAATTTGATAAGTTTTTACAACATAAAAATGTATGGCGGTTAACTAAAGTTATACGTACTTACTAAAATAATTATATTGCGATTTTTTATAATAACAACAAAATTTCGTAAGTTAAAAGAACATAAAAGGCGTGTTTGGATAACATATTTTATAATAACAAATAAGAGCTCTTGAAAACTAATATAGGTAAGTATTAAAAAAGAATTGTCCGTGTGGTGTCGGCTAAGAATAGCACCATCCCATTTCCTCCCGTGGGTGTCGTAAAAGGCGACTAAGGGATTTACCGGAGGATGGGCAGCAGCATCCTCTGAGTACACACATTCAATCCAACTGCGATCGCCAACCCGCCTGAAAAGCGTCGCGATTAAGGCAAATCCCCCCGTTTCGGGGGAGGCTTATGTCCAGCAGTGGACGTCTATCAGCTGATATGATGATGATGATGATTGAAAAAGCTATAGTAATTTTTATAAATACCCACCTAAGCAGGGACCGAAACCGGTATCGATAATACCGGTATTTTTTGGTTACAACCTTTATTTTTTTACAGGTATTTTTAGAGGTAACCTTTATATCATTCTACTAACGGTCCGCGTACACAGAGATATGATTAAATAAAAAAACTGTTTCTTTATAAATATAGTAAGTATTCAATTTTAAGTAAGTACCTCGTTAGTCGTTACTATATTACACATACAATACAAATTAAATCAATTATAATAACAAACTTAAACTCAAACGTGAACGTAAACTTAAACCATTTGGGTTCAATAAAATGTAAATATTCATCTCCTTTATTATCTCGACCTATCCAATGCTGTAGCAACTCTGAAAATAGTGCGCGCGTCGCTCGTTGGGTGCTCCAAAATTTGCGTCACCCGCTACAACAACGACGTTGTTCAATCAATTTTGTACTTTTGATTAGTAGAAAATCAAGTTAATTTTTCAGTGTTATTAAAAATCACGCGCGCTTTTAGCCGCTCCATCTATACTGACCCTTACCCGCACTCACTCGCATTCCCTTGAAGGCCATATATAGGTTACCGGTATTTAAATCGGTTGTTACCTGGATAACATTTAAATAAAGGTAACCGAAAATTTTCGGTCCCTGCACCTAAGTATGACAATGACAAAACAATGGTAAATGAGTATAAATGTGTGTTTACAAACGATGACATCGTTTGTAAACACATTTTTGTAAGGACATTATATAAAAGTCATGTTATTTTAAATAATTGTTCTATATTATATTAAATAACCAATAACAATAACAACTTTTTAGGTTTAATCACTAGATGTAACAGAATTAATGATGTTTATGGTGGACCGGCTCGATGTGTTTGGCGTGACCCTTGCGTTCCACTTGAGCGTTGAATCTGTGAAAAAAGTTTCCAATTGTATAATATTCCACTAAGGTGGTCAATTTTATGCAAAACTTTGACGCACAATACGCGTAGAAGGAATCAATAAAAGTAATGTTTTATATATGGAAAAATAGTTAAACCACCTTAAGCACTATCAATGCTTAATAAAAAATGTTTTGTTAAGTAGTTATAGTTACCCGCTGTGTTTGTCGGCAGTGTAGTGCACGATCCTGGTGGTGCCGTCAGCCTCGTGCAGGCTGTAGTAGCCCTTCACGACGTCACCGTCGCGAGTCTCGTGCTGGGACTTGATGTCACCGGTGTGCTTGTCCTCCACATGGTACGCGAACTCGTATTTAGGGTGTCCCTGTTCAGATTGGTATAGTTATAGAAAAGGCGATAGATAACATTTAAAGTTATTTTGTATTTTGTGCTGCCAAGAAGCTTACATGGTGTTCTTCGTGGTGTTCATGGTGACCAGATTGTTCGTCGTGTGTCTGGTGCAGCACGATGGACTGTGAGGAGGTGGCGTGGTGACCGTGTTCATGACCATGTTCGGCTTGTGGACGTGCCGCTGCGATGCACACGGCAGCAGCGAGAAGGATGATCTGTTGAATTTAGGTTTAGGGTATTAAAGCTTTCATGTTTGTTGGAAATAATTTGATTTGTTCTTCGAATTCACTGTTTGGTCATTATTAATTAGTTTTTTTACTTATTATTTCTTTTATTTTTATAATAACAACATTTGTTATATATTTTTTTTCTGTTACCTTTGAAATCATTTTTAATTTTTCTACGAGTGTTTACTTTTCGATATTCGATGGCTAACTGATAAAAATTTTAAAAGTCTGTAGTCTTTTATAGAAGGAAACAAGTGCATAGCAATATTATACACTAACTACGTTACATGCATGTTGTTGCAAGAATTGTAAAAAGCTTAACCAGTTTGCAAACTTAATCTACATTTGGCGTAGCAACGAACGTAATGTCGTCCTTGGTAACGACGTATTGTCAGTTATTGCATTTCGACCTTTCTTCAGTAAAAATATACTTATTTTTTAATTTTAGATTCGTAGAACTTTTCTATCGCAAACAACATTGAACTGTAGAAACCATAAAATATAATCAGCAAAACCTAAACGGGTCGTTCTTTGCGGAGATCTAACGCCGTCGTTCTGTCGCTAAATATTTTTACCAGCTTATCCGAAAGTATTTAATACTGTAATACTGTACTATGCAGTGCCGACACATATTTACTAAACATAATGTAAGGAAGGTTTAGTCTCTTGTATTAAAATACCAACGCATAGAAAAACGTGCCTTGACCATATATTCATTCCGGGAAAGGCCACAGGCGAATCAGCTATATATCGCACAGATCTAACAGATCACGATCTCGGCATGGTTGGCGTTCTTCTAGAAAGCCGTCATAAAACAATGAAACCAGGCAGGACAAAAATAAAAATCGACTTTGAATCACTTAGAACGGACCTAGAATTAATAGACTGGTTGGTGACCAGTCATTAATAATTATTCGCTAAATGAAGCTGTAACCGTGTTTTCATCTATAATTTCCGACGCGGTCTCCAAACACTTTAGTACTATTAAAGTGAGTCACTCCAAATTTACTATTAAGCCCTGAATGACACCAGGTCTTTTAAGATGCTCCAAACATAAGGACAAATTGCACACCGACTCTCGTATGAATCCAATAGACCCTGTCAAATATACACGACATACAGAAACTTCTGTGTCAATCTTATCAGAAAAGTTAAGGCTCAGTATGACAATGCAGACCTAAATAATAATAAAAAGGCTCCAAAAAGCTGTGGCGGTCCATAAGGCGCATCACTCATCAAACGGTAAACAACCCCCCTGCGGAGGATCTGGCAAAAATCAAGACATCTGTTGACAAATCCCTTGACCACTGCAACGAATATCTCACGACCAAATTGGCGTTTTGTTAGCAGACTATGTCTCTCTAAGAATTGGACGAGTCTTTTGCTGACTAAACGCTCAAGAATCTTGGAATAGTTACACAGAAGTGAAATTGGGCGGTAATTACTGGGTAAGTCTTTAGTTCCTGCTTTGTGGATGGGAATTACCGCTGCTGTCTTCCACTGGTCCGGAAAGAGTCCTAAGGAGATGCTTAAGTTAAAGATGGCAGTAAGTGGTTCCGTTACAGTATCACAAATCTTTTTAACTAGTTTGTTATTACTATTACTGTTACTTCCACCCCTTTGAGTTTTCGGAAGAAATAAAGAAGTAGAATGTTGGTTCGGTAACTATTCGCCAAATTCTTGGGTAGGTATTTCGATCCTTGTGCAAAAACTATTTTCTATTAGTATAGCTGTCTAATGCTACTAACACTAGCGTATTAAAGATATTGCCATATCTAATAGCAAATCAATAAAACATTAATTCTGTATCCTTTAATTCATCTGCCACGTGCCAATAACAAGATGGGTATGATGTGAATGAAAGTTTACGTAATTCCACTATCAAGGTTGTATTAATTAAAATACCGCAATATAAGTCAATAAGTTACCCCAGATCAAGTTAAAGCTAAAATGAACCGGTTCGTTGAAAGTTCAATAAAAAAAGGTTATTTTATATTTGCAACTTTTCGTTGTATAAAAGAATAATGTTTTGATTGGTAATTATCAATCAGCAATCAGCAGTCGAAGAATTAAGAGCTTTATCAAAAATACCTGATCCGAAATGTTCACAAAGGTATAAATTTCTAATAACAGATTTTACTAACGCATAATTAAAAAAATTACGGCACAATAAAATTAAATAAGTATCTTCTTTCTAATCAAAATTGTATCGATCTATAGATCATCCTCATAGCCGCCGCTGTGTGCGTCGCAGCCGCACGTCCACAAGCCGAGCACGGTCACGGTCACGGTCACCACGCCACCTCCTCACAGTCAATCGTGCTGCACCAGACACACGACGAACAATCTGGTCACCATGAACACCATGAGGAACACCATGTGAGCTACTTGGCAGAACGAAATACAAAATAACTTTAAATGTTATCTATGGCTTTTATATAACATTTATATAACAATGTCAATCTGAACAGGGACACCCCAAATACGAGTTCGCGTACCATGTGGAGGACAAGCACACTGGTGACATCAAGTCCCAGCACGAGACCCGCGACGGTGACATCGTGAAGGGCTACTACAGCCTACATGAGGCTGACGGCACCACCAGGATCGTTCACTACACCGCCGACAAACACAGCGGGTAACTATCACAAGACTTTTAGATTAATCGATTTTGTATTATCCATCATTTCTTAAAGATCAAAAGTTAGTTTGTGGGAAATTTAATGAATGGTTAATTTTTATTATTCTTACAGATTCAACGCTCAAGTGGAACGCAAGGGTCACGCCAAACACATCGAGCCAGTCCACCATAAACATTATTAATTCTGTGATAACTACTTGTAGCTTAAGTCTAAAATTGTTTTATTTAATGATAATGTTACACCTATTTGTAAATATTTCCCAAATACAAAAAGAGTTATACTCAAGATTCGTTTTATGTATTGTAATTTGATATTGGTTAAGTTCCTAAAAGGTAATTTTCATTATAGTGCGAGATCTATGATCGATATTATTAGCATCTATTTGAATTCAGTAGATTATTTAACGAGTATTGTATGGTATTACGCATTTTGTTTGAGTGTGTCGTAGCAAAATCGGTCTCACTTTAAAATAATACTTTTTAGGGTTCCGTACCCAGAGGTTGAAAACGGGACCCTATTCATAAGCCTACGTTGTCCGTCCGTCCGCCCGGCGCCCGTCCGTCTGTCCATCTGTCCTACCTATTCAGGGCTGTAACTTTTGAACCGTGATAGCTAGATAGCTGAAATTTTCACAGAATGTGCGTTATTATAGCGGATTTACTAAAAAGAAATGACAAAATATTTGAATAAGTGGGGTCATCATACAAGAAACTAGCTTTTATCGACGTTTTTTCTTCTCGCTTTATCGTAAAAACGGTAATACATACGAGTGTCAAAATTGGTGTTATTATAGATTTTTTTTTGTTAATGAATATGTGGTGTGGTGTTGTAGTATGGAAACCTTGGTGCGCGAGTAGCTTGACTCGCACTTGACCGGTATTTTGTTTCATTGCATAGTTTTTCAGAAAGCTTTTTGAATGTTTCCGTTATAGAAGAGCCCGTAGTTTTACTAATTTTACTAATTGACGATAAATTACCAAAAAATTAATGTCTCGAGTCTGACTCAGGCTGAGATAGAACTACTGCCTTCTTGAAAGGCAGGGTATTATTTATTTTTATTTATTTACTTAAGGGGATATTGCTGTTGGCGCGCTCCATACAAACGAAGTTTGTTTTCATTTTCAGTACAGACCAATTAGTCAATGACATTTTCTTGAAACAATCTAGACACTAATCTCTATGCTAGTATTCAGTCAGATTTTCATTGAAATATACAGTTTCAATGCTAGGATTAATTTAAGATTTGTATGGAAATCTTTGAGGCACTGTAACTTTAAAAGTATACATTTTAACGAAACTTTGACTGAATACAAGGATAGAGATTAGTTTCTAGATTGTTTCTGAAAAATTTCATTGACTTTAATTGGTTAGTATTAAAAACATAACGATACTTCGTTTGTATGGAGCGCAGAAAGGTTTACAGAACAAATAGTATCTCTTGTTAAAGATATAGGTTTATTATGTCTGTGTGTACAATAACGTGTTATTATATAAGGTCTAACAAAATTAGTTGAAACTATTTTAAGGTGATGATCAGACCACCAAACTGAACAACTTTCTCTATGGGACCAATATCAAAATCGCGAAAAAAAAATCAGCTGTTCCATACAAACCTATTCTACCTAAATGTATGGGACAGCAGATGTTTATTCGCGATTTCGATATTGGTCCTGTAGAGAAAGTTGTTCAGTTTGATGGTCTGATCATCCCCTTAAAACTCAGATAAATTAACAGGAATCCTGTTAATTTATCTGAGCCTTAAAATAGTTTCACTTAATTTTGTTAAACCTTTTATATAATACGAGCGTTAACCCGCGACTTTGTCCGCACAAATTATATACCAAATTTTAAGTCAGATAATAAGCTATCAAACAAAAAAGTTTCATCAAAATCGGTTCAGTAGTTTTTGCGTGATGCTCGTTCAAACAAACAAACAAATATATTTAGTTCTCCAAGCACTTTTTATAATTATCTGTAATAGTTTTCCTTTTAATATAAAAATTGCCGTGAAATTTTTCACATCTCCGAAAACAACTGTTTAGCCTGGCGCTGGGGAAAATGGTCACTTTGAAGCTCATAATTTTGATAAAGGATCGAAAGACGCCACCGGCACATCGCTGGCTGGTGGTTCTCACCGATCCCCACTACCCAATCGTAGTCCGCGTTAGTCCCAGCAACGCCCATTGCCGAGGTCCGTACCTCTTAGGGGTGCCCCTTGGGCAGGTTGCTTAAGCTCATGCATTGGTTCGGTAGACATACCAGGGCGCTTCGCCGTCACTGGTGTGGTCCCCCCATAGTCCGCAGTAATAAGCAGTCGATGCTCCCTGAGTAATGCTGTGTATTTGTCAATTCGAAAAAAAAGGAGCGAAAAATGGTTTTATCTCCAATTTACGAGTAGAAGTAATGAGCTATGCTGCGGACAGACCGACGAACAGACGAACGAACATGGCAAAACTAAAAGGGTTCCTTGTTTACCATAAAAATTTTAAGCCGTATGCAGGTATCGGGTTATAAATATTTTAAATTCGATATTGTAAGTAATTTTCTAAAAATAATGATCTTTTAGGTACTAATAGTTGGGATTCAAAAGTTTACATTACTAGTAATTTGGACGTGTTAGCCAAAAACAGTATCAAAATGCTACCATTACAGTTTTTATTCATCTTAAATTATCACTCATGTATTTGTTGGTCGTTTGTTACTATACGGAACGTCTTTGGTTTGGTTGAACTGATAGTGATTGTGTTCGTTTTCTTCATTTATCATAATAATTAAACAGTTATCGAGAATTTTCACTAAATAAAAGCCATGAATGAATAGCAGTTTAAGTGGACTACCTAATGATAATGATTAATGACAAAGGCTACCAGGTTCACACACAAGATTCAATCGCTTCTTAACGAAAAGACCGCTTTATTTTGTGCTCCTTGTATTGTTTTCTGTGTATTTTACTATGTATGTTTTGATGTAAAGTAATGTATCTATTGATTAATTGATTCAAAAGATATCCTTTCCTCCAACTTTTACAAGTTACACCGATTAACATTTTTGCTAGTTTTAATTTACTCTGTATTATGACGTATCGCTAAGTTTAATTAATGTATGGTCTCTCTAAGAATGAGACCCAAAAATAGGCATATCAATAGCATAATAACGTCTGAACAAAAAATGATTTCGTACTTCGGATGGCATGTTAAGCCGTTAGTCCCGGCTAATATCTCTGGTGGTAGTAGTCGTTACATAAAACGTCAGAGGCCGCTAGGCGGTCTGAAAAAAACTCTGACACGAGGGCTCTGCCCACACGATAAGAAAGAAAGAACATGATCTATTATGGAATGATATCCCATCAAAACAGAGCAAAGTCATAGCAAAGTTCTGTTCAAAAACGGTGATTTGTTCGCTTCGTCGCTGATAAATGAATTGAAGTCTAATTAGGTAAAGTTCAAATATACAATAGGTACTACTTGCTTACCTACCCTTAAAATCTGTAATTTTGTAAGTTTTCATAACATAAAACTGTATGGCAGTTAGTTTAAAGTAAATATTCGCACTTACCAAAACAATATTACGATGTTTATAATAACAACAACATTTCGTAAGTAGGCATGAAACATATTTCATTTAAAAATCAAGAGCTGAAATGTAATATAGGTATTGATAAAGCTGTAGATAGCCATAAACATACCCACCTAAATATGATAATGACAAAACAATAGCAAATGAGTATGACAAAACGATGACATCGTTTGTAAACACGTTTTTGTAAGGAAATTATATGAACGAATAAAAGATAATGTCATTTTAAATAATTGTTCTATATTATATTAAATAACCAATAACAATAACAACTTGTGAGGTATAAGCCCTATTTATAACAGAATTAATGATGTTTATGGTGGACTGGTTCGATGTGTTTGGCGTGACCCTTGCGTTCCACTTGAGCGTTGAATCTGTGAAAAACGTTTCCATTTGTAAGATATTCCGTTAATCTCTATCAATGCGTAATAAAGGATTTCGTTTTAAGTAGTGATAGTTACCCGTTGTGTTTGTCGGCGGTGTAGTGAACGATCCTGGTGGTGCCGTCAGCCTCGTGCAGGCTGTAGTAGCCCTTCACGACGTCACCGTCGCGGGTCTCGTGCTGCGACTTGATGTCACCGGTGTGCTTATCCTCCACATGGTACTCGAACTCGTATTTAGGGTGTCCCTATTGAAACAGTGTGACATTATAATACAATGTTTTTGAAATGAGGCAGGTAGATAGTATTTTTATTACAATTATTTTATGCATCATGTTGGAATGTAGGCAACTTACATAGTGTTCCTCGTGGTGTTCATGGTGACCAGATTGTTTTTTGTGTTCAGATTGTTTGTGTTGCTGGGGCTCGTGGTGTGTCTGGTGCAGCACGATGGACTGTGAGGAGGTGGCGTGGTGACCGTGTTCATGGCCATGCTCGGCTTGTGGACGTGCGGCTGCAATGCACACAGCGGCAGCGAGAAGGATGATCTGTTGAATTTATAGGTTATGGTAAAGCTTTATGTTTGTGTGAGACAATTTGATCTGTTCTTTGAAAACACTGTTTGGTCATTATTTATTTGATGTTTTTTACTTATTATTTCTTATATTTACATTATAACAACATTTAATTTTGTTGTATATTATTTATTTTTTTCTGTTACCTTTGAAATCATTTTTAATTTTTTAGGACTGCGGTGTTTACTTTTCGATATTCGATGGAGGACTGATAAAAATTTAAAATTCCCGTAGTCTTTTATAGAAAGAAACAAGTGCATACCAATATTATACAGTAACTACGTTACATGCGTGTTGTTGCACGAATTGTAAAAAGCTTAACCAGTTTGCAAACTTAATCTAAATTTGGCGTAGCAACGAACGTAATGTCGTCCTTGGTAACGACGGATTGTCAGTTATTGCATTTCGACCTTTCTTAAGTCCAAATATACTTATTTGTAATTTTAGACTTGATCTTCTCAAACAATCAATGAACCTGGTACAAACCATAAAGTATAAAATCATAAATATAGTTAATATAGTTTTAACGCTATCTCTTCTGCATACAGGGTGTGAGGAAAAGTATAATGAACCTTTAAACCACATACTCTAGCCATCAAACTCAACAAGTTTTACTATGGGTGCAAATCTGTTAGAACAAAAAAAATCTGCTGTCCCATACGTTTCAATCGAATAGGTTTTGCAGTTTAGTACGGGATAGCTGATTTTTTTTTTGTTCTGACAGGTTTGCTCCCATAGTATAAGTTGTTCAGTTTGATGGGTAGATTAGGTGGTTTAATGGTTAATGATACTTTTCCTTACACGCTGTGTAGCTAAATATTTTCATCAGCTTATCAGAATTGTTTTTATATTGTACTGTACAGTGCCCACACGACATATCATATTGCTTATAATTATAATTATATTGCCAGTTATATATCATTAGCTTTATAGTTGCCAGAAGTTGGTTCGATAGTTACCCGTTAACTTCTTGGGTGTGTCGATCCTTATCCTAAATACAAAATATCCAAATGACATAGTCCTCAACGAAGTGCCTCATACAACACGGTTTAAAAAAAACTGTTACAGCATGTGCAAAACTATTTATAACAAACTACCAGAGAATTTGAAAGATTTGACATTTACTAGATTTAAGACCGCCTTATGCACCTGGCTCTTACAAAATACGTTTTATTCTGTAAAATCATTTTATATTAATATTAATCATTCATCAATTAAATCATTGCTCGTACTTACACTAATATTTGCATGCTGTTGTTAATGGCTGATCTAGGAGAGCCACAATGTTTGTACCTATCATCTGTAATACTGTACCCTAATCAAAAGCAAATAAAAATTACTTACTTACTTACTATGCGAAAAATTTTCTATTCGTATAGCGGACTGATGCTACTAGTACTAGCATACTAACAAAAGTTTTAAAATGAACTCTTTGTCATACCTAATATAGCAAATCAATAAAACATTGATGGACATGAAGTAAATGAAAGTTTACCTAATTTCACTACCAAGGTTGTATTAATTAAAATACCGCGATATAAGTTAATAAGTTACTCCAGATCAAGTTAAGGCTTAAATCAACCAGTTTGTTGAAAGTTAAATAAAATTTTTTTATTGTATATTTCCAACAGTTCTTTGTATGTATAAAAGAATAATGTCTTGATTGGTTATTATCAGTCAGCAATCAACAGTCGAAGAATAAACAGCTTTATCAAAAATACCTAATCCGAAATGTTCACAAAGGTATAATAATTATTTAATAATTATAGATTGTACTAATGCAAAATACAAAAAATCACAGTATATTAAAATTAAGTATCTTCTTTCTAATCAAAATTGTATCAATCTATAGATCATCCTCATCGCCGCCGCTGTGTGCGTCGCAGCCGCACGTCCACAAGCCGAGCACGGTCACGGTCACCACGCCACCTCCTCACAGTCCATCGTGCTGCACCAGACACACGACGAACAATCTGGTCACCATGAACACCACGAGGAACACCATGTGAGCTATTTGGCAGTCCGAAATACAAAATAACGTTAAATTTTATCTATGGCCGTTTCTATAACAATACCAATCTGAACAGGGACACCCCAAATATGAGTTCGAGTACCATGTGGAGGACAAGCACACCGGTGACATCAAGTCCCAGCACGAGACCCGCGACGGTGACGTCGTGAAGGGCTACTACAGCCTGCATGAGGCTGACGGTACCGTCAGGATAGTGCACTACACCGCCGACAAACACAGCGGGTAACTATCATTATTCAATCTATCATTTTTATGCTATCTAGTTTGATTCTACATTAATTGTTCATTATCTTTTTCAACAGTTTCAATGCTCAAGTGGAACGCAAAGGCCACGCTAAGCACATCAAGCCAGTCCATCATAAACACCATTAAATCTGAGATAAAGTAGAACAGCTTAGGGTAAAAAATGATTATGTTGTTAATTTATGTGATAAAATATGAAATAAAAATAATTATTCAAAATACATGTTACTTTTTTAATTGGAAAAATATATATATGTTTAGTACTGTCTCAGCACCAAATCTCTATAACTATTTATATAAAAAACCTACTTAAACCTAATTTTTCTCTTACATTTTAAGGTTCCAGTATAAAACATAATGTATCCTAGCTATTATAGATAAAGCATTTCTTGACCCATTTTTAGGGTTGCTAAGTCAACAAGAAACCATTATAGTTTCGCCATGTCCGTCCGTCTGTCCGTCTGTCCGTCCGTCCATCCGACCGTCCGCGGCTTAGCTCAGAGACGCTTAGCACTAGAAAGCTTTTATTTGGCTCGGGTGTACATATTCATCACGCCGACAAGGTGGTAAAATAAAATCATGAACAGTATTTTTTTTAGGGTACCTCCCCTACACGCGAAGTGGGAAAGGATTTTTTTTTCTCGTCTACCCCTTTATGTGGGGTGATGATGTCTTCCTTGCCGATACGGCTATTGTTAGATCATCATCATCATCATCATCTCAGCCGATGGACGTCCACTGCTGGACTTAGGCCTCCCCCAAGGATCGCTTTAACGACTGGACCTGCGCTGCCCTCATCCAACGGGTTCCCTCCAACTTCAACAGGTCGTCCGTCCACCGTGTGGGGAGCCTACCCACGCTGCGCTTTCCGGTACGCGGTCGCCACTCGAGAATTTTTCGGCCCCATCGGTCACCGGTTCTACGATTAATGGGCCCCGCCCACAGCCACTTTAGTTTAGCAATTATTTGGGCTATTTCAGTTACTCTGGTTCTTCTGCGGATCTCTTTCTGATTTGATCTCGCAGGGAAACTCCGAGCATAGCCCTCTCCATTGCCCTTTGGATGACTTTTAATGATAGGATTCAGTTAGGTAGGTCCAACTTCGAGAAAGAGATCAACCATCGAATCCAAATCGGCTGGGCAGCGTTTGGGAAGCTACGTAGTATCTTCACGTCACAAATACCGAAGTGTCCTAAAACGAAAGTCTTCGATCAGTGTGTGTTGCCAGTGATGACATATGGAACCGAGACATATTCGTTCACTCAAGGCCTCATTGTTAGATAGGTCTTTTAAAAATATTATGGGTGTGAGAAAAATATTTTTCGATTTAGGGATTCGTTAGTGAAATTTTACGCTTTAAAGTGAAAATTTTTGTTAGAGTCACGTGTCCTGCCAGCTAAACGGTTGTTTCTGGGTATGTGGAAAAATTCATGGTAGTAGTATATATAACGAAATTAAAAAGAAAACTATCACCACTAAGTAGACTTTACAAGTTTACGAGTAATAGTCGACCAACTTATAAAATGTAAATTATGAAAAAAAAATGTTTAACAAAAAATTAAAACCGACTTCAAAACTAAAAAAAGTTAAAAAGAATATTGCAATCTATGAATTTTACGTTCGCACTTATAAGAACATTAATTTGTTTTATTGGAGTCTGTGTCAAGCAGAGCCATTAAAATATTGTTAAAAATAGAGCCATACAAACAATCAGTCGCTAAAATGGGAGGATTTTTTTTTTATTTATGTACGATTTGTGACATCACTGGACTTTCGCTGAAGGAAAAGATCGTCAGGGTGCTCGTCGTCTGCATACTTCAATTTTGAGGTATGTATAATATAATACCCTCTGTCCATTATAGATTGCGACAGGCTCACTCCCCGTCACACTGGACAGAGCTTTGGTACTAATAGTACAACTTTGTTGTTCTGACTTTTCAAAATATTTCTGACTACGGCCTTGGGGAAAATAGTTAAACTAAGAGATAAGTGTACTTTTTGCAACCATCAGCTGCAAGGCTGATTCAGTATTAATGAGGTGTAGAGCAGCTCTGTGATGGGGATGGACCATGTCTGCCTGCATAACTCCAGTCGGTTTAGAAGTTACTGATGTTTAAAGGTCAGTAAAAAATTAACGATCAGCTGCAAGGCAGATCGTATCATATTATTGTAGTATGCACTGTAGCTATGTAAACAGTACTAAAACTGACATGGTTCATCAGTCGGTTTAGGAGATACAGCCTTCAAAGGTCCGACCTTTGAACGGATGTATCTCCTAAACCGACTGGCAGTTCATGACAGTTTTTGTACTTTTAGCATAGCGACAGTGCATACTACAATAATATGATACGATCTGCCTTGAAGCTGATCGTTAATTTTTTACTGACCTTTAAACGTCTGTAACTCCCAAACCGACTGAAGTTATGCAGGCAGACCTAGTTCATCCCCATCACAGAGATGATTTACACCCCATAAACACTGAATCAGCTTTTCTGCTTATGGTTGCAAAAAGTACATTTATCTTTTAGTCTAAGCCGTGAGCATATACTATGTATGCTGGGGGTACAAGTCGAGAAAAAAATGCCTTAGAGAAGCACAGATATTCTGAAAAAATGTGTCACTTAAGTTAAATGACAAGCAGGAAGTTGAAATAGGTATTGCGACAAGAGATATTTCAGTATTAATTTTAAATAAAGCTCTAAGTAAAATGGTAAACTTTATCAATGCCTGAAACATTTTCTTGTTAACTAAAATGTCAATTCAGTATTACAAAACGATGACATCCTAATTATGCAAACAAAATTTTGTAAGGAAAATTCCATCAATTACTGCAGGACATTTGAATTTAAATATTTATTTGTTCTATAATTTATAATTATTAAATAACAATAACAACTTTTTTAGCTTTAAGCACTAGTTATCACAAAATCAATGATGTTTGTGGTGGACTGGCTCAATGTGTTTGGCGTGACCCTTGCGTTCCACTTGAGCGTTGAATCTGTAAAAGAAGATTCCATTACTAAGATATTCCGTCAATCTCTGTCAACGCTTATTAATTACTTTAGTATTATATAGTTACCCAGAGTGTTTATCGGCGGTATAATGCACGATCCTGGTGGTGCCGTCAGCCTCGTGCAGGCTGTAGTAACCCTTCACGACGTCACCGTCGCGGGTCTCGTGCTGCGACTTGATGTCACCGGTGTGTTTGTCCTCCACATGGTACTCGAACTCGTATTTGGGGTGTCCCTGTGGTATCAGAATAATATTATACAAAAGGTCATAGATACAAATTAAAATTTCATTAGTTTTATTTATTGCCAAATAGCTCACGTAGTGTTCCTCATGGTGTTCGTGGTGTCCGGATTGTTTTTTGTGTTCAGATTGTTTGTGGTGCTGGGGCTCGTGGTGTGTCTGGTGCAGCACGATGGACTGTGAGGAGGTGCCGTGATGACCGTGACCGTGACCGTGCTCGGCTTGTGGACGTCCGGCTGCGATGCACACAGCGGCGGCGAGGATTACGATCTGTAGGGATAGAATTAATTTGGTATTGTAGAAAGCATTGATACTTGTTCCAGACTATTCATTTTTATAAGTGATTCGAAAACACTTTATGGTCATGATAAAAATTCGTTTTTTAAGGTAGTGTTTTTTCGGATACCTTTGCAATCATGTTTATATTTTCTAGAACTGCGCTGTTTCCTTTTCGATATTCGAGTGCTAACTGATAAAAGTTAAACAAGTCAATGGTATTTATAGAAAGAAACAAGTGCATTACATTTACCACCTACGTTACATACTTGTTGCAAGAATTGTTAAAAACATAACCAGTTTACATACTAAAATTACATTACGTTGTTACTACATTTGAAGTAACAGTAATGTCGTCCTTGATAACGACGTATTGTCAATTAGAACATTTCGATTTACATATATTTCTTAATTCTAAAGACCCAATAAATATAAGTATGTAAATATTGAAATTTAAACATTTTCAGATCTTCTTGATTCCAATGAAACATATTGCACCAATAAGTATGGTCCTTACATAATTTTCATAAAATTAGTGTATTGTCGAACTGGCCACTTTGATCTCAAATATCTGGCGTTTGGTTAGGGACTCCAAGTTAAAACTTATTTTCAATGTAGGCTTATGTATTTGTCTCCGGCACCAGTACGTATAGATAATAATGGTACATACTTCGATTGATTAAGTATAATAATTGCATATATTATTTTTCGTTTTACTTTTTTCTTATAAAACGCCAATTTCATATGTAAGAAGAGTTATATTTAGTGAACGCTCTGTCTCTATCATAATTAAGACAGAGACAACATAATATTAAAAACCATTTTAAAACATGTTTAAGGTTAAGGTATTTTAGTTCTTTGTCGTAAAAAAAATCGTATAAAAAGACCAAAATAAATGTAAGCGTTTTTTAGGTTCACCCGCTATTATTTACTGATATAAAACTATTGTCTATTTGTATAGCTGATTAAGCTCTCTTGCAGACGAGCGACACTTTGCGGTCGCAGAGGGTCGCGAGACGGTCGCGCGACTCATGGCAATCGGAAACTCTCTTATCTCTGCGACTCACGGTGATCGCCAAGTGTCGCTCGTCTGTAAGAGCACTTATACTAATACTGACTAAACACTAAAGTATGACACTCAGTTGCAGAAACGCTCATTAGAGTTAATCGTCCATTAAATCTCTTGCTAGTTTTTACTACGTCAACGAGACAAAAAGTGACAGCAAGAGATTTAATGGAGGATTAACTTTAATGAGCGTTTCTGCACTGCCAAAACTAGAAGATTACTCATGGTACCTATGTGTGTAAGGCGATTGGCTTGCGCCTCCTTGCGTTGATGTATCCGGGTGCCATGCACCCCTTGCATCCTCACGTAAAGACGGCCGCGGCCCTGACAATATCTAACCAATTTGTATCCAATAACAGACTCTTCTACTGCTAGCCAATAATTATTGTGCAGTCAGCAGCAATAAGTTATATACTCTTTATTACTACGACGTAGAACAAAAGTGTATAAAACTTATTGCTGCTGACTGTAGGTACTGTGCCAATAGCAAGAAAAGTTAATACGAAATGAATAAAGTTTACGTAATGTCACTGTCAAGGTCATACAATTAAAATTCCGACTCGGATAAGTTACCCCAAATCAAGTTTAAGCTTTAAGCGAACCAGTTTGGTAATTGTTTCGAAAAAAATAAGATTAATTTACAATGCAGCAGTTAATTGTATAAAAGAATAAGTACTTCATTGATTATTATCATTCAGCATTCAGTAGACGAAGAATAAACAGTTTAAACAAAAATATTCGAAATGTTCACAAAGGTATAAAACGTAATAATTGATATTAGATTTTATAAATGCAAAGTAGTAAAATGATGTTCTTTCTAATCAAAATAATATTTTATCGTTCTAGTTTGTACTCATCGCCGCCGCTGTGTGCGTCGCATCCGCACGTCCACAAGCCGAGCACGGCCACGGTCACCACGCTACCTCCTCACAGTCCATCGTGCTGCACCAGACACACCACGGAGATTCCGGTCACCATGAACACCATGAGGAACACCACGTTAGCTAATGAACAATATAACACGCAACCTTTATTTGCATTAAAAAGAGTTTTATACAAATATGTACTAACTTTGATATGACAGGGACACCCCAAGTACGAGTTCGCGTACCACGTGGAGGACAAGCACACCGGTGACATCAAGTCCCAGCACGAGACCCGCGACGGTGACGTCGTGAAGGGCTACTACAGCCTGCACGAGGCTGACGGCACCACCAGGATCGTTCACTACACCGCTGACAAACACAGCGGGTAACTATTAATTAAAAATTTCATAAATATGTATTATACGTCACAAATTATTATTATTTTTTTTATTATTCATAATGGGTTTGCGCTTGGCTTCATCTCACCTGATACTTACGCCATTATTTAACGATGGGCTAGTGCCTTTATTTTACTACTCTATCTTTAACATAATTTAACTACAGTATCGAATCCTTCTTATAAGTTTATTTAACAGTTATTCATGTTATTTCTCCAGATTCAACGCTCAAGTGGAACGCAAGGGTCACGCCAAACACATCGAGCCAGTCCACCATAAACATCATTGATTATGTGATAGATAATTTAGTTTAAAAAATTGTAAGGTTTAAAAATTGTTTTGTTTTTAAGTGTTGTACGAAATTGAATAAACATATTGTATAAATCAAACATGCAATAGTTTTTATCCCAATCATTTAAAATATTATTTATCTTAAAACTGTATTATCTAAAAAAAATCTTGTACCATTAAAACTGTCAGAATATGTAAATAATTTATGAATTCAGTTTATAGAACTTTATTCCTAAAATAATTAAAGCTAGTCACTTTATAAGAGAACAGGTGGGATTTATCGCCAGAGACCGCGTCTAGCTTGAGGATCCTCACTTTGAATTAGGTCAACACACTTTAGAGGATAGACTATAATTATAGTACCTACCTACAGTTTTTTTTCCATAGAAACGTATTCGCTGTTTCTTTCCTGGATAATGATTAATGACACTAGAGCAAAGAAAAGTTTACCATACAATCTATACTACCTCTGCTATGTCCTTATGTTTTGCTTTTTTTCATAAATTAATTACTGAAAGAACTAGGAACTAACTTCTTGAAAGAATTATTAAAATCAGTTTAGTTTTGGAGGAGGAAACAGGGGAATACGAAATGCTGATTTTGTCCATTTTATGTAGATAAAATCAGTTCGAATGTATGGGAACGGCGGATTGGACAAATACGTATACAGTCGGAAAAGTGACCTATTCCCAAAATTTCTTGGAGAGCGCGCCTATTCTATTAAATAAGGTCTTACGGCTCTTGAGCTTTTGGGGCATTGATATTTAGGTAACACAAACAAAAATTATACTCGTTAGGTGATAAATTCTTATTAAATTATGCTTGCAGCATTGCCATGTTTATTATTGTAAGCAGATACGCTGTACCAGAAACCACTCATAATGACTGAATATTTGATATTTATGTAAATCCCTACATCTTAATCCGAAGTTAACCTAAGTTATTCTGATGGTAAGTCCTCGATAAATATTAAGTAAAGAAAAGCAAGCAAAGAAAACGCAATCCAACCCTTGCATTCTATATCTTTCATACCACGCAACGCCTCCGCCACCGCCACCGCCGCCGTAGCTCCACGTGTCGGTTTTCGAGAATAATTGGTATAAAGTTGTGTTGGGTTTCTATTACTTTCTTCTGCTTTTCATCAGATCAGCCACCGCGCTAGTTCTGACTGTCTGATAGACTGTCTGATAGGTCATACTTTGCTAGAGTTTGTTTTAACTTAAATGACGTCTATCGAGGAACCCTTATAATATTAAGATGGATCAGTCCGTTCCAGTATCATTCAAACATGATATTTTTAGATCTTCACGCAATCGAGACATGCCATTGACTCGATAAAAGAAGCAGACCGTGTATTTATGTAGCAGTGATATGATAAAAAACCGGCCAAGTGCGTGTCGGGCCACGCACAGGGTAGGGTTTCGTGGTTGCCCGTTACAGTATGCGGACTTAGAAGGGGGCTGGGGCTTTTTGTTTTATACTACGATTTAAAGTCTAACAAAATAAAGTCTTAGTCTTTTTTTTTTCATTTGGTCGACTTTTACTCGTAAACTTGAAAAGCCAACTTAGCGGTGATAGTTTTCCTTTTAATTTTGTTATATATACTACTGCCGTGAATTTTTTCACATGTCCAGAAACAACCGTTTAGCAGGCAGGGGGGGGACACTTGACTCTAACAAAAAATTTCACTTGAATGCTTAATATTTCGCTAGCGGATCCCTTAATCGAAAAATGGTTTTCCCAAACCCAAAATATTTTTGAAAGACCTATCTAACAATACCCCACAACATGGGATAGACGAGAAAAAAAAATGTCAAATCAAATCAAATGTTCTTTTTTTTATGAGAAAGAATATTTGATTAGATTTGACATTTTTTTCTCGTCTTTTTCAAGATTTTATTTTACCACTTTTTCGGCGTTATGAATATGTACACATATGCCAAATTACAGCTTTCTAGTATTAAATGTCTCTGAGCTAAGCCGCGGACAGATAGACGGACGGACATGACGGAACTATAAAGGTTCCTTGTTGACTTCAGAACCCTTAAAAGAGAGATATGGTTCGATCCCTAAGCGATTTGACCAAATCAAATCACGTAGGATTGTAAAACAACAACATGATTGTATCATTTCGCTAAGCAAATCTAGTGATTTGATTAAATATCAAACTGGTTCAGTGAAATTAGGAATAATAATAGGAATAATTAGGAATAACAATGTCAGTTCCAATTTGATGAAAGTTTTATATTTTTATGATATCATTGTTAATTCGTTTCAAATTTATAGGGTCTTTATTAATCTGCTGACGGTTTTTTAAGGAGATGATCAGACAGACTATCAAACCTAGCTACTTCTTCTTTGAGGCCAATGTTAAAATAGCAAAAAATAATCGGATGTTTCATCAAAACTGCAATCCCACTCGACCTAAATGTATGGGAAAGCAGTATTGTTTTTCGCTTTGTTTTTTCTTTACAGGGGTGAAGTCATTGTATCCCTAATTATAGCAATAATGCTATATATTTGATAATTTTACGAAGATAGATAATGAAATGTAATTACTGAGGTAAATTGTTATATTTATTTCTTATTTCAGAATTTAACATTATCAATACAGGAAAACAAATTTTAGACTAGTAATCATAATAAGCGCTATATATCATAATATCTTAGTATTAATGATGTTTATGGTGGACTGGCTCGATGTGTTTGGCGTGACCCTTGCGTTCCACTTGAGCGTTGAATCTGTAAACGAAGTAACCTATTAGTAAAATATTTTGTCTATCTCTGTCTACACTTATAACAGCATATTAACTGACTTCCAAAAAATTAGGAGGTTCTCAATTCTCCTGTATGTTTCTTTTTAATATATGTTTCGACATTTTGTTGATCGATTTGGATGATTATTTTTTGTTCTGAAGGAGAATATGTAAGTTAAATAGTTTCAATTACCCGCTGTGTTTGTCGGCTGTGTAGTGAACAATCCTGGTGGTGCCGTCAGCCTCGTGCAGGCTGTAGTAGCCCTTCACGACGTCACCGTCGCGGGTCTCGTGCTGGGATTTGATGTCACCTGTGTGGTGGTCCTCCACATGGTATGCGAACTCGTATTTGGGATGACCCTGGGACGTAGACATGATTGTATAGTTATATCATTTGTATGGATACTCGAACACTTTCTAGAGTCTCAAATCACGGTAGGTACATACATGGTATTCCTCGTGATGTTCATGGTGTCCAGATTGTTTTTTGTATTCAGATTGTTTGTGGTGCTGGGGCTCGTGGTGTGTCTGGTGAAGCACGATGGACTGTGAGGAGGTGGCTTGGTGACCGTGTTCATGACCGTGCTCGGCTTGTGGACGTGCGGCTGCGACGCACACAGCGGCAGCGAGGAGGAAAATCTGTATAAAAAATGGCGTCGTATAAATAGAAATTTGGCTGAAATGCTTGACCAACAAACATAATCGTCGAAATTGAAAGTAATTATTATACCTTTGAGTACATGTTAATTTAATTCTAGAGCTGTTTACTCTATGAATGATAATTGGTGAGTGATAATAATTAAATATTTAAATTTTCTTTTATAAGTACAAAAACCACGAATGTAGAGCAATACTTTATTTGGTTTTCTGAAAAAGGTAAAACCAGTTTGCGGCAACTTGCACTTGACAATATACTTACATGTGAGTGTGACCTTGATCAGTGTTCACTTCCACACCTTTCATTATGAGATTGTTGACACCGTTCGTAAAGTTCTACCAAATTGTAAAAATTTCGTATCATAATCTTTGATTCATTCATATGACATTTGATTCAATTCTATTATTGACACAAAAACAATTGGAAAGACGTAGGTAAATAATGCGTTGAAAATAAATTTAAAAAAGTAGCAAGTGAGGTAGCCTAGATGCTAGCGAGGCGCGCGGGCCGGTCGCGGCCGGCGGCGGTCGGTGGCGGCAGCGGCATCCTGTATTAGGCAGCATTGCTAATTCAGCCGTGATAATGAGCGTTTTTCTTTTAGTTTTCTAGGGGATCGATAGATGGCGCTACGGTCTGTGCGAATAAAAGAGTTTCTTCTATTCGCACAAATTTTAAAAAGAGTTTCTTTAAAACATTGAAGAGGAAAAAGATGATCAAAAAGATGCCAACGCACCTTTTGATGGAATATTTCAATATTTGCGAATCATTTTGATTGAAAATTTGAAACTGTTTACCTCTGACATGGTTCTACGGGCTCGATGCCTTGGCCTTACAAAAATGGCAGGCCCAGTCTTGACATGATTTTGACAGGATCTCATGAACGTCTCTATGGAGCGTTAAACATGCCAACTGTTGAGTTTTTTAGAAACTAAAATTAAAAAAGAAAAGAAAAACGCTCATTGGTAAAAGGCGGGTTAAGTTGTAAGATGCCATCCGTCGCTTACCATATCACGGCAGCATTTTTATTTACAGTTTATTGGAAGAATAATATATAAAATCATAAATAAATAAGCATTTTAATTTTTCTTCCTAATAATTTTGTGGTGAGAAGAAGATTCAATGACATACAAAAAATATTGAGGTTTATGACTGTGTAAGTTAAGTACCTACAAAAGGTTTTTCTGTTATATTGAGTTATAGGTACAGGGTGGATTTTTGAGACGGGGCAGTAAAGGCAGGAACTTAAACGTTGTTGTAGATACAGCGAAACTCTCTAAAGAGACTATCCTTACCTTTTTGATACAAATTGTTCTGCATTCACAGATTTCGAAAAAAAATTACAGTCAGCAAGAAAATTGTAATATTACACAAAAAGCATTTTGATGCCAATCAATCCAGTTTCTTATAATGATTAATCAAGCGAGGTTAGAGTACTAGAAAAGTCAGAAATCGCAAAAATCTTTTAAGTTTTATTAAATTAGTAAGTTTGAGTCTCATTTGACGAAATGCCCATACATTTCGTAGGAAATGAGACTCAAACTTACTTTTATACCTACTTAACAAAAATTTATAGCCCCCGACGCAAAAAGAGGGGTGTGTTTGTTTATCTGTCTGTCTGTCGGTCTGTCTGTCGGTCTGTCTGTCGGTCTGTCTGTCGGTCTATCTGTCGGTCTATCTGTCGGTCAGTCTGTCTGTGGCACCATAGCTCCCAACCGGGTGGATTAAATTTGATGCGTTTTTTTAATAAAAAGTTTAATTTTTGCGAGAGTGTTCTTAGCTTTGTTTCATGAAAATCAGTTCAGTAGTTTCCATGTAACATTAAAAATTATGAAATAACATTAAATTACAAATTAAAAAGTAAAAATAATTCGGTCACCTATTATTTTTGATGTAAGCAAATGTATGTTTTTCTTCTTAACTCTCTTTAACATATTTTAGGTAAAATAATAGGTGACAGAATTATTTTTTACTTTTTAAATATTTGTTTTTTAAATTTGTAATTTAATTATAATGATAGACTGACCGCGATAAAGAAGACTGGTCGAAAATTAAACAAAAACTAATAGTGAAAGAAGATCTGTTATGATTATGAGACGAGGGATTAAATTAACGCCAATAATTAAGTTGTAATCGTCAGGACCAGGAGTGCGAATTTTGAAAGTCATAAGTCGAACTCAGCAGAAGAAAATGTCAAAACAACTATGGAGATATGCATCTTTCTACTGCTGATTTGACTTTCAAATCGCACTCCTGGAGTATGATTTTTGAAAGTCAAATCAGCAGTAGAAAGATGCATATCTCCACAGTAATTTTGACATTTTCAACTGCTTAACTCAGCGAATGAGTTCCAAAAATCGTACTTCAGAACAAAATTTTCATACTTCAGAACACACGATACCTACATTGAGAATTTTATGAAAGAAAGGTGGGCGTGGATAAATTTTGTCTTATTGAAGGCCGCATTACATACATTCTCAACAACCTAAAATACATGCAAAAGCTGAAACAAACTGGTTATTTTTGTCTGGCTTAAGTAATGCTTTATATTTATTTTTGTATAAAAGACAGTTTTACACTGTCACTTATTATGAGTTGCCAGTTTACATTCAAAGAACAAACAGCTTAGTAATCTGACAATGTATTTCAAGGTACATTAATACAACAAAATAATTTAATTAAGTTTTGATTGACTTTCGCATAACCAACTTCGTATTTTTGTATAGATCATCCTTCTCGCCACCGCCGTGTGCATCGCAGCCGCACGTCCACAAGCCGAGCACGGTCATGAACACGGCCACCACGCCACCTCCTCACAGTCCATCGTTCTGCACCAGACACACCACGAGCCCCAGCACCACAAACAATCTGAATACAAAAAACAATCTGGTCACCATGAACACCACGAGGAACACCACGTAAGCTACTTACATTCCAAGCTGATGCATGGATGGATAACAAAATTGAATTTAAAACACTGTCTATCTGTCTCGGGGAATATAGTCGTGATGTCTTCGTGCTTATGCTATGCTAAGAACACTTTATATAACTATGTCACTCTGATTCAACAGGGTCACCCCAAGTACGAATTTGCGTACCACGTGGAGGACAAGCACACCGGTGATATCAAGTCCCAGCACGAGACCCGCGACGGTGACGTCGTGAAGGGCTACTATAGCCTGCACGAAGCTGACGGCACCACTAGGATCGTTCACTACACCGCCGACAAACACAGCGGGTAAACTATAATTTGGTAACCCTGAAAATTTTATATTCATATTAGTTTGACTTCATATTCATGATTATCTTTTTCAACAGATTCAACGCTCAAGTGGAACGCAAAGGTCACGCGAAGCACATCGAGCCAGTCCACCATAAACATCATTAAGTTAAAGATTTTAACCATTGTCTTAGAATTGTTATGACTGCTGTTTAAGTTTGAAATAAAATAAAATAGTTTTTCTTATTAGATTTCTCATTAATGTAATTTTACATAGTTCTCTCGCACAATGGGACTCTTTCAGTCATCGTTCAGAGTTAAGCCTCGACCTCCCTGGACTTTTTTTCGTGTAGTGTGTTGTCACCAGTATTGATCGATTTACACCGTTTACCAAGAGTTAGGGTTGCTATACACATAAGCGGGCCGGCATAAATCGGCACAGCCGGGCGTTAAAATCGAATATGTGTAGATGAATATTTGGGAAAAAAGCCGCTTGTCTTTGCCGCACGAAAACAGTGGCTGGGCAAAACCGGAAGGAACAATCGGCAAAACCGGGCGATAAAATCGAATGAATGTTCGAATGATGCGTCTAGTCGAACGAACTACCCGATCAGCGCAAGATCGGCACAAGCCAAATGAAGCCGAAAAATTGCAGTGATTGCTTCGGGTCGGCTTTGTGGTTCGACAAATACTGCCGAACCGACAGTGCCGACCCGTAATCCAAAAATTCATTACGATTAATTTACAGTAAGACTATTTATCCTTGATATAATAATTATCTTCTGTAAGTACTGCTTATTAACGACCTGACGAAAATCTATAAACGGTCTTTAGGTGTTGAATATTATCTCATCAAAGCGGCCCCACCACTTTTAGCCCTACATCACCTATAACATGATCAAAAAGAATACCTGTATAATATTCTTGTGTAAACTGTTTTTATTGTGTAACATCTTGTTTACGTTAGATAATGCTGTAGGTACCTACATAGTTCGTAGACTGCATTTTGTGTCAAAATTGTATGTGCTGTTCTGGCCCTGTACCCGGACTTTCATTGTAATAGAGTTGACATTCGAATGAAAACGTTCACGCAATTGCGAAGTTCGAATGTCTGGGTAGAGGCCCAGATTATATTCCGTTTATGTAATACACTATCCCTGCAGACATTATTTTGAACATTCATCAGGTGCAGTTGGAGGTTGATAACAGTGATAATGAGAACAGTAAAATACTTGGTCGGTATGTTAAGTAATAGAGGACGTATCTTCCTAGTAACTTAGATCAAAGTAAAATTAATGGATAGGCCAGCATATATATAAGGTCTAACAAAATTAGGTGAAACTATTTTAAGGGGATGATCAGACCATCGAACTGAAAAACTTTCTCTATGGAACCAATATCGAAATCGCAAAAAAAAAATCAGCTGTCCCATCGTCCCACTCGACCTAAATGGTTGAGTACGTTTGTATGGAACAGCAGATTTTTTTTTCGCGATTTCGATATTGGTCCCATATAGAAAGTTGTTCAGTTTAATGGTCTGATCATCCCCTTAAAATAGTTTCAGTTAGTTTTGTTAGACCTTATATAACGCGAACATTTCAAACCAGAAAAATGAGGCAAAACAAATGACAGTTTTACTTCAAATATGTACCGAGATGACAGACCAAGTGTGCAAGTTTGTATGGACCAAGTGTACTAGTTATGTGCTTCACGCGCTTTGGGCCTATCCATTATTTTACTTTGATCTAAGCCCAGTAACGTAAACTAGGCATTGAAGCTTAATCGCTTAATTTTCTTATGACATGACATTATATGTATTAAAATGATATTATATTAGTCATTCTTGTATTTTATTCAAGGACTAGTTTTGTTAATGCAATCTGCCTCATCTTAGATGTGGCCATACACCACTATGGTGGCCTCTGACCGGTGCAGATTGAATTTCTTTTTCTTTACGGATACATATCTATCTATGTGTATGGACAACCTTTCACCCTTTATAGTGTGAAATGATGTGACTTCCCTATAGTGGCTATCTTACATAAGGTTATTTCAAATTAGTTGGCGAAACTGAACCAGGGCCCTTGTAACTGATAAAAGATTGCAGTATCAATGTTTATAATTGGTATTGATGATTAGCAAAATTATTATTCTTAAATAAAATCGCGCCGCCGCCGCCACCGCCCGCGCCGAAACTTATTAAAAATAATAAATATTATCACGCAATTATTGTACTTAGTAACAGAAACCAAATGTGTTTGTTAAGTTTCGCCAAGTAATCAGATTTCACCTTATACAGGTGTTTCAGACCATCAAACTGAACAACTTTCTCTATGGGACCAATATCGAGATCGCGAAACAAAAAACTGCTGTCCGATACTTTTCAGTAGAGTTATGTTTGCAGTTTTGTATGGGACAGCGAATTTTTTTTCGCGATTTCATTGTTGGTCCCATAGTAAAAGTTGTTCAGTTTTATGGTCTGAAGCACCCGTTTAAATAAGTGTCCCATTTAATTTTACACCCTGTATACATACGCTGATAATGTATTCAAAAAGGATCATGATACCATATCATGTCAGTTTTTGGGATGTGATCTGTGAAGAAAAAGAAACCAAATTGAATACTTTTTCAAATTAATATTTGATAAGGTACCAACGTATCAAAACGGCATCATGGAAACGTAATACAATTACTAACAAAATGTATGTAAAGATCACAGAAAGATAACAAGACAACAATAATTATTTAGTAGTGATAATAATGATGCTTCTCAGGAACGATGTGGTGGGTGCTTTGCTTCACGGTAGCGTGGAAACTGAAAAAAAAACAATTTACAGACGTTTGTTTACGTTACAATATCCATCCGATGATACAAAAACAGGATGATGGTAGCAATATTGCAGATTGCAGCAATATTGACGAAACGTATTGTGAATTTTAATGTACTATCTGACTTTTATCGGGGACTTTTCAGCCTGACCACCTAAAAAAAATTGCCTAATTTTGCAAAAAAATTTATTGTTTGGAAACTATTCATTAGTTGGTTTATTCATCAATAGGGCGGGGGCTAGATAGCGCTTTTATTTTTTAGTATGCAAGCAAAAATGAGCCTAGTGGTGGGCAGGCGGCAAAAACCGCGATAGTACCTAGGTACTTTCTTGTGACGAAGCTTGACGTGGATTTTTGGACTGTACATACTTTGGAAGAGGCATCTTGACAAATTTAAAGTTAATTGTTTAATATTAACTCAGTAATTATAATATAATATTCATAATTAGGATTGCTATTGAATAAAATAGCGATATGTTTTTCTCGTATTATCCTTTTGATCAGTTATGTTATATTGTAAATTAGACTAATAAATTACCGGATCCACAAGCAGCGGATCTTCCGTTCGATTCTGAACTTTTCAATCTCTAATTTGTACAAAATTCATAATTTCTTTTACCCGCTGTAGTCGTCACCGTGGTAGTCAACATGTCTGACGGAGCCGTCGGGCTGGTGTAGGGAGTAGTAACCCTTCACGACATCACCGTCGCGGGACTCGTGCTGGGACTTGTGGTCACCGGTGTGAGGGTCCTCCACTTTGTACTCGAACTCGTATTTAGGATGAGCCTGAAATCGAAAAAAGTCCTTGGTCAATGTATTTATAATAATAGTTTGGCCTTATATTTTCTGTTATTGACTATTGAAGAGTTAACAAGAAACAAAGCAAAGACTTAACCTTAAATTAAAAAACAAATAAAGAAAAACCAGACTAGAAAAGGATAAGGCAAATTAACCTAGTGATGGGGGTTTTCGGACATTATGTTTACATTTTAACCCTCTTTCACAAAGCTCTATCTTCAGTCTTCCTCAACCAGTCGCAGTTCGAGATTGAACCATGACAGCCTGATGATGATGCTACTATTATAACTTTTTTAAAATAGTATGGAAAGGTAAATGTGCGGTTTTTTATTATTTATAACCCACTAAAATTACAGATTTTTGATCGTTAACGCGCAACATTTTCCAAATTGTAGGAACTTACATAGTAGTCGACAACATGTCCGTGGTCATGGCCGTGACCGTGTCCATGTCCGTGGTGAATAGGGATATGCACATCATGTGCGGGACCATCGTAGCGGTAGATGTGCTGTGAGGAGTAACCGTGGCCGTGTCCGTGGCCATATTGAGCGGCCACAGCGGCGATTATGATGGTAGCGAGGAACAACACCTGAAATCAGAGCATCAATAATGAGGCCCGGAGAGCAATCGCGATAAATAAATCGCAACTGAACCATGATTGGACCGCGTGCGAACAACTACTTTTAGCACATTCGGTATTGCGCTATTCATTTGACAGCCGTTAGAGCCGTTTTGACAGATCGCTGTAACGTTAAAGGCTGTCAGTCACATAGTAAATAAGTCAAGTTTAGCGCGAAACGGAATTAAACACAGTTAAATAGTAATTGGATTGGAATGTGATTAGAACTGAAATTGGATTAAGATTGAACTTGGATGTTTTAAATTAGCGCAATCGCCCTCCAGATTAGCAGAGGTAGGCTATCCAAATCCGACTGCAAAAGCTACATAAACAAAATTACAATCCAGTCTAACGAGATTAGAGAATCATGAATGGAGAGAGACACAAATCGGGATACTGGAAGTGTACCAGTCTCAATTAAATAAATGAGCTACATAAGTCTTAAAATAACCAGGACCATCTTTACTCCAATTGCACGATTGTGTGTAGGTTTCCACATTTTCAATTACCTTTGAAATCATTTTGTTCTTGATTTAGCTATTGTGCTAATGAAACTATATCTAAAACAAAACTGATGCATGTTGACTAGAGTTCACGTCTTTTTATATCGATAGAAAAATAAATACTCAAGGCAATATCGATTTCACTTAAAATTATGGCCTGTTACAATTTATTCACGGGTATGCAGTGCCGGCCATTATTTCGTAAAGTCATTTATTTGCACCTTTGTATAATTATCACAATGTTTTCTTTCCATATTGGAAATATCGTGTGCGGTACCAAAATAAAGAGATAATCCTATTGTAGTCAACGAGAAAAAAAAGTGATTACGTTTTAAGTCATATTTAATCTCATATTTACAAATTAACATTTATTACATTACAAAACAGTTCTTAGAATATGGTTGTACTAGTTATCACTTTATTACTGAATCAATGATGTTTATGGTGGACTGGCTCGATGTGTTTGGCGTGACCCTTGCGTTCCACTTGCGCGTTGAATCTGTAGGAACAAAAGTATTTCACCATTATTTCAAATGTTAGGTAGGTTGACAATCGTTAGTGAATCCAGTTGTCTTCTGATAGTTACCCGCTGTGTTTGTCGGCGGTGTAGTGAACGATCCTGGTGGTGCCGTCAGCCTCGTGCAGGCTGTAGTAGCCTTTCACGACGTCACCGTCGCGGGTCTCGTGCTGCGACTTGATGTCACCGGTGTGCTTGTCCTCTACGTGGTACGCGAACTCGTATTTGGGGTGAGACTGTAGGAAAATACAATTATCAAAATGGTGACGAACATTAATATAATTATTAGTGAAGTCGAATTACTTACGTAGTGCTCATGGTGCTCTTCAGCATGGTGAGCGGGAGCAGCGTGAACCACAGGGACAACCTTGTGAACCACAGGGGCAGCGTGATGAACTACAGGGGCGTAGTGCTCGACCACAGGGGCGGCGTGGTGGTAAGAGATGGGCTGGACGTGGTATTCGTGGTGCTGGGGCTCGTGGTGGGTCTGGTGCAGCACGATGGACTGTGAGGAGGTGGCGTGGTGACCGTGGCCGTGACCGTCCTCGGCTTGTGGACGTGCGGCTGCGGCGCACACAGCGGCGGCGATAAGGATGATCTGTTGAAAAATGTTATTCTTACTTTAGATTAGGAATAGAGGCTAAAAGTTCTTAAGATTTAATTTTTTTTTTTTAAATATACCTTGAAGTACATTGTGGTGTAATGAAGCTTATTACTCTCTCTGTGAATAACGATAAACAACTGATAATTATTAATCATGTCCTGAGTCTTTTATATTAAAACATAAATGCCTACTTTTATGATATTGGCAAGGATTGAAATTATGCAAAACCAGTTTGTTTCAATTGACACTTTTTGGGGGCGGTGTTCGTGCTAAGTGTGACCTTGGAGGTTGCAGTTGCGTGTTGCGTGTAGATACTTACTCAATCAAATCTGTTAAAATTACCGATATAAATCTTTATTTAAAAAAGTCGTTAAATTATTTTGCTTATTAAATAATTATGCTCCAAATATTTTCTATCAACCTTTGGTCCTAACTCTCAAATATTTATCAAAAATTAAGATCAATTATTATAACTGGCCTAAAATCTAGGATAGCAACGAAGTCGTTATAATTTTATTGATAACGAGAGTTAACCCGCGACTTTGTCCGCACAAATTATATACCAGATTTTAAGTTAGATCATTAGCTATCAAACAAAAAAGTTTCATAAAAATCGGTTCAGTAGTTTTTGCGTGATGCTCGTTCAAATAAACACACAAACAAACAAACAACAAGACAGACAAAAATTCCAAAAATTGGCGATATTGAATAAGGGACACCTAAAAACCATATTGTAACTTTTTTTTTGTAAATATCTTCAATGTATAGACAAACTTTCTGCTACAGTTTCATAATAGTTTAGATGTACAGTCAGCTTCAGAGAAACCTGATCCCCCATCTAAATCTTTTAAGCGCCATCTATGACAACGTATATAATATTAATCAAATGGTTTTAAAGTATCAGAAATGCAATGGAAGTGCGAAAAAAGGTTTATCGCTTGAAAACATGTAACAGTGTAAGTGCCATCTAGGCACTTGATTCACCTAACGTGAAGCTTGTGCTTCAAATTCTTAATACTTAGGGGGCCAGATTTCTCTGACGCTGACTGTACCAGTATATTGATAACAAAATAATACCTCCATGGTCTAATGGTTAAGAGCATAGGGCTCTCGACACGGAGGTCGTGGTTTCGATTCTCACGGGGGACACCTAGTGATATGTCACTTTGTGCGTTTTTTCCCAGTTGGTTAGGAAATTGCAGGCTGAATCACCTGATTGTCTGAAAAGAATCATGATTTCGTGCTACGGATAGCACGTTAAGCCGTTGTTCACGGCTACTATCTCTGGTGGTAGTAGTCGTTACATAAAAACCACGTCAGAGGCCGTAAGTCGGTCTGAAAAAACTCTGACACCAGGCTTGCCCACACCATAAGAAGATACACTCAATCACGAGGGTCCAGGTTCAAATCCACACGGACAATATCCCATGTATAGTCAGCAGCAATAAGTTGTAAAAATGCAGTAAAAAGTGTATGTACAACTTATTGCTGCTGACTATACCAATGAGTTTTTCCAACTTATGTACGTAATACCGACTGCTCTCAAACGGTGAAGGAAAACATCGTGAGGAAACCTGCATACTTTGATGAAGAAATTCCGATGCGTATGTGAAGTCCACTGATCCTCATAGGGCACGCGTGGCGGAATCATACCCACACACTCTCCCGGAGGGTAGGCATGTGATGGGCTGATGATGATGAAAGGTTTATAAAAGATGGCCTACACGATAAAAGTACATTAAGTTTCGTCATTGCGAAATAAATGTGTGTAATTGGGTAATGGAAACTGTCAAATCTATTGCAGCGCCCGAAGTGGTAGAAATTTGTACTATTCCGGACAAGCTGTGAAAATATACTTAAATCTATGCAAATCCACACGCTAACTTTACACGAAATCTCCAAAACTGTCAAGACTACAAACTTAAAATTTGGCATGGAAGTTTCTGTTGCCATCTAGATGCTCACTTAAAAAAGGTTTGTCGCATTTCAAACCCCAAAGGTGTTAAAACTGAGGTAAAAGTTTGAATGGGAATTCCGATACAAATTAGATTTTGTCCGTGGCTTCGTCCACATCCGGTCCCGTCATCGTACCTGGATAAAATATAAGCTAGCTTTTAAGACTAATAAAAAATATACTTTTAAATACAAAAAGTTTTATCAAAATCAGTTCAGAAGTTTTGGCAGAATCCTCGAACAAACACAGACTTTTGCAGTACCTACTATAATACACTCAGGCACGTATCCAGGGGGGGATAGGTAGGATTCACCCCCCCCCCCCCCCTCGAAATCCGAATATTTGTATGGAAAAGTGATTACAGCATTTACGTACTTTTTCATTGTTTTTCTATGAATATCCTCGTTAGTCGTGTTAGGGCACTAAGCGAATAGTAGCTACAATATTACTCTAATAAAATGCAGTAACCCTCCAATGTATCGAGTGTAGTAGCAATGTTTCTATCCACCCCGATATCCCTATCGTAACCGTAATCCCTTACGGTTGTGAGTTTATGTAAAATGCAATAACAAACCTGATATTACGTCTGGATGAAGCCCATTTAGAGATTGATTTTAGACATTGAAAAATATTTTTTAGGGCTTCAATTCGTAGAGGCATGCCTTTTAAGTTCTTTTAAGTTTAGAGACTCTAAAAAACAGGATTTAATGGAGTGCCTAGTAAGAAAAAACCGTGAGACATTCTGACAAAAGTTTCTGATATGTACAGGAGATACCCAAAAACAGGCTGTGAGGGGAGGGGGATTCCACAGCAAAATATTATCTTATAATAAATGTAATATTTTCTGTCAGACCTCTGCGGTAATTTTTTTTTATATCATCTTTGAGTCTGCACCCTGTATATGGGAATGGGAATGATAGACGCGTCATTTTGTGTTGTTTTGTGTGATGTTGTTTCTATGAAAGGGCTTGTCTATCGTTAGAGTGTAGTATGTCTATAATTTTATTAGAGAGTGTAAAACGGGTGGAAGAAAACCAATGGAAAATAATTCACAGTTTTATTTGGCAATACAAAAAGTATGAAAATTACATAGGTAAAGAAACATAAAACATTTAAACGTTAGATAAAGATCACAGAAAGGTAACAATAACGAGTAAGTATCAATAACATAATTCATCACTTAGTGATGATAATGATGATGCTTCTCAGGAACGATGTGGTGGGTACTGTGCTTCACGGTAGCGTGGAAACTGAAAAAGATGAAAAAAACGATATACAGCAGATTTAAATCATTATACTAAAGTAGTCAATTATTTTAGGCCCACCAAACGGTAACGTTAATTGATGGTATCACTCTAAAAACATAATTTATTTAATCAGACGATAGATTAGGTAAAAATGCAACCGGAATTATGAAATCAATATAAAAAATTCACCATTTTGACTTTTTGCTAAGATTCTTTTTTCATGTAAAGCAATGCGTGTTTAGGAACGTCTTAGATGCTCATACAAAAATAAAAATAAAAAAACAACATATTTCGAGCCGAACGAAGCCGAGAATGTAGCGCGCACACCCAGAAAAAGCCTATTAACTCTTCTTTTGAAAATATCCTGATTGTATTTGCTTGGAAACACAGACGCAGGGAGTGAGTTCCAAACCTTACCGGTTCTCATTATAAAAGATGATGCGAACCTTTTTGTGCGGATTGTTGGAATATCGACTACGTATGGATGCAGACTCGCACTACGTCTTGTTATGTTATATATATGTTACTTATATTATGAGAAACAAATTGACATGAGTTTCGTAACTACAGGGTGAAATTGATATGAGTCTACCCATCAAACAAACTAAACAACTTTTACTATGGGAGCAAACCGATCGGAGCAAATAAAAAATCTGCTGTTCCATACTAAACTGCAATCTCGATCGAATCGATGAATAATTACCCGCTGTGTTTATCGCCGTGGTAGTCAACATGTCTGATGGAACCGTCAGGCTGATGCAGGGAGTAGTAGCCCTTCACGACATCACCGTCGCGGGACTCGTGCTGGGACTTGTGGTCACCGGTGTGAGGGTCCTCCACTTTGTATTCAAATTCATATTTAGGGTGAGCCTGAAATAAAAAATGTTTATTGCAGCAATTTTATAACGACCTGCTGTCTGAAAAAAATCTGACAGCAGGGCTTGCTGCCTACACGATATGCAGGGTGCAATTGATATCATTAGCATCCTTTTAGACTAAGAGTCTACTCATCAAAATGAACAACTTTTACTATGGGAGCAAACCGATCGGAGTAAGAAAAAAAATCCGCTGTTCTCTAATAAACTGCAACCGTCGCCGCTACCTACTCGACTCAAATGTATGAAACAGCTAATTTGTTTTTGCTCCGATTGTTTTGCTCCCATAGTAAAAGTTGTTCAGTTTAAATGGATGCTAATGATATCACCCTGTATGAAGAAGAGTGAACCTATATCTAACCTTCATTGCTAACCTTTGATTTTTTTTTCGATACCAAAATTTTGGATTAACAACTTAACCTGAAGTTAATTGCTAACCCGTATTGACGCAAGAATTAAGAAAATATGTTTAATGTTTAATCTACTTCAAGTTGATTTCAAGTTATAAATTATCAAAATGTAACGTATCAAATGAAAATGAAGCTCTAACCAGCTGACAGAGACAGAGTTATTACGTAAACAGAATCACTACAAAAGCAAACATTAAAAATTATTAGCTTGCAGTTATGTCGTATCTCGTTTCCATTTCCACATTGAAATCATCATAAACTTACATAATAGTCGACGGCATGACCGTGGTCATGGCCATGACCGTGACCGTGTTCATGGTGCACAATATGTGCGGGACCATCGTGGCGATAGATATGCTGAGAGGAAAAACCGTGGCCGTGTCCGTGGCCATATTGAGCGACCACAGCGGCAATCAGGGCGGCGAGACACAATACCTGGAATAAGGGAGTCCAATTAAGTGATGTCGAAGTTTTAACTTCCAAAAACCCTGTTTTCACAAATTACAAACAGAGTCCACTGTAAATTAAAAAACACCCTACGTTAAAAACAAACAGATGTAAAAAGTGAAAAATAATTCAGTCACTTATTATTTTTGATCTTTAAGATATTTTAGGTCAATTAATGCGTAGGGGACCGCTATGAAATGATCATAAATTTTTTATTCAACAATCACTTGTGGTCCCCGACACATTAATAGACCTAAAATATCTTAAAGCTCAAAAATAATAGGTGACAGAATTATTTTTCACTTTTTAAATGTTTGTTTTAGGTAAGTAGTAAGTAGGGGTAAGGGTTTTTTGTAATTTAATGTCATTTCGTAATTTTTAAAGTTACTAGAAAAATACTGAACTGATTTTCATGAAACAAAGCTAAGAACACTTCCGCAATCCGCATTAGCTTTCTATTAAAAAAAACCGCATCGAAATCGGTCCACCCGTTTAGGCGCTACGATACCACAGACAGACAAACCGATATAGGCGTCAAACTTTAAACAACCCTCTTTTTGCGTCGGGTGTAAAAAACGATAAACAACAAGAACTCTTTAAATAGTGACTGCGTAACTCCAAAAATCCGATGTGAAATATTGTTATTGAAATCAATCGTTTTGTCTAATCATTTTAAATATTCAGGAACTTGAACTATATAGGCTTCAGTAACCAATAAAACGTGGTAAATAAATGTAAACACTGCACTTCTCTTTCAGTCTCCTCTCATCATTATTATTATTTTAGCTGATAAGACGTTCACTGTTGGGCGTAAGCCGGGAGGTTACTCCCGACCGAGGATCATCACAGCGGTCTCATCAAGTCCCAGTATTTTCAATGCACTAAACTTTGTAAGTATTACACTCATTAAATTAACGTTAAACAAAATGACGAAATATCGTGAACTGAAATAAACACAAATGCAGAAAAAAAACGTTAATTTTTTAAATGTATCCGAAAAATTAAACTAATGTTTTCATTATAACTACCTTTGAAATCATTATGTTCTGCTTTTGTTTAGCGGCTATGCTAAAGAAACAAAGTCTAAATGTGATCTGATGCAAAATAGCTAGAATCAACTTCTTTTATATCGATAGAAAAATGTACTCAAGGCAATATTGATTTCACTTTAAATTATAGGGTGTTAAAATTGGTCTCAAGTATGCAGTGTTGGTCGTTATTTCGCAAAATCGTTGGCACATTTGAAACATTGTTATCACACATTCATGTTTTTTTTATATTGGAGATAATCTTTAAAAATTCTTTAATTAATCATGATCGAAAATAAAAAGTGGATTTCGGTTTTTGGATTTTAATTTTAATAATCATAACATTCTTTACATTAATATAACATTTTTAAGAATAAGTTAGGCACACAGTTATCTTATCACAGAATCAATTTTGTTTGTGGTGAACTGGTTCGATGTGTTTGGCGTGACCCTTGCGTTCCACTTGAGCTTTGAATCTGTAGGAAGAATAAATAATTCATAATTATTGACAGTTGCATTTATTTAACTGGACGAGTTGCATTTAAAGAAATGGACGAGGTGTTTGGGACTTCAAACTCAATGGAAAAGTAAGTTACCCGCTGTGTTTGTCGGCGGTGTAGTGCACGATTCTGATGGTGCCATCGGGCTCGTGCAGGCTGTAGTAGCCCTTCACGACGTCACCGTCGCGGGTCTCGTGCTGCGACTTGATGTCACCGGTGTGCTTGTCCTCTACATGGTACTCGAACTCGTATTTGGGGTGTCCCTATTCAGAGTGACATAATTATAGAAAAGGTCATGGGTAACATTTAAAGTTATTTCGTAGCTTTAAATGTAGCTTACATGGTGTTCCTGGTAATGTTCATGGTGACCAGATTGTTTTTTCTGTTCAGATTGTTTGTGGTGCTGGGGCTCGTGGTGTGTCTGGTGCAGCACGATGGACTGTGAGGAGGTGGCGTGGTGACCGTGACCGTGACCGTGCTCGGCTTGTGGTCGTGCGGCTGCGATGCACACGGCAGCAGCGAAAAGGATGATCTGTTAAATTTAGGTTTAGGGTAGAAAGCGGCGGTGAAGAAGAAGATCTGTACACGTGTGTTTATTAATCACATGTGGTTCTGATGGCATTTATACCTATATTTACGAATAGAGATTTATTACTCTAACTTACAGTGACTAAATTCCAAAAGTTTGCTAATTTAAATTAAGGACTTCCTCCCTTCATGATTTTGACATTCCGTTTTAGAGATTTTATTTTATTTAAAAAAAAACTTTACTTATAAAAAAATTGTCACATTAGGATGATACCAATCACAAACTTGATTGTTGCTTCTTTAAAACCTTAATTTTATGCGTTCATTAAATTATCGTAAGTATAATAATTATAAGTACGTACGTACCTTAAAATGCATAGTGGAATTTGTAGAGATTTTTACTCTTTGAATATCCTTTCGTATCTGATAGTATTTAAACATGTCATTTGTCTTTATATAAAGCAAACACATAATTTCAAGAATTCAAAAAAAGGCATAACCAGTTGCTTTCTTTATTGGGGTTGGTAAAACACGTAAGAGCGACCTTGGTAAACGGTATGCATTTGGTTTTATTTTATTTTGGTCACCTTTCTTTATGTCGCGGTCAGCTGTAGTGACAACGCAATAAGCACGAGTGAGTAATAATAGTAAATATATTTTGTAATATTTTTCGTTGAGTGATTTAAATGGTGCACGAGAAATATACTTTTTGTTCAAGAACAAAATTCTACTTTATTGTTATAAATACGATTTATGAGAAATAGGTAATAGGTAGGTATCTATTTTCATTTTAGGGTTCTGTAATCAAACAAGGCACCCTTAGGCCCACCACACACATACGGAATTGTAATCCGGAATTCCGAATCAGGATTGTGATTTTGTATAGGATTTGACAGCTGCGCAATTCCAAACGCAATTGTGGAGGACGAAAGTCCATACGAAATCGTAATCCTGATTCAGGATTCCGGGTTGCAATTCAAGTTGTGGTGGGCCTTATTCTTTTGTCAATTCTGTCTGTCTATCTGTCTGTATACCCCAATTCGATTACTCGCTCATTTTAGCACCTTTTGAATCGAATTAACGAATAATCGAATCTATATCTACAATGAAAATTATAACGGACGCTGCATGCAGTTTCGGAACTATAGTTTTATTTTCTAACGAGCGTTAACCCGCGACTTCGTCCGCACAAATTATATACCAGATTTTAAGTCAGATCATAAGCAAGCAAGCAAACAAAAAAAGTTTCATCAAAATCGGTTTAGTAGTTTTTGCGTTATACTCGTTCAAACAAACAAACAAACACACAAACAAACAGACAGACAAAAAATCCAAAAATTGGTGAAATGGTATCAGGGACACCTAAAAACCATATCGTAACTTTTTTTTTGTTAATATCTTCAATGTACAGACAAACTTCCTGTTACAGTTTTATAATAGTATAGAATAAGAAACCAGTAACATATATTAGATTTATTTTCTAATAAGAAACTAATTGACGACGTACAAAGTTAAATAGCACGCGCTATCGTTATGTTTCAAAAATGTCTCTTTGTATATTAAACTTTTCTTTTTATTCTACTTATACAATGGCTATAAAACCTTATTACGGGCTAGTCCGACACGCTCTTGGCCGTTTTTTTTATTCTAGACTACACATTCGATTTATGTGTAGCTTGCATTTTTATGTTGTCTATGGATTGGAGAGCGATACACTAAGAACGCGATACATGTGTAAAAGTTAGTATACAGGGTTCTTCCTAATATCATTCATAATCTAAATCGGGAAAAAAGATCTGCTGTTCCATACAAAACTTTAAACCAACCTCGGCATCATATTTTTCTTCCGCGATTTGGATTATTGGTCCCATTGAAAAAGTTTAGGAGAATGACCTGGCCAACCCCTTGAAAACCTTTAGCATAATAAGGATTATCTTAAACTACTTTTCAGTTGTAAGCGGTTAACAAATTAATTAAAAAATTTGATTCGATCCAGTCTTGAATTGTATGACTTCTAATAATTTGCCTTGTGGTTTCAAGTTTTCAATATCAATTCAATTGCAACTTTGATATTCTCTTGTTACACTTATACCTTTTTCTTTGGACGGTAGAATAATCTGCATTCTGAGTTATCATGAATATCAATGGATCAGTACGAAATGCCAGATTTTTTTAAACTAATTCATGCCATTAAACCATATATTTTCACAATTTTTTACACTGTTCATGAAAAGGAGTGTCATAAAATAATTTGATGCATTCATTTTAATTTCTACATTTTCTTCCTTTCTCAAACTAATTTGAACAACAGTAGGTAATTGGTTGCCAAGACTTTAGGTAAAACTTTGTGCTTTAAAATAATAACCTTAATTATATTTAGGTTAATAGTTCTTTTATTAACTCACATGAGAGTCTCCTTATAATTATCTGCTCGCCCTTTGTGTATGTATTTTCATTGTGTCTGTGTTTTCTGTGTAAAGTGTTATTAATGACTTGTCTTAGGAAGGTGCTCAGTTTGATCACTATAATAATAATGCTACATACAGAGTATCATGATGTTAAACGGGTGCTGCAGTCACGAATTTAGGATAGGTAGGTACATTATTTTTTTTTTTTACGATTTGTTAATTTCCATCTTGTGTCCTGCACTTCGTGCTCGAACCACGAATGGATGATGCCAGTAGTGCAATCAAAAATATGGAAAACTACTCCGCTGTTTCTTTTTTAGTCACATGCCATATCGACTCGTAATGTTTTATAACGAAAAAAAAAGAAAAGGTATTAAATAAAGGTTTTTGTTGTTCAAGTAATAATAATTATGCTAATATGAAAATTCTTCAAATGTATTATCCGAAATGTTACTTTGACAATGGAAAAATGTTATTTATTACGCGAAAGATCCATAAAATAGTAACATTAAATAAAATTATAAATAAAGTCAAAACTTAAAACTAAACTAACCTAGGATGTGGTGCAGGTTCGGTCCTTGTGGGAGGGTACCTAGAACGCTGGCCGCATTTCCCATTTGACAATACCTACTATATAGAAATTTTAGTTAATTCGTCATCAGCCACCCCTAAAATCCCATAAATCCCCCCTTCAAAGATGGTTGATGGTTGAAGCAAAACAATTTACTTAATGCCTCAGAAAACATTTTAAATATGAAATTTAACATATTAAATACAAAATGACAGTGTGAGGAAAATAAGTATAAAAACAGTTAAAAAACTATATTTATAGTAATTTTTTATTTGGCAGTAGAAAATGTATCAAAAGGATATCACAGAGGAGACAATAAAACAGTTCTTAAAAATAAACATTAGGTACAGAAAAGTAACAAGAAGTTAACATCTTACGAAGAAGAAGCTAACTAACAGTCTTTGCTTAGTGATGGTAATGATGATGCTTCTCTGGAACGATGTGATGTGTGCTGTGCTTCACGGTGGCGTGGAAACTGGAAAAATACAATGAAAGAAAATGTTAAGGATTTAACGGGTTCTTACCGCGTTCTAGTATAATCCAGTTAACGATGTTGTTTAAGTCTAGATTAAACAATAACCGCGTAACTCTCAAAAACTGTGTTGAGTCTTTTGAAATTCAGGTATAGGTAATTTATATCAGCGGTGACCACAAGTCCCAAACTGTTTAAAACATTTTGCCAGCATTCTAGTTAGTTTGTTAGTTTTTTATCCTATTCTATTATTATGTAAATTTACATAATATAATGTTAATACATTACAATACAATGTTAATTTATCATAATAATAATAAATTCATATCATAACAAAGACTTTTGAAAAATCAGGTATCCAGTTATCCACATCTGTGATTTACTTTTTTCGGATGTAAAAATAAGACTAGTCGGACTTAATGTCACCCTTGAACTGCCAGGTAAGTTTGCATGGTTTCTACAAGCTATTCTAATATTATTAATGTCTTATTCTGTGTATTTTCAAAATGTGTTTTTCGATTTTTAGCAAGCGTTTCTTAAACTGATTCTTTACATTTATACGAGCTTTAACCTCCCACGGGTTTCATTTACTTAGAAATACTTTACGGATTTTATTAATCGACTTCTCTTTGCGATACAAGTCCTATCTATAACTATAAACGTCCAAATCAAACTTACACAACGTTTAAAGGGTCACTAAATATCTAGACTAGACGATCACATCTACGGGCCGCTAACTTGTATGATAAATAACTAGACGGGTTAATATATATATAGGTTGGTAGGAAGGGTGTTACAGAATGGTGCCGTGAGTCCAGGATTTTACGTCATTAAATACGAAATCTAATTTCGTAACGTAATAAAAAGAACTTGGATTACTAAATTAGGGAGTAGATATGTATTTCTCTTTACTTTCCGTTTCATTTAAGAACTAGATCATAATTCATAATTATTAATGTTGAGTTTCAAAACCCTAGCGTAATTAGTTAAGTAATATAGCGAACTATGAAGAGGCCTATGTTCAGCAGTGGACGGTGAGAGGCTGATGATGATAATGAAGGAGGGACCGAGAATGGAGCGTGGTGACGCTTTGGGAGAGGCATGTGTTTAGCAGTGGTGTTTAGGGGGCTGATGATGATGATAATAATGATGATGTATGTATCCAGCAGTGGATGATGGTAGACAGATGTTAATAATAAGTTAGTTAATTATCTCAAGTGTATTCATAAATATACGAACTATTAGATGCCGATTTTACCGTGTGGTTTGGAATGGATAACCTCATTTCTAGTGGGTGTCGGGCGAGGCGATTTAGAGATAAAGGTTTCTTATGCAGTGTTTTGTGAGCCACTTTGGCGAGAGACTAAGCCTGCTACCACTTGACGCGTCATTCCTTCGTGGAACGTTCGATATGCTGAGATCAAGTTACACCTTGATAACTACGTATGCAGGTGATATTCAATGAATAGAGAAATTATTAAGATGGTGACCTCGCAACGACCTGTACGCTTAAAACATTATTGATAAGTTCTGTCAAAGCTTCTGACCACCCCGAAGGAAATCGTGGTCGTGAGTTTGTATATGTATGTATGTGTTGGAACTGTCAGAAGCTGAGAGAAAATTCTGGGAACTTCACTAGGTATAATATTTATATAATATTATATATAAGGTAAATTATTAAGCTCGCTAGCTTCGCGAAATTAGATATTACGTCGAACCAACGCAACGCAAACACCGCCTAGCATATGATTAAGACACTAAATTCAAAGGAATGTGTCAACTGTAGATTTGCATCAAACCAATGCGACGCGAGCGCCACCAAACAAAATTATGTTTGGGACGCTAAATTTTATGGAAAGTGCCGTCCGTAAATTTGCATTAAAACTAAAGGAAACGCCACCTAGCGTTATAACCGAGGCACTTCGCTCTAAGATATTTATTGACGCTAAATTAAAATGGCGGACCAAACGACCGCCGTGCCATCTTGTTTGCAGAGAGAATCTGTGAGATGTCGCTGCTAGCGGATAGAATCCCAATTGGAATCTAAAGTGGACTTGTTCATGATGGAAAATAAGTATTTCTAACAAGACTCCAGAAATTAATTCTGTTACAAATTGGAATGCAAGAATACCAAATAAGAATTTGAAAATAGATAAAGGTGTATCGATCGCAGTGCACCCTGTGGCGGAGATCGACGTTTACTCTAGACAGGGGTTGCTTTAGGCTGGATGCTTGCTTAATTGGTTTGCTTTGTACCTAGTACTATGATCGTGCGAATATTTCACGACGGTTCGAAACCGTAATGGTACTAGTCCCGTGTATGTATATGTGTGCGTGTATAATAGAGGATGCAAACAGATATTTCAAATCTAGGGGGAATAGCAAGTTTTAAGAAATACATTATAGCATAATTATAATATTGCCTTGCCTACTGATGAGCTCAGTTTTAGAAAATAAGGAATAGACTTATTATTCTAGGGGGAATAGGCAGTGCCAATATTCGAGTTTGATACACAGCGGACACTTAGCTGTCACTTCATACAAATGGGAAGTTTTATTGCAGGAGTAAAGCGTGTTCAATGCAGGGTGGATGCGAGTGAGAGAGGACTACACTGTCAAAGGAAAATATACTCTAAAGGCTGCTGTAGTTTACCTGCTAATTGTTATCTTATGGCTTAATATGGAATAACAAATAGGTTGACTATTTTACTTGACTATTTAAGCGAAGATATTAGATATTTGTCTATTAATCATGCATCTGTAATGAATAAATAAAAATTTCGATTTTCGAACAAAATGTTGACTCCTTATTACAGCTGTGTTGGTCTGGACATGATAGGAGGCGAATCAAATAGATTTGGTTAGGAACCCGCTATGACAAGGACGGTCAGGCGAGGAAATTACGGCCACTTGATTCTTGAACCCACCGATTTAGTGAAACCACTATCTAAATATTATCAATCATACCTAAAAATATTCACATCGCTGGGTTGCGAACAAGTCTGCCACGTAGAATTAAACAGTCAGCAGAAGATTGTCTTCAGGAGTTAACGAACTTTATAAAAACTTGTTGAAAACAGTGTTGCTGGTAATACTGTGCAAGATGCACGTTTGATTTACAGAATTTACAGATAAATTATATCTCAGATAAGTTAATTTATTTAGTACGAACTGAAACGCTCGAGCATATTATGTGGTCAAAGCATAGGGGGAAATTGACCCTAAGATGTATGCGAGATTAGATTAGAGTTTACCTAAATGTGAGCTTCTCGATTTTTCACATCCCAAGGTATGCGAAGAAACTTAAAGCTCAAGGGGGAAATCTGTAACGAGTTATACTTACCTACTCTCTATAAATTTATACATACGTGGTTAACATAAGCAAACGGCTCTAAAATAAATTTTTTTTCTTCCTCTAAAATCATTGTCTAAATAAAATTAAGGGTCAGCATTAGTTTGAGAGTCTGCATTTTTTTGTTGAGAATGTAATGTGAACTTATCTGTCGAAAGCCAGTAATAAATTTGTTAAAGTTGACACGAAATACTTAAAGGAACACTTTGTTCTAAGAATCTGCAAATGCTCGTCGTCCACAGCGTGAGTTATAAAAAAAAGGGGTGCACTTGAAGCCACATGTGCGTATGCGTGCATTCGGATAGCCAAATAGGTAGAGTAATAAATTAATAAATTTATGGCCACAAAAACAATTGCAATTTAGGAAAAAAAGAAACTAAACTACGTGACGGAGACAGGGAGTGTAACTTTGGACGCGGATCGAAACGGTCGAGAATGAGAATCACGCGCGCGAATTTCTAGACTAGATCTATTGATCTACTTGCATACTTGCAGTAAAAATAGTGCGCGGTTTTGGGACTTATCGCGAGGTACGGGCGGAATAGAAGCGTTTTAAGGACTGAAAGTGATTGTGTAAAACGATAACTATAATATATTAACTAACACGAGTTATTATATGTGTGATATATATTTAAATTATAATTGTATAATATTTCCTCTTTTCTGCGAGACTTTGGTAATTAGGCCGACGCGACGTCTTAGTATTTTAGTGTTGGAATGTAGCGGTCTGGTTCAGGCACCCTTAGGCCCACCACACACATACGGAATTGTAATCCGGAATTCCGAATCAGGATTGTGATTTTGTATAGGATTTGACAGCTGCGCAATTCCAAACGCAATTGTGGAGGACGAAAATCCATACGAAATCGTAATCCTGATTCAGGATTCCGGGTTGCAATTCAAGTTGTGGTGGGCCTTATTCTTTTGTCAATTCTGTCTGTCTATCTGTCTGTATACCCCAATTCGATTACTCGCTCATTTTAGCACCTTTTGAATCGAATTAACGAATAATCGAATCTATATCTACAATGAAAATTATAACGGACGCTGCATGCAGTTTCGGAACTATAGTTTTATTTTCTAACGAGCGTTAACCCGCGACTTCGTCCGCACAAATTATATACCAGATTTTAAGTCAGATCATAAGCAAGCAAGCAAACAAAAAAAGTTTCATCAAAATCGGTTTAGTAGTTTTTGCGTTATACTCGTTCAAACAAACAAACAAACACACAAACAAACAGACAGACAAAAAATCCAAAAATTGGTGAAATGGTATCAGGGACACCTAAAAACCATATCGTAACTTTTTTTTTGTTAATATCTTCAATGTACAGACAAACTTCCTGTTACAGTTTTATAATAGTATAGAATAAGAAACCAGTAACATATATTAGATTTATTTTCTAATAAGAAACTAATTGACGACGTACAAAGTTAAATAGCACGCGCTATCGTTATGTTTCAAAAATGTCTCTTTGTATATTAAACTTTTCTTTTTATTCTACTTATACAATGGCTATAAAACCTTATTACGGGCTAGTCCGACACGCTCTTGGCCGTTTTTTTTATTCTAGACTACACATTCGATTTATGTGTAGCTTGCATTTTTATGTTGTCTATGGATTGGAGAGCGATACACTAAGAACGCGATACATGTGTAAAAGTTAGTATACAGGGTTCTTCCTAATATCATTCATAATCTAAATCGGGAAAAAAGATCTGCTGTTCCATACAAAACTTTAAACCAACCTCGGCATCATATTTTTCTTCCGCGATTTGGATTATTGGTCCCATTGAAAAAGTTTAGGAGAATGACCTGGCCAACCCCTTGAAAACCTTTAGCATAATAAGGATTATCTTAAACTACTTTTCAGTTGTAAGCGGTTAACAAATTAATTAAAAAATTTGATTCGATCCAGTCTTGAATTGTATGACTTCTAATAATTTGCCTTGTGGTTTCAAGTTTTCAATATCAATTCAATTGCAACTTTGATATTCTCTTGTTACACTTATACCTTTTTCTTTGGACGGTAGAATAATCTGCATTCTGAGTTATCATGAATATCAATGGATCAGTACGAAATGCCAGATTTTTTTAAACTAATTCATGCCATTAAACCATATATTTTCACAATTTTTTACACTGTTCATGAAAAGGAGTGTCATAAAATAATTTGATGCATTCATTTTAATTTCTACATTTTCTTCCTTTCTCAAACTAATTTGAACACCAGTAGGTAATTGGTTGCCAAGACTTTAGGTAAAACTTTGTGCTTTAAAATAATAACCTTAATTATATTTAGGTTAATAGTTCTTTTATTAACTCACATGAGAGTCTCCTTATAATTATCTGCTCGCCCTTTGTGTATGTATTTTCATTGTGTCTGTGTTTTCTGTGTAAAGTGTTATTAATGACTTGTCTTAGGAAGGTGCTCAGTTTGATCACTATAATAATAATGCTACATACAGAGTATCATGATGTTAAACGGGTGCTGCAGTCACGAATTTAGGATAGGTAGGTACATTATTTTTTTTTTTTTACGATTTGTTAATTTCCATCTTGTGTCCTGCACTTCGTGCTCGAACCACGAATGGATGATGCCAGTAGTGCAATCAAAAATATGGAAAACTACTCCGCTGTTTCTTTTTTAGTCACATGCCATATCGACTCGTAATGTTTTATAACGAAAAAAAAAGAAAAGGTATTAAATAAAGGTTTTTGTTGTTCAAGTAATAATAATTATGCTAATATGAAAATTCTTCAAATGTATTATCCGAAATGTTACTTTGACAATGGAAAAATGTTATTTATTACGCGAAAGATCCATAAAATAGTAACATTAAATAAAATTATAAATAAAGTCAAAACTTAAAACTAAACTAACCTAGGATGTGGTGCAGGTTCGGTCCTTGTGGGAGGGTACCTAGAACGCTGGCCGCATTTCCCATTTGACAATACCTACTATATAGAAATTTTAGTTAATTCGTCATCAGCCACCCCTAAAATCCCATAAATCCCCCCTTCAAAGATGGTTGATGGTTGAAGCAAAACAATTTACTTAATGCCTCAGAAAACATTTTAAATATGAAATTTAACATATTAAATACAAAATGACAGTGTGAGGAAAATAAGTATAAAAACAGTTAAAAAACTATATTTATAGTAATTTTTTATTTGGCAGTAGAAAATGTATCAAAAGGATATCACAGAGGAGACAATAAAACAGTTCTTAAAAATAAACATTAGGTACAGAAAAGTAACAAGAAGTTAACATCTTACGAAGAAGAAGCTAACTAACAGTCTTTGCTTAGTGATGGTAATGATGATGCTTCTCTGGAACGATGTGATGTGTGCTGTGCTTCACGGTGGCGTGGAAACTGGAAAAATACAATGAAAGAAAATGTTAAGGATTTAACAGGTTCTTACCGCGTTCTAGTATAATCCAGTTAACGATGTTGTTTAAGTCTAGATTAAACAATAACCGCGTAACTCTCAAAAACTGTGTTGAGTCTTTTGAAATTCAGGTATAGGTAATTTATATCAGCGGTGACCACAAGTCCCAAACTGTTTAAAACATTTTGCCAGCATTCTAGTTAGTTTGTTAGTTTTTTATCCTATTCTATTATTATGTAAATTTACATAATATAATGTTAATAAATTACAATACAATGTTAATTTATCATAATAATAATAAATTCATATCATAACAAAGACTTTTGAAAAATCAGGTATCCAGTTATCCACATCAGTGATTTACTTCTTTCGGATGTAAAAATAAGACTAGTCGGACTTAATGTCTTTACAGGAAATTGATTACGAATATATCACGTTGAGAAATAACAAGAAATGCACTGCATTTAGTTGCCAGCGCTTGTTTCTAAACGAGATGTACTGTCGCCCACGTGCATGTACGTTTGAGGAATAAATTGCTGTCTTGAGTTATTCGTTTTTATAATAACGACATAACATTTCAGAAGCGATATATTCCTATCTCACAATTCACGTGCCTGACAGTGGGAATAATTGTTATACATTTTTTTAAAGATAAACCCGATTCGCAGCGATAGCAAAAGGTCGAATCGTTTTATGCAAATGAATAATTCGTGTTCTTACCCGCTGTGTTTGTCGCCGTGGTAGTCAACATGTCTGACAGACCCGTCAGGCTGATGCAGGGAGTAGTAGCCCTTCACGACATCACCGTCGCGGGACTCGTGCTGGGACTTGTGGTCACCGGTGTGAGGGTCCTCCACTTTGTACTCGAACTCGTATTTAGGATGAGCCTGAAAATGAAAAGTGGTCATTGAGTTTCTATCAAATTGGTCTTCGATTCGTTACCTTTTATCACAATGTATTTTACAAAGTAGTGAGATAAGAAACTAAGATTTTCTATGGTCATAATATTTTTATATTCATATTCATTTTAGTTTCTGATTTATTTTAATTTTTTAATTTTTTTTCTTTTTAGGGATCCGTAGGTACTAAGCTATTCATAAATAAGCCTACGCTGTCCGTCCGACCTATTTAGGGCTGTAACTTTTGAACCGTAATATCTATAGGTAGACGGTTAAAATTTTCACACAATGTGCGTTATGTAAAAAAGTTAAAATTGGGGGGGGGGGTCCTCATACAAGAAACAAGTTTTTTATCAATTTTTTTCTTATAAATAATAAAAAAACCGGCCAAGTGCGAGCCTAAACCCGGAGAAAACAAAACTTTTTTGTAAGTTAATAGAACCCTCGGTGCGCGAGTAGCCCGACTTGCACTTGACCGGTTTTATTTTGATAACATGAACCTAATTTTCTATTAATATATTAAGTCTAACAAAATTAGCTGAAACTATTTTAAGGAGATTATCAGACCATCAAACTGAACAGCTTTCTATATGGGACCAATATCGAAACCGTGAAAAAAAATCTGCTTTCCAATACATTTCGGTCGAGTTATATTTGCAGTTTTGTATGGCACAGTTGTTTTTTTTCTCGATTTCGATATTGGTTCCATAGAGAAAGTTGTTCAGTTTGATGGTCTGATCATCTCCTTAAAATAGTTTCAGCTAATTTTATTAGACCTTATATAATTATTATTAATATAGAAGCCCTAAAGAATATTTTTAATTTCCAAAATACATTAAAGTGTTTGCCCTAAATTGGCTGCACACAGACATAATATCAGGTTTGTTACTGCATATACATAAACTCACAACCGTAATCCCTTTCGGGGTGGATAGAAACATTGCTAACTACTACCATATTATGAATAGATCATTCTCTTGCCCATTTCCCATTATTAGGAGTCGGTACAATAGATATAATACTAATTATTATCTAACATTAGATACATTGCAGCCTTATTGCATTTTATTAGAGTAACACACATTTTATTTCGCAATAACGAAAGTTGTTGAAGCGTCTAACTTAGTGTGATAACAGACGAAACTCTACAGTATAACAAGAAATAATATAAACCGGCCAAGTGCGAGTCAGTCTTGTGCTATAAATCTCGGAGAAAACAAAACTTTTTTGTTTATGTCACAGATCAAAAAACCTAAAGGAGATGTGAAAACACTGGCCCTGCCCGGCCAGTGTCGCAGCAATATGCGCAAAAACGGAACACATTGCTCGCGACAGTAATGATTAAATATATTATGAGGCTGAAAGCCAGTCGAGTTATTATATGTAAATAGTTTACGATGCTTGCGTAGTACTAAAGATTATTCGAACATTGAATTCTGATACCGCAATGGATAATGAGCACATTTAAGCTAACAAAATACTTTCTATCGCATGGTACTGGCGGTAATGCGACACTAGGTTTCGTACTCTAGATCTCTATGGTTTATGTTGTGTGGTGGTATGGTACGGAACCATCGGTGCTCGAGAAGCCTGACTCGCACTTAACCAGTTTTATTAGTTTAATCTTCCGGATATTCGGACTTATATACTTACATAGTAGTCGACAACGTGTCCATGGCCGTGGTCGTGTCCGTGTCCATGGTGGACCGGGATGTGCACAGCATGTGCGGGACCATCGTGGCGATAGATGTGCTGTGAGGAGTAACCGTGGCCGTGTTCGTGGCCATATTGAGCTGCCACAGCGGCGATTACGACAGCGAAGCACAATATCTGGAATTAAAAGATGGTGGGAATCATAGGCCGACAATATTATGATTCAACTTGTTTCGAGCCCAGTCATTAAGTAATGTGGAAAATATCAGGGAGGGATGTTGGGAGGGTATCAAAATGTAGATCAAAATTTGTTACATTTGGGACATAACTATACCATTTGCAATAAATACAGGTTATAAAATAAAATGGGACAGTTACTCTAAGGGGTGCTTCAGACCATAAAACTGAACAACTTTCTCTATGGGACCAATATCGAAATCGCGAAAAAAAATCTGCTCTCCCATACAAAACAGCAAACATAACTTGACTGAAATGTATGGGACAATTTGAGTAGTTTTTGCGTGATGCTCGATCAAACAAACAAACAAACAGACAGACAAAAAATCCAAAAATTGGTGATATGAAATCAGGGACACCTAAAAACTTCTTTTTTTTAAAATATCTTTTAAGTTTATGTAATATTTATAAGTTTTATAATAGTGTAGATAGATAATAGTTATTTTATAAAAAAATTTAATTTTCTTGTTCGCTCTACTGAATAAAAAATGAAGACTTGAAAGATGAAGAACAAAGATTAGGTTTCCCTTCAAGTCGTCAATGAAGGATAACGCAAGACTAATTTGGTAGCCATACATTTTTAGGGTTCCGTGCCTCAACAGGAAAAAACGGAACCCTTATAGGATTACTTTGTTGTCCGTCTGTCTGTCTGTCTATCAAGACCCTTTTTTATTTTCAGGCACTTAAGAGAGTAAAGTACTATTCGTTTTGGGAACACTGCTCAAAAGGAACTTGCAGCTTGCTCTAGAAATAAACCGGGTATTGTTTTGCCTTTTTTTACCTTTGAGATCATTGTTGTTACACTATTATGTTTAACTGTTGTGTTAATGTTACAAACTCCAAAAAGTTACTAATGCATGCAACCAAAGCCCACGTCTTTTATATTGTTAGCAAAATAATATTCAAGGCAATATTGATTTCACTTTAAATTATAGACTGTTCATATTGTTCAAAAGTATGCAGTGTTTGCAATTATTTCATATAACTGTTTGCACAATTTAATTGATTATGTTCACATATTATTTTATTTCCACCTTTTTGGTAATAAAAAGGGTACCAGGTGTACCAATAGCCGTTACATCTAGAAGGGAAATTAGATGTCATATTTAAAATATATATATCGCTGAAAAAAATCCAAAAAAACAACATGCTTGACTCATTAAAACAGGGATTTAATTATTATATTTACATAATCAACATAATTTAAATAACATAACAATTCTTAGAATAAGGCAAAAGTTAGGTATAATCACAGAATTAATGATGTGTATGGTGGACTGGCTCGATGTGTTTGGCGTGACCCTTGCGTTCCACTTGAGCGTTGAATCTGGAGAAATAACACAAATAATGATTAATTAATCACACAACAAGCTTTGGATGTTATAATTATAAGATGTTTAAGATAACCATCCCCCAGATTATTTATATGAAATGATTTCATGATAGTTACCCGCTGTGTTTGTCGGCGTTGTAGTGAACGATCCTGACGGTACCGTCAGCCTCGTGCAGGCTGTAGTAGCCCTTCACGACGTCACCGTCACGGGTTTCGTGCTGCGACTTGATATCACCGGTGTGCTTGTCCTCCACATGGTACGCGAACTCGTATTTGGGGTGAGACTGTGGAAAAATACAATTATCAAGATGGTGACGAACATTAGGTAATATAATTATTAGTGGAGTCGAATCACTTACGTAGTGCTCATGGTGCTCTTTACCATGGTGAGCGGGAGCAGCGTGAACCACAGGGGCAGCCTTGTGAACCACAAGGGCAGCCTTGAAAACCACAGGAGCAGCCTTGTGAACCACAGGAGCAGCCTTGTAAACCACAGGGGCTGCCTTGTGAACCAATGGGATAGCGTGGTGGTTAACAGAGGCGTAGTGCTCGACTGCAGGCGTGAAAAGGTGGTTTTCGTAGTGCTGGGGCTCGTGGTGTGTCTGGTGCAGTACGATCGACTGTGAGGAGATGGCGTGGTGACCGTGACCTTGACCGTGCTCAGCTTGTGGACGTGCGGCTGCGACGCACACAGCGGCGGCGATGAGGATGATCTAAGTGCGAAAGTTTTTATTTAAGGGGGTTGCAGAGGGGTCAATTTTATACAAAACTTTGACGCACAATACGCGTAGACGGTATTAATATAAGTTACTTCGTATATATGGAAAAACAGTTTAGAAACTCTAGATGCCGCGTCACAAATAAGATTTGTCTATACTATTATAAAACTGTAACAGGAAGTTTGTCTGTACATTGAAGATATTAACAAAAAAAAGTTACGATATGGTTTTTAGGTGTCCCTGATTCCATTTCACCAATTTTTGGATTTTTTGTCTGTCTGTTTGTTTGTGTGTTTGTTTGGGTGTTTGTTTGTTTGAACGAGTATCACGCAAAAACTACTGAACCAATTTTGATGAAACTTTTTTTGTTTGATAGCTTATGATCTGACTTAAAATCTTGTATATAGTTTGTGCGGACGAAGTCGCGGGTTAACGCTCGTAATTTATAAAATAATTACGAAGATATAAAGCTTTGAAATTTTTCATACAAAATTTTAAAAGCTTTATATCTTCGTAATTATATTATAAATTGCAAATGTTATTTGTGACGCGGCAACTAGATTTTTACGATATGGTTATGAATATTCGTTTATGAATATGAATATTCGTACTGTTTGTACAGGGTGGAAAGTTAAGATGGGACACAAAGGGCAGCTACCAGAAGCATTACAGCTACAAGAAAACGTTCTTACGAGACTAACCTTAACTTTTAGAGCACTTTACTTCCGCATTCACAGATTTTGAAAAACTGTTTACTGTCATCGAGAAAAACTGCAATTTTCCTTTTTTTATCCCATTCGATCCTCTTACTGATAAAGTCGGGTGATAAAGAGTTGCCACCTCTCAATCTGCCAGAACTCTATGGTTGCCAGCCCCAAAGAAGTCATTTTTGAACCTGGAAACCCTAGAGTTGCGGCAGACTGAGTGGTGGCAACCTTAGTATTTCCAGTTCTTTAGATTAGTCTCCTTTTGATGGCATCTCTTTTTTTTCCCAAACAGATAGGTGGAAATTTTTTTACCAAAAATCATAATGGAAAATGTTGCAAGATTTTTCTAGGCAACCTGGTGGCGTCGTATGAACCTCTGTGTAAACATTCACTTGAATTACATTTCGTTCACCAAAGAAATAGGTAAATAATTTTACGGTCGGAATTTAAAGTCCTATGGTTTTATAAAATTACTGTAAACCATAATGTGAAGGCTTGTGATGAAAAAGTATGTCCGTATGTCTACTTCCAATTCTCATCATAACATCTCTCTGCATCATAACATCTCTTCTCCTATAATGTTTCGACTTATGATCATCCGCCAGTCTGGTTTTTGTATGAAGTTCAGAAGATTAAATGTTATAGTGTAATGTTGTGGAAAAGAGCGTAGGTATGTGAGCTTGAGGCTCTACTTTTACTGTTTGCGTATGATTACTTCGTAAATCTATTATTGCTTTGGTAAATCATCTGATTCCTACTTAGCAAATATATAACTTTATGCTTTTAAAAGGCAGTTTTCTTTTCCTCTTACCTCTTCTTGTCTTAATATCATTCATCTATCATCCCAAATTATGGTAGACACATGAATAGTGACAATAGAACTAGTCCATCATTGTGAGCTATGGAAACAGCTACTGGTTGATGTTGTTCTTAGAGATAGCATCAGAAATGAAGTAATAATGTCAGAGAACTAAAGTAAATGACGTAGCCTTGAAAATTTGCAAGCTGAAGTGGCAATACGCTTATAATATCTGCTGAAGAACTGGTAACTGATAAAGAGTATGTGTTCTAGAACAAAGACTTTAAACTAGAGAGGTTATTACATAAGTAATTAAGGAGTAAACCACCGGCCCGCTGACTACGTGAAATAAATAGCTAGTAAGAAGACCGAAGATAGAGATTGATGCGCGCCTTGGGAGAGAATGATTTTAGTTTCGGAAGATGTCAGGCTGATAGTTCTTTTTCACATCGTTCTTGATTAAAACAGTAGGTACTAGAAGATCTGTGGAGATCAACATGGTTGTGATTGGGCTCTTAACATCCCACGAGTAATTTCTTGGTTTGACTCTTATCATCGAACTTGTTGTGTACATCAACTAATTCAGTAAACAGTTCAAATATCCTTTTCCTCATTGCTTAATAAAATTCCACCCCTATGCCGATTTCTTCCGTCTCTTCTCTAATGCGATATGTATTATTTAGGGTACTAATTACTATCTAATTAATACAAATTACTTAGTACTAATTAAAACAATGTTACTCTATGTAATGCAATATTGTATTTTAATTGTACTTTGTATATTTAGTTTTGTTTAAAAGATGTGTGTTGTAGAGTTTCTGGCCGCATCTTCTCTCAACGAAACACCTTCCGACGCGGTGGTAGACTCAAAAAATGACGTCAAAAAGCTATCTATGTGATATTATTTTGAATAAAAAAATTTTGAATTTTGAATTTTATCATAAATTTTGTCATGTTTTCTCAATATTCATCAGGCATAAATCAAAATCATACCAAAAAGGTAATGCAAAACTGGCACAATTCGGAACCCCCAAATTTATGGCCCTATAAATAAAAGATAGTATATAAATGAAATCCTCAACTGTTGTAGATTACTCATACAGGGTCCTTCTTAATATGCTGACACTTTTTTTAGAGAATATTCAGACTATCAAACTGAACAACTTTCTCTATGGGACATAGAAATCGTGAAGAAAAAAACAACTGTCCCATACATTTAGCTCGAGTAGGTTTACAGTTTTGTATGGACGAGCAGATTTTTTTTTGCGTTTTCGGTGAATGTTGTTCGGTTTGACGGTCTAATCATGTTCTTAAAAAGTGTCAGCATTAAAACTTTTGTGTACTTACCTACAATTTTGTTAAAAATCTAAAAGGTGCCAAGACAAACCCAAATGAAGGTTTTTGGTGTCATCATAAAAATGTTAATATAAGACAATGTATATAAGGTCTAACAAAATAAGGTGAAACTATTTTAAGGGGATGATGAGACCACCAAACTGAATAACTTTCTCTATGGGACCAATATCGAAATCACAAAAAAAAAACTCAGCTGTTCCATACAAACCTACTCGACCTAAATGTATGGGACAGCAGATTTTTTTTTCGCGATTTCAATATTGGTCCCATAGAGAAAGTGGTTCAGTTTGATGGTCTGATAGATAAAAATAAAAAATAAATAGTTTCACCTAATTTTGTTAGACCTTATATATTAATAAAATAAAATAAATAAAACTTTAATTACATTTTTCGCAACATCAAGTTTTTTGACTTGTGCTGTTGTTGTATTCATCCAGCGCAATTTTCACAATGTTCAACATATATAACTATAGATAATTGCAGAATTAAAATACTGTTTGTGTTAATAGACTATTCTCTACACACTAAAAACATTAACTTATTTATCAAGCATCATGTGGTTTCACTTATTATTTGCGAGCATAAAAATTTGCTTTTAATGCTTGAATCCTAGTAAGAATCCGAGTACGAGATGTAAGTAAATATTTTTACATTTTCCCACTGACAATTTAATCCAAAATCGTAAATAAACAGTATTTTATATAAATATTAATTCTTTTTAAACTTCGAAAACCGGCGAGATGGAAAAATATTATCATCAATTATTATTCAGTTACCAATTCTGGAGAAATGGTTTCCAGTTTTCAAATAAAATATTTAGAAATAAAAAAATACTATTGAGGGCAGCACAATAGGCCCGGTACTCTCTTAAGAAAACAACGCAAAAGTAATATTCACAGTAAGTTTTTATTTGGCAGTTCATTGTTTGGCAGTATAAAATGTATCAAAACAACATTACAGAAACATAAAACAATCATTAAACATAGATAAAGATCATAGAAAGGTAAAAACAAGTCGATTCAATTGTCATTGCTTAATGATGATAATGATGATGCTTCTCAGGAACGATGTGGTGGGTGCTGTGCTTCACGGTGGCGTGGAAACTGAAAAAAAAAAATATATAAGTTGTCAGAAAAAAGTTATGAAACTTACCAGGAAGCTCGCATAGGTATTGTCTATACCTTGGAGTACAGAGTGCTTAACACGCGGTGAAACATAATAATACTCCTTGGTGGTCGGTAATGATCGTTCTTATTTCGTAAATTCCCATCGTTGTCTTCGACGTTACTTTATCCCTTTCTAATCCAACGACAAAAATTTTAGCTCCTGTCATACATTACGTCACGTCATTGGATAGAAAGGGACACAAAAACATTGGAAATATCGACGACGCGACGGAGACGTACAAAAAAAGGTCACACATTACCGACTGCCATGGCCTTTTTTTATTGTTTCCATGCTTATAAAGAAGATTGGCATCCTTTATGATTCTAAAATCCTTGAACTAACTTATAAAATTATAAAGTTGTCAGAAAATAATAAAAATATTTAGTAAGTAAATAAATGGTATGGTATTGGCACAGTATAAGAAAGAAGATCTATTACTTGATACAGTACGGACACTCTCTTCCTCCCAGCAACTTTTTACCTCACCCCCTCTATTGCCCTCTGATTACCCGGCAGTTACCTAAGAAGAAGATTTTAAGGTTCAATTTCTTTGGTTTCGCATGTGCTGACGTCATCTTGTCAATTTCAATTTTTTGTATGCAGTGTCCGAATTGTGGTATTGGTATGGTATTTAGTATGGTAAATGTTTAGGAAGACCTGATATTGACTGAAATTGATATTAATTAGGGATACAATGAAGGATCCTCCCAGAGTAATGAAACATGAATTTGTTTGACGCTAAGCACCCTCGATACGACAATTGCTGACCGGCTAATTATTTCAGTACATTTATGAGTGCTTGTGAAATTGATATCATTAGCATCCATTTAAACTAAGAGTTTACCCATCAAACTGAACAACTTTTACGATGGGAGCTAAACGATCGGAGCAAAAATCAGCTGTTGCATAGATTTCAGTAGAGTTAGCATTGCAGTTTAGTATGGAACAGCTGATTTTTTTTTATCCGATCGGTTAGCTCCCATAGTAAAAGTTGTTCAGTTTGATGGGTAGACTGTTAGTTTAAAAGGATGCTAATGATATCAATTTCACCCTGTATATTTCTTATAAAACAGTTACGTGACTGACAGACAAAAAACGCACGACCTAAACCGCCGCCTAACCGCCTAAGACAGAAATTTGGAAAATGGATTCCATGGAGGATGTAGGGGTGCACTAAGAAAGGATTTTTCGATATTTAAATTTCACGCAAACGAAGTCATTGGCGAAGAAGAACGAACGGTGCCCTTACCCGCTGTGTTTGTCGCCGTGGTAGTCGACATGTCTGACGGAACCGTCAGGCTGATGCAGGGAGTAGTAGCCCTTCACGACATCACCGTCGCGGGACTCGTGCTGGGACTTGTGGTCACCGGTGTGGGGGTCCTCCACTTTGTACTCGAACTCGTATTTAGGGTGAGCCTGAAATCAAAAAGGTTTAACCTTGGTCAGTGCGCTGATATCAAGTATAGGATATTACCATTGACGCGCTCCATACAAACGAAGCTTGTTTAGGGGTTCAAAACTAACCAATTAAAGTTAATGAAATTTTCAATAATCCAGGCTTCAGGACGAAAAAGGGACGAAGATGGGATCGAAGATGTAGCGAGCTTACCAGACTGTAGTTTCGGGGGGGGGGGGGGGTGTATTTAATTTTAGGGGGGGGATATTAATAGAAAAACAATGAAAACAAACAACAAATACTCGGATTTCGGGGGGGACAAAACCCACCTATCCCCTGGATGCGTGCCTGTATTGAGTCAGATTTTCGTTATCGTTTTCGATATCGAAATATACACTTTCAAAGCTTGGATTAATTTAAGATTTTTATGGAATAACTTTAAAACTAAACATTTTAACAAAAATCTGACTAAATACAATCATACAGATTAGTTTCTAGATTATTTTTAAAAATGTCATTGACTTTAATTGGTATTAAAATATAACCAACCTTCGTTTGTATGGAACGCGCCAACGGTTATATACCCTTAACCTTAATTTATCTGTTGTTATGCCACGAAAAGGTACTTTTACCCACCGTGACCTGATTTCGATACAAAAAATTCTTAACATTAAAAACTACTTGTTCTAAAACTGGAACTTTTTAGACTTTTAAATCGACTTCAACTTACATAGTAGTCGACAACGTGTCCGTGATCATGGCCGTGACCGTGTCCGTGGCCGTGGTGGACCGGGATGTGCACAGCATGTGCTGGACCATCGTGCCGAGAGATGTGCTGCGAAGAATAAGCGTGGCCGTGTCCGTGGCCATATTGAGCGGCCACAGCGGCGATCAGGGCGGCGAGGCACAGCACCTGTTATAAGAATTCTTGTTTTAACTGCATTGATTTAACTGTGATTAATATGATTTTTTTATGAATATCTCGATGTAAGTCATTATCGTAATCGTATGGTATAGTCTTGTATCAATAAATTATATGATTATTGTAAGTTTAAAATGTTTTTGTTCGTCATTAAGAGTATATTTTTGCGAGTTTTTAAGTAATGTAAATACTTAAATTACAGTTATTATCTTTCAGGCACTTGCACATGAAGTTTTTAAAACAATGTTTACACTTATTAGCCGTATGTGAACACTGCAGTGAACTTGTTATGCCAAAATGCATTGCTTTTATTCTTTTTAATTACCTTTGAGATCATTTTGTATTTATGTTGTTGCTGTTGTTATTGAAACTAAGTTTAAAACTGAACTGATGCATACTAACTAAATTCAACGTCTTTTATATCGATAACAAACTATATCCAAGGCAATATTGATTTCACTCTAAATTATAGGCAGTTAAAATTATTCTGAAGTATGCAGTGTTTGCAATAATTTCGTAAAACCGTTTGCTCGATATAGCAACCCACACTTAGCAGTGTGACATTGCCACAGTATTGTTATCAATAAATTATGCAACTCCTTTTTGTATAATGCATATATAAAAAACAAACAAAAAAATTGTCTATCAGATAACGAAGTTGCAGCAACTACGTAAGTTCATAAAAACTGATTATAACGGCACAGATATTATAGTAAATAACGGTGACCCTCAGAGTTTCTAACTATTAAAACAATAAAGTAGATTTTATAATCATTAGAAATCTGGATCAATTAGGAATGTTTTTCAATTGAGGACGAAATAAACATTAATAATTGGTTGCTAAGAATAATTTATTCTTTATTAAAGTATTGATGTAATCAACACGTAATTATAAACGTCAAATATAAGGTATAGCAAAACAAGTTGTAATCGATAGTGTTCGGATTTAGTAGTATTACAGTGCCGTGTAAAAACTGTCTAAATGGTAGCAGAATCTTTATTTAGAACTCTACTTTAATTAGTAGAAATTACTCTATTCTTAAATTTGCAGTCAAGTAAGAGTTTACTAATAATATGTATTAGCGATAACCCGCTACTTTGTCCGCACAAATTATATACCAGATTTTAATTTAGAGCATAAGCTATCAAACAAAAAAAGTTTCATCAAAATCGTTTCAGTAGTTTTTGCGTGATGCTCGTTCAAACAAACAAACAAACACAAACAAACGCACAAACAGACAGACAAAAAATAAAAAAATTGTTGACATGGAATCAGGGACACAAAACCATATAGTAACTTTTTTTTTTAATATCTTCACACACTTCTGTTACAGTTTTATAATAGTTTAGATATATTGTATAGATTTGACTTTGTTACAAAACAAAATTTTTTTTATACCACTATTGGAGAACTGTGTCTTTGCTAATGCTATATTTTAAAGTTACAACCGAGTTGAAGCATACACTGGAGACTTGGCTGTCATTTCTTACAAATGAACAAAGTTTCAAATTTATACATTAATTAGAAGTAGGTTAAAAGTTACATACAGATGAAGCTAATATTAGCGTGTTAAAAAACGGACAAGAGGAGATAAGCAAATGTATGCAGGAATACATCATACTATTTTTTGCCATGTTTCCTACCAAAGGAGGTGAGGGTAAAAATTTGTGGGGGGCAAGGACTGTCTGTACTTGATCCTCTTTCTTATACTGTGGTAGAATGTAAGACAAATTTTCTGACTTATTTAAGGGTTTCGGAAAATAATACTTAGTAACTTTTATACTACTCGTTTCAGAATGGATTCGTGTTAAAATGTGGTTGTCTAATAAATTGCCTTTCGAGGATAAAAATGTCGCAAAAGAATTATCTACACGTTTTAGATTTCAGACAATCAATCACGTCAGCCTACTTGAATCCGCCGCTGGGCATCATATAGGCCTCCTTGTTGTTGCATCTCTTGTCACATTTTTCAATCTATCTATCTATACTATTATAAAACTGTAACAGGAAGTTTGTCTGTCCATTGAAGATATTAACAAAAAAAAAGTTACGATATGGTTTTTAGGTGTCCCTGATTCCATTTCACCAATTTTTGGATTTTTTGTCTGTCTGTTTGTTTGTTTGTTTGTTTGTGTGTTTATTTGAACGAGCATCACGCAAAAACTACTGAACCGATTTTTATGAAACTTTTTTGTTTGGTAGCTAATGATCTGACTTAAAATCTGGTATATAATTTGTGCGGACGAAGTCGCGGGTTAACGCTCGTACTATTATAAAACTGTAACAGGAAGTTTGTCTGTACATTGAAGATATTAACAAAAAAAAAGTTACGATATGGTTTTTAGGTGTCCCTGATTCCATTTCACCAATTTTTGGATTTTTTGTCTGTCTGTTTGTTTGTGTGTTTGTTTGTGTGTTTGTTTGTTTGAACGAGTATCACGCAAAAACTACTGAACCGATTTTGATGAAACTTTTTTTGATAGCTTATGATCTGACTTAAAATCTGGTATATAATTTGTGCGGACGAAGTCGCGGGTTAACGCTCGTTAATAAATAAAATTAATACTTAAATAAATAAATTCCTTATAAGTTTCTCTATGATTTCTCTCAGATTTACCATAATAAAGTAAAAAGCAAAATAATTTTTTTTAAGAAAACCCACGGCACATGTAAACTTTGTAATGTAGAAAGGAGTAAATAATTTATTTATTTATTTTTATTTATTTATTCTATGTTTACAATACACAATATCATCATTACAGGTTTTTTCCTAATTCGATGACATTGACAACAACATTTTTGTTATTTACTTAGGTACACATAAATGTTTAATCGTCAATTCTGTGAACTTGGCCAGTGTACAATGAAATAAGTCTACTTCTTTGGAAACGTCATTTAATATACGTAGTGCTGTTGTAGTCGGGGCGTGCGACAAAACGTTAGTCCTACAGGAGGGCAATGCAAACAATTGGGGCCTGGGCCCCCTCCGCAACCGTGTGTTCGGGACCTGCAAGCTAATTGCTTTTAATATTTTCGGATTATTAAGTTTGCCTCTTAATATTTTAAAAAAGTATAACGCAAGGCCTAGTTTTCTCCGGACTTCTAAACTATTATAACCTACCATACCTAAAACAAAAAGAGTCGGGTACATAAGAGGGTAAAAGGGATAGACGCCATACAATTTCCAGTAAATATATCGAGTGAATTTATTTTGAATTTTTTCGATCATTGTTATATATTTAGCCTCATGAGGATTCCAGATAATTGCGCTGCTTTCAAGTCGGCTCCTAACCAGTGCATTGTACAAAGCTTTTACGGTGGCGATGTTGTGGAAATCCCGTGTTTGACGTAAAATAAAACCTAAATTTCGATATGCCTTTTTACAAATACTGGTAATATGATCACGGAATGTGAGATCTTGTGAAACGCAGACCCCTAGATCACGGACAGAAGTAATCCTTGACAAACTCCTTTCGTCAATTGTGTAGTTGTGGCGTAGTGGCTGCTGCGCCCGTGTACATGACATCACGTTACACTTCGACACGTTAAAGGAAAGTTTGTTGTCTTTACTCCACTGAACTACTCTATCAATATCCCTTTGTAAGCGTACGCAGTCCTCTTCCGTATCTACAGACAAAAATAATTTAAGGTCGTCCGCAAACAAAAGGCACTCCGCGTCTTGTACTACCCCAGGTAAATCATTTATCATAATGATAAATTCTAATGGTCCCAGATTACTGCCTTGACTGACACCTGAATATGTAACATAGGTGTCAGATATATATCCCGCATAGTCTACGTATTGCTTGCGATCCTTTAAATAACTGGAAAAAAAACGGAGTAATATTGGAGTAAAACCTATTTCAGCTAGTTTATATAAAAGAATGTCGTTATCCACAGTGTCAAACGCTTTTTTATAGTCGAAGTACGCAATATCTACTTGCCCGCCGACACGAGCATCTAAAGCAGGCGCCGCGTACTCCATAAAACACATTAGGTTGGTGTGTGTTCCGCGACCCGTTCTGAAACCATGCTGAGCATCCGTTAGTCTCGCACTCACTTGTGTGTAAATCGATGAGTGTATGACTGACTCAAATACTTTAGCAACAGTTGACAATACAGCTACTGGTCTGTACCCCGACACTTCAGTGCCTGAGCCACCCTTTGGTCTGGTGTCACTCGACTGACCTTCCACTCTTCGGGATAAGTAGCTGTAGTCAGACAAACGTTAAATAAATGTAGAAATGGGCGAGAAAGGACGGACGCACAATCCTTTATTAAATAGGGCGGTATGCCATCAGGGCCGGATGATTTCTTAGGTTTTAGGCGTTTAAGCGCAGCACATACATCTTGAAAAGTTAAGGAAGGAATATGGACTCGAGCGGCGGTATCGCCGACGGTAGCCGCGGTCTCCGCGTCCAATCGTGGGGGGGTCTGTTTATACACAGATTGGAAATATTTAGCGAAGGCGCGCGCGCATTGATCATCTGGCAATATAGTTCCATCCCTTGTTATAGGGGGTGCACCTCTCTTGGCTCTTAAGTTTTTCACGTAGGCCCAAAAAGAATTAGGGTCTCGCAAAAACTTGGATTCAACCTGACCTATGTGACTATCATACGCGAGCTCTATTTTGCGTTTTAATATTGCCCGATAATTAGAAAAGATGTTGTAATCATAAGAAGACCTACTTGTTTTATAAGATTTATGCCATCGTGCTCTTGCTTTTAAAAGATCAATATTAATAATATTTTTGTAAAACCCCCGACTAAAAGAAAGTAGGTAAGTAGCGAATTATAATAAACTAACCCAAGACAGTCCGTCGGGGCTGCCATTCCGTGCCCTGAAATGAACTTAAATTTTGCAGTTTTATGAGTTTGTGTCTACATTCTACAATGTATGTAAGTTTGTTCCTTTGTGGCACACTAGAGAAAAAACGCGTTGACCGTTTTTGATTATTCTTACGTCAATCGATTTGTCTTAATCTTGCAAGTGTCACTGAAGACATGACAGTAATCAAAATTAAATGTGGCGACAACCAGACGCCATATTGTGAAAAATAAAAATAAATGTTGACGAACTATATTGAGTAGGGTATCATTGAATAGGTATTTGAAAATCATCGGTTCTAATCATAGGTTTTTCTTATCATTTTCCATTTGGAATGACCATTTAGGATCTGTAACGATTTAAAGAAAAAAAAAAAACTAAAAAGTGTAAAATAAAAAAATTAAGTAATTAAAAAACTTAAAAAAACCGTCTGCGTAAAAAGTCAACTTTAAATGAATACTAAAAAGAAAAAAGCAAGACTAGTAGTCTAGAATTCTTTTAAGTAATATTGAAGTGACTTCAACAGTCGGGACCCATTAAAAATTCTAGACCGGATCAAATGTTCCCAATAAGTAGCCCAATAGGTAGGTCCCGACTTGAAGTAGCTTCAATAAAAGAATTCTAGACTTCTAGACTTGTTTTATTATTTTCAGAGGAACTATTCGTAAGAGCTTCCTGATCGCCCAAAATAGACAGGACATCCTAAGGAACATCAGATACCTTGATTGCTTATGGCCTTACTGTCTAAACTTTTATAAAACTGTACCTAACAGAAGTGTGAGTACATTGATATTTACAAAAAAAAGATTATGATATTATCGTTTTCAAACTTTTTAAAAGTATTTCTGTTTGTTTGTTCGAGCATCACACAAAAACTACTGAACCCATTTTGATGAAACCTTTTTTTGCTTGATAGGTTATTATTTGACTTAAAATCTGGCAAATTTACCTAAAATTTGAGCGGACGTAGTTGCGGGTAAACTCCGTTAGAAATCCACTTAAAAAAAATAGAAAGTGTAAGGTAGTCGTTTGCTACAACTTTATCGGTCGCATCTATTTTTGCCAAGTGTCATCTTCCCACAGTTTGGATCAAGTTTGGATAACCATTTAGACAATTATAACTACAGTGATTTTTTAATGTTATTTTATAGATAGTATTGTTTTTTTTTTCTCGCACAAACCGAATAAAATTATGTGTATTCAGAACTCAAATTAGACACACGTGCGAAATAGTTTCGTGTAATTTAGTTATTAACTTTTGTTATACTCCATTTCACGTAGGATGGGTGTGTGAACCAAGCAATTTTTGCACTTATTATGTGGGCATAAGAGTCCTGTCAGGACTAATTCGTATGTGAAACGCCGTATAGTAACGGCACGGCCTTAGTTTGAATGAATGGCAATGAAAATAAAACAAAAGTAAAGGGATTAAGGTATTTAGGTCTGAGATCAAAAGATATACGATATTGAGCAATAATTTTGTCCTTTAAATGCAATTATGCATTGTAAAATAATACGGTTACCTGTAAATTAATATGTTACGTAAAATACTGTTCTTAGCGGTAGGTATTACACATGTGGTCCAGATTATGAGTAGAGTGTGATTACAAAAAATCTACAATGAATACTGGTTCAATTTTTTTTTAAACTCGTTTTGAGACCACATTTTTCGATGTATAAAATCATGAGCTTTCCTTCTGAACAGCAACACATACAATACAGCTTTTGCTAAGTTAACAACAAAATGATATTGTTAAAGGTAATTTAAATAAATATAATTATATATTTTTATTTTTTTTAATACAAATATTAAAGAGTAATTTTTTTATTATCAGGTTTTACCCCTCACTGCACTACTAGCCGTAGCTTACGGCGGAGGACATTCACATTATTCAGTCGAGACCATTGTCAAGCATGAAGAACCAAAGGGGCACAAGGGTCATTCGCATGGCCACGCTGTATCTTCTCAAAGTATATACCGACATGATATTGGCCACGAGCATGGCCATGAAGATCCTCACTACGAAACTTCTTATCATTACCAAAGTGCTCCTGCTTATGAATCCCATTCAGCTTCTGAATCGCATGGACAATCTTTACCTACTCAAAGTGTGATTCATCATGAGAGCGATCATGGTTACAGCCACCATAGTTCGGGCAAATCTGATTCAGAATCTCATGGTCATGCTGTATCCTCTCAAAACGTAGTGCATCACCAAAGTGGTCATAATGAAGGTCATCAATCTTCTGGCCAGTTAGCTTATAAACATCATGAAAGTGCTGCCTCTCCCAAGTCTCATTCCCATGGACACGCTGTCTCCTCTCAAAATGTGGTACTCCACCAAAGTGGTCACGGTCACAGCGAACAATCTTCAAGCCAATCAGCTTCTAACAACCATGAAAGTGCTGCCGCTCACAAGTCTCATTCCCATGGACATGCAGTATCTTCTCAAAATGTAGTACTTCATCAGAGTGGCCACAGTCAGGGCCATGAGTCTTCAGGTCAATCAGGTTCTGACTACCATTACAGTGAACCCGTTTATGAATCTGCTCATAAGTCCCAAGAGCACGGACATGCTGTGTCTTCTCAAAGTATAGTTCATCATCACAGCAATCACGGCAAAAGCCAAAGTCAATCTTCTGGCCAATCAGATTCTATAAAACATGAAAGTGCTGGCGCTTACAAATCTCATTCCCATGGGCATGCAGTATCTTCTCAAAATGTAGTACTTCATCAGAGCGGCCACAGCGATGGCCAGGAGTCATCAGGTCAATCGGATTCTTCCTACTACCACAGTGCTCCTATTCAAGAGTCCAATTCTGCGTCTCAGTCGCATGGACACGCTGTCTCCTCTCAAAATATGGTACTCCACCAAAGTAGTCACAATGAACAATCTTCTGGCCAATCAGCTTCTAACCACCATGAAAGTGCTGCCGCACACAAGTCTCATTCCCATGGACACGCTGTCTCCTCTCAAAATGTAGTACTTCACCAGAGCGGCCACAATTACGGTCATGAGTCATCAGGTCAATCGGGTTCTTACTACTATCACAGTTCACCCGTTCAAGAATCTGGTCATGAGTCCCAAGAGCACGGGCATTCTGTGTCTTCTCAAAATATAGTTCATCATCACAGTGCTCAAGGCAAAAGCCAAAGTCAAACTTCTGGCCAATCAGCTTCTAACCACTATGAAAGTGCTGCCGCTCACAAGTCTCATTCCCATGAACACGCTGTCTCCTCTCAAAATGTGGTACTCCACCAAAGTGGTCACAGTCACAGCGAACAATCTTCCGGCCAATCAGCTTCTAATCACCATGAAAGTGCTACCGCGCACAAGTCTCATTCCCTAGGACACGCGGTCTCCTCTCAAAATGTAGTACTTCACCAGAGCGGCCACAATCACGGTCATGAGTCATCAGGTCAGTCGGGTTCTTACTACTATCACAGTTCACCCGTTCAAGAATCTGTTCATGAGTCCCAAGAGCACGGGCATTATGTGTCTTCTCAAAATATAGTTCATCATCATAGCGCTCAAGGCAAAAGCCAAAGTCAATCTTCTGGATATTCATCTTCTAACCATGAAAGTGCTACCGCTCACAAATCTCATTCTCATGGGCATGCAGTATCTTCTCAAAATGTAGTACTTCACCAGAGTGGCCACAGTCAGGGCCATGAGTCATCAGGTCAATCAAGTTCTTCCCACCACAGTGCACCTGTTCAGGAGATCCACTCTGCATCAAAATCTCAGGGACATGCTGTCTCCTCTCAAAATGTGGTACTTCACCAAAGTGGTCATAGTCATGGCAAAGAATCTTCTGGTCAATCTAGTTCCTACTCAGCGTCCCATGGACAAGCTGCATCCTCTCAAAACCAAGTCCACCATGAGAGCAGCCACGGTCATAGCCAAAGTCAGTCTTCAGGACAATCAGCATCTTCGAATCACCATAGTGCTGAAGTGCACAAGACCCATTCCACTTCTCAATCTCACGGACACGCCTCGTCTTCTCAAAATATAGTTCTTCATCACAGTGAATCATCGGGAAAAAATGGTGAATCTCACTATGTGGATTACTACGTAAGTTTGTTTTTACATCTTCTCTTCTACGTTTTCTCTCGTACATCTTCATATGAGTTATTATATATATTCTAAAGATTGCGAAGGACAAATTAAAAAGAAAGATAATAATTGCTGGTAAATTTTCAGTCTTACCCCAAATACGAGTTCGAGTACAATGTGGAGGACAAGCACACCGGTGACATCAAGTCCCAGCACGAGTCCCGTGACGGTGATCTTGTGAAGGGCTACTACAGCCTGCACGAGCCTGACGGTACCATTAGGATAGTCGAGTACATCTCCAACAAGCACTCGGGGTAAGAATCTTTAATATGCCATCGGTTTTCGATTACTAATAAAAAACTGGACAAATTCGAATCTGGAGTCGGACATTTCCATGCTACCAGTTGTTTTAAGAGGCTATGTAAAAAAAATAGGATTCTTCAAAGCGTCATATATCATGAAGTACTAACAGTAGGAGTATGATTAGCGGATATGTGTATATTGAACATATAATTGATGTTTTGATTAGAGCCAAAACACGATTAAGACACATTTTCTCGATAGAAAAACAAGCCAAAGTAGCCTCCGTTTTTATTTATAAACGCTTGGAACTGCTAAACGGTCAATAATAGAAACACGAGACTTGATTTAAAAGTAAGAGATTGATATTTTACAAATTTTAATTAGAGCAGAATTGAACTTACCTAAATAGTACAATCACAATTAAATAACGTTTGTTTTACGCTTGCGTCGCCCTATCTCTTTCTCTCGCATCAGGCAGTAATATAAGCTATCACACGCCCATTTCGCTTTAATTATTTTTTGACATAGGCCCTTAACATGGTTATTATACAATGTCGAAACATGTGTCGCTAGTAATAGCTACTATGGTCATAGTAATGTTCTAATTATTTTCCTTGACTCTTTATTGAAAAGTGTAGCCCGATTGCTATCAAGCGGTATAATTATCACTTAATTTAGTTTTTTGACGTGCAACTTTCATATCGGTCAGTAGGGATATTATTAAGAAATATGTTATGACAAGATCGCTTATTGCTTTGGAAGTATGGTACCTACCGGCATTATTTCATTACCATTATTTAGAGGATAGAAGCCATTACTCCGTACAAGGTGTTTCACTTACTCCACTGCTGCTTCGTCCCTGATTCAGCCTACCTGATTTTTAGAAGTGTTGACATTAATGCTGTTTTATTTCAGTTTCAACACGATTGTTAAGCATACCGGAAAGGCGCTCCATGAGGAACCAAAACATCACCATTGAATTCGATTAGATCTCCTATAGTTCAAAGAATGTGTTCCTAGTCTTAAGTGTTTAATAATTTATTGTTATTAGATTAACGACTGTATTTTAGCAACTATCGTTTTGTATGCCATTCATTACCTATTTATAATAGATGTTGTTTTCTTGTTTGTTCAAAAACTATTATTACTTACTTAAGATTAACAACGTTATTAAACTTTTTAAGCATTATCTTCGTAAATTTTAATCAATAATTTAAGATTACAGTAGTTACCTGGGCGATGGAGCTTTGCTAGGCGTTTTTCGAGTTTCCCGTGTGAGTTGACAGATGTTGTAGAGTAGTTTTAGCCAAAACTACAACAACAGCTGTCATATACACAACATTGTTATAACAACAGCAACATTTTTCAGTTTACACTGCTATCGCGTCCGGGTTCAAATCCGCACGGACAACATACCATGTACCAATGAGTTTTTCTAACTTATGTACGTCATACCTACTGCTCTCAAACGGGGAAGGAAAACATCGTGAGGAAACCTGCATACACTGAAGAATAAATTCTGATGTGTATGAATTGTCGGGGTCGAGTTGTCCGGGTCGAATAGTCGGGGTTGAGTTGTCCGAGTTGAAATGACGGGGTCGAGTTGTCCGGGTCGAACAGTCGGGGTCGAGTTGTCCGGGTTGAATAGTCCGGCTCGAATAGTCGGGGTCGAGTTGTCTCGGGGTCGGGGTAGACTCGTATGTGAAGTCTACCAATCACGCAGGGCACGCTTGGGGTAGAGGCCTGTGCCCTGCAGTGGGACGTGTTTATAGGCTGATGATGATGATGATGACTGCTACCTTAACACGTTCCGGGACAGTGACCGGCTATAGACGTGATAACAATAAAAGTTGTATTGTGTCTCGTTCACTGTCCCGGAACGTGTTAACATGCTACGAGATGGGATTGGAAAAATAAGGAAACATTTTTTACATACATACAAAAACTTACATAAACTCACGACCGTAATCCCTTTGGACCTCCAATGTTTCAGACCAAACATTGCTACAACTACAAACTTTCTGTTTAAGAATGTAGTTGTAGCAATGCTTACATTTAGTTATTTAAGTTTCAGGATGGAATGACATGTCAAACATTTTTTTTGTGTTTTAAATTGCATTTTCTAAGGACTGAAATTAATAAACTTGGAAAGTAAAACATTATTTAAATACGAAATTTCATCAAAATCTAACGATAATGAGCCGTTTCCGAGATACCAATTTTATATCGCGATTTCGATGTTGGTCCTATAGAGGAAGTTGTTCAGTTTGACGGTCTGATCATCACCTTGATAAACCGTTGACATATTAAGAAGCACCCTGTATTATGTTAATTTAAATGCGTTACATACTTAACACGTTCCGGGACAGTGACCGGCTATAACAATAAAAGTTCTATTGTGTCTCGTTCACCGCCCCGGAACGTTTAAGAGGGTGCTTCGGACTATCAAACTGAATAAATTTTACCATAGAACCAATACTGAAATCGGAAAAAAAAGTTGTTCCATAGAAAACATCAACGGCTAGTACCCAAATTTATGGAACAGCTGAATGTTTTTTTCGCGATTTCAATGTTGGTCCCAAAGTGAAAGTTGTTCAGTCTTGGTCTGAAGCATCCATCACCATTGATGTGTAACGTACTATTCAATTTTACACTGTGTATCATAATCATCATCATGGGCCTGATTTCATAGAAATATATGTTTAAACTATATTCTCAAAAAATATATATATACGAGCGTTAACCCGCGACTTCGTCCGCACAAATTATATACCAGATTTTAAGTCAGATCATAAGCTATCAAACAAAAAAAGTTTCATCAAAATCGGTTCAGTAGTTTTTGCGTGATACTCGTTCAAACAAACAAACAAACACACAAACAAACAGACAGACAAAAAATCCAAAAATTGGTGAAATGAAATCAGGGACACCTAAAAAGCATATCGTAACTTTTTTTTTGTTAATATCTTCAATGTACAGACAAATTTCCTGTTACAGTTTTATAATAGTATAGATATACGGCTGAATTGAGAAACCTCCTCCTTTTTTGAAGTCGGTTAAAAAAATACATAATTGCCACTTACATGAGAACATGGTTAAATAAATAAAAATTTTAAGTATAATGGAATATTAATTTTAGAATGACCCGTTTAACGTATTGTATTCGTTTAACTAAACGAATATTAGAAAACTGTTAAAAGTTGTATTATACCTTATAATCTACTTATAATAAAACTATGCTGTAATTTAAATGAACTTCACACCATGTCGTGACTATGGAAAGTGACCTAATCAATGTCAGTGGTAATTCATTTTTCGCTCTACATCCGTTATGCTTTGAAGCTATTGCTAAGCCGTGAACCATTTTTTTGCTACTAAACAGGTACTAATACATGACTTATATTAGTAAAAAAATTAATATCTACAATTATTTAAATTTGAGATTAAAAATGGATTTAGTTGAATATGGTAAATGAGTGAAACTGCGTGTCAAATTTTGCGTAGTAATTAATAACAGCGGAAATGAATTTCAAAATAAATCTAACTATTAAATTCGTCAGAATTTTTGTATAATCTAGAAGGAAATGAATCTATCTCTATCTGCGGTATTAGCTTCAAATAAAACTGGTTAAGTGCGAGTCGGGCTACTCGCACACCGAGGGACATATAAAGTCGCAAAAAAAAAATCTCCTTTGCCTTTAGCGCACGGCCGACTCACACTTGGCCATTTTTTATTATTTGTTGTTATACTGAAGAATCTGCTTTATAATCACACCCAGTTTGACGCTTACATGTATTACCGTTTTTACGATAAAGCGAGAAGAAAAAATGTTGATAAAACTAGTTTCTTGTATGAAAACCCCTTAATTTTTAGCTTTTTGACTTTTTTATTATTTGTTAGCAAATCCACCTTAATAATGCATATTCTGTGATTTCGTCTGTCTAGCTCTAGCTATTACAGTACAAAAGTTACAGCCCTAAATAGTTAGGACAGACAGACAGACAGACGGACGGATGGAAAACGTAGGCTTAGTAATAGGGTCCCGTTTTCATCCTTTGGGTAAGGAACCCCAAAAAAGATGTTTGATAAGTGGGTTTCAAGCTCCTATATTGAATAAATTATTTTGAGTTTGAGTTTGACTCCTAAAGTAGTTAATTTATTAACTAATATTGAAGCAAAAAATGCGCACAGTAGCCAGTAATAGTGGATGACTTTCACCTAAGATGACTCAACTTATGGTAGGCTACATGGTAGCCCTAGAAATGGATGAAAATGCTTCACCCTTTCCAATATCCAAAAAGTAAAAAATAAGTTTGAAATAATATATGGACGGGTAGATTTGACAAATGTATAGATGTTCTATATACATACATAACATATATATACTCACGACCGTAATCCCTTTTAGTGTCGTCAGAAACATTGCTACAAGTCTAAACTTTCTGCTTAAGACTGTAGTTGCAGTAATGCTCACATACAGCATTTTAAGTTTCATGATGGAATGACTTGATGAATTTTTTATTCGGGATAAATGTTTCTCGAGTTTGTACTATTCCCTACATTATAAACGCAAATGAAAAGAATCATATAACGTGTAATTACATCATTCAATCAAATAAGTATTATTTTAACTCTGTCAAAGAGTTATCTGAGAAGTCGCCTACATTATTATTACAAGATAGAAAATAATTGCCCAGTAGAAAATAATAAGCACAATCGTATCATTTTAATCTAAAAAGACATTCAATAAGTACAAATTAAAATGTGTAACAGGAAACTGTCAATTCGGTCAATTACGTAGTTTTTCTCTATTTTGTACCTATTTTATAGGGTTGTGTGATCAGATGGAAGCCACTCAATGTATTGAAACGAATGTTAACCTGTTTAATTATTATTCTAATCTCTAATTTCCTGTATCGATCTCCTTCCTTATTATAAAACTGTTAGGAACTTATGTATAGCCGCTAAAATCGGAACTAGGACATAAATTATTATGATTTGACATTTTGATCAGCGCTTCTGTTGTCCATAGCGCCTGTTTATGTGCAGCAGGGCAAAAGAAATGGAATAATAATGGTCATACAAACAGATTACAAATACTACTATATACGTTTAAGAAGGTAATATATCAAGCAATATTTCTAGTTGCCCCTAATATTAATAAGGCTTTAAGTTTATGCAGATGTAGGTAGTTATGTAACTTTTATTAAATTGATAATGGAACTATACCAATTCTAAAGATAAACTCTAAATATCTACTTAATGCTCTCGTTATTACACTTACCTTTAAAAAAGCCCATAAACATATAGGAAGTGATGAAACTATTAGAATACAAATAGAAGTCTCATTACGGAAGTAAAGTCAAGAATCTTGACCGCATAATTAAATCCATCAACTTGTCTTACGTCTCGAAACAATGGGATGATCTCTAAAACTGGACTTTAATATTGATAAGGAACATGCAGATTTGTACTGCACCAGTTGAGTCGACTGACAACCTTCACATTGGTTACGTAAATTACGTCATGCAAAGACAGAGCACGCTGCGTGTTGCGAACATGATTCAATTCTCTCTCGTAACGTCTCCGGTATATATTGAGCTCATAACCTATGTTGATACACCAGTATCACCGCGGAAGTCAAAGGAGAAAGATTAAAATGTTGACTAAAGTGAGAATCCTTCAACTTAATTTGTTCTTATCAAGTTGTGCATTAACAAGGATTTTTAACTAATCAAAGGACTAATTTTCAGGTTCTAGTTTTTACCATCGCCGTGGCAGTGTCTTATTGTCAGGAGCACGCCTACACTTACCAACATGAACAGCCCCAGGAATTCAGCCAACACTACGAACACATTCCCTCGAGAGGTCACCAGGAACCGGCACCGATCCATGAAGAACAATACCAGACTGCACCTGAAAGTCACGGACACGGATTGTCCTCACAGAGCGTGATCCATTACGGACACAGTCACCAAGAGTCACAAAAGTCTGAGGAGGAATACGCTCCTCTTTACCAATACGTTCAAGCTGAAGAAGAACAGAGTCATAACGCAGCTCCAGAGCACCATAAGATCCAAAGTGTACATTATGCCAAGCATTCTTCACCATCTCACAAACCCCAGTACCACTACACTCACGAGCCAGTGAGTCATCACGAAGCTCCTCACCATCAGCTTTTGGCCGCTCACCATGAGCACCAAGCTCCTTATCATCAGGCCAAGGACCACAGCTCCCACGATGAGCCCATCGACTATTACGTAAGTTCAATTTCTAGCAAATACATGTAAATTTCTATTGCGTCTAACGGACGTCCGGCACCCGATTTATTACCGCTTTCTACGTTCATTTATTCAAATCACACCACATATATCTGCTTAATCACTAGTGAGATCATCTTGAGGAATAGAAATTGTAATGATTGTTTAACTAGGCAATTTGTATTTCAGGCTTACCCCAAGTACCAGTACGAATACAAAGTGGAGGACCCTCACACCGGAGACAACAAGTTCCAGCATGAAACTCGTGATGGAGATGTTGTAAAGGGCATGTACTCTTTGCACGAAGCTGACGGCTCTATCAGAACCGTGGAGTATACCTCGGATAAACACAATGGGTAAGATAACTTTAGTACTTAAGTTAACTAGTGAGAATATTATTATTTAAGACGGTTGTTTCTTATGATGAGATAATTTCTAAAAAAATAATCCTTTGTTCACAGTTTTAACGCAGTAGTGAAACATTCTGCACCGGGACAGCATGTCGAGATTCGCAGCCATCACCAAAACTAATTTGTTACTAAATATATTTAAAATGTGCATGAAATGACTAAGAATAAAAGAATGTTTGTGTGTATGATATATTGTTGTGTTGCTAGATGTGTAAATAAATTAATTTAATCAGTTTTATACAATTAACACTGTTTATTTTATTCTTAACACCTCTTCAATGCAAAGTTTTTAAAAACATTAATTATAATTTACATCACAATAGTTACTGTTATGAAGCAAATTTATCAGAGTTCCCTTTGAAACTGGGCTCTATTATTAGTGAAGGGAACTTAACTCAAAACGATCGAATTAATTCTTATCTAAACTTTACGAAGAAGATAAAATAAATTTAATAAAATTACAAACAAGGTTTTTGTTGGTCACAGAATAAAAACAAGATGCTTAAAACAAATCCAATGAAACATTTCAAGGAATCTTACATCACTGTGCATAAGTTTCGTTTTAATTACCAAGATTATAAAAAAAATTTTTACTAAAAATTATAATAAAGTCACTGTCTGTATAATAAAGTTTATGTCACTGTGTTCATTTTGCAATAATTGTATAAGGAATATAAGATATAAAACCATTGACTCGAGCAAGAGCTAACTAGCGTGTCGCCAGCGTATCGAATGCGAATAATTTTGCAAAGCCATCAGTGTAGCACATTTTGCTTGCAATAGTATTGTGACACCTGTGAAGTATCGATGTAAAACATCTAAAATCTAAAAAAGTATGAAAGACGTTTTTTTTTTCATTATGTCCTTAACATACTTTTTAAAGTTATCAACTTACTTTCTTCGTCAATTTTACAATTATATACGCTCATGGTTTACTACATGTACCTATAGGTTTATAATTATCCTACTCTATCATAGATTTAAGTCAATCCTTCTAATAATAATTATATACGTAAGTAACCAACTCAAGCCACATTCAAACACACACTTGGAACCAAAGGGTCACGTCTACGGATTTTCATCATCATCATCTATACTATTATAAAACTATAACAAAAGTGTGTCTGTACATTAAAGATATTAACAAAAAAAAGTTACGATATGGTTTTTAGGTGTCCCTGATTCCATATCACCAGTTTTTGGATTTTTTGTCTGTCTGTTTGTGTGTTTGTTTATTTGAACGAGCATCACGCAAAAACAACTGAACTGATTTTGATGAAACTTTTTTTGTTTGATAGCTTATGATCTGACTTAAAATCTGGTATATAATTTGTGCGGACAAAGTCGCGGGTTAACGCTCGTCAAGTATGAATTTGGTAGGTTAATTAAGTGCAAGAGCTACCAATTAGTGTTCCAATTACCTACATAAGCTACACTAAGTGGCGTCACGGTAACCGTGCTGTAGATGTTTTATCACAGAGTACAATAATGACTACCGGTATTATGAATGAATTATCATAGTCAATTTCAACTAGGTACAACGATGTACCAGCGCAGTTGAAAAATTTTAATACCGCGCAAAATTATATTTACCAATCAGGATGTGCCATCTTCAATTCGTTTACGCTATTGGCTAATTTGTTAACGCGCCCTTTTCGCTGCTATCCAACTTTGCACCCATTGATTACTACATGATTTCGGGTTTTTTCGGGGACTCGGGCCTGCTCTGCGCAAACGAAGATTGACGGGCGGAATTATTTTCCTTTTCGTAGTGTACAGCAACCGTTTTATTAGAACACTTTTAAAAATATCCTGCATACGCGAAGAATATTTTTAAATGCATACCTATCTTCTTGCATCTGTTTTGTTCATAACATGAATTACATAATTAAAAGCTGATGATTATAAATACTTTTGAGGGTGGATCAGATCATCAAACTGAACAACGTTCACAACAGAACCAGACACGGAAATCATAATTTGGGTGCTGGAATCGAATAATTAATTTAGTAACAGTTCTTACATAATGGTAAAGTTGATGAGTAAAATTTATGAGTATTCGTTTTTGCAACTTACACGATTTATAAAAAGTTATGCCTCTTTGTTATGTCGATTAAGGCGATGATCAGACGGTCAAACTGAACAACTTTCTCTATGCCACCTACATCGAAGTCACGAAAAAAAATCAGTTGTTCCATACAAAACAGCAAACCTACTCGAGCCAAATGTATGTGACAGTGACAGCCATTGGACAGTACATTTTTTTTCGCGATTTCGATGTTGGTCCCATAGAGAAAGTTTTTCAGTTTGATGGTCTGATCATTACCTTAAAAAAGTGTCAGCTTATTATTATTGAAGGACTCTGTATACAAGAAGTAGATAGTTGCATTGTAATCATTATACTGATCAACTTTCGGAAAGGACTAAACAGAAACTCGCAAAAAAAACTACTTTTCATGCAAACTTTCTATCAGCTGATTGCATTTCATATGAAAAATACGCCATTTTTATTTTTATGTATAGGTTGAATAGAGAAAATTCAGTATCATGTGCACAATCATCCCTCAAAGTAGGTAATGCAACTGTTTATGCACTGTTGCGTATGTCTTCTTCTTATCGTGTGGGCAGCAAGCCCTGGTTCTAGCCTAATGCGTACATGTGAAGTCTATTAATCTGCATTGTGCACGCGTGGTGGACTGATTCCCATACATCCCTCCCTGAGGGAAGGCCTATGCCTTGTATTGGGACACACTGTCAGCTTCATAGAAACCTAATTCATTTATCTTAATCTTTTTATGCGAATGGGGTTAACAAAGCGCCGCTTCGGCGACGCGACGTTGAAAGCGCTCTGTTTAGGAAAAGGCTCTAAGAGTCAATTCAGATTGAAAGCGCACCCGCGCGTAATCGGAGCGGAAAGCAGTTTCGGTGCAAAATTATACCTGGTATAATTAACTTTATCTAGACTGAATAGGCTCTGAAGTTTTAGTTAATATATCCATATGATATAGATTAAGTTGAATGATACGTAAGTTAGTATACAGGGTTCAGCTTAATATGCTGGTAGTTTTTTAAGAGGATGATCAGACTATCAAACTGAATAACTTTCTCTATGGGACCAAAGTCGAAAACGCGAAAAAAAAATCTGCTGTCCCATACATTTAAGACGAGTAGCATTGCAGTTTAGTATGGAATGGAACAGCAGATTTCCCGATTTTGACATTGGTCCTATAAAGAAAATTACTCAGTTTGATGGTCTGATCATCGTTTTAAAAAAATGGCAGCATATTAATAAGGACCCTATCTAAATAAAGTCGTAGTAGTTATATATATGTATATAATATATGTAGGTTCATATTATCATATTTGATATTATTATTTATGTAAGTATATTTATATATTATATTTATTTGTATAGGTGTATCTTATATTATTTCTTATTTTATAGGTATTCATTTTACTATCTCATAATTAAGTAGATTTTTATTTGTGTGCACACTTATTTTACCCAAACATATTAGTTTTCCTCTCACTCAACGGTTTGCTGGAAGGAAACTCTTTTAGAGTAAAGCTCGTCTTTGTACATCACGACTTATTGTAATTTTTTTTTTCATAATTATGTTTTTGTGTACAATGAAGAATCTAAGAATCTAAGACCCTATATGTATAGCATTGTTATAGAAAATTCTATGGCATTGACAAGATAATTTATGATCTTCTTTTTACAAGATGAAAGCAGAATCAGTGCAAACCATTTGTACATGACTCTATTTGATAATCTAATTTCCGGAAATATTAATAATGCCTTGTGACTTTTCATAATCACATGGTAACTAACACGACCGATTTAAATGAAAAAATCGTCTCTCTATATGAAATGCAATCAATATCAAACGATAATTTATTTACACCAGGTTTATTTGAACAAGTTTAGTTTTAAATAATACATGACTGTGTAGAAAAAAATTATCCTTTCGATTCATTTATATCATAGCAAATTAAAGTCTGCAAGTATTTGACTGAACCGATTTAGTTCGACGCCGTTTATAATCATTTAAATATGCTGCTTCATTATTTTTTTTTGTATAATGTTTGCCTTGCCTATGAGTTATATTATAACATCATTAATTGTATTGAATATCTTTCTTAATTTGTACTTACGTTAGTAATTATAGTACTCTGTGATTGTACCTACATTTTAAGAGTTATATGTACTTTATACAATATCTTTACTGGTTTATTTATATCTTGTGAAATTTTGCGCCCTGATTATCTTTTATACCTACCATATTCGCACAAGACAATTATTATTGTTTATGAATACCATAAAGAAGGGCAAAAACCATGATGACCTGGATCCCCGAAAACTGTCACCGGTATCCAAGTCGGCCCAGGAGAGATGGCGGGATGACCTAGATAAATTCAATGACCAATGGCCAGAGGTTGGCCAGAGCAGGAATGAGTGGAAAAGTAGGGAGAGGCCTTTGCCCAGCTGTGGGATGACATAAATAAACTAACAAAAAAAATGTAATGAATGAAAATGAAAAGATCAACTATGACATCTTAAAAAATGACATCCAATCTCAAATCAGTTCAGTGTTTTGGCATCTAAACTAACATCTTAAAACATCGAGAAATTTTCTGTAAAAACAATTTATATCTCTACCTTTTTGTGTGTGTATATATTATTGAAAATATATTATTATTAAACTTTTAAAGAAATAGACTACAAATCCTCAATACATTCATACAGGAGTTTGTATAATACACGCACTTGTTTTGGTTCTATTAACAAATTGAATGTAATTATCGCACTCATTGGCAAATTAAACTTGTTTAAGTTCGCAACCCTACGTAATTTTACTTTGTGACCCAGACAAGAGCTTTAGCGGTCAAGTTTTGAGTATAAAAAGGTATGTTGCTTTTGAACTTGTATCATTTACTCACTTGATCCAATATCAAACACATTAAAACATGTTCTCCAGGGTAAGATAAGTTAAATATTAACCAGTAATTTCCTTACTAAAGTTTATTTTATTCTCAAATGACGTCTTAGAATTAAATATAAGCTTAATTTACCGACATTTAACAATAAGAACATTTCCTGTCAATAGATCGTCATTGTCGCTGTTGCGCTGACCGCGGCGTGTGCCCAGAACGGCCATGAACACGGTCACCACGCCACCTCCTCCCAGTCCATCGTGCTGCACCAGACCCACCACGAGCCCCAGCACCACGAATACCACGTCCAGCCCATCTCCTACCACCACGCCGCTCCTGTGGTCGAGCACTACGCCCCTGTAGTTCACCATGCTGCCCCTGTGGTTCACAAGGTTGTCCCTGTGGTTCATGCTGCTCCCGCTCACCATGCTGAAGAGCACCATGAGCACTACGTAAGTTATTCGACTTCACTAATAATTATATTAATGTTCGTCACCATTTTGATAATTGTATTTTCCTACAGTCTCACCCCAAATACGAGTTCGCGTACCACGTAGAGGACAAGCACACCGGTGACATCAAGTCGCAGCACGAGACCCGCGACGGTGACGTCGTGAAGGGATACTACAGCCTGCACGAGGCTGACGGCACCACGAGGATCGTTCACTACACCGCCGACAAACACAGCGGGTAACTATAATAAAACCTTTCAATTAAAAACATCACAAGGCACATGATATGGGAGATGTTTAGTGCCTTTATTGTATTGCGATATCTTTAACATGTTTTAATTACAGCATCAAAAGCTTTTTGCTAGTTAAATTAATAGTTTTTCTTGTCCTCCAGATTCAACGCTCAAGTGGAACGCAAGGGTCATGCCAAACACATCGAGCCAGTCCACCAACACCATCACTAAGTTCACAATAATCATTTATAACGACCTTACTATTTGTGACGAGAAGATGCAGTACTAACTTACGCAAGTTTAATTACTTCTTTGCATTTATTTTCACATTGTTATTTGGTAAAAATTGATGCTTAGTGTCGTAGTTTGTACTTAAACCGAACCGTACCTATCTATTTATTTTTATTGTAAATAATGCTTTATTTGTTTTCGTTTTATTTTAAGAATTGTTATGTGTGGTTATGAAATGAGAATAAATGAACTGTAAATACAAGTAAAAGAAATGTTTTTATTGAGTGGTATACCCATATTTTAATTAAGTAAGTATTCCAAATCATGTCATTGTGAAATATGACGAAAAAGATTTTCCCCCAAACTTTTGAGATAGCTGAATTTGAAATCAGCTACTTTACAGCACAGTACTTTACAAAACACCTTAATATCGCGAGACAAAAATTTATTGTTTGTGACTAACGGCTCTGTTTACCATAGTCATTTAAGAAATTTTATGGGTCAGTGAGCATTGGATTTGGAGCAAGCTGTACTCGGAATTTTCGTATTCTCTGATTTCGATCAACCGCATTTTTATTAAAACCAGAGTCACTGTCTTAAATCGAAGGATCAACTAGTTAATGTGGCAACGGGCGGGACCAGAGTGTAAAGTAACTTGTAGTATGATGGATGAAAAAATGGAACCTGGCGTAGGGACCAAAAAAACAGAAGACGCTCTGTTGGGTGAACCCACCAGTTTTCGAAAATGTTGCGAGGAACCATTGGATGCACAAAATCGTTCTTTGTGGATTCATTCTTCACAACGAGCCAATCTGTGTCCCAGCTTTGGACGTTATTTGGCTTAAAAGATGAATAAAATCGAGAAACAATCTTCGTAGTTCATTATTGTTATTACAAGAGTGATTAAACACTATAGTATGAGTTGTGTAATATATTTTTAACTTTTACGGGTTTTTGCAAAGAATAATTTTTTTACACAGTTTTAAAAAATGTTTAAAAAAAAATTCCAACCAAATCCGACCCGTAAATTGTCAAATAGAGATGAGTCACCATAAAGAACAAAAACCTGTCCATTTATTTTAATATTTTATTTCATAACAACTTCTGAATAAATTAAATGACCATAAAAATAATGGTCTTGAAAAGATTTAAGATCGATGCTCTAAATGAAAATACCATTCTGGTTTATTAAAATCAAATGCTTTTTTCGGTAAGTACCTATTTTATGCTCATAATGTTTTTATAAAATATTTTTAGCGTTATAATCGTAATTTTTTTAACCATAATTAACAAATAAATAAAATATACGTAGCACGCATACATACATAAACTCACGACCGTAATACCTTTCGGGATATATGTAGCGACATTTTATAAAATTACTTAAGATTTTCTCGCTGAAAGACTATGCTGATCCATCAACCAACTGTCGAGTCTATCAGGTACTTGAATAGGTATTTAATATGCACCTGTACTCGTATGGTTACGTTAGAACCAAATGAAAATAATACAGAATTAAAATCTACTACTGAGCTGGTATCTCTATAATGTAGGTACACACAGCTTATTATTGTGTATTTAATAGAATAGAACAAATAAGTCAACCTCAAAAAGTCTGAAAATAATTGAAGTGAAATAAGCGTGTGATAGCTTATATTACTGACTGATGCAAGAGAAAGAGATGGGGCGGCGCGCGCGCATGAAACGACACAAGCGTAAAACAAACTTTATTTAATTGTGATTGTACTATTTATGTAAGTTCAATTCTACTCTAATCAAAATTTGTAAAATATCAATCTCTTTTATTTAAATCAAGTCTCGTGTTCCTATTATTCACAGTTTAGCAGTTCCAAGCGTTTATCGATAAAGATGGAGGCTACTTTGTCTTGTTTTTCTATCGAGAAAATGTGTCTTAATCGTGTTTTGGCTCTAATCAAAACATCAATTGTATGTTCAATATACACATATCCGCTAATCATACTCCTACTGTTAGTACTTCATGATATATGACGCTTTGAAGAATCCTATTTTTCTTCACTTAGCCTCAATAGTCTGAACCAATAAAAATGCTAAAAGTGATCCTGAAATGTATTAAATCAAACAAGGCAACCAAGCTGGTGGTTGGTTCTAGTAAGATTTTTGACTACCCCGAAGTCAGTAAGGTCGTAAGTTTACGTATGTGTGTACTTATGTCGCAGGTATATTTTTAAAGCTAGAAAATTATAATCTTCCCATAAACATTATAACTGCCCGGATTATTGTCAATCGATTCTACTTCTCACGGGCTTGGTTTCAGTAACTTAGGTCCTTACATTTTATGAAATTGGCGTTTTGTTGAACTGGCCATTTTGATCTCAAAAAAATTGGCGTTTGGTTAAGAACTCAAAGTTCAAACTTATTTTCAGTTTAGGTTTGTGTATTTGTGTTTTGATTAAAGTCATTCATTTGTTTTTACGCCATTAGATTTTTCTTTCACAATATGGAAAACTTAAAATATCGCGTTATTTGCGAATATGAGTTCCACCGTGGCACCAACGCTGTAGAAACAGCTCGAAGGATTAATTATGTATATGGAGAAACTTCCAACGTTTTCGTTCTGGAAATGTTGACCTACAGAACAAACTCCGTAAACGGCCGGAGAACCTAGTTGACAACGAAGAATTAAAGGTGATCGTGGAAGCAGAGCCATCGCAAATCATGTCACAGTTAGCGGCAGGCTTTGGTGTGAGTGAATTTTAATTCACTTGAAACAAAATGAAAAAAGCTCGAGAAACAACCGAAACTGTTCAATTGCTCTAGCCCACTTCTGCATCAGGAGAACGCTAGTCTCTACAAATTCGAATGTATAGAAATGTAAATCAAGCTCAAAAAGTGGCACCAAAAAAACTGTACCGTGTTCTAAATTCGTTCTCTATAAACTGTACCTTGCCACCAAAAAAAGTCATTTTTCATTAGACCAAAAACTATGTTAATTTTGTTTAGAGTTATTCTTCTATAGTTATTCCTATTCGTAGGGTAGACATGACACTTCACGATAGGCGGTCGCTAAATTAGAGGAGCTGCGATTGGAATGTCTCCGACACCCACCATACTCTCCAGACCTTGCTCCAACAGATTACCACTTTTTTCGCAATTTGGACAATTTCTCGCAATTTGAAAAATTCAGTTCCGATAGCACAGTACAAATCGCCTTCAAAGATTTTTTTGATTCTCGCTCCTAAAATTTTTTCAGCAATATTATCAAAGAACTACCTATAAATTGGCTAAATGCATAGATAATAATGGTACATACTTCGATTGATTAAATATAATAATTTCATTTTGTTTGTTACTTTTTCCATATAAAACGCCAATTTCAATAATGGATTGCGGCTAGCAAAATTTAAATATTACTAAAAGAAGTCCGCAACATTGTGAGATCTGATTCGATTGACAATAATCCAGTAAATTAATAATTTTTTTTGGAAAATTATAATAATGTATATATTTCTTAGTTTTTAAAATAATTTTCAGAACAGAATAACAGTGTAATTAAAAATAAACATTTTAATTAATTAAATTTCATTTATTCAGTATTTACAGTTCATTTCATAACAGTTCATAACACGAACACAAACAATAATTCTTAAATTAAAACTCAACCAATAAATAGATCAAGTACTAACTACGGCACTATGCACCAATTTTCTTAACCATGATGAGAATACAATGTGAAAATTAATACAAAGAAGTCATGCTTGCGTGAGTTAGTACATAAGAGCGTCAAAAATAAGTAGAATAAATTATCATTAACTTAGTGATGGTATTGGTGGACTGGCTCGATGTGTTTGGCGTGACCCTTGCGTTCCACTTGAGCGTTGAATCTGTGGAAATAAAATTAACTCACCATTATTTTGAAGTTAGGTAGATAATCGTTAGTGATTTAAGTCTTCTGATAGTTACCCGCTGTGTTTGTCGGCGGTGTAGTGAACGATCCTGGTGGTGCCGTCAGCCTCGTGCAGGCTGTAGTAGCCCTTCACGACGTCACCGTCGCGGGTCTCGTGCTGCGACTTGATGTCACCGGTGTGCTTGTCCTCCACATGGTACGCGAACTCGTATTTGGGGTGAGACTGTAGGAAAATACAATTATCAAAATGGTGACGAACATTAATATAATTATTAGTGAAGTCGAATAACTTACGTAGTGCTCATGGTGCTCTTCGGCATGATAAGCTGGAGCAGCGTGAACCACAGGGGCAACCTTGTGAACCACAGGGGCAGCGTGGTAAACAACAGGGACAACGTGGTGAGCTACAGGGGCGTAGTGCTCGACCACTGGGGCGGCGTGGTGGTATTCGTGGTGCTGTGGCTCGTGGTGGGTCTGGTGCAGCACGATGGATTGGGAGGAGGTGGCGTGGTGACCGTGTTCATGGCCGTCCTGGGCACACGCTGCGGTCAGCGCAACAGCGATAACGACGAGCTATTGATAGGAAATATTGTTTTTTACAGATGCAGTAAGTAAATGAATTTACTTGATATAAATATTTACGATTTTATTCGAAAAATAATTAGATTTTATTAAATTAATGTAAGATTAATATTTAGTTTCTCTTACCTTGGTGAACATGTTTGTGTTTTTAATATAGGATCAAGTGATTAAATGATACAAGTTCAAAAGCAACATACCTTTTTATACTCAAAACTTGACCATAAAAGCTGTTGTCTGGGTCAAATAATAACACATAGGGTTCCGAATTAAAACAAGTTTTATTTTTCAATGTCTTTGATTTGGCGACTTTTTATTACGAGTAAAAATAAGTGATGGCATTTACCAATTCGTAATAATCATGTTTTATACAAGAAATAGCGACCCGTCCCAGCTTCGTACGGGTACAACAAATTACACAAACCATCCTCGTGAATCAGTCTATCTTATCTACTAGTGAAAACCGTATCAAAATATATATTTTTGAGATTAGCTTATACAGAAAAGGATGACAGACAAACGCGGTGGTGATTTTTCGATTGTGAGCACAGTGCCTAAAATGAAGAATACCACTGGTGTAATCATACCCATCATGTCAATAGACTAAAGAGGCAGATCGCCTACAATTTATCGGGACTATAAATACTCAATGACTAAGAAGCAAAGTGCCTAAACGTTTGATGACTATATTTGAAGTTTGCCTAAATGTTGGGTGTTGTTAAATGATTAGAGTTTGCCTACTATGCAATTTTAGGTACACTGTGCTCAAAATTATAATATCCTATTATGAGCACAGTATTATAATTTCTTTTTGGTATCTATTCTGCATATTTCTTTTTGTCGTTTTGTATACTCAAGCTACAGTGTACTTTGTGATTGTGACAGCCTGTAAAGGAAGGTAGCTTAGGTCAATAAATGTATTTAGAATGTAATATTTTGTTGGCAGTCTTTAATAAATATAACAAAATTTTTGTACTTATATGACCTATTGTTGTGTGTGTATGTGCGTGCGAGTGTGTATTTGTTAAAGAAGGGTAAAAAAGAGTGGCGGATGTCCATATTTAGATTAGAGGGACCGTACGATCAATGAAACTTAGCAATGCGTGTAGAGTGAAATAAAACTAACAAAAAAGTTAATTAATTTTAATCTGTAGAAGTGGGGGGAATGATGTTTTTCCTTATGATACCTTTTTCCCCGACTGCGCGACGCGAAGGAAGGGTAATTAATCAAGTGAACATCATAATCTTTCCAACTCAAACTCATAATTTTGTATTCAAAATAATATCAGATAGATAGCTTTCTGCCGTCGTTTTTGACCCTACCACCGCACCGTGTCGGAAGGTGTTCCATTGTAGATACGGCTAGAAACTCTACAACCCACAGTCATATTTTAATTAAAACGAAATATTCGAAGTACTATTACAAATACAATATTGAATTACATAGTGTAACATTGTTAAGACCAGTCATTTTTGTCATTCTAATAATCATCGAGTTTATAATAACCCTTTTAACAGAGGACTTGTTTAACATGGGACTTAAACTTTTTGTCTGGCAAGTTTAAAATATCCTCTGGTACAGGCATGTCAAACACGCGGCCCGCGCGCCGCATGCGGCCCACACTGCGTTTTCTTACGGCCTGATCCAATTTAAAGAACAGCTTCCTGATGCGACCCGCTAGCGTGCAGACTTTTACAAAAATTACAATTATGTTAGTCGATACCTACTCAAATTATGTTGTATCACCACCATTTTGTGTTACGGTTTAAATAATTTCGAGCTCGATTCGCTCACTCAGTTCCTTTGCTTATTGTGCGGGGTTTTCTCTACAAGGGTTCCAAAAATGTTATCCATGTAATATCCTTGTGGGCATCTTAATCCACATTCATTCATACATTAATACATATATATAGATACATTCATACTCACATTCATACATCTATCCAGATATAGCACTTACAGACAGACAAACATACTTGCATACATACATACACACAATAGTGATACATACATCACATTCATCCATCACTACATAGTAATTGTAAATAAATATTGTATTAATATAAATACTTACCCGATAGCCGAAGTCGTGAGGCATGTCGCATGGCATAACTGTCTTCCTTGCACCTATTAAACAAAGGATGCGCTCGCGACTGCCGCCTCCCGTCAGTCGGACGGTAGACGCTAGACTACTTGGTATACCTACCAAACTACGCTTACGATTCTGTTTGTTTTCATCTCATATTTCTCTCGAACTTCTTTCTTCCGATTACTCTTCAATCCTTATGTGCTTGTGAACTTTACTGCTTACCTGTGCTATCTAAAACTATAAATTGTGTCTTCCACAATAAACTGTTGGTGTATCATAGTGCTTGAACTATTATTTCATCCGCCGCTAATACCTACACCACATCCTTGTAAAAACCTTCTACCTAGAAAAAGCATTATACCGAATTAAGTTAGAATTCAAAGTCCCGATAACTGCAGCCTTTTCCTTCCGCCCCACCTTACTCTTTTCATGCCTTAGGTACCTTAATGTCAGTTCTAAAGCTGCAGCTCTGACTCAGATGTAGTTTGAAAATAGATTTCCGCATTATTATTTAACAAGGGTTAAGGCACGATGGGGCTGACGTAACCTCAGGGTTAAAAGCTCCAAAAGAAAAAAAGTATAAAAAAAAATTATTATTTAACATAGGCCAGAAAGAGGACGCATGACGTTGTTCTCGTTTAAACGCGGTGTCGTTGGTGGCATCCTAGCCGTGCTGGGAAGATACTGTAATTTTTTTCTACTATTAAATAAACGATCAACAGTTCTCTTCTATGATCGATGCTATATTAAGTTTTATTTCTCTAAGTTCTTTGCGGCCCACTGATTCTATTATCATTATGCATTTGGCCCACCAACGACTTTGAGTTTGACATGCCTCCTTGTAGGTATCTTATTATGATAGCGTAATTTCACACACAACCTTAAGTTAATTAATAGTAATTAGCTAACCTAACTACATCTTATAGTGACCATATCAATATTAAAAATCTTTTATGTTTTTGACAAATAGATTGACATGGCCATCGCATGAAAACACAATGTATCTCACAAGTAATACATATTATATTAAATGAGATTGTTTAGGCGATTAGCAAGTCAATCTATTTGTTGAAAACACAAAAGATATTTAATATGGTGTTGTTGTTGTTGTTAGTTAGTAATTACGTAATAACTTAAGACAGAAGGACCCTTTTACACGTATCTCACAACTTTTTACGGTAGAAGAACTGAGTTGCGAGACTTGGTTTTTTTTACAAGTTATGTTTTTGATGGCATCTCATTTCTTTTTGTAGATATTTTTACAATTTACAAGTTACCTTTGAACATCATTATATCTAGGTAGGTACAGATACCCCCAGATATTGGAAAAGTCTTTAAAAATGTAGTTCAACATTTTTCCTTGGTAAATAAAAAATGTTTTTACACAATAATCAAGAATTTTTTTATTATTTACAAATCAAATTAAAAAACATTCTCACAATTAACAGTTCTTAGTAGACTAACATAAATAGTAAAAAACAATAACAATTATTAAAATTACTGATGCTTTTGATGAACGGGCTCGATGTGTTTGGCGTGACCCTGGCGTTCAACTTGAGCATTGAATCTGTTAAAAAAAAAGACATTTTGTTAAGTAAAATAAATAAAATAAACATATCATTTTTTCACTTTTTGTTTCTAAATTTTTGTTATAGTTACCCGTGGTGCTTGTCAGCGTTGTAGTGAACGATCCTGGTGGTGCCGTCAGCCTCGTGCAGGCTGTAGTAGCCCTTCACGACGTCACCGTCGCGGGTCTCGTGCTGCGACTTGATGTCACCGGTGTGCTTGTCCTCCACATGGTACGCGAACTCGTATTTGGGGTGAGACTTTTAAAGAAAATAAAACATTAACAACGAAACTAGTGATCTGTCTTCATTCCACACTGAATGCTTCCAAAATTCTAACCACACCGAAAGGAAATACACTGTATATTAAATAAGCGGATGATTGAGGACAGAGATAAAATAATTACATAGTGCTCGTGGTGTTCTTCCGAGTGGTGAACGGGAGCAGCGTGAACAACAGGGGCAGCGTGGTGGACGACAGGCTTGGCGTGGTGGTAAGAGATGGGCTGGTGCTTATGTTCGTGCGAGACACCGTGGTGGACGATGGACTGAGAGGAGGTGGCGTGGCCGTGGCTGTGGCCATGGCCGTGATCAGCGTAGTCTCCAAGACCTTGACCGGAAGCCGCTGTTAGCGCTGCCGCGATGATTGTGATCTGATTACGGAAATGATTGTTTTATAAATCAGTTTCTAATTTTATATGTACCTATAATCATTATTTGTGTAGACGCTAGGTCGATACAGATAATTTTGATTTCGTTGAAAGTCGCTTTATTAGAAATTTAAAAAAATAACAAACTGCGTTTTATTTTGAATTTTGAAATAGGTAATATAAACTTTTTTTATATATTTTTTTTGCGAATTTCCTATAAGTTTCTCAGGGAAAGTTGTTCAGTATCATGGATACAATGATCTTTTTGGCCAAAGTAATGCAACTGTTTACCCTAACACCCTGTATAAACACAATTTTATTTTTTAAATGATTATACTTACTTTAGCGATCATTGCTGTAATGAGTTATCCAGTAAAATTTTTGAATAAATGATACATGTTTTTAAGTATCTGAGCTTTTTATACTCAAAAGTTTCATAAAGTTATTCGATCTCGACAGGGTTGTAAGCAGGTTTATCATTATTTGGAATAATTACTTAATTGTTTTTGATTACTTAAATGAAAGAATATTTTTTATGAATGTAAGTGAAAGCGTTCTTAAACCACATTGCCCAGTCAAGGAGAAAAAGGGCTACGCCAGGCTGTTGCATTTTCATTTATTTTCTGTTGCACACTTACAAGTAAATGCAAATTACGGATATTACTTTGCCAGCGTCTTCGTCCGCGTGAAATAAGAATTTCATCTGCGAGGGACGAGACGCAGGCTGGGTTTCCACCCTTATGTCGTTGACCTACCAGCAATTCGCACGAAGAAGTTTGCTTCTTCTTTTATAATGAGCACGGCTAAGGAGTGGAACGTACTGCCTGCGGACCTGTTCCCTGAGGAATACAACCTGGGCCTCTTCGAGGCGAGAGTGAATAGGCATTTTTCTAGGTAAGCATGCTACATCTTCGGCCTCAGCGTCACTCAACATCAGGTGAGATTGGGGGTCAAATCTTTACCTATCAAAAATCCTTTCTTAGTCCACCCCTCCGTCCCGCATCTTCCGTAGAAACTATAATTCCAAATTTCATTTTTCTATCCCCAGCAGTTTATGCCGTGCGTTGTCTGTCAGTCAGTAAGTCAGTCACAGAACTGTTTATTCGAAGGAATATTTCAGCCATAGGAACACGTATAGTTTGGATTCATATGTTTAGTAACAATTCAATTAAATTCAAATACTTAATTTATTTTAGACAAGATGTCCAACATTGCGATGATTCTTATATTCACGAATTTCAGCTAATATAAAGAACATAGAGTTAGAACAAATCTGCAGTGTTTACTCGTCTTAAATTTATGGAACAGCTGATTTATTTTTTGCTATTTCGATGTTGGCTATAAAATATTTTAAGCTTTTTTTGGTTATAAACAATGACATTCTAGTTATAAATAATATAGGTTGGTTTATGAAGTCCCTTTTAATATTACTACCTCGTTCTGTTGTCATATGTATACCTATAGTTAGTTAGTTACCTTTTCAGTCATTTCATGATGAAGGGTGGTTTCAGTTCTAATGTAGAAACAATAAAATGAGTTGCAACTCATTTCTACGCATGGGAAGAGACCAAGTGATAATATAAACTTATCCCTTAGGATAAAATTTCTTTATGACTGCATAATGTTGCCATGTTTTGTGGTGGGAGTCAACCCCAGTCACCACTTGACATGCCATTCCATATGTACGCGTCATTCTATAGTAAACCTTAAATATGCTAAAAGTAAGCGCAGCGCTTTTTAGCGATAATACCGCCGATATTTAGTACCTTTTATTCTTCTCTGCACTTTTTTTCTGTATTTATTCTCCTCTGCACTTTTTTTCTGTATAAGTACTACGTTTTTTGTGTAATATATAGCATTAAATTGATTGAGTCTTGCTTGATGTTCAGATTTAAATGTTGTAGTTGTAACAAAGTTTCTGAACACCCCAAAAAGGGATTACGGTTGTATGTTAATGTACCAACGTTACCAGAGTCCACTGCAATTTTTTTTTTATCTTATCCACAATTGATATTATAGCAAAATTCAGCGCATTTGGACAGATTCTTAAGTGGACGGATTCGCAACAGGACAGATTTAAAATTGGACAGATCTTTATAAAGGTTTCTGAACAGAATATGTGACGCGTCAATTATCATACATTAAGTGATGGATTTTTTTTCACACATTCCCACCGCTGTAACTCCTGTAAGCCAGGATCAACAGCGGCGACCATTCACAACACTAGACAATGAAGTCCAGCGAGCACGGGGGGTGACTCTTATCTGTCTTGGAATCCGCAATTAATTAATCGAAGATAGAAGGAGTACGAAAAAGAAATATCCGGCTTCCCTCCATTGCAAAAGTGATGGATCAGTGAATGCAATTTTTTAGATACCTACATAATTTTAAATACTTAAAACTATTTTAAATACTTTAAATACCTAAAATCATAAGTTAGTTATATAGAAAGTCTTGGACAAATACAGTCATCATCAAAGGTAAACAATGACGTAAACATTTATAATTTTATATTAATCGTAGAATGAGGGAATCGGAAATCCGTTGGTGAGGGCAGCGCAGGACCGATGGATGCCTTAGTGGAAGGGGACATCTATCGGCTGAGATGATGATGGTATCGTAGGTAAGTAGTGTTTATTATATTTTTAGCTTGAGGTGAATTTAAAATGCAAATCCATTTCCATTTATAAAAAAGTTAAGCTACAAATATATTTTTGTGTAAAATTGGTTAATCTCTTAATTTTTGTATACTAAACCCTCACAGAGCACAGAACCCTGAATAATGGCGCAATAAAAGGAAGACATATGCCCAGCAATAGGCATGGCTGGGTGATTATTGGTTGATGTGGGCTGATTTGATTGATTGGATTTAAACAAGTACATCGTAATAAATTAAAACAAGAACTTATATCAATTAATTCCATTTATTAAGTATTTACAGTTCATTCCATAACAGTTACAACAATTCACGAACACAAATAACAATTCTTAAATTAAAACCCAAACATACACACAATAAATTGATCCAGTACTGACCACAACAGCTTTCACTTAGCATCAGTTTTCATTAATTATGATGAGAATACAAATCCGAAAACTGATGCAAAGATGCGATGCTTGCGGGAGCTAGTACTAGTAATCGTCAGAAACAGGCTTAAGGTATAAGTTTTTATAAAAACTTAGTGATGGTGGTGGTGGACTGGCTCGATGTGTTTGGCGTGACCCTTGCGTTCCACTTGAGCGTTGAATCTGAGAAATTAATTATAATCATTAAATCAAATCAATTACCAAATAAATTTTGAATTTTGAATATCAATGTTGAAGTTTTATCTAATAAGAAGGATATACCAGATTTTGATAATGCCAAAAAATGTCATAAAACATGACGTGTTATTCCAGCTTGAAACCTTCAATAATATGCCAAAAGTGAACGTTGCTGCAAATGCATGCTTCATAATCAATTAAGACAGTTGGTAATTGTATCAAAGATTTTGACCACCTCAATAGGGATTATGGTAGAAAGTTTACGTAATATATATATATCTACAATAAACATCATTGTTTAATTATGGTAATTACCCGTTGTGCTTGTCAGCATTGTAGTGAACGATCCTGGTGGTGCCGTCAGCCTCGTGCAGGCTGTAGTAGCCCTTCACGACGTCACCGTCGCGGGTCTCGTGCTGCGACTTGATGTCACCGGTGTGCTTGTCCTCTACGTGGTACGCGAACTCGTATTTGGGGTGAGACTGTAGGAAAATACAATTATCAAAATGGTGACGAACATTAATATAATTATTAGTGAAGTTGAATAACTTACGTAGTGCTCATGGTGCTCTTCAGCATGGTGAGCGGGAGCAGCGTGAACCACAGGGACAACCTTGTGAACCACAGGGGCAGCGTGGTGAACTACAGGGGCGTAGTGCTCGACCACAGGGGCGGCGTGGTGGTAAGTGATGGGCTGGACATGGTATTCGTGGTGCTGGGGCTCGTGGTGGGTCTGGTGCAGCACGATGGACTGGGAGGAGGTGGCATGGTGACCGTGTTCATGGCCGTTCTGGGCACAGGCCACGGTCAGCGCAACAGCGATAATGACGATCTATTGACAGGAAATATTTATATTGTTAGATGTACCTAAATCAATTACCTTTAACTACCTATACAATTTTAACCAAGCATTGATTAAATTTTACTAAAGGAATGAGATTATTTATATTTTGTTTCTCTTACCCTGGAGAACATGTTTGTTATGGATCAAATGAGTAAATGATACAAGTTCAAAATCAACATACCTTTTTATACTCAAAACTTGACCGTAAAAGCTGTTGTCTTGGTCACATAGTTACGTAGGGTTGCGAATTAAAACCAGTTTTATTTTTCAATGAGTTCGATTCGATTGACTTATTAATTGAGCAATTAATGACATTATGAGCCCTATTTAAATTACTTACCCCACAAAATCTTAATTATAATAGTGTAGCATTGCATGAAAGTAATAGGTACCTAAACTTTATTAACGCCAAACATGAAAATATAGGATATGACGCAAAATTTAATCAGATATAATATCAGGAAATCGTATAACGAAAAAGCAATTTCTTCTAAACACACAAAAATGAAGGAATAAGTGGGATCACACACAATTACGCATTAACGGAGGGGCAGACATTAGTCCGTCATTTGAAAAGCAAGGGTATGAAAGCGCACGTAGAAACACACATGGTGACGGATTGACGCACCGTGTGTGCTTCTACGTGCGGTTTCATACAACTCCTTGCTTCACAAATGACGGACTGACGTCTGCCGCTTTCACATGCGTCGTCGTGTGTGATCCCACTAAAAATAGGTTTAATCGCCAACTGATGAAATAAAATGATGAATCTTAAATCATTTAAATTAAGCAGCGTTGCTATAATTATGAGAATGAACTGAGCACTCATACTACCAAATTGAATACATACATCTTCTTCTGGCTCTCCTTGTTCTGAATGTCGACCCCGAATGGTCGGCATTCGTCAACCAGGTGGTTCAAGGTCTCCATCTTCCCCTTTTCTTTGTATCAATGGAAAGGCACTTTTTAACAATGTGATAGTCTGGTCTCCTCATCACGTGTTGCCTGTGACTTAGTTTGCGTTGCATATGTTTTGTCGATGACAGCTTTAGTCCTTTAGTTCCAATAGGTTCGTTGTGGGGCTGTAGTCACATTTTTAGGGTTCCGAAGTCAAAAAGGAACCCTTATAGTTTTGCCATGTCCATCCGTCTGTCCGTCAGTCTGTCCGCGGCTTAGCTTAGAGACGCTTAATACTAGAAAGCTGTAATTTGGCACATGTATACATATTCATCACGCTGAAAAAGTGGTGAAATAAAATCTGGAAAATTTTTTTTTTTAAGGTGAGGTTCCCTACACGTGAAGTGGTTTTAAAAATATTGTGGGTTTAGAAAAACCATTTATCGATTAAGGGATCCGTTAGTCAAATATTAAGCATTAAAATGATTTTTTTAAAGTCAAGTGCCATCTAAACGGTTGTTTCTGAACATGTGATAAAATTCACGGCAGTAGTATATATAACGAAATTAAAAGGAAAACTATCACCGCTAAGTAGGCTTTACAAGTTTACGAGGAAAAGTCGACCAACTTAAAAAAAATACTTTTTGGACTTTATTAGCCGTTAAACCGTAGTATAAAAAAAAACCCCTTCTAAGTTCATATATTGTGATGGGCAACCACGGAACCCTACCCTACGCGATCTTGACCGGTTTTTTCTTCATAAAATACCATCATAGCATCAGAAGCTTAAATTTATATCACGTGATTTTCCTCAGAATTCGTGAAAAGCCCTTATTCGTCTCCATTCTTATTTGCTCATATAAATTATCATCACAATATTTTCGGACTGCCGGAAAAAAAATCGTGGGAAAAGAATGAGCAAACTAAAAATTAAGTAAGTATATAGTGATTAGTAAATTATTCTTGTATTTTGCATTAAGCACCATCTTGGTGAAAGAGTTATTGCCAGTAGTTACTGTTGGGGAAAAATAGTTCTAGCCAATTATTCAGTAGCTACGAGCTACTGAATATTTGGATGCGAGCAGCAAGGCAATCGCTAAAGAAATCATGTGAGATCTTTATAATCGTAAAGTCTCGATTCAAATGCAAAAATTACGAACAGACAACCAATATGACTGTCAGCAGCACTTTTGTTGGGTATCAGTTAATAGTTCAAAATGTTTATATACACTCTGTTGAAAATTAAGACGCATAACTAAAACTAAATACGTTGATGTGTAATCGAACTGATGTTTACTGCTATAGTCTCTATAGGCTATAGTTGGTTTAAAATAATTACATTTCTTGAGCACTTAGAATTGGATTCGGATCGTAAGCTTCAGGCCTATGACAGCTTTAGTCCTTTAGTTCCGATAGGTTCGTGGTGGTGCGGCAGTCACATTTTTCTTCATGAAACGCCATCATAGAATGCCATATTAAACTGTTGTTGCGCCAGAAGCTATTTGTTTATTTATAAATATATTTATATATAATATACGCATATATTAACGACCATTTAAGTATCTAGTTTTTATCATTTGTGCTGTACACATTTTGTCTGCCTCACACTTTAGAACTGTCTCTGTTGCGAGTTTGCTGGAAGAAATCTCTTTAGAGATAAGCTCGCCCTTTATACATGTCTACTTTAATTGTTTTTTTCTGTAATGTTATGTGTACAATAGTGTTAAATAAAATAAAAAATAAATAAGCTTATTTTATCTTGTGTTTTTCCTGAGAATCCGTGAATAGCCCAAATTCTTCTCCATTGTATGCCAAAATAATATCGATGATTAGTTTGTTCCTTGGTCATATCTCCCTATTTTTAAATTCTGGATTCACTGTATATATACCTATAACCACAAATTAGCTTGACGATAGCAGCGCCACAATTGACTTGTTGGAACTAAGTGAACATTTCAATATCGTATCTGTAACTTGCTACATATGATTAATCTGTGAAAAATAGCATCCAGCAATAGCCGGAGACACGGAAATATGATATAACTCTACTACTCTGCATAAACTTTTATCAACTATTGTAAAACTATAACAACTGTTATAACTATTACAATTTGCTGCGGTTTATCTATTTATACGAATATAACCGACTTTACCCAACAGGCTTCATCCTATTCTAAGTGCTCTCACCTGGACGCAGGCGAAGCTCATGACCGCTAGCGACGTTGCAGTATCGGTTGCCCGATTCTGGCAAGGTACTATTTAGCGACTTTGTTCAGAATTTGAAGTCGAGACGATAAGGAAAAGAAGTGCTTACAGACTGTAGATGTACCACAGAATAAATACTAGTATAGATGTACTGCGAATGTCTGTTTTTAAATATTGATATTTGGTACAACATTCTATGCACACTTTACTCTAGTTACATCATCATCAGCCTCAAAATGTGTTTTCACGGGTGTTAGTCCGTCACGCGTTCATTTTACTTTCATCTAAGGTCATGCGTTCCTAATGCCGATTACTGGCGGACACATAATACATTGGATTTTTTTGTTTGCACGTTTGCTGGCTTCCCTGAGATGTTTTCGTTCACCTTATATTATAGAGAGTTCCTTTGTGAGAAACTCTAAAAATTTTCGCTAATGAGACAATTTAAGTACGTTCCTAAAACCTCATTGTCAAATCTGGCATCGAACCAAGGTAGATATGACCACCAATTTAAGTTTAAATTTTAAGAACTTAATTTTATAGCCAGTCAGTACACAAATAGACGTGAACATAGATATGAAGGTAAAATTTTAATACACACAATTTTAATAAACAACACCGTTAGAGCATTTTCGCTTATTTACGCTTGTAAAATTATTTCAAATATTACTGAGAGTTTTAATTTTAAACTGAAAACAGCAAATCATCTTAAACGTATATGGGTAGTATAAAATGTGGTTATTAGGGAATTAAACAAAGTTTTTGCACTTAATCAAGTTCTTTAATATTTACACATCAAATCAATAACATTCCATTCTCTCACATAACAATTCTTACTCAAAAATTATTACATACTAAGCGTAGTAACTTAAAATAAATAATCGAAGTAACAACAATCGCTTAGTACCGCGTGTCGATAAGATTTGGCACAAAATTACTGATGCTTATGATGAACGGGCTCGATGTGTTTGGCGTGACCCTGGCGTTCAACTTGAGCATTGAATCTGTAAAGAAAAAAAACTACTATTAAGATATAGTACTAAACATTATTATGACACTGTTTCCCACAACTCCATCTGCGTGGACCATCCAAACTTTGGCATTAATATCATTAATGAGATTACTTTTCGATTTGATTATCAGGAAAGATAATAATTATGCTTAGAATCTAAAGATTTGTTGCAGTTACTCGTGGTGATGTAAACATCCAAACTTTGAGATTTCGTTTCGATTTGATTATCAGGAAAGATAATAATTATGGTTAGAATCTAAAGATTTATTGCAGTTACCCGTGGTGCTTGTCAGCGTTGTAGTGAACAATCCTGACAGTGCCGTCAGCCTCGTGCAGGCTGTAGTAGCCCTTCACGACGTCACCGTCGCGGGTCTCGTGCTGCGACTTGATGTCACCGGTGTGCTTGTCCTCCACTTTGTACTCGAACTCGTATTTGGGGTGAGACTATGGAAAAAACGAAAATAAGAACGGAACCTTCAAATAGGCTCATTTATAATGATTCTGGAAAGATAACTACGGGAGAAAATACATACATAGTACTCGTGGTGTTCTTCAGCGTGGTGAACGGGAGCAGCGTGAACCACAGGTGCAGCGTGTATCACTGGGGCAACATAGTGAACCACAGGGGCAACATGGTGTACGACAGGCTCAGCGTGGTGGTAAGAGATGGGCTGGTGCTTCTGTTCATGAGAGACATCGTGGCGGACGATGGACTGGGAGGAGGTGGCGTGGCCGTGGCTCTGGCTGTGATCGTGGCCGTGACCAGCGTAATCTCCAAGACCTTGAGCAGACACCGCTGATAGCGCAGCCGCGATGATTACAATCTGATTTGAGAAAACGTTTGTGTTACGATTGGTTTTTATGATGTTGTAAGATTTTATATTAAGTCTTTTATGTAAACATCTTAGTCACAAATTAACATTTTATTTTATATCATCTTTGTCTTATATACAAATTTATAAAGTGATTAAAATATTTCACTAAAAGTGCATCGTCAATTACATTATCTTTTACTTTTGTAGTTCATTAACTGTACTTACTTTAGCGATCATTTTCGTAATGTGTTATGCAGTAAAGTTATTGAACAAATGATACATGTTGTTAAATAGCTGACCTTTTTATACTCAAAAGTTTCATAAAGTATTTGATCTCAGCAAACAGGGTTGTAAACAGGTTTCTGATTCTGTGGAATATTGTTTCATAATATTAATTGATATAATTATTATGAATGGAAAGATACCTACCAATTTTATGAATGTAATTGGAAGATTTCCAAAACCTCGTTCATGGGCAGATAACATGGAAGTAGAGCTTCAGTAAAGGGTTGCGCTGGGCTACGGAAGGGGTGTAAATTTAAATGCGTTACATATTTTGGATATCCTTTAGACAATTAAACTTAAACAACTTGCACTGTGGGACCAACATTCAAATGACAAAAAAATTATGTTATTCCATATATTTGGATCGATTAGCCATTGACTTTTTCGACTATTGAACAACAATTTTTTTTATTCCTTAGTAGTGAAATTTGTTCAGTTTGATAGTCTAAAGCTCCCACCAAATATTTAACGTATTTAAGTTTACAGACTATAGTTATAGGTTGGTACTTTTAATTCTAATAAACTGGGTAATTCATTTTCTTTCATCTCTATTTTACAGAGATTTTAATCCTGTTAAACCTACAAGATCTTCATAAATTATACAATGTGAAATGAAATTTGATAAATATATAGCAGTAATCAGTAAAATTTTTTTTTGTTTTGTTTGATAGGTAAACATTTGACCCCAATCTCACCTGATGTTCAGTGACGATGAAGCCGAAGATGTAGCACAATTACCTAGAAAATAATATGTAATAATTAACCTACAAGCTGCAATTGTATAAGGTCTAACAAAATTAAACCACACCAAACTGAACAACTTTCTCTAGGGGGCCGTATCGAAATCGCGAAATAATATTTTGCTGTCCTATACAAAATTGCAGACTAATATCTCGACTCAAATGTTCAGAGAAAGTTGTTCAATTTGATCGTCAGAACATCCCCTTAAAATAGTTTAAGCTAAATTTGTTAGACCTTATATACTATTACCTATTCTGTGCCTGCAATAAAATATGCCTAAACACCACTCACTGAGTAATGACAAGATAAGAAACTAGTTTGACACCCAGCATACTCGTATTACTTTACTACGTAACATGACAAGTCAGGACCTGTGATTAAGATGTATGTTTGTACGTATAAAAAGCACCGCAACCTTTGTACCAATATCATTCATTAGCAAAGTTCACTGGAACAAACAACTCAAAATGTACTCCAAAGTAAGTTCTCTTCTGTGCTATTAACCAGCCTTTAAAGAATTCGTTTACGAGGATAATAATAATAATAAATATTAAAATCAATAATAATAAATATCTTGGACATTGTCACACAAATTATCTGGTCACAATTAAAGTACCTGGACTTGTATTATAATGACTAGACAACGATATAGAATACATATATAAATACAAACATCCATGACTCGGGTACGAATATTCATATTCATCATATAAATATTTGTCGGCACAGCTGGCAGGTTCACTACAGACTGTGCTACCAGGCCGTCAAATAAATTATGTTATAAATAATAACATAATATGATAAATTATGTTATTATTTATAAGTACTGTACTTACCTATCATTTGTATATTGATATTTGATTTGAACTACCTTCTATAATATGCTAATTTCAAAGTATTAAAATCAGCCATAAAGTTTAAGGTGGTTGCAGAGTAGTCAATTTTATACAAAACTTTGACGCACAATACTTGTAGACGGTATTAATATAAGTAACTTGGTATGCATGGAAAAATAGTTTAGAAAATCTTAATGCCGCGTGACAAATAAAAATTGCAATTTATAAAATAATTACGAAGTTATAAAGCTTTGAAATGTTTCCTACAAAATTTTTAAAGCTTTATATTTTCGTAATTATATTATAAATTGCAAATGTTATTTGTGACGCGGCAACTAGATTTTTGAAACTATTTTTCCATATATAAAATATTACTTTTATTAATTCCGTCTACGCATATTGTGCGTCAAACTTTTGTATGGACTGAAACCACCTTAAGCATTATTAAGTTAAAAATATTGTTTTCTTTCGTTTTCGATTCATAGGATCATAGTTAATTGATTACTTTCATTTTAATTTTTTCTCATCAATAAAATGCCGAAAGAATATGCATCGAAGTTATAATGTACTCAAGTACGGCTGTGATGATAAAAAAATGCCGTAGTGGAGCAAAGAAAGCATAACATGATACATGAACGTAATTTTTCTCTCTTTTCAGATCATCATCCTCGCTGTAGCGCTTTCAGCGGTAGTTGCCCAAGAAGGTCTTGGATCCTACCAAAGCCACAGCAATGAACACAACCACGGCCACGCCACCTCCTCCCAGTCCATCGTCCGCCACGACATCTCCCACGAACAGAAGCACCAGCCCATCACTTACCACCACGCCGAGCCTGTTGTTCACCACGTTGCCCCAGTGGTCCATCACGTTGCCCCAGTGGTCCACCACGTTGCCCCAGTGGTTCACCATGCTGCGCCTGTAGTCCACCACGTTGCCCCAGTGGTTCACCATGCTGCGCCTGTAGTCCACCACGTTGCCCCAGTGGTTCACGCTGTCCCTGTGGTACACGCTGCTCCGGTTCATCATGCTGAAGAGCACCACGAGTACCACGTATGTTTTTTTAATTCTGTATCATTTTAAAATATCGTAAATTAATTTAATGTGTCAGCTTTTGATTGGTTGAGTGAGCTAATTTTCCGCAAGTCAACGTCTTCGGCGCCTATTTTGTACGATTGTGTTATCTATAGCTTTTTATGTGGCGGACACTGTCCCCTCGTATTAGTTTTTTGTTATCCATAAACATAATGCAATTTTTTTTTAAAGAACAATTTGCAAAAGACAAAAAGACCTGCAAGCTAGCTAGTACTAAAATTTGCATAGGTAATTCAAAAATCATATCTTCTTTCCCACAGTCTCACCCCAAATACGAGTTTGAGTACAGTGTGGAGGACAAGCACACCGGTGACATCAAGTCCCAGCACGAGTCCCGCGACGGTGACGTCGTGAAGGGTGTCTACAGCCTGCACGAGGCTGACGGTTCCATTCGCACCGTTGAGTACACCGCTGACCATCACAACGGGTAAGAGGACTTAGGAATATGTTTATGAGTGGATTCTCGCTCTTACGCGCCTGTGGACATAGAAAGCATCTCTTTGTCGTGTCTGTGGCAACTCCCAAAAAAACTTATTAAGAACTAAGCACAGGTACTAAAGTTACTGATGCATGATCATTCAAAAGAATTTTTTCAATGTAAACTGACATTGAAAGGAGATTTTTCATAAGCGCTCCAGTCTTAGCACGCGGATTGGTTTTCACCCATTTCACGCCTACGAGTTTAGCTCATAAACCAGATTCAACAGGATTAGATAGCTGATTGGCGATTAATTTTAGATTCGAGCAAGTAATGAGTCCATCCCAAAGTAAACACGGTAAGATTTGCTGACTCCATGCTGACTACCTTGTAAAAGTGTATGTGTATAAGTATGGAGTATTAAACATTTGTTTTGTGTTTCAGCTTCATCGCCCAGGTTCACAACTCTGCTCCTTCTAAGCATGCCCAGCCAGCTCCCCAGTATCACCACTAAGCTATAAGTTACAGCAGACTGCCTACCTCCGTTCAAATTATTGAATTTGTTATTAAATTATTTGTTCTAAGAAAATAATGTATTGGTTTTTTTTTCAAAGTTGCGTCACACCACAATACCTATGATGCCACCTTCTTGGTCACACCTTACCAAAAAGTTATTTAAATCTCATAACATTAATAGAAAAAAAAGATATGAAAGTACAATTGGCAATAATATATTGAGCCCAGGAAGCTGGAAATAGGTATTGCCTATACCTGGTACAGACTGCCTTACAAGCGATGAAACATGAAAAATTTGCGGGTCGGTAATGTTCAACCTTCTTTCGTACGTTTTTATCGTCTGTCGTCGTTGGTTGGTCCCTTTCTAATCCAACGACGAAATTTAAAACAAAAGAGTTTTTATTTCATTTTTGTTGTGACAGTAAGGGATAAACCTAAAGTTTGATACATCGAGGTATGAAAGAAGGTTGAACATTACCGACCGCCATGGCTATTTTTCGTGTTTCCATGCATGCTTGTAGGGCAATTGGTAGTATCCTTTATCATTCTAAATCCATGAGCTCTAACCAAAAATGTTGTTGGGAGTTCTTGTGTGTATAAGTCATCAGTTCTTCAGCAAATTAAAATGATTTGGGCTGACTTATTCATAATGTGGGTGGTGGTGTGGGAATGACTTTTTCAAAGATAACGCGTAACAAACATATGAAAAAAATATTCTGACGAATTAAAACCTCCTTTTTTTGAAGTTAAAAAGAAGATTTTCTATGTAGAATTAGAGCTATCCCGTCACTGGGAGCTATAGCCCAGTCATTTTACGGAGTTTTGTTAGGCGGGGTAGGGAGTAATTATTAATTGGACTTTTAAACTGTAACCGGCACCATTTAGTGACAAAAAGACTATCTTAAAACATATTTAAAAAAAATTCGCCACGCAACTTAGAAATCAAAATTGTGTGTCCCAGAAGGCTTTTAAATTAATAATATTAATACCAATGCACTCATTTGACTTAGATTTAATAATATAAATGATTTTTGAGCAATAAAATAGGCATTGAAATTTCAAAAATGAGGTATATTTTGAAAAAAAAAGAAAAAAAAAATTATTGAAATATACGAATGTATTTTTCAAAACCTTCTAATAAATTACACCAAGTTTCAAGTATGTATAATGGTAAAGCCTTAAATGATTATGTGCAAAACAAATTACCATCAGGTTTTTTAGAACGAGATAATAGCTAAATTTTAAAATTGAAACTGTTGAAGACGTGATTTTTTTTTTATTTTGGTACATTTCTATGCTCAAATTGGCTCTTCAATATTACACCGCAAAAAAATATCAATTATTAATTAGTCCCGGCTCAAACCGTAAAAACCGTAGGCGGTCTGATAAAACTCTAACACCAGGGCTCTGCCCACACGATAAGAAGAAGAAGACCGTAAAATGACTGGGCTACTATACAGGGTGAACAAAACACCATAGTAATATTTAAAGGGGTAGTTTAGACCATCAATCTGAACAACTTTAACAATGGAACTAATAAAAAAAATTGAGATAAAATAAAAAAAAAACTGCCGTTTCATACAAAACTGCAGTACCTGCTTGACTCAAATGTATGAAACAGCAGATTTTTTTTCCACGTTGTCTCCAAATATTGTTAGGGTATTTTGTAACACCCAATTTCTGTAGGCGAGGTAATATTTTAAAAGTTAGTTTATTATACCTTTATTAGCGTGGATTACAATCTTTTACACCCATTTCACCCCCTTTCGGGGTTGATTTTCGAAAAATCCTTGATAGATGTATGCAAAAATTTCCTAGTCTCATCGCGCCGCCCAGTTACCTTCAATGTAAGTACAATATATTAATTATTATATCAGTGTTGGTGATTCAGACATTTTGTCAATTTAATTCGGTAGGTAGGTAGGTACTTATTCCGGATGATTTTTTACCGTTTCGTAATTTTCAGTGCTGATTCAGGTCATCAAACTAGACTTTGACTATAGGAGCAAACCTAAAATCGCAAAAGAAATCAGCTGTTCCATACTAAACAACGCAACGCCGCTAACTCAAATGTTTCAGACAACTGATTTAAACCACCCCTGAACATTTCGAAATAATAAAAAGAATCATTCAGTACAATTTGTCTATTTCGTTTTTAATGTCATTTCCTTTTTCATATTAAAATTACACTATAAAAGAAAAAAAAAAAAACAATCATAATTAATTTAGCTATTTTCTTTCAGAGGTCACCAGCTCACCTTTCACGCTAAACAGAGTTACCTCAGGATATTACGGAGAGTATTTCTTTTAAATAAAGTAGGTAGATATATTGTTGCTGTCTTATACGAATTTGCGACTTTCCTATAGGGTTCTTAGGAAAAGTTGTTCAGTATCATGTGTACACTCACCCCTTATAGTAATGCAACTGTTTACCCTAACACCCTGTATATTTAAGGGCGTTTGAACGCTCAATTCATCTGGCCGAATATTTTCATTTTGTTTGTAAGAAAAGGGAGGATATGATTTTGTAGCGCTGTTATAAAGGTTCAGGGGCTTTTTATAACAGCCGTTTAAAATTGTATGCCTTTTCAAATTAACAAGATGAAATTGTTCGGCCAGATGAATTGGGCGTTCAAACTACAGGGTGAAATTGATGTCATTAGCATCCTTTTAAATGAAGAGTCTACCCATCAAACTGAACATCTTTTACTATTGGCGCAAACCGATCGGAGCAAATAAAAAATACGCTGCTCCATACTACACTGCAATGTCGACACGCGAGTTCGCGACTCAAATGTATGCAACAGCTGATTTTTTTTGGCTCCGTTCGGTTTGCTCCCATTGTAAAAGTTGTTCAGTTCGATAGGTGGACTCTTAGTTTAAAAGGATGCAAATGATATCAATTTCACCCTGTATACACCCTACAATGTTCAATGATTGAATGTTGATATTTTGTCGTGGATATTTGACTGTACATCCTTTTGGACGATGCATGTTGCCAATGTTTCATACTTAATTATTTAGTAATGGTTTTATATTTTGTAATTTTGATTATTGATAAGATTCAACGATAATTTATAAAATTTTGGTAGAATTAAACAGAAAATATTTTAAAACTTATAAAATTTATTCATATTTACAATTCATAACATGCACACAAGTAACAGTTCTTAGACTAAAACCTAGTATCGAATAAGAATAGTAAAAAAAACTGTCTTCCTTTAAATATAGGTAGACGCAACACAGAGCATCAATTATCGCTAGATCCTCGCTAGATGAAAATTGATGCAAAATGTCTATACTCCAGGTATTTATTAGTACGGAACATCATCAGCAAAAGGTTAATGGCATTCGTAACTAGATATAAATCAGTGGTGGTGGTGATGGACTGGCTCGATGTGTTTGGCGTGACCCTTGCGTTCCACTTGAGCGTTGAATCTGTAAAGATGTGATTTCTTATTGAGACACGTATATAATCAATCTATTTATAAATATCGTCATGTGTTTAAAACACGGATCAAATGGTATTAGCAACAAAACTAAATACTTTATCTTAAACAACCATACACTAAAACTTAACGGTAGTGTGGCCTACTTATGTACAAACGAAGTATCCTATTAGCTTGGTAGACTGGTTTTGGCACCAAACTATATCCCTTTTGGAAATCTGCTGCAGTTCTTGACTGCAATAGCAACTATAAAAAGGGGCATTAACGAAGGACCAGCGATGGTCGCAGTGGCACAGGCACATGTCTGTTAAGGCCCTCAACCAACTATAACAATAAGAACGGTAATTATAGAGCGAAAACGCCATTCAGCTCGACCTCTGCTCTGTAGCATAGACTCCATGTGTTTACCCATAATAATTACGCTAAAAATCATTGTATTCCATTGTAAAGTGTTCATACTACGCATGTTCTCAATATTTAAGCAGTTAGAATTTTCATGATTAAGGAATGGCTGATGACCCGTAGGAACTAAATTACAAACGAGGTTAATTATTATCTTTAAGGTTGCAATTACTTGGGTTTGTATTTGTAAGTATTTTGTTCAATAATAATTACCCATTGTGTTTGTCGGCGTTGTAGTGGACAATCCTAGTGGTGCCGTCAGCCTCGTGCAGGCTGTAGTAGCCCTTCACGACGTCTCCGTCGCGGGACTCGTGCTGTGACTTGATGTCACCGGTGTGCTTATCTTCCACGTGGTACTCGAATTCGTATTTGGGGTGAGACTGTAGAATAAGGCATGTTTAATTTGTAATCCTAAGAAATATATTTTTGGGATGCCACAGACAAATAAAAAATTCAAATACTTACGTAATATTCGTGGTGCTCTTCTGCATGGTGAGCAGGGGCAGCGTGTTGAACCTGAGGGGCAGCGTGGTGGATGACTGGTGCGGCGTGGTGAACAACAGGTGCGGCGTGGTGAACAACAGGTGCGGCGTGGTGGTGTTGGGGCTCGTGGTGGGTCTGGTGCAGCACGATAGACTGGGAGGAGGTGGCGTGGCCGTGACCGTGACCATGGCCGTATTGACCTTCTTGAGCAGCCACTGCTGAGAGCACGATGGCAAGGAGGATGATCTAGTGAAAAATAAATTAATGTTAGATAGAGTGGTATAAGTATAGAGTGTGGATAACACTGCAGAAAAAGGTTCATCGAAGGCAGTGACGAGTGCTGTGTGGTGGAGGAAGTAGATGTACTAGTTACTAATATAATGTATTATGTAATATCAACGTTATTTTGGGAATTTTAATTCATGATTATGAATTACTTTGTAAGCCAAAATTTTTCATTTCCAAAAAAAAATGTTTTTTACTTTTTATATTTAATTATAAGATAGTTTTATTTATTTTTTCACCAACTTACTTTGGAGTACATTGTTGCTGTTTGTTCTTGTGAACTTTTTTAATGAATGATGTCAACCCAAAAGTCGCCGTGGTTTTTATACTTTAACTTTTGCATACGGATTAACGTAACTGTACCTCTTAACGTAATGCAACACGTAGGGTGTGAAACAGGTTTTAGATTCTGTCAACTTGCTCTGAATGTAAGGTATTTCACATATTACTTTAAGTAAGCTCATATTGCAATATGAAACTAGATCTAGGTAGATTATAAAGTTAATTTCGTTAGCTGATAACGGTTAATTTGAGATTTCTAACGATAAAATATATTTCAGCGGAAATTTCTTCAGGTTTAATTATTATTTCGTGAACAATAAGTATTGAATATAAGACTCATTACAGCGTAGTTCCCAGTTAATTGATCATCGTTATCTTTTCGTAGATAAGCTAGGCGATTAAGGGATAATAAGGTAAACAATTCATTTGTTAATTCCATAAAAGAGTCGAATGTGTAAATCGGTTGTATTATACGATCAACTTCCTAATTTTAATTTGTTGTTTTTATAAGATAACGTAAGAAGCCGTTATTTTGGGACAACAATAGTTCCTTTACCCAATGTTTGATGGTCCTATCGCCTTAGTGCTATAGAGCCGCGGCTTTCAAACGCCAGGGTTGCGGGTCGGGAAAATATTTGTATGATTATAAATATTTAAATATTTGTACGAATATTTGAATCTATCTTATGTAGGTATTGTATATCGTTATTTGGTCTTCATAATTACAAGTCCTAGATCCTGATACAGTCGACTTAGAAAAAACTTCCAAACTAATGAAAATATTGCGGTCGTTTGGATAAGTATTGTTCTAGATTCCAATCTCAACAGAAAGAAAATACTTCTTGTAGTTCTATGACGAGTGTACGGCATTCGATCCTGGTAGGTAAGTACTCTACCATTTTTTTGACCGACTGTACTTCAGATAGGTATAGATTATCATTTATCAATAAAAATAATAAAATAAATGAAACGACATTAAGTTATATGAAAATATTATATTACTTTACATTATTTATCAGTCACAAAAACTGAAGTCCTTGCACAGCACCCCGTAGGCATTTTATCTAACGTTTCATAAAAGTGTATTAAAAGATAAAAAAGTAACTATTTTAAAAAACTAATACAGTTTGAAAATGGCGTAAACAGACTTACAAACTAAAAGAAAATATCATACAAAAGTTACTCTAATGGAAATTTGAAATAGATAATGAAGGTAGCTAACTATAGGTACCTATTTGGGCCGTCAAGTCCCTATACACTTTATGAAACGCTCAGCCTCTAAGCGTATTGGTCGAAAAAAACCGTCCATTGCCTTTACCAGGAAGCTTCTCGTTGTCTCATTCCGTCCGTCTTAGGCTAGATATTAGGTAATAAATATGCGTCGTTGGTTTAGGTGGTTGGGCTTAACCGTAGAGATGTCCGTGGGCATAAGCAGGGGCGGCGACCACGGGCGCAGCAGCGGGGTGCGCGGCGTGACCTGACCTGCTCACTACGGCGTTGAATCTGAAAACGTGGGCATTTTAAAAACGCTAATTATTTTGCTAACAGCTACTTGGTATCGTTATGTTGTCCTATCAAATTACTGCCGCATGGTTGCGGTTTAGAATGGACTACCCTATTTATTCCCATGAGTTAAGCAGGAAGCGAACAAGGGATAAAGGGTTTCTTATGCACTGTTTTTGTGGGCGAAAGGCTATAGTAGTATCATCACTTAACATGTAATTTAATTTTCATCCAAAAACCTTCCATGTGAGACTTGCTACAACTGCAAAAACTTAGTTGGTAGCATAGTTACCCCAAAAGTCATCCCAGAATCGAAAGGGTCGCTTTTAATAAGTTTTTCTAACTTATGTACGTAATACCAACTTCTTTCAAACAGTGCAGAAAAACATTGTGAGGAAACCTGCATAAGCCGAAGAAGAAATTCTGATGCCTGTGTGAAGTCTACCAATCAGCATTGGTAACGTGTGACTAATGCTCACATACATTCACATAATTGAAAGTAGGCGTGTACCCTGCAGTGGTACGTTTATAGGCTGATGATTATGATGATCCTCCAAATGTGATTACGGTTGTGAGTTTATGCATGAGTTTTTATATGACAAATATAGAAGCAACCTTTTTTTGTAAATAACAAAATAGTTGTAACCCATTCGATACAAAAACGCTTGAAAACTCCTGTATCATTGAATTCAAAAACCAAATGGTCTTCGTACCCATTATGGTCATCCGCGGAGTAGTTGACAGTACGGACTGTGCCGTCAGGCTCCACCAAGGAGTACTGCCCCTTCACCACATCCCCGTCGCGGGCTTCCCACTGGCTCTTCTGATCACCGGTGTGACCGTCAGCGACTCCGTAGTTGAACTGGTAGCGGGGGTGGGCCTGCAAAAATAATTGTCATTCGGTTAATTATATATGGAATGGAAAGGATGATGCTGCAAGGAACGGCTGAGGAGAAACATAACAACGAAAGGAAGTTCAAGTGGCATTGTTATGCGATATGTTGTTATGTGCTGATGCTGGCACGAAAGAAGAAGTGACCTTTCTTGAAGATGGCATGATGTGTATTATGATAGTATAGATCGGATTTCCCGATTTATATATTTTAGTGAACTCTATAATGTATAGTCTCCATTCTAGAACATCGGTTATCATTTCTTCCGCAGATTTGACCACACCTACTTTAGCTTGCTAATGTTAGTGCTATTAACTTCCTAAATTCTAGTTTTGTTAGCATCCTATCAAATTATCCAGAGAAAAGTGAGGGGAGAATGAGACGATTTTAAACCTTTCCAAAGGCTCTAATTACAATTAGTAAAACCTTTCCTAATTTAAGGTCCGCCACATACATACGGGATTCCGTATTCCGTAATACAGGATTACGATTTCATATGAATTTTCCCCCTCCATAATTCCGTTCGGAATTGCAAATCAAATCCTATACAACATCACAATCCTGATTCGGAATTCCGGATCGCAATTCCTTATGTGTGTGGCAGGTCTAATGAGGTAACTTTATGGACATACATACATAAACTTCAACAGGGGCAGCGGCGTGCGCGTAGGGGGCGACGATCGGTGCCCGAAGCACAGGGGCTGCGTGTGCGACGACCGCGCCGTGACCTGTAACCTCGCTGTTGTCAACATTTCTACTCATAGCATTCATTCTTTTTATTTAGCTGTCGAATATGTTGAAGGCTATTTTAAAGGGGACAACCAGAATACATCGAAATCGCGGAAAAAGTCAGCTATTATAAAACTGCAAATTTACTCAATATGTCTTGTCTATGACACTTGATTTTTTCTTCGCGATTTAGATAATAGTCCCTTACAGAAAGTCATTCAATTTGATGGTCTGATGACTTCGAATAAGTCTGATGATCATCCCTTTAAAGCATAATACTCCAGAGCAAAGGCCTCCTCTCAGGAATGAGGGTGAGAGGGAATAGGTCACTGCGGATTTGTGGTTACAAGTTAGTGATCATTTTGCTGTTAAAATATTGTTATAAATACATACAAAAACTGTCGATCCTAACCCCTATTAGCGTAGGTAGTCATAAGCTTTTCTAATCCTACAAACTATCTATATTCTATTCGGATTCCATAGTGTTACCTACTTATTTTATACAAGTTAGTCACTGTTTTTCTTGTAAGTATGTATTGTTCTGATGAAATAAAAGAGTTATATACATATATCTATCCTTTGAAGCATGCAATTGTGTTGCAGTGCTCAAGTTTAGCATTTATTAAAGTATTTTTAAGCCACCTTTTACTTTTTAAGCCTATGACGTGGCTTAACGAGTATACTTAGTTACAACGCCAACCCCAGTAGTGAGACTTAGGCGTGAGCATATGTATGTATGTACAACGCCATCTGATGGAACTATCCGAGACATGATTGATTATAAAATAATGCAAATTAAAAAACTGTATAATAATTGTGATGTATCTTTCCACTCAACAAAACGTAGCTTGTCTTGTCTTTCTGTCTATTGTACATTAGTTAAACACACATTCTACTGCCGTGTTCAATTGTTTGAATAATTAACGCAATGAATGTGAAAGAAATTACTTTGCATGCTACCCACACTGCACGCAGATTATTAAGAAAATGCATGCGATAATTACCGCTTTTATTACAATACCGCTATGACAATTGAATAATGAAACGATGATATGCTTTATGAACATAACATTGAAACAATAGATAGCCTAGCCAGCCTGGCTAGCACGTTTTAAGTGATACGGCTATATCCATCTATATCAAGTCTTTTATTTCGTTAGTTCGCGCGCAAATAGAAGGAAAGCGGAAACGTGATAGCGCTATATCACGCTATCGCGGGTTGGCGTACTAGCCCCGCTGCCTAGCTAGCATGCCACCCCCGAGAAAACGACAAAAATCGAGATGTGCCTCCATCTTTATTATTTTACGTAGGCCAGAAAGAGCGCGCATGACGTTTTTCTCGTTTAAACGCTTTGTCGTGGGTGGCATGCTAGCTAGGCTGGTGGATATTCTTTATGATAAGAAAACCGTTTAGCTGCAATTTCATTCTCGTCCTATTAACAGTAAGCTGAGGCGAGTCAAGGCGAGAGCATTAATGACAGCAAAGTTTGAGGGGTTAGGACTCATTATATTACCGAAAGATATCTTGTAGAACAGAAACCCACCAGTTCGACGACGCCAAATTATCAAAGTGTCATTTAAAGGATAGGCCATTTGATTGAAATGCCATTTATCGAAAATGGGATATTGCATGTCTCCGATATTTCACAAAATTTTTTTTTTATTCCGCCATCTTGGAAAGAGTATTTTTGCTCTTCGATATCTGAGTGCAAAAGCCGTTTTTATCCGCTAGAGGATAAAGTAAATTGAATTTAGAACATCGTGTGCACTAAGTTTGTGAATTCAAAAGGTCATTAAACCTATTTACTTCTCCCTCCATGGTGCCGAATTTATCATACAACCTTTTTAACCATTTGTTAAAAACTCAGACTCGAAACCTTCTTGGTGTATTATTTTTTAATTAGTTTTTTTTTTTGCATTTCTTCATTTCCTCGCTGAGGTGGGATGAAAAGTTACGTGTTGCACTCGAGTGCAAAGATTTTTCACCTCATGTTCTTTTGATTCCCTCGCTGCACTCGTGATTCAATTTTAGAATCCTTCGCTTGCTCGGTCATCAAAATTGAGCACGCGGTTGAAAAGCAACTTTGTACTCTTGTATAACAAATAACTATTAAGGTCAAATTTTAATCTAAACCTATAAACCTAGTATATTTTGCACTAAATCAAATTCCAACCGCAGAAATAGAAACCACAGACTTCTGTTCGGTTTTAGTGGGGTAAAAACGTATTTACGCTTTGTATTGACATCGCCAGATTCACAGTCCAGTAAAATACGAAAGAGCTACTTAATTCGAATGTGTACTTTTTTCATGTTGCTTCATAATTTTATTATTTTCTAAATATCTGAACTAATTTTTGTTATCAAACAGGCAGGATCCGAACAAATGGAATATCGGAGTGTGGTAATGTCCTATTTTCAATTAAACGGCCTTAAAGATAAAGTGGCTTTTCCCATAAATGGAACTGCGATCATTTCTATGAACTAACCTATTGACGAAAAGACATTTAATTATTCGGCTTCGAACAGATGGGTTTCGACATGGAATGAATTGGGCAAAACTGTTTCAAATGTATCCCAATATACAGAGTGTAACATAATATGAGACAGTTACTTAAAGGGGTGCTTCAGACCATCTAACTGAACAACTTTCTCTATGGGACCAATATTGAAATCGCGAAAAAAATCGGATGTCCCATATATTTTAGTCGAGTTATGTTTGCAGTTTTGTATCGGACAGCGGATTTTTTTTCGCGATTTCAGTGCTGGTCCCATAGTAAAAGTTGTTCAGTTTGATGGTCTGAAGCACCCATTTAAGTAACTGTCTCATTTTATGTTACACTCTGTATATTGGAATACATTTGGAACAGTTTTAATATAAAATGAAACTTGAAGGGGTATAAAATGGAACTTAAAGGGGTTAAGTGACCATCCCATTTTATATTACACCCTGTTTATTATTGCTGATTCATTAAGCTAGTCAATATAATATGAGAACACTCTGTCTTTTTAAATGACCAAAATTGCTTTGACAACTTAACAAAAATTCTATTGCAAAAAAAGATTATCCAAATCATTGTCATCATTCATTACACAGACCCTTGAATTAGTCTTGACAATTTAAAGAGACTGTATCTTTTCAATCATGACAATTACCTAGTCCCAATCCGTAAGCAGGAGCAGCATACGCCGGGGATGCGATGCCGTGTCCCAATGCTGGGGCTCCAAATACCAGGCTCTGGGCTGACAGAGCACCGTGGGGTGCTATCACTCCTCCATATACGACGCTTACTAGCGCACAAACTACGACCACCTGGAATTGTAAGATTTAATATTTTAACATTCATAATGACGATGATGTAGAGCAGAATTAGAATTAGTCTATATACTTTTCTTCTACTGGACCTAGGCCCACTGAATAAAAAAACCAATTCAAATTAAAGATGGGAAAAGGAGGATGCAAATCCTGGTCCCATCCGCAAATAGGTATGTGTGATACATCGTTGGATAGGTATTCTTGAGCTGAACAAAAGTTACTATAGCGCCAAGCTCCACATCTTAGTCCGTTCAGAGTATTACATGAAACCTAGTCCCACCCTCCAATAGCTATGTGCGATGCATTGTTGGATAGGTATTTTCGAGCTGAACAAAAGTTACTATAGCGCCAAGTTCCAAATACGTCGTCCGGTCATGCAGGAACAATATGTTTGAAGGATATTGGTTAATAAAGAATAACACTGAACGGACTAAGATTTGAAACTTGGCGCCAACGATATATCACACAAAGCTATTGGAGGGTGGGATCAGATTTCATTATAATACTCGGAACGGACTATGATTTGGATCTTAGCGCTGTAGTAACTTTTTTTCAGCTCTAAAATACCTATCCAACGATGTATCACACATAGCTATTGGAGTGTAGGACCTACAACCTGTCTTTCTGGCTTTGTATCAGCTACTGTCACTTTTGCCGTACCTTCTGAATTACTGGTGTGGTGACAGTGAGTAACTTGTAAGGTAACTCAAATAATCTAGATTAGATCATAATCATGTTTGAGACATTTCAATATCCTTAGTTCGATAGTGAGGAGTATTTGTATTATTGAGACTTAATTGTGAAAGAAATCGACGTTCTTTGGCACCAAGAAGATAATTACGGATAAGAAAAAGAAAATAGACACTGGGACTTAAGTGAGGATCTTAAATAAAACTGGAAGTTAAAATATAATGATTTGCACCATCGACCATACTAAAATTAAATTTTTGTACTTCTACCTTGGTTTGTATAAAAATAATAGAGTGCCTATTTAGGTACCTATTATTCTTTTGCCTTTCTTCCATCTCGGCTTGTTTAATTATTTATTCAAATGTAGGTATATGAGAAAAAATCAATATTATGTCAACACCAACAAAGTATTGAGGGCGCATTATTCATTCACAAAAACAAAGACTAATAAAATTCAAATCTATTCACTATTTGAAAAATCATTAAATTAACAATGACACAAAATATGAACATTTGAAAACCACACACTTTCATAACACGTATGTTTTCCACCACTTATTAGACGTAAAAACCTTATTACCTTAGCGAACATTTTTCTAAACTTTTTGTTCTATGTCTAGGCACAGTTCACTGTAAGCACTAGGGCTTGTTGTGTGCCAAATTGTGAGATAACCGGCGCTTTTATAGAGCCTCTATGTCCTATAGGTACAGATCTAGAGTCCCGACGGTGTCGTAGATGTAGGAAATTGTATCTACCTAAATATATGAAGTGGGCGCTGCCCGAGTAAACTAGATCGTAGGACTTAAGATGGACATGCATATGTGCTTTAATATGACATTTACTTAGTAAAATTGTTTAATAAAAACCTTTTTTATTTTTTTTCAATTATTTTCTATAATAATTATTGCAGTACGTACTGGGACCGCGTGGTGGACTATTGCCACTGTATCATACTATAAAGACAAAAACCTCTCAGGAATCAGGGTGAGAGGAAGTGGTCCATACTTACTTCACTACTCGGGCCCGGAAATGGGAAACTTATTGTCAGATATTGTTAATAGGCCTCTGATTTAGATGAAGGAACTATCCGGGACCAAAAAGCTCGTCCCACAGCAGGGCACATGGCACAGACCTACCTTCAGGGAGGGACCCATTGCGGATTGATAGAGTTCACATACGCATCAGAAATTCTTCTTCAGCATATGCAGGTTTCCTTACGATGTTTTAGTTTCCCGTTTTAAATTGAAAGTTATATTAATTTTACAAGAATTAAATAATAGTTTTGTGTATATTTTATTTGAAGTTTCTTTCAAATAGACCACCTATCAAGATTACATCCCGAAACCATAAATAAAATAAGTACTGCATCCCGAAAGTTTGGTAAATTTGTAACTAAACTTTCTGATCTGTCTCAAAGGAACCAGAGTCGTGATTTTAAGTATGAAAGTCTAATTCCCTTTTCATTAATGAAATTGGTTTTTCTTTTCCCTTATAACAAATACAGTCTGTTCACATATCCACCATATTCTTGCGAACGTATAGTTCAACTATCTAAGAATTGGTGGCCTATACCACAAATACAAGCATGTGTGTATATGTATAGCTATAAAATGGCGAATAAATTAAAGTTGGTATATTTAGTCCACTTTGTAACTTGTACGGTAGAGTTAATTTAAGGTATTAAAACAATAAACCTGCCTTTATTACTCGTACACTGTTACAATAAACCGTGAATAGTAACATAAAGAAATTGTGTCAAGGATTAGTCGTGCTTTAATAAATGAATTAAATAATTTAAGATTAGTTCCTGTTAAAGTAATAAATTTAATAAAATGTCCCAACAATTAATTTTATTATGGTTAGGTATCATTAAACACGTAATTTTTACATCTAATATATCTACAGGGTGTAACAAAACACCCTAGTAATATTAAAAGGGGTGGTTTAGTTAAGAATACCAAACTAAACAACTGTCACTATAGAACTGTAATCGAAAAATAATTAGTTGTTTTATACAAAACTGCAGTACCGACTCGACTGAAATGTATGGGACACTTTTTGAATTAAATTTCGACGTCTCTATTTAAGGTGGTTTCAGTCCATAAAAAAGTATGACGCACAATACGCGTAGACGGAATTAATAAAATTAATGTTTTATATATGTAAAAACAGTTTAGAAAATGTAGTAATGTTATTTGTGACGTGGCATTTAGATTTTCTAAACTGTTTTTACATACATAAAATATTACTTTTATTAATTCCGTCTACGCGTATTGTGCGTCAAAGTTTTGTATAAAATTTACCCCTCTGTAACCACCTTAAGTGTGTAACGCAATGAATAAATGAATTATGAATATTATTATGGTGTTTTTTCACACCTTGTATATTCATATAAAATATTTTTTTTGACATTGTTACACAAATTATCTGGGGCTGGCAGCAGAGGCAGTAGCATGTTCCACTTGATAATGCTGTATCACGCCTTTTATCTCGTTCGTATGCTCGAAAATTTGGTTTATTGACCCCACCACCCTTGGCACAGCAGACAGTACTACTGACTGAGCATATGGGGCGGGTCGTCATACTAAGGGTATAATTTCATGAGGACGGGTACCTACATAAGCTACATAGTTTAAAATATTTGCAAAAAACATTAATTGGGATTATAATACCAAACAAAGAACTACAATTCAAGCCATAGTAAAATAGGAAATTGAGGAATAATTATTTGTCCAGATAAACATTTAACACTGAGGAACAACTTCACTCGAATTTATTTTTTTGATAAGATACTGAAAGTAAATTATAACCATACCATATACGTAACCCCCAATATAAATTGCGGCACTCTTTAATGCATCTACCAAAAATAGCTTGTACATTTTACGATGCAATTAGGTACCCCGATCCAAATATGGCTCCATATAGACGATGTAAGCTGCATTTGGAACCTTGATAGTGCGATAATTACCATAACAATGGTTGAACGTGCGCATGCCCAGTTAAGACTGTGCTCGCATTCTACACGCCTCCGCAAAATCTGTAACTACTTTTGCAGATTAAAGTATTATCAAGAAAGCTCGGTACGTGAAGTAGGTTTGAGTTTATTATTGCATCGTTATCGTATTAGTATGACTATCACAGATTCATAATTATAACATTTCACAATCCTTAAATTGAACTTAAAAATATTACAAGATAGTAGATCTTACTAGTAATTAAAACAATATTTTTTTGGACAAGCGTTTGAGGTATATATGGACAAAAGAAGCAATAAAATAGCAAAAAAAGCATTCATACACTGAACGAACGTTCACTGCTGGACGTAGGCCTCCCTCAAGGACCGCCACAACCACCGGTCCGCCTCATCCAACGGGTTCCCGCCGCCTTCACCAGGTCGTCGGTCCACCTTGTGAGGGGCTTGCCCACGCTGCACTTTCCGGTATGCGGTCGCCACTTGAGTACTCTTCGGCCCCATCGGCCATCAGTTCTGTGAGCAGTGCCCATTGCCGCTTTGGTTAAGCAATTTTTTGGGCTATGTCAGCTACTGCTGTTTCTTCTGGGGATCTCTTCATTTTTGATTCGATCTCGCTGGGAAACTCCGAGCATAGTCCTGTCAATTGCCCTTTGGATGACTTTCAGCCTTTTTATGAGGCTTTAAGTGAGCGACCACGTCTCTGTTTTATATGTCATCACTGGCAATACAGACTTTTATCTTGAGGCACTCCAGAAAGTCGAATTGTGAGTTTATATTACAATTCGTCAAACAAAAGACCCTATCAAACCAATCTGATCACTGACTTGAAGATCAATTTCTTGCTAAAACGCTGAATATGGTGGTACACTTAATGTTTAGAGACGTGATTATTTCATTAGTCACACGAGGACATCTAATGTTTTCAAGAACGAATCCAGTCAATCGTCACCTAGCCCACAATTAGACCAAAAAGCGTAAAACCTCATTCTTAGCAACTCGTGAAACCGCAGTTTCGTCTACAACGCAGTCTCGGATGTCAAGTGACTATGACTCATCAATTCGTGTCATTAACCTCAAGAGTCAAGCCTACGGTCTGCTTCACTAACTTTGAACAAAACTGGTTTCACATCATGTAATTACAATAAATACTTTACGGGTGCGAATGAATTAAGTTTTGGTGGGCGTTTGAGCGATGGTCGGTGACTTTTTGCAAGGAATTTTGTTGACATTGTTTGAGAATGGTAATTTCTTCGTCACCGAGAGATGTGATAGACATTTTTGTCTTTGTAGTGATCTCTATTCTTAATGATTGGTAACCAATCATTAAGTAATCTAAGCCTCTATTCATTTGTTTTACGTATTAGTGTTATTCTTTTACTTAGATGTGAATGAGGCTAAAGAGGTGTGCAAGAGTCTTAGCGTTTGGTGGCCCGCGGTTACTGCCTACCTACCCCTATAAGATAATGGCGTGAGCTTATGTATGTATTTAATTACTTAAAAGTTTATCAATTAGGGTTTTCCCATATTCATCGACAAGGTGCTATAATTATTCAGCCAGTCAATAATTTAATTTCTTTGTGTCAATAATTAAGGGCCCCATATTAGTGTGACTACCGCTGCTATAAATTGTCACCTATATGACGACAAAGTACGTTGCGTTGACTATAAAATTTTTCTGTAACCAATTAAATGCCAGCACTGACAATATGTAAAACAAACACTGAATACACTGTTTCTTAATCATAAATGCACCTACATTATAATGTGAAATGATGATCTTCAAGGATATACGTGAACACAATCAATGGTATGCGTTCGCGAATTTACAAACAAGTATTAATTATAGAGCTTATGATTACTGAGGAATATATTCAAAGAGATATCATGTTTCAATGTAAATTGACTAATTGTAAATTTGCAGCCTCCTATTACTAGATTCGATTATTCAATTAGTAAGACATCAATGTTCGATGGGATTCATGTTTGTATTTAGCAAACAAAAATAATATAAAGATTGTAGAAAACTAAAAGGTACTTCTTGTCTTCTAAAGGGTTTTTCGAACATAATCAATCACCATGCCGACGTTTTTTTAAGGGGATCAGACCATCAAACTTAACGTCTCTCTATCAGACTTACGAGGGGTTAATCGAAGGTCTTGACAAACGCTTTTCTTCCTATTCGTAATTCTACACAATATAATAATTGCAAAAAAAATATCGATGTCTCACTGTAGATTATTGAGCTAGTTTGCAATTTTGAATGGAACGGCAGATTATTCTTTTTCGTGATTCCGATCAGTATTAAGAAAGATCCTTATTACATTTGCTTTTTTGGTTAGAAGCGATGATACCTAAGAGAACACAACAAAGTATATTTATACCAAACAAAATTTATTAAGGGCATCCGACTGTATATTTTAAGATCTTAAGCTTGTACTAAATAGATGAACAGAAAAAAAATATAATTGTTCTACTCGACTTACAAACATTGTTGTATCCTGACAAGTGACTAGTGACAAACATGTTACGTCCACAACAGGTGTACTCTGGCTCTGTTAATGAGAGGAAGCCTAGAAATACTCCAACATAGTGTTGTAGAGACTAGCTTTTCAGCCCCAATTTAAGAAATTTGATATTTTTTACAGATTTAGTCATGTCGCACAGGTGAAAGGAAAGGTTGGTATTGTGTCATATCAAAAACTCAAGGCATTAGATGAATTACAAATTGAAACCACCACCACCACCTACCACCCCTTGATTGATTGATTAGTTTCCTCTTAGGGCTTTTACAGACCAGCGACAGTTTGCGGTTGCCGTGTGTCGCGCTCATAGACTTTACGGTCGCCGTGAATCGCGTGACTGTCGCACGACCCTCTGCGACCACAAAGTGTCGCTCGTCTGTATGAGTGCTTACGACAACCATCAACCATAGGTAAGGTGAACCGAAGCAAGTGTCACGCGGGTGTAAGTGTGACTCTTGCTAATAACACCGCTCAACGTTATTATACCTTAAACCGCCATCTATCAAACGTTGCAGGAAAGATTACACTATCGTTTTGATAGATCGGGTTTAAGGTATAATAACGTTGAGCGGTGTTATTAGCAAGCGACACACCTACACCCGCGTCACACTTGCCTCGGTTCACCTTCCCCATCTTTTCGGGTACCTACTATTTATCTTCGTTAAAAATTTAAGAAGGCGAGTCTTTTAATAAGACCAAAAGGCTCAATTCTTCAAAAACACTACTACAACAACACAGTGCCTTTCTTACGTTACTGTTTTTGTTTGTTGCAAGAAACCTTGTTTACATGTTATATCATGTGCAAAAACACCGGCATCCTGCGTATTATGCGTATCCTTATCCTTGCGTGACTTAATTAATTAATGAACTGTACAATCGACTATCAATTAGTGTCTATCAACACATTGTTAATGATAAAATGAAGACCATTAAATTATGTTTGTCTAGCGTCCGCATCAATCTCTTCTTATACAGCGACACCTTTCGTAGGCGAGTCCGAAACGCTCTTGTCCGATGTTTTTTTAAACTGCATTTGATCATAATAATGTAATACACAATAAAGTGAAACTTAAATGAAGTAAACTGTACTAAGTTGTACATAGGTACAAATGTTAGAGATAATACGGTATCTAAAACTATGCTGCTCAATTAAGTTTTATTGCCTTAACAACTGGGCGACAACTATTAAGATTTCTACTAGATATTTCAATTCGCTTTAAACACTAATTAATATAAAGTATTGGAAAATAGGTGTACGTAATATTAGTTTATCTACTAATATTACCAATAGAAATTTCGTATGGTATTATTAATGATTTTTTTAATCTGGTACCTACTAAAGGAAACTGTAATACATATATTAGTCTACTCTGCTTTCGAAACTCAGGCAGGGAAATTAAATAGGTACCTAGCTAAAATAACTTACCCTTTTTGAGAATCTACTGTCAAACTTATGTTTACCTGACGGCAATAAAATTTCAAACTTTCTGAAATAACACCGGTCATCACAGGTTATCTGTTCTTTGGTACAAAAACCTTGTTCTCAAAAGATTCTTAATAAAGTAAAGATAAGTGGGCTGGGCTGTATACGCAGGGTGAAGTTTATATCATTAGCATCCTTTTAAACTAAAAGGCTACCCATCAAACTAAACAATTTTTACTATAGGAGCCAACCGATCTGGATCGACAGATTCTGGTAAATTTTTATTTTTATTTTATAGATTGTGTACATATTTGAGGAACAGTGTACCGTAACAATAGTTGTCCTACCTGTGTTCCAAAATGCTCTTAATAAATATTTAAATGTTTTAATTTAGCAGTGGTAAAGGACAAACAAAATGTTAGTCTTTAAAAATATACTAGGCACGAACAACAAAGTACTATAATGATTGGCATTGCACTCATTGACAATGTCGTTGTTTTGCAATAGCAATAGGTACACTAGAATATAAAAGCAGAACTGTGTAAAAAGAAATAAAACCGGTCAAGTACGAGTCGGGCTACTCGCGCGCCGAGGGTACCACACAATACAATATTAACTTACAGAAATGTTTTTTTTTCTCCGGTATTTTTAGCTCGAGACCGACTCACACTTGGCCGGTTTTTATTATTTATTGTTATACTGTAAAGACCGCTGTATAACCACATCAAAGTTACTATCAATCAATCAATCAAGTATTTATTTAAATAGAATACAGTGGTAGAATACAGTAGAGCGTCGGTAGCGCGTTGCGGAGAGGTATGGACACCCAATTATGGGGGTCCGGGTTCGAATCCGCACGGACAACATGTCATGTACCAATGAGTTTTTCTAACTTATGTAAGTAATACCGACTGCTCTAAAACGGTGAAGGAAAACATCGTGAGGAAACCTGCATACGCTGAAGAAGAAATTCTGATGTGTATGAGAAGTCTACCAATCCGCATTGGGCACGCGTGGTGGACTAAAGCCCATGCACCTTCCCTGAGGGTAGGCCTGTGCCCTGCAGTGGGACGTTTATAGGCTGATGATGATGATGATGACAGAGGTTACAGACAAAATTTGTATGACAAGTATATCTCTGAACTCAGTCCGAACGAAGATATACAAGATATATAGAACGAAGATATATAGCTTGAAGTAAAAGTAATGAATATGTTATCAACTTCAAGCCTTTATATCTCTGTTCGGACTGAGTTTAGGGATATACATGTCATAACAAGTTTGGTTTGGTACTTTATTCTGAACTAAAATATTAAAGTTTGGTTGAAAGCCACGTCAAAAACAACGGCGAAAAATAAGGGGCCAACCTTCCATACACAACCCGCATTGTCTTTTCAACTGTCTACTGTCTATTACGGTTCAAACGTTAAAGTCCTAAATAGGTAGGACAGATAGACAGATAGATAGACAGACAAACGGACGGACGGACGGACAGACAGCGTAGGCTTATGAATAGGGTACCGGTTTTCACCCTTTGGGTACAGAACCTTAAAAATGTCAAAAAAAATTTAAAGTTTTGTATTTTTAATCTGTATCTTTTTAGAAATATCTACATAGTTACTAGTGGTTTGTTTGATATGAGGATTCATTTTAAACAAATGTTGACTGAATATTTCGCTGCAGCTAAGAATTTTACCGGGCTTTAATTTATTTATCTTATTCTAGATATTTCGACAGTGTTGCAACGGCCATTATAAGGAATAATAGCTATACTCTCATGACTGGACGTTTTGCTATTTGATCATAGTACAGAGTGCTGACAGAGTGCAATTCACTAAGCGTCATATCGCTGTCAAAGACGTCGATGAGCTCGCATCCTTGATCGTTGGAGATTTTACCATAGAGATAGTAAGTACTATCTATGGATTTTATATGAGTTTGACACATGCAATTGAAAGCTCGCCGACGTTTCAACGACGAATTTAAGGTGGTGACGATGTTTGCGCTTAGTGGATTGCATTGCAGAGCTTAACGAATAATTAAATCAAAAAACCTAAAAGGAACACTGACCAAGTTTGATACAACATTCTTAAAATAATGAAAGAGCAAAATAAAAACATGAATGCCAAATGAATATTTATTCATTAGTCAATTCTAGTGCAGTGAAACCAACAAGCAATCCCGCTAGCGATATCCTAAAACAATATTGAATATGCCAGCAAAGATACAGCTCCACCTATCAATCATCAGTTATATTGAAATGCAATAGTTAAAAAAGCAATAACCAAAACTGACAGAGCTCTTCTAATTAATTGAACAGTGAAAGAAGATAGAGCTATCAATCATTAGACAGGTCTTGCATTGGAGAGAGTGGATGTGAATGCGAGCGCGCGTGGCACTGCACAGCGCATTGCGACAATGCCGACCGTGTCACGGCCGCGCCCACCGGTGAATGTCCACGGCATGCGTGCGCCAGCGCAACTTGAATAAAACATAACACCACTCGCAAATCGTGGGATATTAACGTAGCCGACCGATCAAATTCAGCGTGCCAGAGCAATATCTTATTTCATCTCAAATGCAGCTACTACACATTTGTGAACTTTTGTTTTCTATATTTGGAAGCTAATGAAAATATTGAGTTTATGTATTGGGTTAATAAGAATCGATGTTGCAACGTACGGCTGTTTGCAGATTAATATCCGCTCTCATTAAAAATAATTCCAAGCGTTGAAGGACTTGAAGGTCATATTAATTTAAATTGACAACAATCGACCTACTTTATTATGAATATCCAAGAATAAAAACATTCATTTGAGTCATAATATTTATTTTGTTTTATAAAAGACAACTGCTACTAATTCAGCTAATGAATGATACAAAGAAAATCCTGATCGGCTCATTAATGTTTTTGTAATTCCACGATTTCTAGCTTATTCTTATTACTGTCATACTAAAGTATTTATTTGGAATTGAAGTATAAATACATGCACTTTTAAAAATCCGTACGTCCTTGTGAAGTAATAGCGGCCACTCCCACTCGCTCCAGTTTCGAAGTTTACTACTTTCACTATCATTGTAATTTTGTTTTGCGCAATCTATGGCGCATACATAATATCTGATTCCGTTTTGTCCGAAAGTAATTAGCAATGCGATAGTAATGACGCTTTAATAATCTGTAATCACGATTGTTGCTAGAAATTTAGAATGTATTTTTGATGCTAGTATACCCAGTTTTATATCTGTTGTTATCTGGAGCATATTATGTTAGTTCCTATCATCTATAGCAGAACAAGAAGATTGTCTAAATAATAAATCATTACACTAAAAGGATGGTACAATATTTTTATGGATGTCATATAAAGACTGGATTCGAGGTATCCCCAATGCTCAATGTTCATGGACATTAAACTATAAATAATGTTTCTATATTTAAATTTTTTTATAACTGTATTATTATTATTCAAGATATTTTTTATATTTTCACAATTTCTTTAGAAAAGGAGTTGTTTTTCTTTATTTTTCAAGTTACTTTTATCTTAATTGCCTACCTCAATGCTATCCACATTTTACCGCAAGTGACAGACAAGCTACAAGATAAATTAATGTCACCATTAAAAACTCGATACAGTTGGCTCATTCTTGGCCCAATTTTTTTAAACACTTATCTCATTTCAAGCCAAATATCTGTGAGACTGGGTCGAGATTGTTCTATTTGATAGCCATTGGTTGTTATTGGTTTTATATGAAGTTTAAGGCAATAATGATACACTTTTTTAAATATTTAATAAATAGAATTTTTAATAAATAATACACAAACTGTATAGTTATCTTTATTATGTAAGTAACATAACAATAATCCTTTTATCTTGAGTTAAAATTTCTTCATCGCTGTATCTAATACGTTAACATTTTTATACGGAATCTAACAGAAATACATTCCTAAACTTTGGTTAAAATGTCTATGTTGTTTGGCCCCAGTATACGTTCTTTCGAATGTAATGTAAAATTTAACAATAATAAATAATCTGGAAGACCAAACTCAGTCTGGCATATTTAAGCTACATAAATTTCTTTTTCCGTCGTCGTATTTACTTTGTCTCTGCTTCCAACACAATTCGTAAACGGAGACAATTAAGTTATGCCCACACACAAGGTAAACTAATTTGTCATATTTATAAACTAAATGTCTAAAATGTCTAAGAGATTGAAACCAGGCTTTCGTTTCTTTACAATTTTTCTTATCACTTCTTTTTTTGGTCCAGTCCCGCGTGTTGGTTCTCTCTCTCTATGAGGCCGTTCATCGTCTTCAAAGTCACTTGGGTAACGAGGACGGTCAAATTCTTCGTCTACCTCTGGTAGGTAGTCACTCGGGTCCACGATCCTTGGTGGAATCTTCTTCTTTTTAGGCACCCACATGTAATCATCCAGGTCTTCGCTTGGATAATGGAATTCAGGAGTCTTATGCGGCCTCTGTTTCTTTTTAGGCCTTGGTGGAATATCTTCGGAATAGTAATCTTGCTGTGGTAAAATATCGGGAACATACGGATACTTGTATTTAGATGGTCTAAAATTGAATTCCTCTAGTTTAGGTGGTTTACTATTGTATGACTGTAGAAATTTTTCATACTCAGCACTTGATGGTTCAAATTTTGGTATTTTATGTCTGTTGCCGTATGGAAGTTTCTCGTAATCTACGTTTGATGATTCAAATTTTTCATAGTCATCCTTGTACGCGTCAGGGGAGAAAAATGGATATTTTATATCATCAGGCTTATTTGCGTCAAATTCTACGACGTTTCCATACAAACTACTACTCGACCCTTTTTTGTGTTTCTTTTTGCAATTTGGATCTAAATCAAGGCCAAAATGACTGTGAGATTCGCTATGTGATCCAGATTCATCACGGGGATGTTTTATAGTTATGCTATGAGAAAAGTCGCTGGACTCCAAATCGGATGGATACTTGGGTCGTTTATTCAATGAATAATCTTTGAAAACTGTATCAAAAGGATGTTTAGATTTTTTCTTATCATTGGAAAATGAATCAAAATCGTCATCGGAGAAATCATAATATTTTTCGTAATCTCTTAGTGCTTTATCTTGCATAGATCGACCAATAGATTGTTCTGGTTGAGGAGGCTCTACTTTCTCACCATCGTTGTTAACAATTGCTTGAAATCCAGTTTTGGGGTTAGCAGAGTATTCTACAGTTCTCATAGAGCCATCTGGTTCTAGAACACTGTAGTGACCTGCGGTAAAACAAAGCTATTTATTTTATGATTCCTTAATATTTGAGAATATAATATTGAGACAATTAAAGATAAGTACTGTACGGGAAAAAAGTTTTACCCCTCAATATTTATGTACATTCAATAGGAAATCGATTTCATAGAAAAACAATATTTCTACGTATTTCATTTATATATTATTATCAGGAGTTCAGTTTTGATTGTCACATATACACTGAAAGTGTCATTAAATGCCATAAAGTTTGGCATCACTTTCGAGTTCAGATGTGTGACTATCAAAAATAGCTCTCTAGGGAGTCAATTTTCGACTATTAGTATTGGTTTAACAACTTACGTTGATGCTAAATACTCACTATAATTAGAAAATGTTTATATCCATTTTTATCGACGTCACTTATTTGAATTTTCTAACAACTCACGTACCATTTTGCTTGAACCTTATTAATTATTATCATAATCATCATCACCTTTAACAGTGTCACCCTCCTTAGCCTCCCATACAGTCTTCACATCTCCTGTCCCGACGTCCGCAACGTCGTAACTAAACGAGTAGTTTGGATTTCCCTGAAATCATAAAAATCACTGCGTGAATTAATTCCACCGATTAACTTTTTACGCCCCTCAATTACAATTTAATAGTATGAGCGAAGAAAAGAAAAAAAAATTGCCAGGGAATGTGTGAAGCGATAGCTCGCGTGTGTCAATTCGGTATTTTACTCATTATGACATTTCATCGCATGCCTGCCTATTATAGTTTAGTATTCTGAATGAGTAATGAGCGGTTTAATAGTTTCCATAATTCAGGTATGTGAGTAGTGAGTTAATTGCTGGTGTTTAATGTCAGTCCGTCCGTCAAACGGCTCGGTGTACGCGTGCTGCGTTTATCACTATCACTCTCGATCACGACTCACTGTTGCTCAACGCTTGTGTTATGCCGCGTACACATTCGGAGAGCGAAAGCAAGCGAAGGTGAATGCATATCGCCGAAAGCAGATTAACTCCATTATGCTTGCTCGCTTTTAATAGGAATATCGAACGACGGTGATATTTACTAAGCAACCAGCTAATAATGAGCATTTGCGGCCGCGTATAGACTTGGTTGCTCTTATTCTCTTAGCAGGACATCCGATTGAGATGTTTGATTCATCACCAGCAGCAGCAAACAGTCCATACCTAGACGTCAGCCCCCTTCTCAAAGAAACGATTCACCACAATCGTTACGCTTGGCAAGCAGATTGGAGAACACAGTTTTATGACATAAATAAGTAAATGCTGCTGCGCATTCCTGAATAAAATATTATACTAAACCCTGAAATGTTGATGCTGATTTCGCATAGACGATTTTAACTACATACATTCATTCATAAAAAAGGTCAGGTACGCAGGATATTTAGAAATACCTGAATGTGTATGTTAAACACAGAAGCACTAACTCTCGTCCTTACCCTCCTGAATTTGATGGGGAACTGGGAACTGCTACGATCACAGGTGGAGAGGCAGGACGCAGTAACTCTATCGGTTGAAATTGTGAAGTCTACCAATCCGCATAGGGCACGCGAGGTGGTCTAACGCCCATACAACTTCCTCAAGGGTAGGCTGTTCCTGAAGTGGGACCATATAGGCTGATGGTGATAACGATGGTGAATATTCTAGCTTGGTACAATAAAAGCGCTCGCATGCTTGCGCTGAATCGTGCGCAGGCGCAATATTCCTTTGTTCGCGATAGTTTGCTCAGTCTGTAGACGGTATAAAGTTAGCATTTGTAACAATAGATTTAAACTGAGATTCATTATAACAGATACAATTTAAACCTTCGGTCATAAAAAAGAAAGAAAAGAATTTTTTCTTCGAACTCGGATCTGATAAGCGTCTACTAGAAATTTGAAAGTACACTTTAGGCAACCTTATTTAGAAGAAAGTTAGCCATACCCATTTTTAATACCTAAGATTAATATCTGAAACGTGTACTATAATAATTCATAACATATTGCATGAGCATAAGTCATCAATGTTTACAAGATGTTAAATGTCACTGGAAGTAGACCGTCTCAAGTTCAAGATGAGCCGGTCTGCGCGAGCGCATCGCACTATACCCAATGTCAATGGCAGATTCGCTTTCGTTTATTTCCGTTTACGTTCACTTTAATGGATTTACTGAATCTGAAATATACTGATGATTAGATCTAAATTGTTTTATTTCAACGTGTCTACAGGGTGAAATTGATATTATTAGCATCCTTTTAAACTAAGAGACTACCCATCAAACAACTGTTACTATGGGAGAAAACAGATTAGAGCATAAAATAATCTACTGTTGCATACATTTGAGTCAAGTAGGCATTGCAGTTTCGAACAGCAGATTTTTTTTCCTCTGATCGGTTAGCTTTCATAGAAAAGTTGTTCAGTTTGATATCAATTTCACTCTGTATACAGGGTGTACGGAAAAGTATCATTAACCTTTAAACCACATACTCTACCCATCAAACTGAACCACCTTTACTATGGGAGCAAACCTGTCAGAACAAAAAAAAAACAGCTGTCCCATACTAAACTGCAATACCTTCTCGATTCAAACGTATGGGACAGCAGATTTTTTTGCGCTGACAGGTTTGGTCCCATAGTTAAAGTTGTTCAGTTTGATGGGTGGAGTATATGGCTTAAAGGTTAATGATACTTTTTCTTACATGTATAGCAACTAAAATGTTAAATACCATATATAAATTATATTTTACACAATAACTGTGAACATTTTGTTTAAAGATCTATCTATAATGTTACACCTTTTTCCCTAGTCGAATAAGTTGAGATAAAGGCACAATATCTGTTTCTTTATCTCAACTTATTCGTTTTATTCTTCTTTCGTTCTTATTCTTTTTTGGATTCTAGTACTTTTTTTTCATTGTTAAAATAGCCTGGTTTAAATTTTTCTTAGTAGCGTAATTGGCAAGTTTTCACAACAAAATATTATTTTGAGCTCGATTTTCGAAACAATATTGTTAGTAGATCAGGTTACATCTTTACTTTAGCAATCCCAGTAAAGATCCAATGGAATTCAAACCACATTAGTTACATAATAATGAGCATTTAATTTCGTTAAATTTTTCAGTTAAACTCCAATGAAATCTAGTTCAATACATGCTTTTATCTTGAACCAGTTGAGTCGCCACAATTCATAAGTAACTTCAAATAACTCTCAAGCTTATTTTTTAAGTCTTAAAATGGTTTGATTCAAGAGACTTCGTACATTAAACGAGCATTAAGAAAAGTGGGTGACCAATACTGATACAGGCTCAAAGCGGTATAGTTTCGACATTAACCCGACCACTTTCGATAGGTATTTTGTGTACTGATATGTAACGTGCAATTTCTACAATGTTAATTCGTAGTATGTTAATAAGTGTTGTCTCGTTTTAGGTAAAGTGTTGCAGAATATTTAATTTGACATGGACTTTCGATTACAGATAAGACGTGTTTTGTCACTCTAATAGTGACAAGTAGTTTACATTACTGGCAGTAATGGACAGATTTAAACTAAATTACAGTAAATTACATCAACGTATTTGTACATTTGAACTACATACTAACTAATTAACCTAAAGGGAAGTGACTCAAAGGGAACATAATTATTGTCTATATTCAAGGTTCACCGATTAATTTGGGTTGCATCAGACCTACCCGATTTGATCGGTATCAAATTGACATGGTATTTTTTTGCAGTTCTTAACAATTCTCCTTCTTAATATTTAGTCAATTTATTCCAGCTAATAATAATAATAATAATAATAATAATATGATAATAGTAATAATAGATGCCTAATACATTACTGATCTTGTAAACGATATAATCGGAAACTTACACAATTATAGTCCTACTAGACTAAATGAAACCTGGACATAAATGAGACTTCGCGTTTGGACGAACTGAGACCATTTTGTACTGGTTATTTAAATAGACAAATATAATTATAACTGTAGTTTTGGAGTCTTCATGTACTTGGAAGGTTCATTATTTAAGGTTTCAAGATAAAATGACGTGTCTAGTGGTAGTAAATTGGTTATCCTCTCACACATGCTGCAAGAGAAAATCATATCCCAAGGTCGCCTCGTATCAAACCTATGACAACAAATGTGGTGGGGTAATTTAAGCAGGAACCACCGCAATGACGTTGAAAATTGGAGATCGAATAATTATCATGCGAAGAGAATTAACTTCTGCGACTGTGTGCGAAAGTGGAAACTGATTATGATCAATATTTTAAAGCCCGGCTTAATACATTTCAAATTGATGCAATTTCATTTGAAAGTACGAAATCTTTAAAAAATATTTTGTTGAGAGGCGTGTGTCAAAGATACAAAAAATAGACCACCTCACGAAAATATCGTACCTAAAGTTTGTAGGATATAACTGCAGGGCAAAGGCCTCATCTCAGGAGTAATGGTGAGAGGTATGCCATACATAATGCTATAAGTACGCCGTAACATTTCTTTGTAAAGCTTTTTTTAAATTGAAGAGATATTTTTTGATTATCTCTTCAAGGGGATTCGGTCTTATTGGTTGAAATAGTCAGGACCAAAGGTAATCTCATAGAACAGGGAATTATTCCCCAAAATAGCGACACTTTATGCAAATTCGAACTACAAAAAACCACCCCACACCTGTCTGTGCAGGTGTACCAAAATATGGAGAGGAAGATCTGATCAGTACACCAGCCAATGTTACAGATTTGGCAAGATATTGGAAATGAACGATCTGAGAGAGACATGACGATTCCACACGAAAAGAAGATTAATAAGTTTATTGCCAAATTAGGAACGTTTTAAGTAGTAAATAACCTTTGTTTTAACGCGTTAATTTTGTTTTTCAGATAATTGTTTAAATGCATTTTTCAGTAATTACAATCTGTCACATCGATCATATAATTACCACGTCACCGCTTGATTATCAAGTGATGTTTTGCGTGCATTTTCTTGATGGAAAGATCTTCAGTGAAATTATATATCGTATTAAAGTGCAACGATACGTGTTACAAACTAAATAATAATTATAATCATTGTATTCTCACTACTGTTTCTATTGATTACAAAGCAACAGTTAGGACAGTTTTTATATAGCTCAAGCCTTGAATATATAATGTTAATTAGTATTATTATACGTAATAGAATATTGTTTGTTTATGTTTATAAAAAAAGACAAGATAGAAGAGAAGAGGCAAAATCCTTTGAGACCTTAATAGAGTTATCTAACACAGTTGAGAGAAAATGTTAATGTTGTGTCGTCGTATCAAGAATATTGCGGAAAAGAGACAGATAGACGATCCACCGACACGGCGCGGCGTAGCTCTTAAATAAGATGATGATGATGTTTAAAATATCTCTGACCACTCCCTCGGGGAATATAGTCTTGAATATATAGTATGTTATTAGTACAAATTAACTAACTCAAGGCTTGAGCAACTTAGTCAGTATCTTATCGAATGCGACAATTTTCATGTAATAATTAGAGTCTTAGAAAAATTTATTATTTTGACGTATTAGATACCATGATAAATTTTATTGATGATACGTCATGCACTTGTACAGTCAACATCAAAAGAAAATTATAATCAAATTCATTGAAAACGGAAGTTTCACATTATAAATGATGGCGTAGTAGGTGCGAGTACGTATAAAAATACGAATTACCAACATAAACTCTGTTGCTATTAATTTTTATTGAATATTTGGCTTGCTGCTAATTTCATAGTCCTCCATGATTACATTGTAACAAAATTCATGTCGCTACCTATTTATGACTTTTGACGTTGACTGTACTTAGATTTTCACAAATGACAATTATGTAAATTTACTCACTGTGGAAGTAGAATGTTCTACTAAATCTTCTATTAGTTCCTCTTCTTGACATTTCAACACCAACAGATTTGCCAAGAGGACCTATAATTAAATTTAATCGTTAATTAATGAAACTAATGAATCTCTTAATATGTAAATTGTTACTTACCAATAGCACAAACACTTTATCCATGTCAAAAGTTTATAAAAGATTCAGTTAACTTCGAAGCATCCACTGCTCTATCCTTTAGTCACCAACACCAAATGTTAAACCATCACAGATAACTAGAGCTCTATTTTTTTTTTTTTAGTAAATAGGTAATATAGTAAACCTGTCCATTGCCAAGGTTGGGGCCTCGGAAAGACGTACGCGGCCTCCACCGCTCACCTATTTATAAACGCACACAAGTAAACTGCACCTCCCGAATGTACATAAAGGAATACACTCACACGCCGATGGACGATAACTCTTCTAGGATGCACTTGCATTTAATCACAGGTTAGTTACGGATGCACTTTATTGTTGTATTGTATAGCTTCCCTTTTGTTTTATTATACTTTCATTTGGAAAGATTAAGTAGATTGTTTTATTTGCTCAAGATTTTAATCATCAAGTTCAGTTGTTTTTAATTACTTGCTAATTGCACCACAGCTTCTGAGAATCAAAGTAATACGACGCCCGACCAATTTTCTTTCCATTGGTTTCCATGAATACAAAACTCTATGCCGCAGACTGAATCTAGTCAATCTTCTATCATCATCATCTTATTAAAGAGCTACGCTCTTATTGATGGAGTATTCGCCAATCCTGTCTCTTTTCTGCTATTCTCTTGAGTTCTTGATACGACACGACATTAACCTTTTCCTTCACTTGGTCTAATCTTCTATAATCGCCTTTAATTGTATTGTATTTATTGCATAATGCTATTCCAGATAGTTTGATTTTGAAATGCCTTTAATTGTGCAGATATTTTACTACATAGTAACTGATATGGATTTTAAGTAGGTAGATTTATTGATTCCCGTATCCGTAAAAATAGACAGCTTCCGCAGACTTAAATGCGATGTTTGAATAAATTAGTCATGCTCGATGTGAATAAATATAATCTGATACGACATGACAATTTGGTATGTTTATTTTATAGGGCTGAATCGAAAACCATTTCGAGATAATTTGTCTCAATAACAATATTTTGTACGTCAGAGATTTTAAAATTAAAGGATTACGGATATTTTTAATAAAATGGCATAACAGAACAGAACAGCTGATTTTTTTTGATCTGACAGGTTTGCTCCCATAGTAAAAGTTGTTCAATTTGATGGGCAGAGTATGTGGTTTAGAGATAATTTTTTTTTGCTTAACATATAATATTTATTATGTTAGGTAGGTACTTTTTATTAAATTACATCTAAGAACTTTCACACGTATTAGAATTCAGTGACTATTATAAAAAAATACATAGGTTATCCGTAAGGGACCTAATTACAGCAGATTACAGTGCCTACCTAAATTAAGGTAATAGTAGATGACCCTTTATCAATGGACCAATAATGGTGACCCAACGAGCGTTTTTCTTTCGGCCCTCTAGGGGATCGATAGAAAAACGCTCATTATACTTTTCCCTACACACTGTATAGAATAGATTATTGTACGTGTATGTTTAGAATAGTAAGGGAAAACAAAGGGGAAGAGAGGTAGAGGAAAACCTAAATAGAGTTATATTTCACAGGTGAATAAAAAGGTATCAAGAACTCAAAGCACTTGCAGAATAGAGACAGAAATGCCGAATACTTCACCGATAAGAGCGTCTTCTAAATATGATATGATAGTGATTGTTTGAATATTGACAGTTATTTTCATAAAAATTTTTCGAATATGCCAAAATTGTACATAGTAGCCAATAACGTGTCAGGCAGTACTCTATCATATATGGACGCGTAATGTGGTAATGTCTTTAGCTCGAGGTAGATTTATGTAAAGAATCATCATAATAAAGAAATACAACTTTATAGTTGACTTTAAATAAGATTTATTATGATTTTATGATGGAAAATAATAAAGCAAGTTTTTAAAGTTTATCTACAATAATCAGCTCTTTAAAATATTTAAATAACCAGTGAGTATTATGATTATGACCCTATTTCACAAATATCTACAGAAACGTCTTTTTCATAATATTTAAATAAATACTTTCTATTTGATAACAATATTTCAAATAAAATTTTTGCTTTCATTATTGTGTTATTTTAATATTTGAATTTAATGTGTTAATTAAATTAAAGCAATCAATTAACTTTGCCACGGACAAATGACACTTTTGCAACAATTAATGCGCAAAACATAATATATTTTCCTTGTTAACTACAATATAATTGTTCTGGTTAGATTTATCGACTTTCATTGCACCAATAAAATACAAATTTGTTTTGACAGTTTCCTATCACAACGATAATGTATTGATCCGATAAAATATTAACCTCTTTATAGTTAAAAACAATGTTTAGAGTATTTTGATCGATATTTTTTCACCTGTAGGTACTTGACCGAAATGCGTACTTGACGAAATGCGTGTGAACGAACTGCGTATTGGATGAAATGCGTATTGGAACAAGGGCTATTAGGTCTATTATAGATATCAGACCTATAATAGACCTAATAGCTCGTGTTCCAATACGCATTTCATCCAATACGCAGTTGGTCATAGAGATACGCAGTTGTTTCGTCCAATACGCAATGAAATTCGTATTGGAACAAGAGCTATTATAGGTGTGATACCTATTAATAGACCTAATAGCTATTGCTCAATACGCAGTCCATTAGAATATTTGATATGATACCTCTTTAAGCAATAAAACTGTTATACACTTTAATTAATTTGCATGCGCAATTGCGTTTGAGATCAATTAAACGATTGTCTAACTTTCATTCGTATTCATCTTTTATCAATTACAGAACATTAATACTGTAAAGTCATTAGCAGAGATAATATCATCATTCATTTGATTCCAAAATGTGTGGTTACATATGATAATAGCCACTTAATTTATAACCACTTACTCTTTAATTGTTATCAATACGTGGAAACGTTTATCATAGCTGTTAATCCGATGCATAGCGTAATAAAGTGGAACAGCTCAGCGGTCGCGGCGGATCTATGCTCGTGCGCGGTGTGAGGGGGACAGGGTACTGGCAAAGTCGGTACCGCGCGCAAGTAAGTCGGTACTGTGACAAGCTCCCAGCCCCCGGCCATGGTACACGGTAAGCGGGGATACCGCGCACGATTTACCTGCGCCGCCGAGCTGGACCACTCTAGTTTTATTACAATATTAGAGTTAACCCGGAAATTCGTCCGCACAAATTATAAACCAAATATTAAGTCAGATCATATGCTATCAAACAAAAGAAGGTGCATCAAAAACTGCTGATCAAACAAACAAACTGACAGACAAAATATCCAAAAGTTGGTGATTTGGAATCAGGGACACAAAAAAAAAACTATTCGGTTTTTAGTACAAACATTTTTTGTTGTTAATATCATCAACGTGCAGACACACTTCTGTTACAGTTTTATGACAGTTATTAAGATGCCCGATGTGTCGAATAACCAGGAGAGTCGTCCCCAACTGAAATTGGATAAGGCTAGGCAAAGAAGATTGAACTTTCTTCCATTGTTTATTTACATTACATTACATTGCTATTATATATTCCATGTTTATCGGATAGGCTAAGGCAGTTGATAGCCAACGGCTACGATCCTTAAGTCGTTTCATACACGCTCGTCGATTTCGAGTACATTTTTGATCTGGCCCTTAAGTACGCTCCCAATTTTGTCCGCATACGTGTGTTAGGCCGACCCCTTTAGAATGTTTCACTAACACTTGCTTTGTACATAATATAATAATATTGATAGTAGACTAACGTATATTTCATACGGTAGTAAATTCATTCATTGTTTTCATATGACCCATATATGATTTGATAAACCATCTCAGCATTACTTTTTCAATATTTACATTGTAAGTACTTAGAAGAAAGTTTTAGATACTTCATCTGTTAAAATAGTAAACTAGCTCGTACACTTCCAAGGCTAATTAAAATAAATATCCTACTAATATTATAAATGCGAAAGTTTGTGAATGTGGATGTATGTTTGTTACTCTCTCACGCAAAAACTACTGAACGGATTTTGATGAAATTTGGCATACAGATAAAACATGGCCTGGATTAACACATAAGGTACTTTTTATCCGGGTAACGCAGACGAAGTCGCGGGCAACAGCTAGTATAAAATAAAACAATAAACATTCCAGCTATGCCACGGAAAAGATAGTTAAGTAAATAATGTTAGCCTACGATAAACCTGCATAATGCAAAAGAAACTTGCTTGTTACTGTCTATCTTCTAACATTGTTAAAGAACACTGATCATAATCTCACTGTCAGACAGACATACACATTCTAAAGTTTTTTAAAGAATGTTGTTGTAACTACAATGCTTGTTATCAATCATAGTGTCTTTTGAATCAAATTGATGACTTTCTGTATAAATTATTACTTACTATAACGCTCGCAATAGAAAAGATGGTAACAACGGTAACAACGTATAGATACGATTCGATACAAATTTTTAAAAAGTGAGCAATTTTCTGACAGTAGGTTTAATAGTAGTTCAAGATGCGATAGATGGCGTTGATGTGACATGTGTTTGAAGAGAATAATTTAGGCTAAAAAAAACATATATGTCAGTCAGTCTGACGGCTCGATAGCTCAGTTTGTAGTGCACCTGCCTACTGTCTAGGGTCGCGGGTTCGAATCATTGGGGGGGCAACATTTGTATAATTAACATGAATATTTTGTTCCTGAGTCATTGATGTATATATAATTATGTATTCTATATCGTCATCATAATACAAATCCAGGCTAGGTTCTAGTACTTTAAATGGGGTAGATAATCTGTGTGATAGTATCCAAGATATTTATAATTTATTTTATTATATTCTAAGGACTCAGTTAACATGATCTTTTCATTCCCCTTTATTTAATTATAACACAATTTTTTACTATTTTATTTACATTAAGGTCATACATCAACGCTATCTATCGAGTCATTTGGAACATTTTTTTTTATTTCCTTTCAGAAAATCCCCCATTTTGCGATTTCCTTCTACCACATTTTTTATTGTATTATTGAGTGCCTTATGGAGACTAAAAAAATCAGTTGGTCCCGTACATTTAAGTCAAGTAAGAACTGCAGTTTTTCACGAAACAGCGGATTTGTTTTTAATATTTTCTCAAAGCTGGCTAGGTATTATAGTAAAAGTAGTTCAGTTTGATGGTTTAATATTACTAGGTTTTTTGGTGTATAGCAACTGTCCGGCCGGGTCCCATTGCTTCGCTTTGTTCTGAACATCGAACTGACTAATTAAATAAATAGTGTTAAAAAGAAAGTTGGTGGAAAACTAATTGAAAAATTATTCTAAGTTAACAAATTTTCACGTTGTTCAAGTTTTAAAATAGTAAACAAAAGTTATTAAATGAAGCGTAACAGCTAAGTAATCTAAGCTGTATCCATTAATAATTTAATGTTTATGAATGGCCGATCAACTAAGTTTCATGCTTCAGCTATTTTCGTAACGATGATGAATTTCAGTAGGAAAAACATAAATTAACTGTGGTTACTTTCCTTTGGGTTTTGATATTATCATCAATTTGTCGTCGACTTGAGTGAAACAAGTAGTAGAAAATTTTGCAATAATGTTCGAATATAGCTTTAGTTTGAGCGTAGGTGGCACCGCGTTCGGGTTCGAATCCGCACTTTCGACATGCCATGAGTTTTTCTATGACTGAGTTTTTCAACTTATCTACTCGTAAACAGACTGCAGTCAAACGGTGAAGCAAAACATCGTGAGCAAACCTGCATACGCTGAAGAAGAAATTCTGATGCATATGTGTAGTCCACGAATCCGCATTGGGCACGCGTGATAGACTGATCCTATGTCCTACAGTGGGACGAATATATCATGATGATGATGCTGATGATGGTTAGGGAAATAAATTGTTTTGGACTTATGGTTTTAAAGTATATTTATAATTTTGGTCTTTCATATCAAAATAACAATACCGTCTCATCTTCGTATTGTCGACCTTCTTAAAATCTAAGGAGATATTGTTACTGAAGTAGTTTCAGAGAACGAATTCAGCGATTTTACAGCAAGTTTATCCAATTTTAAAAAGGCAGGGAGAGAACAATTAAATTATATTTGATTCGTTCGAAGATGAAACTGAAAATATAAATTTCGATACTCAAATAACGATTAGAAAATTATTTAAAGAACAAAGATTTAACTGTTTTGTTTTACATATAAAATTAAATCTAAAAGACGTCCAAACTATAAACATATTTTATGCATTATTAAATGCAAAGATTTTATTTTTTAGTGTAGGGATATCCCTACACTAAGAAATAAAATCTAAAAATGACTGCCCCGTCTGTACCTTGGGAGTCTATTAGATTAATAATTTTTCTATGCGTTTTTACTTGCTGCAAGCGATCATTATAACTTTTTTAAGAATTTAGTCGAGTTTACGCTACTGCTAAAACTATACTAAAATGTCACATTATTAAAGTGTTATCATTTTCAACGTACTTTGTCATTACCAACGCTCGAAAACAATCTCACGTCAACATACAAGATACATGAAAAGAAGAGGTACTTGAGCTTCAATATAAATATCACACTATTTACAGTTCCATCTAGCGGTCAATGTTCAAACTAGGTATCTAGGTTTACGATTAAATACAGCGCCGTCTAGTGGTATCCGTAGTGACCAGCTCCTGCGTTGTGTCCGTAGACCTGTGGGTGGTGGGCATGTCCGATGCGCTTGACAACGGCGTTGAATCCGTGGATCTTGTCAGCGGTGTACTCGACGATTCGGGTGGTGCCGTCAGGTTCCGCTAGCGAGTAGGAGCCTGAGAAAGTGATAAGTGTGAGTAGTACAAGGCGTTCGCGACAGATGGCGTTTTAGGAGTTTCAAGCTAAAAATGTTTTAACTGTGATGAAATCCCCTTAGTTAAATACAGGGTGTTAGGGTAAACAGTTGCATTACTTTAGTTAAGTTGATCAAACCCATGATACTGAACATATAGGAACAAAGAAATATAGGCACATCGCAAAAAAAAAATTATTGGACTCTCCGTACTAAATGCAATCAGCTGATCGAACGTCGTTTTTATGAAAAGTCGAAAAAGAAATCTGATTTCCTATTGGATTCTTTGGGAAAGTTGTTCAGTATAATGGGTACAATCACCCCTTAAAGTAAAGACGCAGCTTTATGAAGTGTGTAGACCCACCGAATACTGGCCCAGCGCAAGCGAGGTGTACTCTATGGCGACAAAAAGTGTCCCTCCCAACTCCATTTGTGTCGCCGTCTGAGAGCATCCCGCCTGGACATGACTTGCCTTGGGCGACCTGGAAGTCTTTAAACCGACTTCGAACCCAGGTCGGTCGCAATAAGGACAACATGGTCAGGTGGGGATTCTCCGATGCGCAAAATGTGACTTGCTTGTGTGGAGCTCCACAAACGATGGCCCATTTCACATCGTGCCCTGCGTGCCCTAACACCTGCCCGCAGGAGGAGCTCATGACCACTAGCGACGGTGCAGTATCGGTTGCCCGGTTCTGGCAAGCTACTATTTAGCGACTTTGTTCAGAATTTGAAGTCGACACGATAAGAAGAAGAATGGAACTATCTACCCTAACATCCTGTGTAATAATAAAGTGTATATCATTAAAACTAAGCATAATTTTCACGTCATGCTAATGCGAATAACATATGAAGTTTTAGTTGAAAGTTAATGATAAAGACGATCATAAAAATTTATACTAATTTTTACATTGGCGGACGTAAGAATTGGAAAAAAGCAAAGTAAGAATCCAAAAACGATTAAACAAAAGGGTGTCTTATGAGGTGATTAGGGGAAAGGGTTTCTTTAGCATTACAATTCGATACATTACATATTGTAATTAGCTATTTGATAACTAGTAAAATCAGCTACTCTTTATCCGACGTCAAAACGTGCGCTTTGTATGAAAATTTGAACTAAATAATGAGTTGTGACGTCATGAACATTTCATTACTTTTTAAAGTTTATCTTGTTATTAAAAATAGTGTTCGTTCTAAAAACTCAAGGAAAATGGGAGTTTTGCGTTATTTTCTTACTTTTTTATTATTGAGAAGATAAAAATAAAATATATCGTATGTAGTCAATTACCCAATTGTATATTTTTGGTGTGCACATAACTCGTATTGTATTGTATTCAAGCGAGAGCATAATTTGATATTCCATTTAGTTCTGAACGGCAAATATGCAATTATGGGGCAAGTAAGTAAGCTACAATTGTAGTTTGTAATTACAGTAAAGATACTTGCTTGCTTATCGAATCGACTTCAAATTCTGAACAAAGTCGCTAAATAGTACCTTGCCAGAATTGGGCAACCGATACTGCACCGTCGCTAGCGGTCATGAGCTTCTCCTGCGTGCAGGTGTTAGGGTGCAGATGTAAAGATACTGACCACCCAGAGAGGGATTAACGGTCTAGGTCTTATGGTTCAAATCACCTTTGACAACATCACCATCGCGGGTCTCCCACTGGTTCTTGTGGTCACCGGTGTGAGGGTCGTTCACTGAGTAGTCAAACGAGTATTTGGGATACGCCTGTAAAATTACAATACAATTTTATAAATGCAATACCATGTATAATTTAGGTAGCTCAAATATGAGATTTATAGGTCAATATCCACAGAACATTATAAGAGGGGTTAGAAATGCAAAGTAGGGCTTCGGAGAAGGCTGTCGCCACTTGTCTTCCCGCTCACGTTTTTACAGTTACTCGTGCCCTCTCACTCGCGCCACGCCGCGCGCCTGGTGTTATGCAAATCATTGCATAACCTGTGGCGAGACGTTCCACGCCTACTTTGAACTTCTAACCCCTCTTATAATGTTCTGTGTCAATATCAATCTTAACTATTATAAAACCGTAACAGGAAGTTTGTCTGTACATTGAAGATATTAACAAAAAAAAATACGATACGGTTTTTAGGTATCCCTGATTCCATATCACTAATTTTTGGATTTTTTGTCTGTTTGTTTGTTTGTTTGTGTGTTTGTTTGAACGAGCATCACGCAAATACTGCTGAACCGATTTTGATGAAATTTTTTGTTTGATAGCTAATGATCTGACTTAAAATCTGGTATATAATTTGTGCAGACAAAGTCGCGGTTTAACGCTCGTATACTAATATAACTTAAGTGGTAAAATCTAAATTTAAGAGCCCGCGAACGCTTTGTTTTGGTTTAATAATACGGATCTTAGATTAGCATTAACGTATCGAATGAACAGAAAAAGACTGTTTGAATATCATAATAGTAATTAACATATTCCCAACAGTAGTTGTTGTTTTTCTTAGGTATACGATATTTATTATTATAATTGTTCTTAGGTTTACGATACGTTGTCTACAGCACAAACCAATATTAAAGTCTATTGTACCTGACAAATATTTTAACTACAAACGTTTTTGTTTATAAAATCTTTGTTAACTACAATTGCTTTACTTGGAGTTAACGCAAGGTTTCATACAAAAGACATGAACGAGACATGCATTGCGTAAATTTATTGTTGCACTATTAAGCTCTAATGACAAAAATTGTATAGCAATTGGTGATGATGTCCTACCTATTTTCGTTTTATGATTCCTTTGAAAAAAGACTGTTAAAATTATGTTATTTGTTTGGTTCGAATAAGTAGGTAGTTTAGGGCTGTAACTTTTGAACCGTAATACCTTGACAGTTGAAATTTAAGGGGGGTCCTCATACAAGAAACTAGTTTTTATTAAAGTTTGTTCTTCTCGCTCTATCGTAAAAACGTTAATATATACAAGCGTTTAACTTGGAAAGATTATAGAAAAAACTCTACAGTACCTACATACAACAACAAATAATAAAAACTGGCCAAGTGTGAGTCGGTCTCGCCCTAAAGGTCCTAGAGAAAATAAAACTTTTTTATAAGTGTGTTGTGTGGTGGTGTGGTATTGAACCCTCGGTGCACGAGTAGCCCGACTCACACTTGTAAATAGACGGATCCTATCTGTCTATTTACAATATAATGACTTGATCACTAAACCGTTTCGGACGTTGCATCAAGCGTGGCCATCGCTGTGTCCACAACGTGTATTATGAATGTTGCAAGTATTTGACGTTACGGTGTTTACACCTTGTATTCACGTCGACACAGCCAGCTATACAAAACCAAAATAAGCTGGCCGCGCGTAGGTCGAGTAACGTATAACGTCGCGCAGCCAGCTTATGTTAGTTTTGTAGTTTGGTGTATCACCGTGTGTATATTTGGAAGCAAAAGGCGAAGAGCAAATAGACATTCCTTATATCTTTAGTTCCAAGTTGCCGAGGCTTCTATACATGATCCATATTCTATCATTAGCTAAATGGATCATGTTACTTCATCTAGAATATACAGGGTAAATTTTATATTACTGCGGATAATTTTAGCATGTATTCTATTCATCAAACTGAACAACTTTTACTGTGGAACCAATATCGAAAACGCGGAAAAAAACAGCTGTCCCATATATTTCAGTCGAAGTTGGTTGGCTCCATACTGAAAGTTGATCAGTTTGATGAGTAGAATACATGCTGAACTTTTACTGTGGAACCAATATCGAAAACGCGGAAAAAAACAGCTGTCCCATATATTTCAGTCGAAGTTGGTTGGCTCCATACTGAAAGTTGATCAGTTTGATGAGTAGAATACATGCTGAAGTTATCCGCAGTGATATAAAATTTACCCTATATCTTATAGTAGGAAACAAAATAAATAAACTCACGTAGTAGTCTCCATGGCCAGCCCCTTCGTAGCCAGCGTAGCCACCAGCCCCACCCTCGTAGCCACCGTAGCCACCGTAGCCGCCGATGTAGCCAGCATTAGCTGCTGCGCATACCGCTACCAATATTAATACCTGAAATTAAATTCAATACGTATTTTATTATTCTAACCATTTCATCATCATCATCATCATCATGAACGTTTGTGGTCACAGTGACTACTACTTTAACACTTTCAAAGCATAGATGTACATGTTAGAGGTAACTAATGAGCGATTTTACCTCCTTTTTTAAATGTAGTTCCTAAAAATCTCGACGGATAGCATGATTCTCGCTCCATAGAGTCGTTCGCGAGATCCTGTCAAAATCATGTCAAGACTGTGCCTGCCTGTTTTTTAAAGGCCAAGAGATCGAGCCCATACAACCATGTCAGACGTAAACATTTTCATATTTTCGGTTTAAATCTGAATTAATTTATTCATAAAAGCCCGCAGCGAGTCGGTGTCAAGAAGGGTGCCCATGTGAGGTGAAGGCACCGCATGCAACCACGCCCCCGATTCAGGTTGCGATACCGCCCTGAGTCTCGCCAAGTCTGGCCCGGAAGCCTCACCCATAAGGCGGTCGAGAGCAAACTTCGCACCGATGTCATCCCAAGACCGCTGCACACGCGGGTCCTCAGGCGCGCCCGCACCCAGGCCCAGAGCCTCCCAAGCTGCCAACGCATCCTCCGCAAAAGGAATGCTCAAATGGTTACCATCAAAATGTAAAATCTTAGTAACCAATTTCGCAACCCCATGCACCGATGACAAGAAAGCTGGAAGGCCCACATCCAGCGCCCGACGCACGCCCAAGCCCCCAAGACGAATTGGCAAGGCCGCCTGGCTCCACCGACTGTCGCTGAGGGAGACGTTCAGGATGTTCTCGACCGTGAGTTGAAGTGTGTCGTCAAAGCGCGAGACGTCCCCCGGAAACATCCATGTCGGAGCTGTCCGCAAAAGGTAGGTATCCTTTGGGACAGCAAAAAATAAAAATTTACGGCGGTTTAAATTATTCGTAAATAATGAAATATTCAATCCAAAGATGTGGCGCCATTTTGTTGAACATCTTTTCCCTGTTTATTATTTTAAAGGAACACTTTTCAAATTTTGACCTTTATTCGCCATACCAGACCATAGCGCCATCTATCGATTCCCTAGAAAACAAAAGAATAACGCTCATGTTTACAAAATTGATGATGTAATCATCTACATTGAAAATACGACTATAGTTAGCACTATTTAAATTAATATTATCAAGGCTGAATCTACAAATGAATAGCGCCAAAATGAGTTAACTCTAATTTTTACGAGCAAAAACTATAGTTTAATAGAACTGAATTCGAACAAAAAGCTACTACAAATTCATCGAAATTAAAATAGCCAAATCCATCTTTGAACAATGCAAATTACCATACAAATAACCAACTTATCCGATAAGAAAAGGTCATTCAAGAACATAACATGATTCACATACAATTCACGTCAGACTTCAATCTCATTGTATCAAAACTAGAACAATGCGGAGTAAAAACAAACGCAGGAAGCGTAAAACTAATAATTCCATATTATTTCGGATTTCCGCCTTGAAGAGTATAGACATAGTCAATGATAGTTATTCTCATGGTATATTACGTTGCGTTTTGCGACAGTACATACGAAATAAGGCGGAACGTGCTTAGTTGTAACTATATTTAGGGTTCGTTAGTTAAATGAGCCGAATGAAGAGATCAACGATTTTTAAATAACCTTAGCCAAATGGTTCGAATTGAGCTTTGTTTAAGTATTTAATTAATGTAATTTTTAACTCCATATTTTAAAAAATACACCGAGTACTTAATTTTATCTAATCTACTTATTCTACAAATTAAGGAATACTTCTTTCTTTCTTAAAACACTATAAGTTAAATGTTGTATAGTTTTTGTGTTTAGTATATAAGATATCAATGGTTTGGTTTGAGAAAAAGGAAAAAACAATTAAACGTGGACACAATTTTCTTTTTTAAAGATAAATCTTTTTATAAATTGTCAATGATTTTCTATTCCATGATAAATTAATGATCTGGAGAACTCATACGTTGAACTAAGCAGTTGAAAATATCAAAATTACTATGAAGATATGCATCTTTCTACTGCTCATTTGACATTCAAAAATCATACTCCAGGAGTGCAATTTTTGAAAGTCAAATCAGCAGTAGAAAGATGCGTATCTCCACACATTTTCAACTGCTGAGTTCAACGTATGAGATTCAAAAATCACACTCCTGGAGTCAAAAGTTATTAGAACAAATTAATTTAAATATGAATCATTCTGTTTCTTTTCTCAAGAATACATTGTCGCCTTCTTAGAATAAACTAATTTTTTTCATAGATACAGAACTCTAGTTACGTGATTCTGACTCACACTTGGCAGTTTTTTTGTACCGATGCAAGTTTGTACCGTCATAAGGTGGTATTGTTACCATAAACGGTTTTGATCGATGCATTGTGCTGTTTTATTATTTCTTACCGTTTTGTGTTATATATTTATTTTTATTATGTAATGTTGATGATGTCGTAAATGATATTGTTTGAATATGGTTATGTTTTGGAATTTGAACGTGAAAAGTTTTATGAGAGTAGTAAGCACAATGTTGGTCATTATTCTAATGAAACTTGAAATTCTTTTCAAACCTTTGGCAATATAAATGAATGAGAACGACAATATTATGTTATTGCTTTGCGTATATGTGTGAAAGTAACTGATAAACGGTGAAATGAGAATTCTTACTTAAAAATTTTACAATTAGAATTTTTATTCACAATGGGCTTTTGCTTGATGATAAGTCAAAAAAATGGGTATATTTTGCACTTATGTGTTCTTAATCAATCATAATATTTATTTCTTTCTTTATCTTTTCTATCGGGTTTTCGTTTTTTTTGATAAAATTGTGCATATTTTTAGTACCTACCCATCGTTTTTGACAGGATCACGGTCACAATTTAAAGAATCTATAACGATGTTACCTTGCTTTCGAAACGTAGGGGTTAGAACTTATATTTTAGTGTATGACTAAGTCTTGTATGATACATTTATCTCTAGATATACATTTATTCTATATCTTAGCTTTATCTTATGACCATAATAAAAGTTTATTCTAAATTCTGGAACTTTCATAAATACTTGGATCATCTAATGTAACATTTTTAAAGATGTACAAGGTGTAAATTGCGGTACAAATTAAAGGGGATGAACAACTTTTACTATGGGATCAACATAGTCATAGCGAAAATAACTGCTGTTCCTTACATTTTGGTCTAGAAGCTATTGAAATTTTTTATGGAACATCCAATGTTTTTCTTCGCGATTGCATTTTCGGTTCTGTTGTTAAAGTAGTTCAGTTTGATGGTCTGAAGTCCACAAGTATGTAGTGCTTACACCCTGTATTGTTTATCTCATTTAATATTTCATAATTATTAGGGTCATACAGACAAACAAAACAATTTCACGACCTTAATCTCTTTTTGATGTGATCAGAAACGATGCGACAACTACGAAGAGCACATCATTACTTTGCTTACCAATAACTTCAATAAGATATTTCATTACAGAATTAAACTCCACGTTGATGCAAAATATACTCGTAGGGTCCTTCTAATTCTAAAATCTTTTTCTTAAGGGGAAGACCAGAACATCAAATTTAACAACTTTCTCTATAGGACAAATGTCGAAATTGCAAAAAGACAGCTCTTCAACTTCAGTTAATCGGCTGTTCCAAACAAAACTGCAATCCAGGAGTATGATTTTTGAAACTCACAAGTTCAAATTAGCAGTAGAAACATGCATATAATCTCCAAAGTAAGACATTTTCTACTGCTGATTTCAGTTTCAGTTAATTTTAAAAATCGCATTACTGCTCGATCCAAATTTATATGACAGTAGTATTATTCCTTTAGAAAACCCTCAGCATATTAAGTTGGACCCTATATAGATTTTTAGCATAATCAAAACACTGTAAAATCACCCCTAAAAGTACACCACCACCAGTATAACGCACTTACTTGACAAGCACGCATTTTGAAATCCTTCTCAAATCACTCAAGGGTCACTTTCGTCCTCTTCAGCCAGGCCGACAGGAGAACTGACACTGTAGCGGTACGTAACTAGTGCACTCTATTTATAACAACCATTGCTTGTTGCACCACCTCCTTAACGCTTACTGCATTAGGAGTTTGACGTATGGTTTGGATGGTTCTTTATTTGGTGGAAAATTGTGAAAATTTTAAGATAGGTTTTGTATTTTAATATCGTTTTCGTTAGCTGTTTGATGTTAGCTGTATGGCTTAACTCGACATATTATTTATTGTAATTGAAATTCAATTACAATAAACAATTTGTAATTTATTTTGACATTGGAAATGTCTGTTCGTTCGATCCAGTATAGGCCCCGATTTCACGAAAAAGTGCGATCCCCTTATTTCTCAGAGAGTTGTAAAGATACGATATTAAAAAAAGCTCAAAAGACGTGTCTTTACAAGAGCTGTAAGGTGCAAAAAGAATTATCCGAGAAAATTAAACACCAAAAAAGTAATGGCCGACATAGTGAGAAAAAAAACAACTTTTTTCAGAATTTTTGAAAACGAAGAATGATATCAAAAATTTGAGAAAACTCCTATGGACAATTTAGTCAGCTACAATTTGAGCTTAAAACAAAGACGATTGGGTTAAGGGCTTGCTCTGTAGCCTTACCTTTTTGAGACAATATTTTTTCGAATTCTGTAGATTCATTTCCAATGCGCTCGATAGTCGTGTGAGGCACGAAATCTGTGAATTTTTTTTGACGTTTCTTTGTTTGTCTTATATTTACTGAATGAATTTTAAAATGTTAATTATAAGGGCTTATAAAGTTTACTCGGTTTTGAATATTGAATGCATTATCGGGATGAATAAAAGTACCAATCACTAAATCATGATTTCCTGCCCAAAAAAATGAAATACGAAATAATGTATGTAATCCTCCTGACCGATTTCGGCCACGGTGACTGCTTCAACTACATTGTTGGCGTTGATGGGCCCTCATGTGGCTAACATAGTAAATCTTTCTAAAGAAGATCTTTGATAATAGTTCGTAGTTGAAGCGAAGTTTCGGACTACCTTGAAAGGAATTATGGTTGTGAGTTTGTATTTGTAAATATGTAAAATCTAGCTGCGTTTCTTATTTATTTGAGGAAAGCACATCTTTTGTCTTCTCCTTTCATTCATCTCTTATCAATTATCTTCATCATCTCAGCCGATGGACATCCACTGCTGGACATAGGCCTCCCTCAAGGATCTTATCATCCGTTATTTCAGTATCCACTTTATTCAAACATTGTCATCTTTCACACAATCCGTCCATCTCTATCTTCCGGGACCTTTAATAGACAGACACTCAATTGCAGAAACGCTCATTAGATTTAATCTTCCATTAAATCTCCTGCTAGTTTTTACTACGTCAATAAGACAAAAAGTGACAGCAAGAGATTTAATGGAGGATTAACTTTAATTAGCGTTTCTGCAACTGAGCGTAAGATTCCACTGCAAGTTTTATACAGTATTTGTTTAGACCATGATACGTATTCCAGTGGAAATGTCATACTTTCATATCGTTTAATTATCATTAAAAAAATAGGGCTGCCAAACGGAAGCCTTTTATAGCCTTACGATACGATTATCATTATACAGGTATTCTTATTTTTTCGTGTAGCTGATTCATTTAGGTTTTTAGCCTACAATTTATAGCCTTAATAACGTGAGGGTATAGAAAATAAATTCGTATTCCATTTGGTTTCGACAAGCTTCAGGGTAGTAACCCTTACCCATTTTTTTGGACTCTTAATAGAACATGTATCATTGTAGAAACTTGCAGTCTTAAAGGAGGATCTTGGAACATAAGAAATTCAAAGCGTCTGCAATACTAGGTACATGGTGTGAAATGAATATAAAATTTAAATAAAAAAAAAAAACAGCTAATCCATACTAAACTGCAATGTCTACTCGACTCAAATGTATGAACAGCTTATTTTCTTAAGCGATTTCATGTTTGCTCCCATAGTAAAATTTGTTCAGTTTAATGGTCCGAACCACCCCTGAAAATTTGTCAATTCATTTCATACTTTGTCAATACTATTATCAAAAATAACTTTCTCGGGAGGTATCTCGACAAATATCTTTCCATTATCTAATACAATAATTCAATTCATAACACTGGACCATTGACAAACTGTTAAGAGGCAATATAGGTAGGGCACATTAAACGACATAGCGTTTTATTATGAAACGTTTACTAAGTTATTATGCAAACCGAGAAAAGTAGATCAAGTCCTTAAGATTGATATCATTGAAGTTATAGTCTGTATCTAATACTTACACTGCTTTTGCCTAACCATATTTGAACCAACCTATTATCAAAAATTTAATGATTAAACATAAACACTTTAGAATAGAAATAATAGGTTCCAAAAACAAGAATTACAAAAACTACTTAGTTACTTTAAAACTATGGCTCATTCTTATTCTGTGGTCGTGGCTTAAATTCATCCTTTCCTATGCTGGATATAAAATCTATCTTTTATCTTAACTATTATAAAACTGTAACAGTAGTGTGTCTGCTCTGTAGGTAAATTAAAGGTGTTATTTATGGTTTTTAGGTGTCCCTAATTACAAATCACAAATTTTTTTCTGTCTGTTTGTTTGTTCGAGCATCACGAATTAATAGAAGTGCGTCTGTACACACGGCGACACATCAAGCTATACAAAACCAACATAAGCTGGCCGCGCGATGCTATACGTTACTCGATCTACGCGCGTTCAGCTTATGTTGGTTTTTGTATAGCTTGATGTGTCGCCGTGTGTACATTAAAGATATTAAAAAGGAAGTTTATTTATTTATTTATTTAACACTTTATTGAAGTTATTGCGATTTGGTTTTTAGGTATACTTGATTCCAAAAAAATCACCATTGATTTTTATTCGGTCTGTCTGTTTGTTTGTTTGTTCGAGCATCACGAAATAATAAAAGTGTGTCTGGTACATTAAAGGTATGTAAAAAATAATTGCTATATGGTTATTAGGAATCAATGATTCCAATTAACCATTTATTTTTAATTTTTGGCCTTTCCATACTAAATGAAATCTGCTAATCCCTAACAACCTGTAGATCCAACTTCGAATTCGTCAAAAATAAATCAGCTGTTCTATACAAAACTGCAGTACCGACTCGACTAAAATTGGACAGAGGATTTTTTTTTTCGCGATTTCTTAGCAATTTATCTCCTTTTTGAAAGTAGTTCAGTTTGATGGTCTGAAGCACCCTCTTAAGTATTTCTAGGGTTTTTGTAACACCATGTATACTCAAACAATAACATAATTAATTCATAACTAACATTTTGGCTATAAACATTGTCACCTTAATTTCGTACTACGGCAATTAACTCAAATGTTCTAACCTTGAACTTAAGTTTAAGGATTAGGTATTATACTTCTGGTCAATTAAAAGTTATTTATTATAGCTAGATAAAAATCAAGAACCTGTTTTATTTTACATTTAACAAGACTATTATCAAGTGGTAACAACATTAAATGGTTAACAAAATTATCTTCGAAAACATTAGCCCAAAAGAGCATCATGCAACAAGTTGAAAAGCTTAAGTTAATAGGAATAAAAAAGCTAATTTATCCAATAAGTGATAGGATGTCAGTAGGTATGGCGGGCGGTGCAATAACCTACAAAGTTGTATATAGTATGTATTGTAAGTAGTTAATTAAAGAAATAGACCACCGTTTGTGTTAGGTCCGAGAAGTTGCGTTAGTCGTATTAGCATTGTTACCTCCATGCTATTTAGCAATTGGAATGTGATTACATGCAAAAGCTTCCAATGTAAGTTTATGTTTAAGTCAAAGTAACAAACAACGTTCATATATCAGTTGCTATAAATTTATTAACAAGACCATGTTTTTGAAAATAGCACGTTTGTGCGGTCCTATCAACGAAAAAGTTGATCTCATTTTTGGCATTTGTCAATTAAAAAAAACTATATTTAATTATAAAAATAATTAATATCATCATCATCTTCGTAGCTGCTGTCCTGCTGGGTAGCGGGGTCTACTTTCCTAATCTGTTTCTTCCACTTCGCTCTATCCTGAACATCGTCGATGGAGAGCTTGCAGCTGTACATTTCCTTCTTTACAACATCAGAACATCTGAGTTTTGGCCTGCCTACGCCACGTTGACGTAGGGTGAAGTCCATTGCTTTGTTGCCTATATAGTCAGGTGGTCTTCTTTTTACATGATTAAACCATCTAAGTCGATTTTCTTGAATTTTATCAGCTACGTCGCGGACTCCGAGACTACCTCGCACGAACTCGTTGCGTATTCTGTCGTATCTCGTAACCCCGTACATCCAGCGTAACATCTTCATCTCAGCGACTGGACTGGTTTGGACTTGCCTTTTCCTAGTTCCCCATTTCTCACTACCATAGGTCTTATTATACTTAATACTATACTTAATATATACTTAAAAATAATTAATATCCAATTAATTAATCCCCCCATTTTGGGGGAGGCTTATGTCCAGCAGTGGGCGTTTAATGGCTGATATGATGATGATGATGAAATAATAAATATTTTTTTTATTTATTTATTTAATTGGTGGTGGTGTCATTACAACAATAAGTTTAAACAACACATATCTTTACAAATATCTTAACTAAAATAACTTATTGGTAATATGTTTAATACTTATACCTTTGTCACATCACAGTATAAGAATGAGTATCTAGCCTATGTATAGTGTAAAAAGTTATAAGCAGGGTTTTATTGCTTTTTGGACCAAATATATTTTAATTTGAATTCATTTTTATTTGTGTTCATGTAATCTATATAAAAATAATAAAATTAATAATATAAAAAAAAATCGCCTGAAGAAATAAGGCAGGTAATTATGTAACCGACGAGCGTGTATGAAGCGACTTATGACTGTGGAAGAGGCGAAAAAGGTATGTCAGGATCGTAGCCGATGGCGATCCGTTGTCTCTGCCTACCCCAATGGGACACAGGCGTGAGTATATGTATGTATGTATGTATGTATGTAATTATGTTATTACAGTAAGTAATTTTCGAAAAGTGAATAGCACCAGATTTTTTTCTTTTTAAAGTAATTATATCATAACGAAATCCAGTAGGTACCTGAGTACAATAAGTAAGCTACTATTTAAACTATAAAGCAATAATATTTTTGACCCGTTGACTAACGAGAGACTGTAGCAGTCTATGGTGGATGGATAATAACGCTCACAGGCACATACATTGTAATGATCCCAAGTTAAGCACTATTGGCTTTTTAAATATGGAAACCAAAGAACAATGGCACGAACATAGTAACATCCATGACCGAACCGGGATTCGAACCCAGAACCCAAGTTTGGCTGTCCGGCGTGGTAACCATTACACAAACCGGGTCTTCATATTGACGTTAATTGATAACAAATAAGACCTAAGAGAAAATTATTGAACTTGCAAATTATATCCTTATACGACAATTTGATATGCACACTAAAATTACCAAAAGACCAGAAAGGGTCTAAAGACTTCAATTTCTTTCAGACAACCAAAGAATAAAGGAATTTAAGTTTTAATAACACCATGTTGTCCTCTGGAAGATAATATATACAACGTGTTAATGAATTAACGCAAAACTAGAAACTAGTTTGTTTAGAATCGAGATCAGAATTGAATTATCATAGTTTCAATAGGTAACTTTTTTCAAAATATTAAATAATCTGTTTGTAAAATTTAAAATTTACTGAACCCGATGTCAACCGCACGGGTACTCTCACCCTACTTACTACCAAAACAAGCTTCTTAAAATGTATCCATGAGTACGTTAGCGCTTTCATTAATTGCTGAAATGATAACAAATCATTTTCCCCTCAAAACTAAAAATGCGAATAACTTTAAATTTTAAGTATCAATATAATGAAATTATTGTTTCAATCTAATTATTTTGTTATAAATCAATTGGGGTGTACGAGGTTTTGCGTTAATTCATTAACACGTTGTATAATAGTACCTATCTTATTTTTCAAGAATGGGATTAAAAAAAACAACAAAAGTAGATCTATTAAAAAGAAATGCCTTCGAAAAACCTACATACCTTTCCAATTTAGTAGATAAAACGTAAATAAAGCATTTCATTGCATGTGTACAGGTGGTTTGCGACCGAAGTCACTTCAATCAAGATGGCCTTACGAAACGCCTATAAAGTCGAACTGGAATTTATTGGATAATTTAAACGATATTTGTGGCAAGTGGAGTAATATGTTCAATTTATAAAATAAGAAACGTGCACTCATTGTATTTTATTCATCATTTTCATCGATCAATCACCATTTTATGTTGTTCTTCTGAAATGATTCATTTTATCAAATTGTGAAAAATAATAAAGTACATGTATATGCTCACGACTATATTCGTGTATATCAATGAAATTCTAAATTGTAATACTCAGAATATCTACCTTTTCAATAAGTATACCATACTCTGTCCAGAGTGAAGTAAAACTTCTTATGGAAGGACTTTGAAATTCTCATCCGCAACCTTTTTGTGTGACGGTAATCCAAATTTAAATCGGGAGCGGAAGTTCGAAATTTAAATCAGGAGAAGTTTCATATCTGCCGGGCGTCTCTTAACTGCAAATTTTTTTTATGGGCTGTTGATACCTACTTGCTTCGAAATTGAATCATGAGTGATAATAAGCTTTGATTTTGTTTGTGTTATATGGATTTCATTGCATGCATAAGTTTGTCAACGTTTAAAATCTATCATTGAATATTATAGTTAGCCTATAATGAGATAAAAATCATAATTTTGGTTTGGAACTATTTAAAAAGTTTTATTTAAAAGTTGAGTTAATAGGATTTTGAGCGCCTGACATCGACACTTTCCATTAGGTGAACTGAAGCGTAAATCCGTTTTTAATAAAAATGAGAGCTTTCAAAAACGAGCATATTATAATTATCATACCTACCTCTTATAAGAATTTAAAAAATGTACACCCATTACCAAGAAATAATAGGATCGTAGGTAGGTGGTGAGCAATGATATCTGTCTACCCCTATTGGCACATAGGCGTGAGTATAATATCTATGTAAATTTAGTTACTGGCCATAAAATTGGTGTTTATAAACAATTCGTGTTTAAAAACAAACTTTGAGCAGTACTTAATTATGAAATAAGTGGACCATTCGAGCACAAACGATATCCGACATTGAAAAGGAAGAGTTTAATTTATTACCTAAGTGAGGTATATTACGTATTATTATGATCGCTAATCGCAATTACGAGCGGAACTCTCAATATCCTTTAATAGATTTACATAATTTTAAGTTAATAGACGAATTAAACGGACGCACTCGGTGGCGTGTTGAGGAGAAGCGTAAACTTTCAATCATACAAAGTAATTCAATTCAAAGTAGATTGGCTGACCACCTTATAATACTTGCCATAATTATTTTTTTGCCAAAAACCTTCAATAAGTGAGCCTTGCTACGAGTGACTGAGTACTTGCTAGTTAAAGCAAAGTTTCTGTGCACTCCGAAAGACAGTTTGGTCTTGAGTTTATGACCAATGTTGTATCTACAATAAACACTTTAATGAAGTACGCATCGTCAACCCAAACTCTAGTCTACTTCTGGACGTAAATCTCTTAAGGCACGTTGAGGATTAATTCAGGTCATTCGGTTACCGAAGGTTTCCTCAGATCATCACTCAGCCATGAGACACGTCAGCTGTCGTTAAAAGCGTGATTCTACTCTAAAATCATTCTTGTCATACTATTTACTGACACGAAAATCCCATAAAACCGTTTAATTTTCAGTAAACAAAAACCAAAACTGGTAAGTCTAGACCTTAAACAATACAAGAATGCGGCCAAAAGCCCTACAATTACATCAAATTGCCGAAGATCCGATAAAAATCGCCAATATTCCGGTTGCGGAATTAGTACAAGGCAAGTTTCTGCAACCGTCGTGTTCTTAACCCCCTCATTAGAGAAGTCGATGATAAGAACAAAGAACTACCATAATTGGTAATCGAGTATCGATTAAAGCAATCGATTTTCAATTGTTTCCAATTCGATAATTGGTTAACTAGTGAATTTAGGATTTAACACGTGCACTGGAAGATTGAGGAATAATTAGTATAATAATATCCTAGAGCCTGTAATAGTGATTTCTAAATCATAACAACATTATCGATTCAACGACGAGTAGAGCTGTAAATCGCAGGGCTAGATATAATTGGAGAATGAATAAAAACTATTTGCACCTCATTAACCAGTGAAATAAAGGTCAAATATGGAACATTGTTTACTCTTTGAGGGTTCCGTATAAAATCGTAATTCAGATCTATTATTTCTGACCAAGTGTTTTCAAAACATAAACACATAAAGATAAACATATTAAGTTCACAACTATATTCCCCGAAGAGGTGGGTTACCTCAGAATCCTCAGAAAATCCACGTTTCACTAGTACCGAAACTATGTCCAGTGTAGCCACCTGTAGTGGACAATAGGTTACAATACATGCTTCGAAATTGAAGCAGGTTTCCTCACGATGTTTTCCTTCACCAAAAAGCTAGTGGTGGTACAAATCGTACATAAATTCAGAAAAACTCATTAGTACGAGTCCGCCTGGATGGGAATCGAATCATACCAAATAAAAATACATCAATACGGAACCCTAGAGTACTACTATTGCCAAATCAAAATTCAAGATTCCACTAAAAAAATTGTACCACATCGGACGTGCCAGTCGGCCAAGGAAAGGAATGAAATAATGGACACGTAGATAACAAGGTTGACTCAAAACCCATGACAATACCAATACGTTTGCATAACGACGGTAAAAAAGTTTCATTGATGTTAAATATTGAGTTGTGTAAGTTATTGATAAGGCTTATTATTGTTATGACATCGGGTATAGGTAGTTTAAGTAGGAGTAGGCCGTTGCAGACTAATTTTTTTGCAACTGCGGGTATAGTGATCCTGGCCTAACACAATATGTTTGCGAACCTATCCAGTTGATGGGTCATCTACTACGAATCTGTAATCTGTACGAATGAGGATTTAAATACAGCTTGACCTGATGCTGTCAGGCTAGCGAAACACCTGGCCAATAAAATATAAAAACACCACTGATGAACTATTGACACGAAAAGAAGAAGTAGTAGTACTAGAATATTCGCTCGGATAAGTCGTCGATTGCGTCGAACGTTACACTTGTAGATTGTGACGATTTTGATCAAGGACTGTCATTGTGAATTATAACAATTCAACATTAAGAATTTAATAGGTAGTAGGACTTGGCAGAACAAAACGATAGTACAGCAGTGTATTACAAATCTATTATAGCACCTATACATAATATGTGCCATAGTTTCTTCTCAAAAACATTCATAACACATTATAGTATGCCTAACTGTATTTTTGGTGCTTTTGTGGTCGTGTCTTCAACACTGCCATAAATTATCTCTTGAATTGGCTCTCTAATAGCCATGTTTTTTTTTCCTTCTTATTGCTGTCTCCCGTTTGCAATGGAGGGAAGTCGGATATTTCGTTTTCCTACTCCTCCTATCTTCTTTGATTAATTCATTGCGGGTTCCAAGACAGATTAGAGTCATCACCGGGCTCGCTGGACTTCATTGTCCAGTGTTGTGAATGGTCGCCGCTGTTGATCCAGGCTTACAGGAGTTACAGCGGTGGGAATGTGTGGTGGGCCTATGCCCTTTTTTAACTGTATAACAATATGTCAGCATGCAATGATCTCTTGATAAAATTTTTAAAACATCACAACAAACAATTCGGTCGTAGGTCCTACATTTATATGACTATATTATAATCTTGTTAACTACCAATGACCAAATTAATTATTTCTTAGTAGTTAACAAGAGATATAATTATTTTCATATTCATACAATTATTGCTTTTCTATGTGTCTCTCTATCTCTTCCTGATTTTTAATCCCATATTGTTTTTCTATGTGTAATGATAAATTATTGAGAGCAACTCCTAGAATTTTTCTGACCACTTTCGTTTACAAATAGAAGATATTTGGTAGCAAGTATGTACTTACAATTAGCACGGTTTGGCAAAAGTAGAGCAAACACGCAAGTGAATTCACACGGCTGCCAGACTGAAAAGTAACCTTGGAGCCAGGGTGATAATTGTAAAGATTGATGGGTTTTCCTTTAAAACAAAGGTTGAATCGATTTCTTTACGATTGGGTATTAAATCTTAAATATCGTTGATTTTGTTAACCTGCATAAAATAATAAAAGCCAATAACTATTAACAATAGGTACCTTTATAAAACATAACTAAAAACTTCAACCAAGTTCCACTTCGGATTAGTTAGAACCCTTGCTACAAGTTAAAATCTTTTAAAGATATAGTATTGTAGTAAGGTTCACTTTTACGTTACTTGAGATTTTAATGTAATTTTGTTTTCGTCTAACATTATTTGTGTTTAATGATGGTTCAATTTTAATTTTTGACCTTTACACTGAACAACCTTTACTTTGGATTCATGATCACCATCCCAAAAAGTTGTTCCATAGAAAATTCGACCCAAATGTAAATAAAAATGTCTGCTTTGATTTTAAAGTCTGTGTTGAAAGTTATTTAGTTCAATGGTCTTAACCATCCCCTAAAATATGAAATATATGTAAGTGTACCTGTATAATAAAAATAACATAGATTAATAAAGGTAAGTATACCATGGGAAACATTTTTTTTTTTCGTAAAATCTAAGAACGCCATCTAAGAACGTTCACTGGAACTAACAACTACGGTCGGACATGCTCTTGCGCATTCAACCTTCAAGTTGGCTCAGTTAAAATTTTTGCAAGTAAAAGCTGTTTTGCTCAAGAAACGTTGTATTTCGTTCCATTATTATAGCAGAGATGGCGTTACTTTAAATATAAAGCACTACCTGGTTTAGCCGCTCGTTATGGCGATCTTTGAGAGGCCTATGTCCAGTAGTGGACGTCTATCGGCTGAGATGGTGATGACTGGTTTAGGTCGTCTTAGCGGGGCACTGCCAAATAAAATTAAGGTTTTCTTCCGAAAATAAAATAGAGTACTTAGTAATCACAAATAAAATTAATGTGTTACATTTATGAAACAAGTTTAGAACACAAAACATTTTTGTATTGATAGTTTAGTATCGAGTGTAATAATTTTGAAAAGGTAACGCAATGCTGGAAACACAAAATTTTCAAAATCATACCTACTCTTGGACATCTATTTGATGTCCAAGAGTAGGTATGAGGTATGAGGTACGAGATTATTTGATTAATACTTATAGTTATACTTATGTTAATACTATTAGTTAGATTTTATCATCATCATCATCATCATCACCCGCCGCCTTCACCCGTCGGATGAGTGCAGCGCAGGACCGGTCGTTATGGCGATCCTTGGGGGAGGCCATGTCCAACAGTGGACGTCCGTCGGCTGAGATGATGGTGATGATGATCATCATCACCTACGTACCACTGCAGGGCACAGGCTTACCCCCAAGGAGTGTATTTGGGCGTCAGTCCATCACGCGTGCCCAATACGGATTGGTAGACTTCACGTACACATCACAATTTCTCCTTCCACGTATGCAAGTTTCCTCGCGACGTTTTCCTTCACCATTTGAGAGCAATCGGTATTACGATGTTATCTATGTAGAATATTATAACATATCGATTAGTTACATATTGCAAATATGTAAGTCTTTGCAAAGATAATTCTTGCGACTTAAGTATATCAGATATAGATTATTAATTGAACTGTTTACGAGCTCAACAGGGGTATCTGTAATTGGGTAGTTGACCGCAATGGTAATCTTCGACCGACCAGCCTACGATGTAAATTGTATTTACTCGATCTGTATTTTAATTTAATATACGTAATTTCAAGGATTGCATTGATAAACGTGTAGTTAGTGAGATTGCTTTGGCTAAAATGGATAAAAATGTTAAGAATATTTTTTATGATAAGTACAGGTCAGCTCAGCTTTGTTGTAATGAAAGTATGAAAGATCGCCGATGTTGAGCAACGCCCGATCTGGTCAATCTATGAATTGGTGACCGTTTTCGTGGTATTTCATATCAAGCGCCTCAGTAATTTGGAAGGCAAGTTAAACAGTTGGTCCTGGAATCTGGGTAAAGCATCATTAGTTAAGCTACGTTAGACATCAGATAAGCTGGTATGAATATAATATCTGGAGGCCTAGCATAGATTCTTATATTACTTTAATTGTGACTAGATAATTTTGGATAAATTATGGACGGTGGAGCAAATAAGTTTTCTGGACTGTCCAGACTAAAAACACACTTTTTTTTCAAAAATAGTTTATTTGAAAAACAATGACTGATTTTGATCAATTAATATAAAATATATAGTTCATATACCTACACGAAGGGCGGGGCACATTGCTCGCAGAGCCTATGGCCGATAGGGCCGAAGTGTTCACGAGTGGCGACCGCGCACCGGAAAGCACAGTGCTTAAATATGTCCAGCAGCGGACATCTTTTTTTTTATCCCATTGTTGGGCAAAGGTCTCCCCCAAGCTTTTCCAGCCTTCCCTATCCTGTGCCATCAGTTGCCATTTCGCTTCGTGGGCATCCAGGTCGTCGCACCATCTCTTTCTTGGTCTGCCCCGGCCCCGGCTTCCATCGTCTCGGGCTCCCATCGCGACCCAATGGGAGCCAGTGGACATCTATCGGCTGATAAATGATGATAATATACACGATAGAGGAAGAGCAACATAAGGTCAATGAAGTTTACATCGTTATGTTAATTATTACAACTGTTACGTAATTTGTTAACATCTACACTCTATAGGTGGTCAGACAAATTCTATGATTGGGGGATTTTATGCCCGTTTTTCATACCAAACAACTCAAGTAACCTGATGTACATTTATGGACATGAGCTGATAAAAATTGCTAAAAAGTATTTAAAAGTACACAAGGTGTGACATCAAGCTACGCAAAACCAAAATAAGCTGGCCGCGCGAAGGTAGAGTAAGGTATAACGTCGCGCGGCCAGCTTATGTTTGTTTTGCGTAGCTTGATGTGTGTGTACCTAACTATGTAGGTAACCCTAGATATAGTGAAAATAAGGATTTTGTTCAGTCATCATCTATTCAAATTGTTGGATACCAAAAATGAATCCATAAAATGTGTGACGCTTTCTCGTTCTTATCCGTCTATCATCTCAACTGAAAGGACAATGGGCAGAAATGGTCCAAGAGCCGTCATAAATGGCATATTACGTTTGAAAGGGGGTTTAATATATACAATTTTTTATATGCGGCACCAATATCTTTTCGAGAGAAAAATGATACAGGGTGTTTTGTTTAGCGGTTTTTCATAATAATGTTAGCATTTAGCTGCTATTTACATCTGTTGCTTGAATTACTTGTGTCATGTGGATAGTATTATTGTTTTTGATTACACACAACACTTAAAACTAGAAAATCTTTATATCATCTTGAAATTGCCGGTATACTAAACGTTAACCTTCTTACTTTTGCACGCTTAATAATAACTTTACTAAAGACATTACACCTTTTGGGGCCATAATATCAAAACGACTACGTCAATATGAAACATGGGTTTGGGTATTCTCAAACTATCCCTACCAGTGTCATAGCGGGGGGCTCTTGGACCAGTGGCCATACATTATTGCCCAGTGTTCTTTATATATATTATATCTCAGTTAGATAAAATGCAATATGCTAGGTAACATTTTGCACGAACAGTCCGAATCGCCCCTTAGAGAAAATCTCTAGAAAGGTTTTAGCATATAAATTGGAATCCTGTCAATACGTTATGTAAGGAAACAATTAATGAATAGGAATATGCTGCAAATTGAAATGTTCTATAACTGGAATATAAAAACCGTTAGGTGTTGGTTTTTTACTTATAACTAATAGGATGTGGCTTTACCTTAATAGATTTAAAGTGTGAATTATGCGAGCAGGGAAATTCAATCTAAAAATTACGGTCGGCTTTTGCGACATGTTCACTCTGCTTTTAATACAAATTAAACTATATTTTCGACTGACATAAATTTTATCTTGCTCTTCAATTAGTTAGTACTTTAAGCGTTCATAAAGATGACTTGAAGTTAGCGTCGAACATTTTTACCTAATACAAAATTATTTATTTGCATACCAAAAAACATTAGTACAAAAAACATGTTGAGTGAGACAAAAACTATAGATTATAACTAATTATACAATATTTTGGAGGTTTAAAAGGTATCGGTGTGTTGGTACCCGCGGTAAGGATCCAGCCTGCAGGACAAGTACCTACAAGTGCCCGCCTCCAGAGTTCTACGGTACTTAGTAAGTCGCCAAAGAACGTACTGCTTACTTACGTTCCTATTTTATAAAAATACCTAAATAATACTTTTTTGAATGACTAAACAGAGATATGAAACACTTACTCATAGACTTACTCTCACTTATTCTTAGAATAGCTTTAGTAACGTCCAAAATAATATTATGTGGGATACCTAGTACATCTTTCTGCTAAATAAATTATTATTTGATAATCAGAATTGGCCAGAAAGCTAAATAGGAATCGGAAAATCTTTTCGTTTTCAATATTTTCTTGTCTTTTTTCCTTATATGAAATTAATTACAGATTCTATTGAAACTTTGAAGGATTTCGTGTTTGTATTAACGAAGAAATGTAGATTTGAATAAAGACAGAAGTCCACAATAGTAACTTTAGTTCATTTATTCGACCAAAGTCTTTGAATGTTACAAGCACAACAAACAAACGAAAAAAAACGGCGTAACTTCCGTACCCACTTTAAGTTAAACAAAAAGATATATAGGTAGAATTCGTAAAAATGTATTGGTCCACAACAATTGATATGAACGATTTAGCGAACAATAAAACACATTGCTTAATATAATTGCTTTAATGTAATTTTTAAAAGTCAAGCGTTTATTAGTCCACTGGAAAGTACATTGTACCAAATTCCAATCCCTTATAAGGCAAGTTACGTAAAAGATTAGCTTAGCATGAATTAATGGTTATAACGCCACCACCTTTAAATATTTTAAGACTGTTTTGAAACCATAAACTCTCAAAATCTTTGATATCTACGCTTGAGATCAATGTTTCACAACAATATTCAAACAAAATTTTAAACAATATTCACTCTTTGGGTACGAAAACCTAAAAAGGATCTACATTTAAATTATTTCACTCAACTTATAGCCTCCTACACAATATGAAATTCCAGCGTCTTCTTTGAACTGTTTTCCTTTTATATCAAAACCATAAACATTTCCCAGCATGGTGAGGCACATGATGCAACATGCAATAAAAATTGCTATATCCACTTAAATGTCACGATATACAATATGCAAATATACAAAATGTAATCGAAACAAACAGGATTATTTGTAAAAATAAAACTATTTTAATATAGGTAACATTTAATAGATTGGAGTGCAGAAAACAAAGGCTGAGAAGCTTATAAACTATGGAACCGAATATAACAAATAAGATTTAAAGAACAATTACGAATTTGGACCCAGTCATTTTTACAAAACTAAAAGCCGTCGGCGGTCATAATTATTTAACACAAAAAAAATTATAGATTTTTTTGAATAAATCGCTGAAAGTGTGTATTCAAAAGTGAAGATTACCTAGTAAATTGGACAAGTCATCCAAAAAGCAGTAGCAAAACGCAACTTTGACAGCTTTTTACATCAAATATGATCGTAGATTACCTATACTTCATTCCATATAGGACGAAACGATTTTCCGATTCCTATTTAGCTTTCTGGTCAATTCTGATTAGCAAATTATAATTTATTTATCAGAAAGATATAATATCAGATATTATCTTGGACGTTACTAAAGCTATTATAAGAATAAGTGTGATTAAGTGTTTCAAATCTCTGTTTCTGTCATTCAAAATAACCTGAAAATTTCTTTGCTATTTGGAATAAGGTATTTTTTGGTCGTTAAGGAACGTCTTGGTTTGGTTAAACTGATAGTGTCAACTCATTTCACAGATATTAAACGGTTATCGTGATTATTTCTTAAAATGGAGACCATAAATCTGTAGAAGATTGAGTTGACTATCTAATGAGAAAGATTATGAAGTTTACACGCTTGATTCAAAAGGTATCATAGAGAGAAACACCTTTCCTCATACATGTACAGGTTACAACTACATAACTTTTCTGTTAGTTTTATCTCATTGATATTTCTCTCTAAGACTGAGGTCGAAATAACTTGCGCATCCTCGCTCCGCCACTATTCAAATTCTGTAATGCAAGGGAATGAAAATTTAACTCTAGCGAACAGGGGTGGAAGCCTGGTGATCAGTCAGACGGGTCCACCTAGTTCGCTAACCTGTCTCTCACAATGGTCTATACCACATCCATCTCATGCTATTTTTATGCTCAACTTTGTGAAAGAGAATTTAATACTTTTATTTCCATTTTCTGTAATACTTATTAGAGTGATCCATAAGTGCTATTTTTATGGCGTGCTGTATGAGATCTATGGAATTTATCAATTTATACATTTATATATTACATACCTATTGTGGTGTGTTTAGGATATTAAATGTGCTATATTTAAAATAACACTCCTGAGCTACGTTTGAAACCTAAACCTCTTTTGACATACGAGTTTTTAGACAGCGAAGCGAAATATCTAAAAAGTTTTATGCGATTGTGACACATAAAATTCTAATTTTCAATTTTATTACAATATCACTAACATATAATTTGGATGTAGTCTTCTAACATTAACTTTAATGGATGAAGCTATATACGCAGACAAGCAAAAAAAAATTGTCTGTAATTCAAAATAATAATCCAAACATCGTAATAGAAAAACATGTTTATTTGTTGTGTAATTTTATCTGTCTGTTACCTAAGACCTTAAAATCTTTAGTAGGTACAGACTTCAACAGGACTTTCACTGTCAGCCAGGAAGTCGCAGAAGTTGAAATAATGGTATCATCACGTTGTTATGATCACGACAAATACCTCAAGACAAATCAATGCCTGTTTATGATAATTTTTAGAGCTCTTTTTTTAGGGTTGACCCCCTTTGGGTACGGAGCCCTATTCATAAGCCTATGCTGTCCGTCCGTCCGTCCATCCGTCCGTCCGTCCTTCTGTCCTACCTATAAAGGGCTGTATCTTCTTAACCTCAAAATTCGTTATTATGGGTATTTGGTATTGGTAATTTTTTGATTCTTTTATTTACTAACAAATAATAAAAGAAATAAAACATACAAAGTTAAGGGGGACCCCCATACAAGAAACGGTTTTTTTCAAGGGTTTTGTTTTTGCTCTATCGTAAAAACGGCAATTTATACAAGCGTTAAACTTAGTGTGATTACAGTGGATACTCTAAAGTAAAACGACAAATAATAAAGATCGTCCAAGTGTTTGTCGGGTTTGCGCTAAGAGTCCCGGGGAAAACACTTTTATTTTTGGTAATATTGTACATAGCGGTACGGAGCACTCCGTGCGCGAGTCTGACTCCCGCTTTGCCGGTTTTTAACCTCTAGTTCATTGGTGAAACATGGACATTTTCCTCTGGCTATTTTATAAAGGATTACGACCTAGTTTCCTTTTTTGAATGCTAAAATTACAGTCAACGATACAGAATTAAGTAATTTATGATTAGAGAAAATTGATTTATACCTTATAAAAGACAATAGGATTTTAATACAGATTTTGCTTAGCACAAAGAATCAAAGTACACACCAGAACAATGTGATTGATCCCTTTGATATCGGCATTTATTAGGTATTAAATTGTGTATCGTGACGATGAATAATAACATTATTTAAGCGATCAATTGATGAACAGTTACATATTGAATCATCTCAAAAAGGCGATATCTTTAGATAAAACCAGAGTAAGATTTAATTTAATTTAAATTAAACTCTTTTTTAAACTCAAAAGGATTTGAACGAGCTTTTACTCGCGAATTCATCCGCTCCACCGGTTGCCTTCATTGTAGTGAGATAAAAAAATATAAATGCATTTACTTACAAATATCAGTCTTTAAGTCAAATCATAAATAAGCCTTTAGGCATAAAATATTCATTAAAATATTTATATTAATAGTAGACAAACAAATAAACAGACTGTCAAAAATCTAAAATTGGTGATTTGGTGTCAGGCACACCTTTAAATATCTTCATTGTACAGATACACTTATTATGTTACAGTTTTATAATAGTTCAGATTAGATTTAAAGAGTTTTTTTATTTAATAAAAATCTTTTTTAATTAAAATCATTTGTTATTTTGTTACTGTTATTAAATAAGATAAACAAAAATACTGTCTTTGTAACACAGATTTTACTATTTTTCAAAAACAATCAAGGTCTGTCGAAGAATTTAAAACTAATTGCAGATATCAATTCACGCCTTTAAACTATTTAGTTTCACTCTCATCCTCGGGCGTATGTCTGAAAGTTTAATAATTATTGCTTAAACTGCAAACTTCAAAATTGTTGTTACAAAATAATAGCAAATAATATTATATTGTTTATTACTTACCTTACAGTTGTAGTCGGTGAAGAAACTAGTTTATTTATAAAGTAAAGGGAATCCGTCAGTCGTGAGTAACGTGCGTGTGAGCTCATCGAACACAGATACAAATTAACTAGAACTTTATAAACATAATAATAAGAATTTAAATTACCAGAACTTTTACTTATATTCATAAATAGATCGGGTGCGAAACACAGATCTACGCTCCAAAACCGGTATAGCGGACGTAGGCCTAAAAATAGCTCAGTTGAAGTGGGACTGGGCGGGATCTGCCGTATGTACCCGGAGAGGTGGACCAAGATGGCCACAGAATGGGTTCCACAAGACGGTTGCCGACGTCGAGGAATACCCAAGAGAAGATGGAGCGACGAATTGAATACCTTCCTGAACAGTTGGCCTGAGTTCGCGTTGCATATGGAGGACTGGAAAAAAAGAGGCTATGTGGCCTAAAAAAATAATATTATTTAAAAAATTGAGCGTCGGTGGTGCGTTGCGGAGAGGTATGGACACTCAATCATGACGGTTCAGATTCAAATCCGCACCGACAATGCCGACAACATGCCATGGTAGCAGTGAGTTTTTCTGACTTTATGTACGTAATACCAACAGTCTGCTCTCAAACGGTGAAAGAAAACATCTTGAGAAAACTTGCGTACCTACACTGAAGAAGAAATTCTTATACGTACGTGAAGTCTACTAATCCGCATTAGGCACGCGGTCGCGCGGTAGTAGGGCTTGCTACAGTAGGACGTTTGTAGGCTGCTGATAAATGCGTTACTTACTTAAGTAAAGGTACCAAAATTTAAATCGCAAGAAGAAATAGCTGTTTCATACATTAGGGTCGAGTCATCATTATAGGCATTGTTATAGGCCTTTACATCTATTGCAGATGATTTAAGCAATGTTTTTGGAGAAGCACTTTTTCTCATGGCTGTACAGAGCTGCATAAACGTCCGCATACATTAGGGTCGAGTGACCATTGACATTTTCTATGAAACAACAAACGATTTCGATGTTGGCTGTATATAGCGAAAGTTGTTTGATTCTGTTTGATGGTTTGAAGCACCCCCGTCAAGTACGTAAACAATTTAAGTTAATAATTTATGAAATATTTTTGTCTATTATGATGTAATAATAGGCAAACATGTTAAAAAATTCCTATTACACACCTTTAGAGTACCTACTACTGAAACATTACTATCAAAAATTAAAAATAAACAGCTATGTTTGCATCTTTAAATAATGTATATATATTTTTTAAATACAATAATTTTAATTTTTTTGGTGTAGAGGTTGTCTTTGACCGTCCAGAGGGGAAATGCCGTTAGTGTCATGGGGACCATGGAGCCAGGGTTGCGTGGAGCTGAACCTTTAAGTGGGCCTTAGTCTTTATGTTGACGAAGCGTGTTGCAGATTTAGAATGTATAGGATTAACTTTTTGACGAAGTATGTTGCAGATTTAGAATGTATAGGATTAAGTTTTTGACGAAGCGTGTTGCTGATTGGGTTCCTGGTTAAATATATACATATTTGACGAAGCATGTTGCAGATACGAACATTTGGCAAATCTAGGTTAAATTTCAATAAAATATTATAATTTTGTTTTGTATTTCATTCAATATTCTTGAATACTGCCGTGGGAAGAGACCTAACGCTACATAATACTTAGCTCGAATACTAAGAGCAAATAAAGGAGCAGAAATTCTAAACCAGTGGCCCCGAATTGGGAAAGATAAATTGAATAGCTCGAAGCTATAGATAAGAATAGTTTCAACCATTAGTCAAGAATTTCTTTTCTAGTTTACCAACCTCTTCGATTTTCAATAGCTATAATACCTACTGCTTACCAAAGCGGGCATCTTTACTTATTGCGAGAATCTCGACCATGCATCCTAAAGAAGGCATTGACAGACTGTGTCTAGCTGTATCGGTGTTCAATCACGACCCAACCTCCTTTTGATTAAGGCTAATACCTTAATCACAACCTAATGTTGGGTCGGAATAGAATTCTTCCCAAACTTCGAAAATTTTAACAATGATGACCAGAAAAATCTTAACTTTTTATGATTCCATTTTTCCTGGAGTGTTATTTTTCAAAAACACGTTGAAATCAGCAGTAGAAAATGACTTAACATTACGAAGTTTGTTTATTCATTCGGTCATGATTTTGAAACATAAAAACGGCTATTTCCTATTTATAGAGTCTCCCTGTAAGTGTGTATTCATTCGTTCTATTATTCGGTATACGAATACCTATACAAGTTTGTGTATTCATTCGGTCATGATTTTGAAACATAAAAACGGCTATTTCCTATCTAGAGAGTCTCCCTGTAAGTGTGTATTCATTCGTTCTATTATTCGGTATACGAATACCTATACAAGTTTGTGTATTCATTCGGTCATGATTTTGAAACATAAAAACGGCTATTTCCTATCTAGAGAATCTCCCTGTAAGTGTATACTTCTTATACAGGGTGAAATTGATATCATTAGCATCCTATTAAACTAATACCCATCGAACTGAACAACTTTTACTATGGGAGCAAATAGATCGGAGCAAAAAAAAAATCTGCTGTTGCATACATTTGAGTCGCGAACTCGCGCGTCGATATTGCAGTTTAGTATGGAACAACTGATTTTTTATTTGCTCCGATCGGTTTGCTTCCATAGTAAAAGTTATTCAGTATGATGGGTAGACTCGTAGTTTAAAAGGATGCTAATGATATCAATTTCACCCTGTAGAGAAGAAATAACATTTCTCTTTCTATTAGGTACCCACCTGTTAGAGTATCTTTATCTTATAAGGTTGGCTAGCCAAGAGTCGATATTTTGCAATTGTTTGATGCAATAAAACAATCTCAATTTGTAAACTAACTAGCAAAACTACAGTATTTATTGTTTATTTGCCAATGAAATGAAATAATGATTACAAATTGCTCTTTTGTGACATTTAAAATACGAACAACTGAAACAGTTAAGCACTTAAATCAGTTTTCACAAAATTATCCATAAATAAAGGAATTAGGTTATCGTGCACGTAAATAAAAGATTGGAGTCACATATCTGCTGGACATGACTGTAATTATTGTCCAATCCTCTCACGTATAATTTGTAAGGCAAGAGAATGCAGTTACCTCTTCGAAAATTACCCCGACCTTTCTGCCTTAAATGAAAAATCGATTTAAAGTATGTTATTTACATAACGTTTAAAGAAATATGCAGGCCTTTATTCGCATTTATCGTGAACGATTATTCATAAATAAGTTGTTGACATGTCAATCTGCAGCCAATGCTCCATCTCACACGTGGGCAATAGAACGAATGCACGACCTCAATTATAACCACTATAGTTGCAAATGAATGACATGTGATTGAAAAATACACTGAGAGAGGGAGACAGAGAGAGAGACAAACGTTTTGAGAGGTTCAAAGACATACTACAGGGTGAAATTGATATCATTATCATCCTTTTAAACTAAAAGTCTACCCATCAAACAGAATAACTTTTACTATGGGAGCAAACCGATCGGAGCAAATAAAAAATCTGCTGTTCCATACTAAACTGCAATGTGGACGCGCTAGTTCGCGACTCAAATGTATATTTTATATGCAACAGCAGATTTTTTTTGCTCCGATCGGTTTACTTCCATAGTAAAAGTTGTTCAGTTTGATGGGTAGGCTCTTAGTTTTAAAGGATGCTAATGATATCAATTTCACCCTGTATATAGGACCTAACATCAAAATAATAGTCTATCATTTCGACTTTTTAAAGACAATGGCGATATCATAATACACTCATAGTTGAGCCTGATCCATCCATTTGGGAGGAACTTAATTTTTGTTTAAACAAACTTAACTGTTATAATGTTTGACGACCCGGTTGGTCATGGATGTCATATGTTTTTGCCGTTGCGTTGTTGTATGGTTTCCATAATAAAAAAACCTGCTGTGCTTTGGGATCATTACAATGTACGTGCCTGTGCGCGTTATTTATTTTTTTAATGTAATGCCAATCTGTAACTAAAATAATGCTAAAGTGTCACTGTAATACATCGTATATTCGTGACTTTCTAGAGATAATCTTTCAGAGAGGTTTGAAGTCGTGGACCTACTTCCAAGTATAATGTTAGACACCTTGTTAGCAGTTAAACACTTCTAATCATGTCATCACACGTCCAATCTTATGGGAGGCATCTATATGTGGTGTGCGTCCCTCAAGCAGGACCATCATCAATATACCTACAATTTTGTCTATTGACCACAAAAAAAAAGTAGAAGCCTAGTGGAGCTTCAATGTTTACCGATCATAGAGGTTATGCAAGGAATACTGATTAAAGTCGAGCACCGAAGTCTTTCCCCGTTTTGATGGTATTTTATCTCGACTGCTTTCATGAAGAGACAAGGTTATAGATAAAAATCGGGTAGGCTGTTAGTGAAACGTTTTGTACATACGGCGACACATCAAGCTGTACAAAACCAATATAACCTGGTCGCGTGACGTTATGCATTACGCGTCCTACGCACGGCCAGCTTATTTTGGTTTTGTATAGCTTGATGTGTCGCCTTGTGTACTAAGTAATGGCTTCTATCCTAGAACTAATCGCAATATAGTAATGCATATATTTCGTTACAATATGGGTTTTGCAAGTGACTTCCAAATTGACCGAAATGAAAGACGTTTTACATCAAAAAAATTTATTATCTTGGACCTCGTCACACAAATTATCTAGTTCCGTTCAACGAGTACTAGAATCTAGTTTATACTAATATTACTAAGAATGGATGACGGTATGGAATACAAATAAAGATACAAACATCGGACATCGGTTTCGGGTACAAATATTTATATTCATCGAGTCGCTTTACGAGATTCAAACTCGCAACCCTCGTCTTGATAGTAATGGTCATTACTAGGCTAGATCTACTGGTTCGGTTGACGTACCAGGGCAGTTTGCTAGTGTGGTCCCGCCAAAGTCCGCAGTAATAAGCAGTAATCGCTCCCTAAGCTGTGCTGTATTTACTAGTTTCGAAAAAAAATGGTCTAGACTAGGACTAAGACGAATTATAATAATAAAAATGTAAAGACCACCGTTTATTGTTTGAACTATCATCTCAATTTCTTTATAAAGATAAACATGGTATCGGATTCCGCAGAAATTCCACATTCAGTAATTGAAGCGAAGCTTATGTAGATATAGAATGTAGTCAGAAAATCAATGGTGTTCCCCCATATTTGACGGACACATCTGTGTCGTATCGGAGTCGATCACAAGTCGCTTGGGGCGTGCGATCAATCCGCTATTACTACACACTGATGCAATCCTATTGCTATTATGAAACTTAAATGTAAATGTACCCTTTGAGTCAGTTATGTATAGGGACGTTATTTATTGCCGTTAGTGTCACATTTTACAAAAGGTTTAATTGACCTCTGCCTCTTTCCTCACATATTAGACGTCAATGAAGTGGGAACAATTTCCTATTAATGATCTGATGACAACGCGGTTCTATCGAAACATTGTAGCTACTCTAGTGGTTGATATTTCATTCATTTAATATATAAATTTAATATATAATCTTTGATTAATTATATGTCAAGATAGAGCCTCGCGCTTGTAACTTACTACCAAAAAAAAGGTACCAACTTTCTTATATTGGTGTGCGTGCTTATCTCTGTGTGCGTGCATAGTAATAGGGTTTATCACCCTAGATTTGGGTGCTATTTTTTCGACGCGTTCGTAGCTTCGACTGTCTATCTTGACGTCATATAACTTATCAATGATAAACCAATGGAACAACATAAACATACTTTTTGAATAATTAAAATTACATCTAGGAATGTTTCACGTTCTTGAACATTCGATGCATAGTTCCAATGAGTGATTTCCAAGACTGGTAAATCGAAAAGACAGTAGATGGCATATTAAAATTACTGATAAACCTGTCACATTGACAGTAAAAAGTGTTGTTTGTGTATGGTTACCGTAAGCGAAAAAAAAAAATCGTCTATGGGTTTGCATTATGTCTGACAGGTGGTGTTGCCAATGGATAATTTGTTCACCACCAATAAAAAACGCAATTGCACCGAAAATGTTCCCATCGTTTATTTTACAAAAACGAAAATGAGCACAAAACGTTGACCATAACGTTCAAAGTATCAAAAGGCCTTTCATATTAAAAAATCATAACACTGAATCAACAAATTTCTTCCAAAAATTAAGGAATCGAGAAAAACACGGAATAATTTTGATATGACAGCTAAATTGTCACGATTGTATTGTAACGCCCGCCATCTTTCCTTCCAGGGTCTTTGAATATTTTTAGGGTTCCGTACCCAAAGGGTGAAAACACGTTATCCGCCTGTCCCTCCGTCCGCCCACTGTCCTATCTATTTAGGGCTGTAACTTTTGAACCGTAATAGCTAGATAATTGAAATTTTCACAGAATATGCGTTATTACGTTTTTGCATGCTATTTATAAATATATTTATTTTAACAATTACTAATTTAAATTAACTTAATTGAGTGATTGAATGAGTTCATTTTTATTTTTAATAATTACCTACTTTGGTTATTAAACCAAAGAAAATAATAAATTATGAAAATATCCAAAAATGAAAATAGTATTAACTATTTTCATTTTTGGATTGGAACGAAATGCTAGTTAGGTAATTGAATTTTGATGCTTATTGAAATTTGGGTACCTTGCTTTTGTATACTTAAATGTACTTGCTTCGTTTGGCTTCAATGTTTTAGGAATTAATTAGGATTTTAATTTATGTAACAAACTCACTCCGCCATATTTTAAAGATAGTGATGCTGTGTACATGTGTAATTGGATTACAATCAATCAATCAATCAATCAAATATACTTTATTTTACACCAAAAACATAAACAGTAAAATACAGAAATAAAATACAAGAGGCACAAAATAAGGCGGTCTTATCGCTAAGAAGCGATTTCTTCCAGACAACCTTAGGGTAGAGGAAACGGTGAAAAGAAGAAAGGTAGGCGGTGGTTCCAGAAAAAAATATCAAAAATCAGCAGTTATTAGTAAAAACAAAAAGTAAATATACAAAATAAACCTATTATAAATACATATATTATATACATACTCATATAAATATACAACATATATACAATCTAGTTCTACATAATCTTATTGCAATGTAAATGGTTTTATCTTGACTATAATCTGTACGTGTACCTATACAATAAAATAAAACAAAATTACGGCGAATTTGTTAACAAATAATAAAAATGACATACAGTTAAAAATTAAGACACACACAAGAAAATAGTTTTTATCAACGTTTTTTCTTCTCGCTCTATCGTAAAAACGGTAATACATGCAGGCATCAAACTTGGTGTGATAATAGAACAAACTCTACAGTATAACAACAAATAATAAAAACCGGCCAAGTGTGAGTCGGTGTCGTGCTGAAGATCTTGAACTTTTTTTTTAAGTTAGTGAATTTTGCGTATTAGAAGTGTACGGTACGGAACCCTCGATGCAACAACAGCCCGACTCGCACTTGACCGGTTTGAATTTTTTTTTATGAAAACGCCTCATTACTTTTCAGCGAGGGCGGCATATGCGATATAAACCTGGTAAACTGGTCACAAAATAAAATAATTATAAGGTTTGTAACACGTAATTAATTTTATTATTAACGATCAAGATTTAGTGTTTAATTGAAACCTTTATTTTTAAACACGTGAATCATAGTATAAACACAGAGTACTATAATTACTATGCATGAACTTCATTAAATTGTCACATATCTCTGTAAATTACTGGTTATGTTATTTATAAGCTTGTGATAAAAGGTCAGTGACACTTTCGTTTTGAAGGTTATATTTTGATCTTTAGTAGATAGGTACATACATTAATTGATCAATTTATTTTCGTTTTATATTAATCAGACAAGTACACAAACAGTTTATCCATTGCAAATTAGTTATTGTATGTGGTAATATACTATATAAATGAGCATTAAATATAATTACTACCTATCTGAATAATTTGTTCAATTACCTATACAAGGTGAAATTGATATAATTAGCATCCTTTTTAACTAAGAGTCTACCCGTCTAACTGAACAACTTTTACTATGGGAGCAAACAGATAGGAGCAAAAAAAATCAGCTGTTCATACTAAACTGCAATGCCTACGCGATGCTAATGATGTCAATTTCACCCTGTATATAAATGTTAGGTAATTTTTGGGTTACTATTAGAAACACAACACATAAATCAGAGACATAAACCTACCATCATAATTAAGGCTGCACCGAGCCTATTGTGCTGCCCCAATCGTATTTTTTTATTTCTTAACATCATCATCATCATCAGCCCACGTACGTCCTACTGCAGGGCACTGGCCTACCCTCAGGGAGGGTGTATGGGCATTAGTCCACCACGCGTGCCCACGCATGCGCGTTTGAGAGCAGTCGACATAATTATCTTAACAATTAAACAATATTTCCAAAAACTAAGAATATCAAATTGTAGTTATTGCTGATCTTCAATTTTGGTTGTTGTGATTTGTTTTTATAATGTTTGTAGTTATTATCTTTAACGATAAAAAATTGCAGTGAAATGTTAACCTGTCGCAAATAGGTTATTTAAACATGCATAAAGGACGTAAAGACGTCTCTTCGTAGGCAATAAGCCATAAATAAAATTGCAGTGTTCGGCCTAGACCGGTGTAGACTCAAGCGCATCTGTTTACAAAATCAGTTGACCAATATTAAAGAGGTGTATTTATTTATTTATAACAATTATTAGTTTGACACGGTCTTTAATTTAATTTATCGTATTCCTTGTACATCTATATATACATACAAGGTCAATTAATATAGCAATTAATATTAATATATAAAGTTTTTAAGGGGATGATCAGACCATCAAACTAAACAACTTTCTCTACAGGACCAACATCTAAATTGGGACAAAAAATCTCTTTTTTAATTACAGATGGGTAGAGTTTGATCTTGACCTCAATCCAGTCCTCAAGACAATGACGGGGTCGAAGATGTAGCGAGCTCCCTCTTTAGCCTATTCACTCGTATTTTAAAGGAATTCGGGTTGTAAGCGTTCGGAAATACTGACACAGGCAGGGCATTCTACTTCTTGACTGTGCGCATTATAAAAGATGATGAAAGGAGCTTATAGCCCAGTCATTTTACGGTTTGAGCCGGGACTAATTAATAATTGATATTTTTTTTCGGTGTAGTTTTTAAGAGTCAATTTGAGCTTGTAAATGTACCAAAATTTTAAAAAATCACGTCATCAACAGTTCCAATTATAAAATTTTGCTATTATCTCGTTCTAAAAACCTAATGGTAAATTTTTTTTGCACATATTTAAGGCTTTACCAATATACATAATTCAAACATGGTGTTAATATTTTTGTCTACTTAGAAGGTTTTCCAAAATACTTTCGTATTTTCTAATAAATAACTATTTTTTTTAAATTTCAACGCCTATTTTATTGCTCAAATATAATTTATATTGTTAAATCTAAGTCATATGAGTGCATTGGTATTAATATTATTAATTCTGATTTCTATTTTGCGTAGCGATTTTTTTAAAGATGTTTTAAGATAGTCTTTTTGTCACTAAATGGTGCCGGTTTCAGTTTAAAAGTCCAATTAATAACTACCTATTCCCTACCCCGCCTAAAAAAACTCCGTAAAATGACTGGGCTATTAGTGTGATTATGTGGGAAGTCCTAGACTCAATCGAGTAGGATTGCAGTTGTATATGAGACAGCTGATTGTTGATGGTCACCCCCCTTAAAAAGCCGTCAGCATTACTAGGAAATACCCTATACGTATATAAAATAGTTCCGGGATTGACTGACTGACATTGCAAACGGGAGACAGCAATATTTTGCTGTATATATTGCTGTCTCCCGTTTGCAATGACTGACTGACAGACGACATACAGCCTAAACAACTGAAGATAGAAACATGAAATTTGGAATACATCATATTATTCTACAGAGCATGAGGCTCTAAAAATGCGTTTTTTTTTTTGCGAAAATAAACACCTGAAAGGGTGCAACGAACGGTCTAAAGAAGCTTTTCGAAATCCACGCGGATGAAGACGGGGGCAAAAGCTAGCAAATGACAAATTGATACAATTTAGCTACAGTTTTATTTGGAAATAATGCAGCTATCTAATCTAAATCCATGTTGATTCATTCTTGATTCCTATTAAGACCAGCTTAGAGAATTCTCTTAGATGACCGGGTTCATCCAAGAGAGGACGCCTATGCCCTGCAGTGAGACGTTTATGATGATGATGATAATCTTTGATCCGAACTCTATTTTATTTAAAGTTACAGAAATAAATACTATTTTACTCTCTCCCATTTTCAGTAACAATGCCCTTGCATTGATTAAGAAATTGTGCGAAATTATCAATAATGTTTTACATAAATAAGAACCACAACGTGTTGGCAATGATTTGAAAAAGTTGACAAAGGCCATTTAAGAGTTTCTTCTCATCCTCATTCATGTAACGCGGGTCACTTCTTGCATTGCGAGATCCTTTAAAAAGAAGGCAAAAAATGTTGCATCAAAATAAATGAATCATTCAACAAACATATTCTAATGTTGGTCTATTGTCAAAACTGTGAACTTACGACATGGGAAATTGGGGCAATTTTCTGAAATCTAGTTTAAGGTGGTTTCAGTCCATACAAACGTTTGACGCACAATACGCGTAGACGGAATTAATAAAAGTAATATTTTATACATGGAAAAATACTTTAGAAAATCTAGTTGCCGCGTAACTAATAACATTTACATTTTAACATACAATTACGAAGATATAAAGCTTTTAAAATGTTGTATGAAAAATTTCAAAGCTTTATATCTTCGTAATTATTTTATAAATTGCAAATGTTATTTGTTACGCGGCATCTAGATTTTTCAAACTATTTTTGCATATATACAGAGTTACTTATATTAATACCGTCTACGCGTATTGTGCGTCAAAGTTTTGTATTAAATTGACCCTTCTGCAACCGCCTTAAACGTTTTTCAACACGCTCAGATAGATGCGTTGATGTGATTATTATTACTCCGAAGACAATAATTTAGGCTAAAATGTTAAAAAAACATGCATGGCACTGAGTCTGAGGCATCATCAACGAAGCATCTTTTCATATTTTACTTACTTTTTATTTAAAAACAAATGCTTGTCGGATTCGCCCAAGATAGGGCTTCTGTAATCATAACATCAAAAGCTTATTCTGACATAGCTTAAATAACTTAACAAGTCTTCAAGAGCAAACGATAGTGCGATTTAATTTAGTTCAGCACCGGTGGCGACCGCTGCAGGCTTATATTTGATTTCTCTTACACTGATTGTGCTACAACGTTCGTTATCATTTTTATTGAAAGTACTTACGTAAAGCTACATTGTCAAATAGTTTCACATTTTTTACTCCAGTATTTTAGAAGTTAGACGAGCGAGAGGGGTACGCCCTATTATTATTACGCGACATTGGGCGCAAATATCTCGAGACAGAAGCATTATCACGATTTAGTTTGTATGTGTGATTCTTTCCCCGTTACATGAGCTATCCAACCACATCTCACTCGATCTATTAAAAAAAAAATTTTTTTCCAATCCAAGGGGGATTGGAAAAAAATTTTTTTTGGGAGTTGCATTGTATGGGAGTGTCCAAACATTTTTTTTTCTTAATTATTACACAATTCTGTTTTGGGTTCATGCTAAATTTCGATTCAATAGGTGCAAAAATAAGCGAGTTATTGACGCGGGGCATACTAGACAGACGGACAGACATATAGAATGGACGAAAGTATAAGGGGTTCCTTGTTTGACTACGGAACCTTAAAAACAACATTTTTCCACTATTTTATTTACAGCAAGGTTGCACATTCACCTCATATTCAAGCCATCTATTGATCCATTTGGAACTAAGGAAAATCCCCCATCGTAACCTCAGAGGCATTGGCCATAATAATATCTCGCCCAGTTGACCAAAACCTAAATTACCTACACAAATCTCTGACTAGAAGAAAAATGTCCATAAACATGCAAAACACATGTCGATCTGCTAGTGTCGACCTAGAGGCAGCATCGCATTATCGCGACTTGGCGCTGGCCCATCAACGCTCCTTTTATGTCGTTGTCGCCTAATTATGCAATTTATGCAACGAGTCGCCACATCGGACCTTGTGCTTATTTCTATTGTATACGCGCAACAGACGGACGGACTTAACTAACGGGTTTTTCGTGATCATCAATTGATTGTATAATCCTCACTCCTAGTTCCAGATTTTACAAAAATTATTATATTTAACTCACTTCTTCTTCTTGGGCACGCGTGGTGGACTAACGCCCATACATCCGTGAGGGTAGGCCTGTGCTTCTGCAGTGGGACGTATATAGGCTGCGATGATCGTGATTCTAACTAAACGATTCAAAATATATTACAATATTACAGAAATCTAAGATTTTGCGATACACTACGTACCATGCAGACCAGTAATGAACTACCGTACGGGGCATGAATCTACCGTACATAATATACAGTAATTTCTGTATCTACATCTATTGAAGATCTTTTCTTTTCACAGGAGGAACTTTTCCTTTGTTCTTCTACATACTATTTAAACTTATAAGACCGATCACGAAAATTACTCTCCATCGTAGCTTCAATTATTTGTCGGATGTAGCCCATAATCAAACAACAAAAGCTATCCAGTTTTGTGCAAGTCAACTCAAAAGTATTACAGTAGGTAATACGGTTTCGGGTCAATCTTACTTTCGTTGCTTATGACGTTGCTCACCGTGAAAGTGACGCACGTCTTTCTCGTCATCAGGTTCGTCACGTTGAGGTAGGTTGTGATAACTCGCACTTTCATCGTGAAAGTGACGCACGTCATTCTCGTCATCAGCTATGTCACGTTGAGGTAGGTTCGGTTCACTCCTACTTTCGTTGCTCGTGACTTTGCTCATCGTGAAAGTGACGTACGTCATTCCCGTTATCAGATTTGTCACGTTGAGGTAGGTTATGATCACTTGCACTTTCATCGAAAGTGAATCTGAGAGTTTGGTTTTTAGGGCCTCCGCGTCATGATGTCCATGATGTCCGCGTTATTGTGAAGTTTTGAGGTCATTATGTAAAGACAGCGTTTTTCTACCTGTACTTTGACGAAAAGCCTGAGAAAATGCGTATAAAAGGACAGATTATTTGACAAAATGCGTATTGGACCGAGTGCTACAAGGTCCTTTTTAGCAACCACTTTAGGTTTTCATCGGCTAGATAACCTATATAAGATGTTTTCTATTCGACTGAGATTAAAAACTTAAATAAATAGAAATAGATCTAGTCGCCATTCCTAGCGCAAATAATGTATCTACTCACATAATTATTGTTTAACCATTTTTATTGCAATGTGGCCTTCAAGATGCAATTTTGATGTCAGCTCTTGCCTCGATGCAATTGATAGCATCATAAATCCGGTTGGGCCAATGCAAGAGACATGAGAAAAAGATTAGAAATAAAAATGTTTTAATTGCAAATCTAAAGGCGTGGGAATATGTCTGAAATGCACGAAGATGCTTACTAAACAAAGAACGAAAAGTGATGCCTTAATTAATCGTTATTACTAATGACTGCAAAAAGCAATCAAATAAAAAAAACAGTTAATGAATTTAATAATTACAAAACATTAACACGAAATCCAGTTTTACCACATTTTTCATTAAACTGCACGGAAGCCTCCATTTCATACAATAGTTTGACGGTGAAGTCAAGCTGAACAATAATAGTTAAATGAAAAGTAAGTTGCTACAAAAGATTAATAAAAGACTCTTCGAGATTTAGCAAATTATTTATTTGCTATGCCTATCACGTTGATTTTATTTTACTTTTTCTCCATTGTTGTTTCAAGAAATTTAAGGAAAGCAATTTGTTTGAAATGTAAACTATTGGTACAACCACCAACTAGGTACCTTGTTACCATAGAATGTAAGTGGTTTTTAACTTGTAACGATTCAACGAATATAAATATTCGTATTTACATAGTAAACAGGTCGTCAGTTTTCAAACCGCGTTTTATTATTACAGAAATTGTAAATATTCAGATTATAAATTGCTTTTATTTGTGAAGCAGATAAACTTGTTACAGATACATTTTGATTATCTACCCACAAGCTAAGACAAATTGAAGCAATAATTAGAGCTATGTTTTAATTGAAAAATGTTACCTAAATTCACGTAATCAAGTTTCCCACATTATTAATTATTTCTTTATAAAAATAGGAATCCTTGTTGATATATAAAATGTAGGCCAATTAGTCGTAACCATGGTGCTCTAATGAAACTTATTAAGTTCATAAATAACCCGGATCACTCAGCTCTCGCGAATAATTCTAAGAATTTTACTAATAAATTGTACATTTCTGAACCATTGAAGGAGACTAGAAATCTTTTAATATATATAATGCCTTGTAACTCGCCAATTAACAAACTTTAGCACACATTTTGTTCAATAGTTACTTAATCATTAATTTGAAGTTAATCTAGCATTTAGAAACAAGAAATATTAGTAATAGCCTATAGTTAACTTGCGGGTCATTTGTAATTGTAGAGTTAAAACGGTAAAAGGAATTAAGAGAAGGGCTTACTCGAGTAATTTCCGCGGAAAGTTATTTCGCAATGCTGCGCCTACGTGCTTTTGTTTTACCTAAAGACGAACAAAGAAATCTGTAGAACATTAATTGTATTTCTTTTGTATTGTATTGTCCTACACATTATTTCCAAGAAAGTAAGTACATTTGCTCTTTAGATTTAATCTTAGTTTATTATGTAGATCGCAGACATTGATTTAATACTATATTAAATGACTCCCAACTAGCAAACTAACCGTATAATTTTAAGACTAATTTGACCAAAACCATTGCATTTGTATTAATAAAAAGCATTCATTATTTTAATGTATCTTATAATGGTTCTTTATAGCAGTTGCTGGCTAATAATGCTTTTGTTCTTATAATTTGACTATTTAAACATTATTAAACCCAAAGAAAATAGGTATGACGACAATAAAGCCTCTTAAATGTATTTCTCTTACCGTAATTGGTTATTTGCTATAATTTATAAGTTCGAAAGCTATGATAAAAGTCTTCTTAAATAATAATTACTCTTATAAAAGGAGTGGGCAAGGTAATAATTGCAATCGATGTCATAGAAGTATTATATAAGACTATATAATACAACGTGTTAATAAATTAGCGCAAAACCTCATACACGCCGACTGATTTATAACAAAATAATTAGATTGAAACAATAATTTCATTATTTTGATAGTTAAAATTTAAAGTTATTCGCATTTTAAGTTTTGGGGCAAAAATGATTTGTTATCATTTCAGCAATGAATGAAAGCGCTAACGTACTCATGGATACATTTTAATAATCTTGTTTTGGTAGTAAGTAGGGTGAGTGTGCCCGTGCGGTGGGTTGACATCGGGTTCAGTAAATTTTAAATTTTACAAACATATTTGTTAATATTTTGAAAAAAATTACCCATTTTGAAACCATGATAATTCGATTCTGCTCTCGATTCCAAACAAAAACTTTCTAGTTTTGCTTTCATTCATTAACCCGTTGTATAGACGACTTATAAAATGAAATGAATCATCATCATCATCTCATAATATTGTTATCATAATAACAATATTATGAGATATCATAATATTGTAAATACCTAGTAATTATTGCAAAAAAAATTAAATTTTTTCAATTTTTATATTTTATTATTTTTGCTACCACCTTGTACATGTTAAATGTCCTCGAAAGTGTTAACATAACATTAATTATTATAAGCTCGTGTGACTCCACGGTTGTAAATCTTCGCAGACGTTACAAGGAAGCTCGATGCAGCTGCAACGCACTCGTCTCGACATAAACACCTAATGAAGGCACACAGAGACATGGTACAAGTCATCAAAAAAACTATTAAAAATTGTGTGTTGAATTAATGAGGTATAATCATTTATTTACGAAAATAAACAAGGGTGTTAGGGTTAACAGTTGCATTACTTTAAGGGGTGGTTGTACACATGATACTGAACAACGGTCCCAAAGAAACCTACAGGAAATTCGCGAAAAAAAGGGTCTTTTAATACAATCGTTCGATCAGTTGATTAGTACGGAAAGTCCAAAAAAAGATTTACTAATCTTACAGGTTTCTTAGGGAAAGTTGTTCATTACGACGACTCGGTTGGTGTAATGGTTACCACGCCGGACTGCCAAACCAGGGTCTTGGGTTCGAATCCCGGTTCGGTCATGGATGTTTATATGTTTGTGCCGTTTTTGTATGGTTTCCATAATAAACAGCCTATAGTGCTTGCTTCGGATCATTGCAATGTATGTGCCTGTAAGCGTTATTTATTTTTTATTTATCCTGGGTACAAACGCAACTGTTACCCTAACACCTGTATAATATAAAAAACGTACTAATTAAGAGACAAAATTAAAACCGACTTCAAAACTCAAAAAGTAAAAAACAAATTAATATTCTTATACGTAAAATTCATCGGCTGCAATATTAGTTTTTACTTTTTGAGTTTTGAAGTTGGTTTTAATATTTTGCAAAAAAAAAAATTTCATAATTTTTTGTGGTAAAATTAATTAGTTTGATTCTGATATCAGCACACGCAAATGGTACACATCAATACGAAGCAAACGTTTCAATCGCCGATGATTTGCTGTCAACTTCTGAGGAGTTCTATTGTGTAGCTCCGAAGTGCGTCATCAGATCTTCACTGAATTGAAATGGGACTACCTCGGGAGTATACCCTTTCCAATAAAAAAGAATTATCAAAATCGGAATACTCACGACCATAATCCCTTTCGGGGTACTCAGAAACATTCCTACACACACCAGCTGTCTTGCATGCAGCTGTTGTGAAAAAAATGTATATAATTTGTTAAAAACTTAAAATACAGAACGCATTTTTAAGTGGGAATACTTAAGGCGGTTGCAGAGGGGTCAATTTTATACAAAACTTTGACGCACAATACGCGTAGACGGTATTAATATAAGTAACTTTGTATATATGGAAAAATAGTTTTAAAAATCTAGATGCCGCTTAACAAATAACATTTGCAATTTATAAAATAATTACGAAGATATAAAGCGTTGAAATTTGTCATACAAAATTTTAAAAGCTTTATATCTTCGTAATTATATTATAAATTGCAAATGTTATTTGTTACGCGGCAACTAGATTTTCTAAACTATTTTTCCATATATAAAATATTACTTTTATTAATTCCGTTTACGCGTGTTGTGCGTTAAACGTTTGTATGGACTGAAACCACCTTAAGTCATGTATTCTACTCATTTAACTGAACCACTTTTACAATGGAGCCGACTTCGAAATCACGAAAATAAAATCTGTTCTTCCATATGAAAAGCTTTGTTGACTGAAATGTATGGAACAGCAGCTTTTTTCAACGATTTCGATATAGGTTTAGGTATATTGAAATTTGATGAATAGAATGAATGGTTTAAGTTTCCGACCCGACTAAATGTATAATTATATCATAATAATTTATTAATCAAATAAGTCTACATTATTTTTATTCTTCCCCCCATTATACGTACAACCCTAATTAAATGTATGCATATATCTTTACCACAATTGATGGATTTGTGGCTAACCATTTACTAATTACATTCCACGTCTAAGAAAATGTAGCCTTAATTGAGTAAAATATTATCTCACATCAAGCTGTTAAAGAATCTGATCTATGGCACCACCTTGACATCCTCTACTTTGACATATAGAAATTAAATAAATACCTGTTTGAATGAAAATTAAAATCTCTTCAAAGATAAGCTCGCCCCTTGTACTTGTCTAATGCTGTATATGTAATCATGTTTATTAATCTGTGTTATTTATTTATTTAAAATGTAGTTTTAGATAAATAATTACTTTACTTCGTTTTTTTATGCTAAGTGTCGATTGGGTTGCCGAATTTTTAATTTAAATTTAGAGTCCAGTTGGTGCAGTAGAGGACCAACCTTGTACCAACAATGAAATTGCGAAAAATATTTGCTGTCCTGTGCATGGGTCGAGTAGGATTGCAGTTTTGCATGGAACAGCTAATTATTTTTCGCGGTTTCTACGTTGGTCCCACAGAGAACGTTTTTCAGTTTGATGATTTGGTCATCCCCTTAAAATACCGTCAGTGTATTAAGAATGACCCTGTAAACTCTAAAAACGCGAATGCCATACACTATTGGGCCTGAATCTTAGTTTACGTTACAAGAACAAAAATAGGTTGTAAAATAAACTTATCTAGTTTTGAATGTAAAATTAGCTGAAAATATTTCCATCGGCCTATATGTTCAGCAGTGGACGATGATAGACTGAACATGATGATGATATTAAATGTTTCTTGCTGATTTAAACTTACTACTCATTTAGTCGTCAGAGAACTAAAATGGTTGACATAGCTCAGAAAATTAGCAGGTTGAAGTGGCAATTATACTGGTCAGAGTTGTAGAGCGAAGACCACGAACTGGCAGCCGTACGCCCTGCGGCCCGCTTGACCGACGATCAAAAAAAGGGGGGTAGTAGGGAGCGACAGGATGAGGAAGGCCGAGGATAGAGTTTTGTGATGCAACTTAGGAGAAGCCTATATTCAGCAGTATAAGATGATAAGCTGGTGATGATGAAGGCTACTCATTTGGATCTAATTACGTTAATATGCAACAAACAAGGGTTTAATATCAACGCCTACCTTAAGATTACTCGCTCGTCAATCATAACTTAGACTACAAAAGATCTCATCTTGTAGTCTGATTCACGCAGTCATTTGTTGAGATCGAAATAATGATGTCGCGTTCGTGATATACACTCGCTTTGTTACTTTTAGATTCATTTGTTTTTCTATTGTTGTTCTGTTGTTCAATAGATTCTTGTTTATGTTTAGTAATAGAATAGCAATCTCTTATTTGTTCTTGAGATGCTAATTTGATGATCGTATATTGATTATATAATTGATGTTGAGGTCAATTGTAGATATCTATGTATGTTTCAAAGAAGTATGCTTTCATACAGTAGGATCTTTTTTTTTTTTAGGAACCGTCAGAGGCCGTAAGGCGGTCTGAAAAAACTCTGACACCAGGGCTCTGCCCACACGATAAGAAGAAGATGAAGTAGGATTTTATTTATACTATGTGAATATTTGTGTCTTCGTCCACAAAATGCAACACGTTTGAAATTTGAAGATATTTTCATCAAACTTAGCTTTAGAAGAAAAAATCCTATATCGAAATCTATTTTATCCATTCTGGAGCTACAATGATACTATCACTGAAACTGATGATAGATAAATAAAATAAAATATATCTAGAACATTGTCACACAGATCTAGTCTCATTGCTCTAGTCGGGGAACAAACATTCATCATACAAATATTTGCTCCTTGAGGGATTTGAATCCGCGACCCCACACGCGGCGACATGGATGCAATAGCAATACCATAGCAATCTCTACTCAATACTACCATGCGCTGAGGATAAAATATATGACACAGTTGCTACAGCAGCAGACTGCCATAGCAATCGTTGTCATATTATAACGTGCGCTGATGAAGTAATATAAATATAACGGAGGCTGCTAAGGTAACTCAAAATTTTTCGTACAAAATATTAATATCCAACATAGGTGACTTGGTGTCGGCGAACGTGTAAACACGTTTTGTCCACGAAGAATTAAAATCAAAGTTCAATTTAAATTTTATATTTGTTTATTTTACATATTTACAAGCATTATAATTACAGCTACAATCCATAATACATAAGGCTATAGAAAACAATAATACGTGCTGTTAATGTTAACAATAGCAATTAAAACAATGTTTCTATATTTTTACATTTTATAATTAATCATCACCCACCTGCTGTTTCAACAATAAACAATGACATTGTTTAAAAAAATGAGGAAGTAATAACAAATGGTCCATTTATGTACTCGATAAAGAAAGTTCAATTTAAATGACAAAGAATCGTTTCAAGAAAACTAATGTCAATTTACAAAGAGACTTACGAAAATTATGTGAACAAAAGTGAAATTATGTTCCGTCATGGTTGGTCATGGTCTATGAATGGAAATAACCTGTGGTTGAAAAACATTATCGTAATTACTGTTTTATTGGTCTCTTTTTAGGAGACAAATTTTTTCTGCCTCATGGCAAAGACATAAGTCGTTGACATAGAGTGAGAGCTAGCGACAAAAATTCACTATAATTATTTTCAAAAATATGATATAACAATTTAAATTAATATATGATGAATTTGATGATCCCTAGGAATTTGAAATTGATATCAGAGTAAATATTAATATGTTATGTACCCCACATTTATATTGAATAGATTTCTCTATTATTAGGTTCCTGTCGATTTTCCATAGTTTTTCTGCGCATTGCGCATTGCGCAAAAAAATGAGGAAAATACAAATTTTTATGAATTAAATAAAATATCTGTGCTATTTTTAAAATAAATAGTAGCCAACTAGAGAGGCTATTTTATTTAAAATAAAATGTTGAAGGTAATGAGACATAAATACTGAAATAAGAAAATACAACAAAGAAATAAATATTCAGAATTATTTTCAGTTTGAGCCTGGTACATAAAATATTTTTCTTAGGAAGCTGAATATCGAAACGATTATATTATTTTCATATTTTTAATAATGAATAGTAAAGATTTTAAATCTTTGAACATACTTAATATTGTTGCTAGCTCTTAATCTTTGAAGTAACTGGAAAATATGTCGCTCAATTTGGTTAAGATTTCTAAAAAAAATTAAAGGAAACATTCATTTCTCATTAAAAACTTAAATTGTGTTTAAGTACAACGACTTTATATCCGAATCCGAAGGAACTAGACTTAAAATTAAATTGCTAATATCCGTAAAGGAAACTCGACAAAGCATTGCATGAAGGACAATTTAGCACTAATTGATGTTTATCGTTTTCTTTCGACATCAACGCATTAGACATCCTAATAATGAATTTTAATATTTCGTTCATGTTCATTTCAAAATATGTTTTGTTGATTCAACGATCTCTAAGCGTATCATCATGGTATGGAACGCTTTAAAATAAATTGAAAATTATTAGTTCCATTGACAAACAGAAGATGCCCTAATTGTCACGTAAAAATTACATTTTCGATACAATGATGCTATGATAGTAAGCTCATATTTTCTCATATTGCTTGTCTTCTATAAGAGGTTTTATTTTATGTCATATTTATATATCATCTGGCACTTTTGTCTTACGTTACTACACTACCTAATGACATCACAGTGTTTTAGTTACTTTATAAGTTCACAAAACTATTAAGGTCTTCGTCTTTAAAGAACTGCGATGATTAATGTTTATCCAATGTTTCGAGTGGAGCGATAAAACAATATTTAACTATTTCAATATCAAAACAAATAAATTTTCAACAATTGGAATTTCGATTCGTTTTTATCGCTTCTCCTGAAACTTTTTTAAACTATCACTATTTAGTATCGATGTGGGACAAACGCTGGCCATTGGTAGGGATACGGGTATGGATGTGCCTGGAATTAAAAAAATAAATTAACACCCCGATATCAGCTAAACTGAGATATTTAAACCTCATTCGAAATACTCACTTCTGCTGTATTTCTGGTGGGCCTTTTTGAAACGTCCTTCTCGTAATTCAACTGTATGTCATAGGCTGATTGTCTATTCGCTCCTTCAATCTCGTTCGTATCTATCTGATTCTGTCTTGCATCTTCCTGTCTCAATTGTACTTTTCTCTGTTTTAAGTCATTTAAGTATTCTGGGACAAAGTATCTGATGCCGAATCCCGGTAAACTTTGGGAGCTGAGTATCTGTGCTGGATTGAAGTAATTCTGAACTGGTTGAGCTAGGACCGGTTCGTGTCTTGGGATGTATGAATTGACGAAGCGCTGGGCATTGTTGAGGGGCGGCGAGGTGGCGTGGGGTGCGTTGTAGACCACTTGAGTGTACCTCGGCTGAGGTATGAAGAGTTGGGGTCGCCTGTTGGAGAAACGTTACAGAATTTAGAAAAACCTTATCTTAAAGAATAAGAATCATTATCGTAAAAAATTCTTTTCCCTTTAAGAACACTAATCTAAAATATTTGCACTAGAATGACTATAAATTGTAGCATTTGTTGCGATATTGCAATTTGATAACAAATTAGTGCTTCTTTTTGAAAATAAGGTTGACTTTTGCAGTGTAAAATGTGAACTTTACACGTCGTGTATTTAGATTGCATCAACTAGAAAATTCCATCACGGAGCATCTTCATAATCAAAAGCACCGACAAAGAAGAATTCGATCAACATAGACAAAAGGTCTTTATGCCTTTCAAATTTAACCTTTTCACAAACGCAATCTACAAGAGTTCAAACTGACTGCGCTTTAGGCTAATTGGCTATCTTCCGAACAATGTTTGTATCCATGAAATTGTTGTAATTTTAAAAAGTATTGGTTGTTTTTCATTTACAAGTCTCCTGGAATCTAACTGCTGAAATAAAATATCCACCTGTGGCCGTAGCATGGTGCGCGTGATAAGGCTGAATCATGACTTTTATCTCATTCGTTCATGCACAAATATAAAGAGAGCGAAGAAGCAATAACGGTATATCACGCTCCCATGCTACGGCCGCTATAAGAGACAAAATCGACCTTCCCATATTATAACTATTTGGGTCGTATGGAAAGAACAAAAAGCCTAAGGTTTCCTTTGCATCATTACAAATTAACAATGTATGTATGTGCCTGTGAACATTATTTATTTATTTATTGAACCACAAACAGCGACGGCGATAGCTGCGGCTGAACGGATTTGGATGAAATTTGGTACACTCATAGATTATGATCTGGATAGACACATAGGATACTTTTTAAAAGTCCAACAGCTAGTTTTAAATAATTAATAAGCTTACCATTGAGCATTAGGGTCGGGTTTGTCATTAGATCGTTCTTCCCAGACTGGCGCAGGAGTGCGGAACGGCTGCAATGGCGGCAGAACCGTCTCCGGCGGCGGCGGCTCAATGGGCCCACCCTTCGTGCCGAACTTCACCATGATTGCGTGTGCGCATGACGCGTACAGCACCAGGCATGTCAGCAACTGTAGGGAACGATAAACTGTTAAAATATTTATTTTGGATTCATTATTTTAGGAGTTCCTGTATGATTTTCTTCCCGGATGATTTTCTTCACCGTGTCGAAATTTTCATGGGTGGTCCAGACAATCAAACTGAACTACTTTTACTATGGGAGCAAACCTGAAATGCTGATGGTTTTTTAAGAGGATGAACAGACCATCAAACTGAATAACTTTCTATATGGGACCAACATCGAAATCGGAAATAAAATCAGCTGTCCCATACATTTGGGTCGAGTAGGATTACAGTTTTGTATGAAACAGCAGATGTTTTTCGCGATTTCAGTGCTGTACCCATAGAGAAAGTCTTTCAGTTCGTTGGTCTGATCATCGCTTTAAAACAACGTCGGCATTGTGTATTATGAATGAGGGCTGATGATGATGATTCCGTTTTAGAGCACAGTCGTTGCAGAATAAATAGCGTAATTATAAAAAAGCGGTTTAAAATGGTGTTAAGCCAACGAACCACTGCATCACATGTCACAGCTTTGAATTAGTCAATTCATTACTAGGTAGTATAGGGACTTAGATCCATCTACTACTACCAAAGAAATTGACCTACTTTAGTTTCAACTTTACTTTACTTTAACTTTACCGATAACTGTCTAAAAATATAGCTGTCAATTGGCAAGTCTAATGTTGGTTTTAACTAGTTCCTGTTATATAATTAGTTAATTCTTAAATACTTAACTTACTACCTATCATTCTTGTTCTCTTCTGTGATCTTTACCTATCATACATATTCAAATGAAAAAAAAAGAATATTATTATTATGCAAATCCTAAAAATTATTCATTATATCGTACTACTAATATTATATGTGTGAAAGTTTGGAAGTTAATATGTTTGGGTTTTTGTCAGTTAATCACGGCTGAAGAGATTTGGATCTAATTTGGCACGCAGATAGAATATTTTCTAGATTTACAAAACATAATGATACTTTTCGTTGTGGGTGTGGTGTCGGCTGAGAATAGCACCATCCCATTTCCTTCCGTGGGTGTCGTAAAAGGCGACTAAGGGATCTACTGAAGGATGGGCAGCAGCATCCTCTGAGTACACACGTTGATTCGATCCAACTGCGATCGCCAACCCGCCTGCCAAGCGTGGCGATTGTGGCAAATCCCCCCATTTTGGGAGAGGCTTATGTCCAGCAGTGGACGTTTTTTGGATAATGATGAATGATACTTTATTATGGTCCTCGCAGACTGAGTTGTGGGCAACAGCTAGTAAATAATATTTCTGTTATGTTACACGCAGTGCATTGTTTTTTGGGATTATCATAATGAGTTGGAACTTGAAACTAAGTTACAAATAAGTCATTAACGATTATGAATTATGAAAAAAACTCACGAATAAATTCAAAATTGTAATCGCTAACCAGTAAAGTTTGTTATTATTACTAACTAAACTGTGTGCGTTCGACCAAAGAAGTTCTAATTGCCACATTTATTAAAGATAAAATCAACAAAATGTCCATCACACGCAACACAATATTTATGTACCTTATTGGAGCGAACATAGTTGCGAAATTAAAATAAGATGAAAACGAGTCCCCTTGAAAATATACAGGGTGTAAAATTACATATCGAACGCGGTGCTTTAGTTCGACAACTTTGACTATGGACCCAACATCGAAATCGCGAAAAAAATATTTGCTGTTCCATAGAAAAACCAACGACGACCAAAATTTATGAAACAGTTTTTTTTCGCGATTTCTAAGTTGGTCCAAAAGTAAAAGTTGTTCAGTTTGATGGACTAAAGCACCCCACAAAGTATGCAACGCATTCAAGTTTACATGCACCCTGAACATTACGAAACTGATTTTGTTTTCTCAAGACATAAAAGCATCCGCTTTTCGTGCAAATTAATTAAAATTCAATCAAGATCAAGCATTTTATCAAGTAGCCTTGACTCTGTTACGCTCATCTCTTTCCCACGTTTGATACATCTCTTTTTTTATCCAGTCTTGCGAATAAAAACTAGTTTTTTTGCTAAATTTATCAATTAAATGCCTTCCAAATTGCGTAGATGTTCAATTGTTCGTGTTACTTTTCGTCATTGTTTATCCGAAGTTAGCACATCTGTTTTTGAAATATTTAATTTTAAATGTTATTTAATCATAGTTAGGGATTCGTTTTAGGAGATTATCTTTACGATTTATTAACTTATTTAAGTGACTTGGAATTGTTTTGGTCAATTTAATGCGTTATGGTTTGATATTTGGTAACGAGCCATATATAATGTTCGTTTTAGGTACCTACATATATTTTTCAGGGTTATGACTCGTGTGGTAACTTGTATACTATGCAAAAATAAACATTTGTACTACAGTGTATATTGTAGCTTTACTTAGTATTCAAGGTGTAAGGAAAAGTATCATTACTTAACATTTTAATTTTAACCACATTCAATTTTTAATTGCGTGGTTATTATTTAAATGTTCAATTCTAAATTTTATCTGTATATAAGTACCTTCTTAACATGCCGACACAAATGTATTGGACATTTGGCTTGAGTAGGTTTTGCAGTTTTGTATAGAAGAACAGATTTTTTTCGCGGTTTCGATGTTGGTGTCATAGAGAAAGTTTTTCAGTTTGACGGGATGCGATAATCCTCTTAAAAATATATCGGCATGTTAAGAAGGACTCTGTTTATAGTAAAACTCGAATACAATTCATTAATCCAAGTTTTATTTAAATATAATAACAATAATATTTAAATAAAAATGTTACGACAGCAATCCATGCGTATATCAACACAAAATACAGAGAAATTGTTATTGTATAAAAGTGAAAATCTGTAATTTGCCATTCTGTTAGCACTGTAAGTTAGCATATAATTTACATTTTTATAATGCTGTATTGTATTCAGTATACAGGGTGTAAGGGACAGCCCTCCGAAAACTGAAACGGTGTAATCAAACTAAACAACATTCACTATGGAGCCTATCCCAGGAAACGCGAAAAAAAAATCTGCTGTCCCATATAATTGAGTCGGATAGGTATATCAGTTTTGTATGAAACAGCAGATTTTTTTTCGCGTCTTCTGAGGTAGGCTTCATAGTCAAAGTTGTTCATTTTCATGGTCTGAGTCCACCGTGTCAGTTTGCGGAGGGCTGTCCCTTATACCCTGTACCTATATGGTTTAGAGGTCAATGATACTTTTTCTTACACCCTGTATAATAGGGTGTTAACTGGATGAAGCTCCACACCGGGTTTTTAAAATAAAATGTTTTGTTACTAACAATAGCTGTAAGATAAATGTATTCTAACACTATATGGAAATCTTGTCTGAAATAAATTATTTGAATTGAATTGAATAGGCATACCTGTAACCTCGCCGAGGAAGTCATCTTTGTAGAGGTCCGTTGGCGTGTACTACCTTCTCAGTCGATTATGATCCTGAAACAACAGTACGAAATTAAGTAATCATTTCAGATAAAACGAAATTAACCAAAATGCCAATACGCTTCGGCGATTTCTTTCGCCAACATAAATTTAAATATCACGCACTTTAAGCAGCAAATTGCCGCAATTACGAGCTCGAAAGTAACTACAGTTATTCAATAAAAAGATTCTTCAAGAATGTCGCCGGTGCCTGAAAAAAGATTATTATTCATTAAGTTACGTTAAGTCACTGTATATTTTAATGTATTTACTATTTAAGCAACATGCAGTAAGTGAGCAAGAAATCTGAGCGATGTTATGAAATTGACGAAGGAAGAAAGGTGAACTAGTTCGCAATCTCATCTACGCATCACAATGCTCCGGTAAATAGAGCCTGACATTTCGTTACAAATAATGCTACCTAGCAGTAGCTAGACGATAATATATGAGCCTGTTTAATGGACAGTTTTGTAACATATTGCACTATGGGTTTTTTAGACACGACATAAATTGACACACACGAAATATACCGAGACCTAAAGATGTCTGCAGAAAGTTTTTGTTGTGAGCATTCAAAAACTATAATGCTTCTTTCTTCCAAATATTGTCAAATATTCACATATCATAATATCATATGTCATGTTAATAACCAATAATATTTGGAAAATCAAAGAGTTACAAACGAAGTCTGGTCATATTTTCAATTAAAGTTATTAGTTTCTAAATTGTTTCTAAAAAAAATTCATTGACATTGGTTGGTATTGAAAATAAAAAAAAACAAAAAAAAATTATAGTAATACAACCAGTCTTCGTTTGTATGGAGCACGCTTCTCCGAATTATATCCCCTTAATCTTTCCACTACAGCATGAATGAAGAAAAGAAGAACATGACTATTATAGTCATGACTATTATAGTCATGTTCTTGTTTATAATTGTTATTGTCAATGTTTATAATTGGTATTGATGATTAACAAAATTATTAATCTTAAATAAAATCACGCCGCCACGACGCCGCCGCTCGTGCCGAAAGTTGATGAATGAGAAAATAAAACTAACTTAAAATATGGTACAGGTGTGGGCCACGCGGGATGGTAGCCAAGATGCCGGCAGCGTCTCCTCGCAATCGCACTTAGTACCAGATACCAAAATGTTTTTGCAAAATGAAAATGTAGGCAGTGGCGTATTCCTGTCTCGCTCACACTCACTCAGTATATTAAGAATGTCACATATTAAGAAATGACAGCTAAGCTAAGAGTATCAAAAACGCACATTGATATTTGATTTGAGAAATAAAAACAGCTTTTAGTTCGCTTTAGCAAACTGACTCCTTAATTATTATCCATATTAGTTGTACAAATTAGACGGTAATAAATTTTTATGTACTGTTTAAGCTAATTACTGAATAAAAACGTTTAATTAGATAGCTGTCGTGATTATGAAGTACATAGCTAAACCTAAAACGATGTGAGCTGTTCAAAAGATACGGTGTACAAAAATAAGCCAAGTATACTTTTGCTATTCTTCGAGTGATTATATACGTTTACATAACTAAGATTGTATGTAGGTACATTGCATAAATATGAATGTGATCAACATAGTTTTCTTGTAATACAACTGTTATAGTAATTTACGGTACCATTTGGTTCCTATAGTATACCACGCGCAACCAGTACGGCAACAATCTACAAAAGATTTCTTGATTCACAAAAATTTTCGTAATTTTGATGATTTTATATGTCCTTTAGATAATTTGATTCCATTAATTTCGACCCTTTTACAACCTAATTAAAGATAATAAAATGAAAATTGTATGTGGAATTTGTTATTATTTGTTAGGCTCTCCAAACTCTACCTTTGCCTATTTACCTACTATTCTACTCATAAATTTACTTTTTCAGCGTATGATCACTTTAGATGCATTTCTATCCTGAAATTTATGTTAAATAGTAATAATGAAAAAGCTAACTTTATAACCTTGCTACAAATAAAGCTTTTAGCAGCTGTAGTTTCTGACGATCTCAAAGATTCAAGACTACCACAAAAGGGAATACGTTTATGTTTTAAGTAAGTATTTTATTGTTTTAAATTAGATAGGTCACAACTGACCCACACAAAAATTTGTTTTGAGATTTATTTCGAACCAGATTTTATTCGACGGGTCATACACAGTGACTCAATCAATAAGTCTGAAGTAATATATCTCTGAACGACAAATCTGGACATTTATAAATAACCTCCCATAAAAAGAGCTCATACAACTTTGCTTCAGACCTCTCGAAAAGGAGTGTTTGAGAGGTAGTGTAATAAATACTTATCATAAAAGGTTAAACGGATTCACGACAGATTTATTGCTGTAATTATTCTTATCCTTGGACGATTATTCGTTGAAATTTCTTTTTTTGAGATCGATTTTATAAACGAATGAAGAAGGAAAATGTTAAATAACTTCTGTCAAGTCCTTATTATATACAACATACAGGATGTGAAATTAAATGCATTACATAGCGAACCCCTCCTTTAGACCATTCAATTAAACAACCTTATTCTATTCTATTTTTATTAAATGGCGTTTCCTTAAAGATTTCACCAGTATCAAGTGTTGAAGATATTATTATAATTCAAGTTAACGTTCATTGTACGGTAATTGATATGGCGATCTCAAAGCCCTGTTTTTATACAAAAACACACACCCGAAACCGCCATAAGCCGCGTGGCTACCTAAATCGCGAGCCGAACAAAAGACGTCTACTCGAGAGACCTCTAGCCACGCGACTCCTAAACAACCTTATCTATGGTGCCAACATTGAAATCGCAAAAAAAGTAGTAAATGTCAAAAAAATAGTTACTCAACCAAACTGTATGAAACAGCGGATATTTTGTCGCGATTTCAAAGTGGTTCCCATAATTTTTTTTTTTTTTTTACGGGCATAGGCCCACCACACATTCCCACCGCTGTAACTCCTGTAAGCCAGGTTCAACAGCGGCGACCATTCACAACACTGGACAATGAAGTCCAGCGAGCCCGGGGGATGACTCTAATCTGTCTTGGAACCCGCAATGAATTAATCAAAGAAGATAGGAGGAGTAGGAAAACGAAATATCCGATCCGGTTCCCATAATAGCTAAGAGAAGTTTATTTCTAAAGCGCTAATGCGCGCTGTATACAAACGAAGTTGGGTCGATAGTTTCAATATTAACCAATAAATAATGCCAATCATTTTTTTCAGAAACAATCTAGAAACTAAACTCTATGCTTATAATGAGTCAGATTTTCGTTAAAATATACAGTTTCAATGCTAAGATTAATTAAAGATTTGTATCTAAATCTTTGAGGCACTGTAACTTTAAAACTATACATTTTATTGAAAATCTGACTCATTAAAAGCATAGAGGTTAGTTTCTAGATTGTTCCTGAAAAAATTAGTTGACTTTAATTTGGTATAAAATATATCCAGACGTCGTTTGTATGGAGCGCGTTGATGATCTAAACCACCCCATAAAGTATTTAACGCATTTAAGCGTACACCCTGCATAAACAATTGTAATTGGGCACAGACATTCCTCTGGGGTCTGACTATTAAGTTATATGAGAATATCTTGCTCAAGCTTCAAGTTTAATGAAGCCCTAAAATATTAGGCAAATTTTAGATTTTGTTCAGTTTGATGGTCTGATCCTTTCTAATAGTTTCAGCTAATTTCGTTATACCTTATAACTATGAATGTAAGAATTAAACTTCTTTACCATAATGTAATATACAATACGACAACGTTTATTTGTTGTGTTGTCAATATTATATTATGTCAATAATAGAAAGGGACAAACAATTCTCGATGATACTCGAAATAATTAATTTGTTATATACCTTAAGATTACTTAATTAAAGCGTGAAATAGATTGCCGTGTAGTGCAAAAACCGATTTTTAACGCTTTAAGCGCGAAATCAATCAACCAATAGAAACAGGTCATACTTGCCACGCAATCGTAGTGGTTTTAAAAATTGTCAACTGCGCAGGTACATCCCGTGACCTAAATGTGATAATACTGTTCCGATGTTACTGACTAACCCGAAATGCATTAGAATGTATCTATGTACATAGGTAGGTATGTAATAAAATATTAATCTGTTTATGTAATTGGTCAAGTTACCTACAAAGAGGATTATGTATTACGTAGGTACATTGTAGTTTTTAATTTATCGCTAGGAAAAACGTTACGCACTCAGGGTAATGTTTACTTTACACCTTTATTGTTTACGAGCGTTAACCCGCGACTTCGTCCGCACAAATTATATACCAGATTTTAAGTCAGATCATAAGCTATCGAACAAAAAAAGTTTCATCAAAATCGGTACATCAAAAGTGTGTATCATTATGGCCATGATATGATGAGTATATTCCCCAAGGCTAGTTAGAGAAGTCGGAATCATCCACATTTCACTAGCGGTCATTATTTTGTCATAAAACCAACATTATCTATCAGTAGGATGCCACTCCTGTAAAAACGATAAAAATCGAGATTTGCCATCTTTATACATAGATGCCAAAAGGAACGCGCATGAAGAAAACATCGCCATCGGTACAATTTCGTGATTTGTTCAATTCCTGACTTCTTAGCAGTTTGTACAAAATTTTGTTTGACATTTTGTCAATTCGTACAAAAATGAGGTGAGTTGCTTTATCTATAAAATTCGTAAAATTTATTGATTTTTACAAACTCAGCAATTTGTACAATCACTAAAAATGTTTAAAGCATATCCATTTGTGCTCGATTCGTATAATTTATTGATTTGTACAACATCACCAATTTATACATTCAAATATTACAGGGTGTAAGGAAAAGGATAATTAACCTTTAAACCACATACTCTACTATGTATTTATTAACATCATCACCAATGAATGCACATTTTTACCGGCATTAGATACGAATTATATGGAGATTAGATATAGGTATTATACAAAGCATTCATATAATAATAATATTAAAACGAAACCTAAAACCATTTTTACAGAATCGATAAATGAACATTTTGATACCTAGTTCAGAAACTAGTTTTTTTTTCATACCTTTGCCTACTTTGCACTTCTAACCCCTCTTATAATGTTCTATGTGGGAAAAGCACAGAACATTATAAGAGGGGTCAGAAGTGCAAAGTAGGCGTGGAACGTGTCGCCGCAGGTTATACAATATACGGAGCACCATAAGGCGCGCGGCGTGGTGCAAAGGAGAAGGCATGAGTAATTGTAGCAGCGTGAGCTAAGACAAGTGGCAACAACCGTCTCCGAATCAAAAGCGCTACTTTGCATTTCTAACCCCTCTTATAATGTTCTGTGCATTTCCCACATAAACTCGAAGACTGACGCGGTCGATTTGTATGACTGCATTTTTTTTAAACTTTAAAAGTATGTTACTTAGATAATATTGTATTGTATATTTCCGAAACTGAGTTTACGGACTATGCCTTTACGGCAATTCGTTAACATCTTGTAGGTATAATAAACTCGGGTTTGATTACCGAATCTGTCACTCGGCTAAACTTTGAAAACATTATCAATTTTGTTAATTTCAATGACAATTTGAGATACAGGGAATGTTTGGAAACAGTTATGTTGTTTAACGCCATTACTAACAAACAATGTAATGTACCTACTCTGATTTTATATTGCAAATTACAATTGTCATGTTCATGAAATAGACCTTTGGATCAAGACTGGCATCCACTTACAACACTAATTAAGTCCAGCGTTGATGACTGACTGAGGGATGACTCTAATCTGTCTATGAAACCATTAAAAAATTATTGTAATCAAAGAAAATAAAAGAAGTTATAAACCATTTTTTTCTGACTTAGTTTAGTACCAAAATTTTATACCCATGTTTATTGTACATAAATAGCGTGCCGGTCATAGGAATACAACGCCTGTCTACACAAACATGTTTTTTTTTTTCGAATCTTCACATCGTGTGGACGGAGCCCTGGTGTCAGAGTTTTTCCAGACCGCTTTACGGCCTCTGACGTGGCTTTTATGTAATCACTTCCACCACCAGAGATAGTAGCCGGGACCAACGGCTTAAGGTGCCATCCGAAGCACGGAATCTTTTTTTTTTCAGACAATCAGGTGATTCAACCTGCAATGTCCTAACCAACTGGGGAAAAACGCACAAAGTGATATTTCACTAGGTGTTCCCCGTGGGAATTGAACCCACGACCTCCGTGTCGAGAGCCAATGCTCTTAACCATTAGACCACGGAGGCAGTTTCTTTCGAATGGAGAATCCTGATTGTCATAAATATGTACCTACCATTTATGGAACTTAATTTACAAATATAATTTTTTAAGTAGAATCCGCTTAATACCTCCTATCATCGTCATCTCAGGAATTGTTAATTTTGCTCATTCAAAAAACGTAAACCTTGAAGAATTTGACTTGACTCGATTACAGTTCGTTGACAACCGTTGCGGATCAATCGATTACATCTTTCGATTCGGTAATTTAGTAAGGCTACAACTACAATGGGGGGCAGAGCGGTTGCGACGACGCCGACGGCGACGTGTAAAAGAAATGTTTTGGGCGGAGTGAACATGACACAGCTAGGTTAGTTATGAGTATGACTGTCATTCCCAGCTGAAACCAAACTTAAATAAGTATTTGAATAAATATTTTATTTCGGTTTCGACTGTTAAACGTTTAAGGCTGAAGTCTCAACGTAGATCAAGTACTTATATCGCTTAAATGGCATTCGGTGGCATCGAACAAAATGAGTTTCGAGAAGATGTTTTTTGGAAGAAGTTTGAGTTCACGGAGGAAAATATTTAGTAGTACGAGTATATATGACAATTCTTTTTTTTTATCGTAGACTTTACTAGAAAATTTGTTGTTATAAATCAAATTCTGGAAATTTTAATTAAAATTTACATAAAATATTTATTATTGATATTTTTCTTATTGATGACAAATGAAAATTGTCGTATTTTATACGAAAGTACCTAGAAGAAACTTGAACTAATGAACTTAGTATCTTAGTTGAAAAGATAGTTCAAACTTTCGTAAACGCTAACCGTTCCGCTTATAACTGTAGTGATTACCTAAAAGCAATGAACTTCAACCTGAATATAACGGTTATTAAGTTTACGATAACATTAAGCAAACAATAATTTCCTTATCACGCGCTATTATGAATTGTGTAATTTCAGGGGTCAACGATATTTTAGTAAGATTATTTGCTAACATTTGTGTGTCCAGCCCAGTCATTTTACGGTTTAACCCGGTACTAATTAGGAATTGATTTTTTCTTTCAGTATAAATAAATAAATAAATAAATATCTTGGACATTGTCACAAATTATCTAGACACATTTAAAGTACCTGGACTTGTATTATGATGACTAGACAACGATATAGAATACATATATACACAAACATCCATGACTCGGGTACAAATATTCATATTCATCATATAAATATTTGTCCCTTACGGGATTCGAACCCGCGACCCTCGACACAGCAGGCAGGTTGCAGTATATATCATTTAATAGCTAATTTGAGGCTAAAAGTATACCAACATCAAAGCTAAATCAAGTCAGTATGAGTAACAGCACTAAATTTAAAATATAGCAATTAACTAATAGTATTTTTTTTTACATATGGTTAAGGCCACTTAAAACACAAAGTAAATATTTTTGTCTAGAAAGCTTTGAAACTTTTTGAAGCTTTTGAAATTAGTATTTTTTTTAATTGAGGATGGGTTTGCTCTGGACCTCAATTCAGTCCAGTCCAGTTAGTCATTCTAATGAATAACTCATTTCTTAAAATTTCATTGGCTATTTTATTGCTCAAAAGTAATTTATTGTCAGTTGAAATGAGTGCATTTGTATTATTATTACTAAGCGAAAAGTCTTCCGGGAGATACAATTTTTATTTCTATGTTTCATAGTGATTTTTTTCAGATCTGTTTGTCAGTTTGTCACTAAATGGTGGGTTACAGTTTTAAAGTCCCAAGTTACGTGTTTTACATAATTACTTCCCACCCCTCCTAACAAAACTCCGTAAATTGACTGGGTTATAATAGTTAACCTTATAGTCTTGTCTTAAATGTCTTAAAGGTTATGAACGCTTTTCATGTAGACCATTAAAATAGCATGTCCACAACGTCTAATCTCAAGAATGTAAAGTCAAGAAAATCATTACCGATAGCGGTTCAATTTACAGTTGCCTCGCGATTTGATGTCAAACGTCATTCGTGCGACGAGATGAAATAAATTAAATTAGATACGGCTGCAAGTTTGTGTCCGCTTCCAAACAAGGCATTTCATTTCCCTAAACGTGTGAGGGAATTTGTCATAAATCGGCCGGCGGCACATTCCTGAGGCTTGGCGGCTCTCTGCAATAAATTAGGAACGCTGCTTGCCTCCTTGTAAGCAGATACTTATGTATAGGGTTACGAAATCCTTTTTTGCTGCCAACACTTAAATTCACAACAGTGCATATGTAATATTCTGGCAATCGACGCCCCTTGATTACTATGCTGGGTTTGCACGTGGCGTCAGGCAAGCTTGCTAAGGAAACTCTGGTGATTGGTTTATTGCCTTCTATGTATCTGACTTATTTGTTTAGTTCGTAACTTGAATACGAGTGTTTAAAGTTACCTTCCCACTGTGACGCACGTGCTTGTGGATTTGTAGTACATTGCATCTTTAGTTTTCTATTTCAGTGAAAACTATTTATGGTAGAAGCACATTAATAATATGATAGAACACGTGCTTGGCAATGGGAAGCGACCTTATAGTTAGCGTTAAGGGAAATTAATGACGGAAGCTCTGCTCATTGTAATAAACTTATTGCATTCAAAATTTTCGTCAGGTCTCTATAGACTACAGAATCAAAAGTTCGGTGCTAAACTGTTCGGTACCGAACTTTTGATATTTTGATGTTATATGTATTACGCGCTTTTGACCCGCGACTTCGTCCGCGTGTATTACCCCTTTAGGGTTCGATTTTCGAAATATCATTTCTTAGCTCACCCTTCCCTACATCCTCTGTAGAATATATGAGTCAGTCAGTCGCGGAACTATTTTATATTTATCGATAATTATATAGATACTGAAATTTTACCTTTTTTATTTTTATAGTAAAAGTTCTACCACAGACCTAATTTCATTTTACCATAAGTTAAAGAATTAAAACAGCTCAGCTGAAGTGGGAATGGGCGGGACATAATATCTGCCGCATGCATCCGGAGAGGAACGAAGTTGGCTACAAAATATAGTCCACAAGATTGTTTGCCGATGTTAAGGAAGGCCCAGAAGAAAATAACTGGTTGGCTCGAGATTGCTTTGCATCAGGAGTATTGGAGAAGACGGGAGCCTTTGCTAAGCTGTAGGATACAAAACAGGCTTAAACTCCCCGGAATTTAATCCATAACGTCAACAATTTTGTCATTCTTTTAAACGCTTGAATTTTCTTAGGTTCATTGTTGTGAATTGAGCCGTAATACATTCCATAACACCAACAATACTCGTTACACTTTACACAAAGAAAATTAAACCTTCGGCATTTAGTATTAAGATTACCATAAAGGGCAACACAAACTTTGCATAAGCTATTAAAGCTTGCTAAGCGAGGAAGCGGTATAATTGGCCTGCCCGTGGTTGAGCGCCTTGACAATGTGTCAAATAACAAAGAGTTACATTAGTCAAGACAGGTAATGCAAATTTGTCCTACCCACTCGGTCGAGGCATATTATTACCCAATGGGTTGTGACGACTCGAATTACGTTAATATGCAGAGTTAATCTACATCTACATGAAGATAAAGACCTTGTTTTGCCCGTGGAATACACAGGCACAAGATAGGAATAAGTAATACGTAGTACGGCAACTCCCAGCCGCGCAACAAATCACCTACGCAGATTAGTGACACTATGCAGAGCAGGAGTGCGGTTATTGAAAGTCACACGTTCAAATCTGCAGAAAATGGCATAGAAAATGTGAAAATTACTATGAAGATCGTCATTCGATCATGATTTTGAACCTGTAACTTTCAAAAATCACACTCCAGTGTTTTTTACAGAAATAATCAACGTAGGTTTCTGTTACTACGTAAAATTTGTAGTTGTAGTTTCAAGAGTTTTCTGACGATTGAATTGTAAATCGAAAATTTTTTACCGCAAGTGTCCAGAGTTATGACAAGATGAGCTTTTTATATTGTCCCGAAATTTGGAGTTGTCTTAGCTGTTAAGCTAATTTATTTCACTTTCAATGTACTTACGTTTGTGTTCTTGCAAACGTTACACTCTGTCCTTTCTTTGTCTCTCTCTTCTATATGTATTGTACACAGTATTGTCATAATTACAAAGCACAACAAAAAACAGAAATAATGTTGACTCATTGTCAACATGATTGCTGTTTTTATGCAAATTTTACTAAATGTCATCTTTAACCAGTAAACGGTCAAGTCAAGGTGCTCTGTTTCATCAGTCATCTCATCACACTTGTTTTATTATTTTATATATTAATTAATAATTTTCGTCAATAAGTGTTCGGAAAGAGTAAAACCCTGTTTTTCTTTGTCACACCATAACTTGAGAACAACTTTACCAATTTCATCCTTTTTTTTTTAAGTTTTCTATTACTTTTTAGAAGGTTCTTACGGAATGAGAAGTTTAGAAAATTGCGCAAAATATATAGACAGGACAACGTCTGTCGGGTCAGCTAGTGATAAATAAATATAAAACAATTACTTATCATAAACACAAATAGTTTTTTTTTACAAATAGCAAAACAAGTTTAGGATACTTCATACATGAGATATTTATAAATAAAGACGTAGTGTACTTTATGCAATATTCTTACTTCTTGTTGACATGCCTGAGAGAAATCTACAAGAAAGTAGCTATATTCTTAGAGGATTCAATGGGTCAAAGGCTAACCAATGCCAGTTAAAAAGGTATACTAAAAACAACAACATAGATGCTATTTTACTTTATATTTTATTTTTGAAGTATCTTTCTGTCACATGGTCATTATGTTTCTAATTGACTCAGTCGGTGGATAGCATTAAAATGGGAATTTATAGCGAACTCAAGTTGTGTAAATTATCATAATATTGTTGGTAATTGCGATACGCTTAATGTACATGTAAATTAATACCTTCTCTTATATTATAGTAACATGATTTATCGATTCTCTTCGATGTTGCTAAATTATGCTTACGTTAACTGTAGTTAGTAATAGTAACAAACTATACGGATTGCTTTTCTGTATTGGTAAATTTGTTAAGTTTAATTCTAGAGTCTTATTTCCCAATCTAATAGAATAATTGAACAATAATACAAAACATTAAAATATGCGACATAACATTACATTCTGCGGGGTATACTCAGCTTCAAAGCTATAACGGGTGATATATCATAGCATCCTTTTAAACTAAGAGTCTATCCATTGAATTGAACAAATTTTACTATCGGAGCAAACCGATCGGAGCAAAAAAATTCTGCTGTTGCATACATTTGAGTCGCGAACTCGCGCGTCGACATTGCGGTTTAGTATGGAACATCAGATTTTTTATTAGCTCCGATTGGTTTGCTCCCGTAGTAAAAGTTGTTCAGTTTGATGGGTAGACCCTTAGTTTAAAAGGATGCAAATGATATCAATTTCACTCTGTATAATAAGTCCTATAATATAGTTTGAGAGCTATGTACCGTAAAGAAGTTCAGTTTGATAGTCCGAATAACCTCCAAATTAAATACAAAATGAATTTTAATTCACAAAAGATGTACTTCCATATTTGTAGGATTTTTCTGAAATCGCGATTAACATGCAAGTATCGTCCTTCATAAACAGGTACAAAATTTTACGTATGTACTAGTCTCACACTTAAATTTAGAACAACCTTTGAGCTACAATGTAATACGACTACTACTACTACTAGAGGCTAGAGGAGACACTGCACTTAATTACGATGTCCCATTCCCTCTACTTAATAAATAGCTAGATTCTCTTTCAGCCGCCAGAGCTCTTCCTATCCACGTGTAGCACATGACGTTGAATTTTCGTGTCACTTCTAGTAGATACATAGTGCAATAGAATAGCTCAATGGGAACAATACCATACCATTTTTATTTTTGTCTGATTCTAAATTCCTAGTTAAACAATGTTCTAATAAAGGAAGTCATATTTTGTTTGCTACGAATCAGTTAACAAGATCCTTAACCATCCACACAATACAACTTTCATTTTTAAATTACAATATTTAAAACATATTCCCACGGTTTTAATAACCTAAGATATTCTAGAACTTCCATAAAGTATCCCAGACATCCATATCACGTTACCAGTACATTATGGCACGTAACATAAGCCAACGTAATGAACAGGTTGCGTGTGCGCCGACAAGGAAGGGCAGACTTGTCTAACTAATATACGCCCTTTCTCTGTTCTCATTTTAATATTTAGACATCGATATCAATCACAATGCACTCATTTACAATGCAATAATGATAGCACGTGATATGAATTAAATGTGCACGGCTGACGGGTTTGATTTCAGACACTAAAAACCAGCCGAGCGTACTCACACACCCTACATAATATATTTAGGCAGTCCCGACGGATTTTCTTGGGTTTGGTTTATTATCTTTCGTTACTCACCTACTTTCTTTTAGTAGAGGGTTTTTCAAAAAAAAAAAAATTAATCCTTTTTCGATTGCAACGTTCACACCCGTCACGTCGCGGGTTTTTTTTTCAAAATTTTTTATTTTGCTTTTTATTGCCTTCCTTAAAATATAGGTAGCATTAAAACTCTGACCACTTACTGTTTATGTTTAAGGTAGGTAAGTACATACATCAGTACGATTTGTTTGACAGGGTCATCAATTGCAAAATAAATGCATTTCGGTTGGTTCATTTAGTTATTCCATATTAATATTCTTATCTTTATGATTGACGACTGCAGTTGCTATGACAATTTGTCAAATGACATCATAATAACGTACTACAAGGTTAGCTCGTCCATTCCACCATAACTTGGAGCCGCTTATACAATGTTTGTTTGTGCTAAGGTGCGAAGTTATTGTATTTGATGCCCTTCATAGGTTAAGAGCCTTCGTAAATTATCAACAAAGGTAAGTGTTGTGTTGAAAACCTATTTCTATTGTTTACTCCTTTGACTATTTATTATAAGGACTAGCCTTGCGGTAGTATTTCCCCTCTGCCACGGTATAAGATCAATTGATCATGTGCATTTACATTAAATTTTATACCTTATCACTAAACAAGACAGCCTATAATTGCGAAACAATAATTTCGAACTTAGAACGTTTGGGGTTCACGCGAGACTACTTTTCATGATTTTTAACGTTCAAAATTAGAATCTAAAGTTATGGGAATAAAATCCAAAGTTGCGGATTTCATGTTACCTCGCCCCCCGCGAAAAGTGGCAGAAATGTTTGTTAGTAGAATTACTCGCGTAACTAGTCCTCATATAACTAGTCAAAGATTTACTCAATACTCGAGAATTGAGTTTGTCTTAGCTTATCTCTTGTATGCTTACCTCGTTATTTCTGATTGTTGCATGTTATTTGTTTTATTGTATTACTGTACCCATACAGGGTGTACAACAAAATGAGACAGTTACTTAAAGGGGTACTTCAAACGATCAAACTGAACAACTTTCTCTATAAGACCAATACCGAAATCTCGAAACAAATTCTGCTCTCCCATACAAAAATTGCAAACATAACTCGACTGAAATGTTTAGGACAGCAGAATTTTTTTTCGCTATTACGATATTGGTTCCATAGAGGAAGTTGTTCAGTTTGATGGTCTGAAGCACCCCTTTAAGTAACTGTCCCATATTTTTCTACACCCTATATATTGTAGCTACATAACATCTTAATCGAAATAATCGTAAGCCAAAAAAATCCATTAGTAAGACCAGTCCAGAGAGATTTATTTGTATTGTCTTTTCTTTTTAAAACTGAAACACTGGCCAAACAAATGAAATGTGTATAGTATGAATATGAGAGGCCCAGAGGCCCCTTTAAATTTTCGATATTAATTTCCACTTAAAACTATACATATTATGTAGTTCATTACTATAAATCTTTATGCATGTCTGATACATACATACATATGAAACTCGTTCAATCAGGCCACACCATAATTACATCATAACTCTATCAAGATTCTAGATCGACTAATATCAGAAAAATACTGAGACAATAATTTATTATCACAGCTTTACTAGACCTTGTTTTACCCCGTTTTATATTACCATAACATTTTATAATATTCTATACCAGTATATTAATATTAAACATCTCCTATAACAAATGCAAATATGTGATTTAATCGTTGTTCATGTCAACCTTGCCCGATAAGGGTTCCTGAATAATCTTTTCATAGAACCATTACTCACATACTGCGATTAGAATCAGTACAGATTAAGATATAAATATTAATCCATCCCAATTTGTAGCGATTCATTGAATTGAATGTGAGTTGCTAATAAATTACGTAAATACAATGGTCATTTGGATTATTTATGCATTGCAATATAAACCAATAAATATTGGTATTCTTTAAAGCCGATTGCAGTTATAAACGTGTCTTTAATAATTACCGTAGTTTCATTTGACCTACAGTACAACAATATTGTTTGTTCAATTTCCAAAAACCTGTTAATAATCATACGTTATAATTATAAGTTATAAGTTAATATCGTATAATTACTTGAGTACATAATTGGACGTGTCCTAAAAATGGGTCTCAAATAAATACTAAACTGGCATCATTAATAACATTGTTGTCAGTTAAGGCGAAGACGTGGTCATTCCAATGTCCAAATATTAAAGGAAACAATTCACTCCAGTTTTTATGATGATTCATTCTAAAATTAAAATTATAGTCGAGGAGATCTTTTGCCACTAGCAATCCGTACCAATTTCAAGAGTTTCTGGCCGCATCTTCTCTACAACGTAACACTTTCCGACGATGGTAGAGTAAAAAAAAATAGTCTAAAAGTATGATATATAGTATTTAGAATACATTTTTTTTTTAACATAAGTGGCTTTGATTTATACTGCCTCTGTACCTATAATATACAGCCCTGTTTCATAATCATAGGAGGTGCTTTCCAGAATAGAGATGATGAGTTTGAATTTAGGCACCCGTCAGTTACTATTCGATTGTGCGGTCAAGATTCCAAATGCAAAACGAAGAATGATCGATAACGCAAACAAAGTCAAAATGATTAAAATATTGTTTACTCGTTCATTTTAAAGGACATAATAGGCGTTTCATAAATTATTTGTCCAAATGTGAAAGTGGACAACAAAAATTAATGCTATATTATGTTAGAACTTGACCGTCTAAGCATTCATTAGTATAGCACGAAAGCTGTAGCTGTAAGTTTTATTTCATCAAAAATGTATGAAAATAAGATGAAAATGAATAACAACACAGGAAAATGGCCCTACAGTTTTGGTGCCATACTAAAAAATGCTGAAACGGACTAGTTCTAACAGAATGCAGCTTCAGCTAATTTCATCGAAAATGTGTATGAAAAGGTAGATTTTCGAACCCAAATAAAACCAAGGACAATGGACCTACATCTTTGGTGCCGTAATAAAGAATGTTTAGACGGACATGTCCTAACAGAATATTGCATTTTTTTTTGGCCGGCCCGGTCACATTTTGGACCAAATCCGATGATGTTCTTTACTTTAAAATGCCGGCGAAGAGGATATGGACGGTCGTTTTCTCTCAAAGGTAATTTTTTTTTCATTATTGTTGGATAATGACACGATAGCTGAGAATATTAGTGGACACAAAATAAAGTACCTTTTGTTTACACAAAGTTCTGAAGCGTGATTTTTTGTAGGATAAAGTTGGTTTTAATAAGAAACCAATCATAAATCATAACAAAAAACAAACCTCATTTCTAATTCAACTAATTTAAAATCCAAATAGGTTTTCTTTTCCTGTGTCTAGCTAGTAAATACCTACATGCATTCCTGACAGCCTTTGTCCATGATAACTACATTGTGAAACAATTATACATATCGTAGAACTAGTTATTGTTTTTTTTAAAACAAGCCATTGTCTTAACTCAAATGTGTATCATAGAATAATTAATAACGAATAAAACAACAAGGAAGTGATTATGTTCTTGTACATCTTAGCGTTTTTCCTCCCCTTATATTATGTTTTTGATCTTGTAAAGTTGTTAAGGCTATTCCAAGTAGGCGAGATAAAAAGATAACTAGAACTCAATGTCAGAGATTTTAATTCTTCATCTGCTTATTTGTAAAAATACCTTATCACGCTGTTGAGCAAATGTGTATTTACAATTATAATTATGTACCGTATCTGCAGCGCAGGATAGTTTCAATCCAACGGTAAGGTTTATTAAGTGGTATACAAAGTATAAACAAATAAATCCAAACCATTTCTGCAGAATCTGTAATTGAACAACTTTTAAAAACCTCCTTTCATTTAAGCCTTTCATCATCATCAAAATTGACTTATTCCATTTTTGACTTTATATGAAAAGGTAGAGTTTACTTCAAACGTTATACTTATTACGTTTGTTGCTCATGTTACTACTCATACTGACACGAAAAGAAGAAGAAGAAGACAGGGTGTAATTGAAATGAGTTGACAAATTTTCAGATTTGGTTCAGACTATCAAACTGAACACTTTTTCAATGGGAGCAAACCTGAAATTGCAAAAAAAAACTCAGCTGTTAAATACATTGTAGTCGAGTATGCATTGCAGATTAGTATGGAACAGCAGTTGTTTTTGTTTTTTCAGATTATTCCCATACTAAAAGTTGTTCCACCAACCCAGAATATGAAATCGAAGACTTATTTCAATAACACCCTATAGTTTTACTACTCCGGGTAAATTTTATTACAAGTGATTGGCTAAGTAGTAGGTACCTAGTAATATGAGATTTTTTTTCTATGTAGGTATCCCTGTTAACAGTGCCCTACGAGTAGGAACGAATAAGTTTTATCGTCCATATAGATTATTTACGAAAAAAACATTTGCGTTCATCGTAAGTATTCCAGATCCAACCTAATGTAGATTAGCACAGCATAGGCATATGCTCACGCATATGATATGACATTGTAAACTCATTACTGAATAAATTAATATATAATATATATGAAAATATATGCTCCCCGAGGTACTACAAGTGAAACGTGGATGTTCTGACGTTTCAGAATATCTCTGACAATTGTCAGAGATGTTCTGACGTTTCAGACAATTGTCAGAGACGTTTCACTTGTAGTACCAAAACTCTGTCCAGTGTGACGGCCCGTCGCCACATGTAACAGTGGGCACAAAACCCATCGAAATTGAAGCATGCAGGTTTCCTCGCGATGTTTTCCTTCACCGAAAAGCCAGTGGTGTTACAAATCGTACATAAATTCCGATAAACTCATTGGTACGAGTCGGCCTGGATGGAGATTAAGCCATCGCCTCCTGCACGGCAGGCAAGATTCTCGCCACTGGACCACCACGGCCTTTATATTAAGATTAGCTACTAGAAAAATCTCTTTCAGCTGAATTTTATATTGAATTGCCACGTAATTTAATACTTTAACGTTAATCTACAGTTTTATGGATTTTAATAACCATTCTGTTTCAATTACGTTCCATTTATAATTATAAACATAAACCGAATCATCTACATTTAACCACCGTAAAATTTAATTAAATTCTATTAATTAACATAACATCCTTGAACTTTTTGCTATAATTATATTTGAACATAGTTATGGCATTATAGTTAAAAACAATAGCGGGAAGATATCAATAAAAAGTACACATTATTAGGCCTCTAACACACAGCGACGGCGCACAATGGTCTCAAAATGACGAAAAATTGACTTACAGATTTTTTACGTTTTTGGCTGCCATCAAGTTATAAAGATATTATGACATATATATGTTTTTGTATATAACGTAAATAACTATTACATTACTGAACAATTGGCTCATCACATTACTGACATAGCTGTTGAAGTAGTTTATAAACAAACTTTTTTTGAATCGATCCTAATAAGAACCAAATCCTATCTCCTTCCAGTTTTCATGATATGAGGCGAAGAAACATACAACAATTTAAGACTCACAATTTCCATTTCAAATGATAAGTTTTCGCATATGAGTTTTATTCCGCATATTGCAGCAGACCCGTGCCAAAATGAGTTTTTCGGAATTTATGTACGATTTGTAACACCACTGGCTCACTCGCCGTCACACCTGACAGAGTTTCGATACTAGTGAAATGTAGATGTTCTGGGGTTTTAGTATATCTTTTACTACCAAGTTACCAAATCGAGGAATATAGTCAAGAGCATATGTTTTTTTTATTTTTTTATTTACAAATAAGTAATGGACTTTTGCTTGTGGGTTGGCACTGCATTTCCGCTAGTGTCAAGTATTTTGTGGGAGTATCTATCCCAATCTCAGGGATTGTTTTTGATCAAGAACAAGAAGAGATTGAGGATTGCGGAGCCTCATGACTGGCAAAAACGCGACGCGTGATCACCAGGCGAGACAAGTGCTCGTAGCTATCACTGTAGAAAATGATAAACTACATAGGATGACAGACGAAAAACGTAAAAAATCCTAATCTCGAGACCAGTGTGCGCGGGCGCACGAGGCAGCAGCATCAACGGCGTGTAGAGTTCAAGGTCAAACCACTCTTGCATAACATGCAGACGCGAACGACGGTCATAAAACGACATTTTAAACGATATTACACGATAATGCTCAAAATTGTGTTACATAACTGAAGTGTTCATGACTTTAAGAGGGTACCGAGCCTCCAGTTCTGCCCTCAGTCGGATTTTGTTAATTTCTTAAACAATAATACAACATTTTTAAAAAACGAGTTATGCTCGTCTTTGTACATCACGACTCATTAATACTTTTTAGATATAATAATAACGTAGTTTAGTATACAATCAAGTATCTAAGAACAAGTATATCACTTTGTAGTCATTTTTGTTTTTCAATTTATCGAAGCTTTAGGGATGACTGTGTTTTATGTCTGTAATCATTATCGTTAAAACCAACAAAAGTGGCAACTTTTAGAGATAGTCTTCAAACAATACGAAAACAAATCTGTAATGACCCGATAAATAAAAAATCTGCTATTACTATAATGTGAGATTCTTGTGTTTTAGAAATATCGTCTAATTGCTAAGAAATTGAAAAAATACGATTGAAGGCAGCACCGGAGGCTCGGTACCTTTTTAACGTGTGAATTTTTAGGCATCGATAGGTTAGATAATATCGATTGTTTCTCCGTCATTGTCACGAGAACAAAAATTTTTTGATTAGTTACCTATATAAGTTACACAAGATGTTCTCCAGTAGGTCAGAGAGCATAAGTTACGTGTGGCATACGTGGTCACGAACGTTTATTATTTAACTCGAACCCACGAGCACGACGGGCACGTACAATACCTAATTGCCGGCTGTCGGCTCAGCTCATCTCATTTCACTCACCATAATTAGAAGAAAATTATTTACGCGGTATTTGAACGTTGGGCAACACTCGTGTAATCCATCCTTTTAAATTACAGTGCACCTTTTAAATTTCGTAATATTTAGCAGGAAACTGTTTACGTATAATAGAATTACGTAGGTGTAGACCACAGTTCATCACAAACCTATCACGATTGAATTGTGAAAACCATCTGAATGTACGAAACTGCTAAACCACAAAATGTAATAAATTGAGTTTTTGTTCAACTTTCACCTGTGGGTTGCAGCTGAATCTATCCTTAAAAAATAAGTAAGCAGTTGAGGTGCCGCATAAGTACCAAAATAATATCAAGAATGCCGACAGTGCAATGCACATCTTCGCATGCGACGCGCATCCTTTATTCGTTTTATCGTTACACAACAAAATGACTTATTCTGCAAACGCGATCTCAGTTTTGGTCAAAGGCATTGTTTCCAAATACGCTGATCGAAAGGATGGAAACACGCTCCAAATAATGCTTATTGACGCAAGATCCCTCAAATCAAAATACACGCGACACGAACGCGGTTCCACCGGCACCGTTGCGTAAAATTGCAATAAAGCGCCTAATTCGATTATGTTCCATAATCGATGTTTCGAAATAATTGTATCGTTAAATTTGTCTAATCAGCGTTGTGACATGCAGGAAGCGTGCATATAATAAAGAATACTGCAATACGATGCATCACAAAGTAAATTGTACGTTCAAAAATGTACTTTCTAAGTTTAAGCAATTTCGCGTGTCGTCTTCCAATTAGCATATAATGGTGCACGGAGCACTCTGTGCGCAACTTAAGAATTAGAACAAACTGTTACACTGAACCGGTTAAGTAATCCCGTGTTACTTTACTGACTTTGACTACAATCGAAATAGTGTCATGGCAGATGAGTTGGCGAAAATTACGTAAATATAACAAACATTATGCTAAAACATCGCTGCTGTCCGCTTCCATAAACGTTTGAAGTTAATTTACTATGACACTGATAGGATACATACGTCCTCATTAGTTGCTATTTAATGCTAATAACAAGAAAACAAGCGTTATAATGCATAATGGTGCATATAATTATATCCTGGAGTTCATTCCTACAAACGATTATTTGGAGTGGATGCAGTTTTACGAAGTTTGATTTGTCCATGACACGTTGCAGTCACGAACATCCTCGGGCGAACTGTTTGAAGTCATATTTTCATAATAGAATATGACAATCGACTTGAGTTTTCTGCGAAATATATAGGTTTCAATTCCACTAAACGTCGATTGTTAACTCATTAGATAATGTCAGAAATGCATTTAAATCATTAAGTTTCTTACTAAGAAAAGGTTAATAATAGGTTCGTGATCGAACTAAGAGAACACTGGGGAATCCAATTGAAACATCGAAGGAATTTGTATTTCATGAAATAATAATAAAATATCATGGTACCCAGGAAAACTAGTTGCTTAGATTTGCATCTGGCAGTTGAAGCCCGGTTAGAAACTGTACCTACAATTAAATTAAATTAAATGCAGTGTTAAATATCAAAGCGTATCTTATTCATAAGTGACCTTAAGATAATGCGCTTTTACTAGTATAGAATATCAGATTAAGAAATAAATAACGCTAGAAGGTCATCCCTACATTAACATTTGATTTGACCAATATCCGATTACGTTGCGCAACTTGCAGAAAAATAAAAAAACCTGAGATATTCTATCACACTTGCGACACGCAGAAGACATTTCTAAATGGAAACCCTGGGAAGAGCAGGTCGTGACGAAACTGAAACGTAGTGTAGAACGAAGCATTAGAATTAGATGAAGTAACTATGTCCAGTAAAAGGTCTCGCCTTTAATAGTTCAATAAACAGGTGCGGTTCCTATTGATATTACAAGTTGATTCTAATAAGGTAATAAATTGTAAGGCAGTTACTGAAACCCTAGAGGCGAGGTGAGAAAGATTCATCAGTACTAATTCAAGCAGGTCTACGATACTGCGTACGTAAATTGAAAGACATTAAATGCAGTCTTAACTGTGAATGGTGATATAATATAGAAAGGCAAGAAAACAGTGCAGGATAAAAATAACATAAAGATGTAAAAGGTAGTCAGGTGCATCCCCACGAGCCATGGTCCAAGCATGCTGGCCGCGTTCCCCCTTTGAATAGTCTAGCTAATTCGCTGTGCCAAGGAAGCTGCCAGCTCTGTTGCGGTTGTCTCGTGGAGATGCATTGACCGGTTGGATTCTCGGCCCCAGGCTTGTTTTAATCCTGTAAATATGAGCAAGTTTTGATACAGATATGCCTTTTGACTATAACAAACTGTTCTAGAGTGCTATGTACAAGAATCTTCACGGAAAAAATTGACAATGTTAGCCACGTGAGAGTTCAATGATGACGGAATTCCAGTAGTCGCCATCTTGCCTGGAATCAGTCAGGACTCAGGAGTATGTACAAGGTTCAACTTAATAATATATGCTAAAGGTTTTTTAAAGGGGATGATCAGACCAATTTTTTCAATGGTACCAACATCGAAATTACGAAAAAAAAATTACCAATTAACATTTAGGTCAAGTAGGATTGCAGTTTTGTTTGAAGCAAGTGATAATTTTTTGTGTTTGCGGCGTTTTGGTTTAATGAGGAAAGTTGTCTGATTGTCTGATTATCCCTTTAAAAAACAGTCGGCATTTAAGAAGAATCCTGTTTCTCGTAGTAGTTAAGAATATAAACAAAAAAGTTGGTTGATACTCCTAACGTGTTATTTCCTTATTGTTTATGATGAAACAATTATTTGAATAAATGAAATCTATAATTATTATACTCAAAATCTCTAGTAAGATTTTTTTATTCACAAAATTACAACACCTTCATTATTTGCATCTCAGATTTCGCTACTTCGTACGCTAACTTAATAGACGTGAACGGTCAGGTTACGTTTAATACGAGAGATTAGTGTTACTCTAAAATGCTAGATTTATACTTTGTAAGACGATATTTTTAACATTTTGTTTTAATTAGACATACAATTTGTCATAGATTAATTAAGACGTTATACGATTACTTAATTAAAATTATACATGGTGTAAAATTTTATATTTTACAATTTAGGGTATGTCTTAGATTAGACCATCAATATGAACAACTTTCATCATGAAACAAAAATCAAAATTTCACAAGGGAAAGTTGATCAGTTTGATGGCCTGAAGCACCCCTTAAGTATGTAATGCAATTAAGTAATGTTACACCCTGTAGTATGGATTTACTAGACCATAATCTATCTTTTTGAAAGATACATGTGAATTATCAAATTGGTAAACAGCAAATAGCAAAATTGTAGAAGAAAAATTTCGTATAAAAAAATCTTTAAAGTGTTGTTGGCTTACCTATTATATCTAAAATAATATTAGAAATTCCTATGACATCAATTATCCAACATAATAATTTAATCAAAATGTGTGGTATTGAATCTACTGAACTATGGGGCGAATTCAATGAATGACTAACAAGCACTAGAATCACGTCGAAACATAATGGATGAAGTGAAATGCTTTCTAGCAATACCTTAAAGAGAATGAGGAAGTCGACAGTAGTAGGGCTGTCGACAGATGCCAGGGAGATAGGCTCAAAGGGCCATGCATGGGCGTAGTTTCCATACTGTCCATGTTTGTTCAACATTATTGAATACAAATAGTCGCTTTGGTTGCGTAAACTTTGGTCTGGGTTATGCAGTATAAGTATAGGTAGAATGGACTGATTGAGTTTGGTAATTAAAGACGAGGCAATGTAATTTTTTGTACTTATAAATTAATAGACTTTTGCTTGCACTGCATTTCTGTCAGTATTAAGTAGTTTGTGGGAGTATTTTTAACCGACTTCTACAAAAAAGGAGGAGGTTCTCAACGATATGTTTTTTCTTATAGATGGAAACGTAAAAGTCATCGACTGGAATATAATTTTTTACTTTTTTAGTTTTGAAGTCGGTTTTAATTTTTTTTCGAACCCGTCTTGTCATCTCTACATTCTCCCATCCTAAAATGACGAGGCAATGTATGCAGAAAAACAAGGTGCCACAATTTGAAACTAGGTCTAAACAAAAATCTAAATTGTATGAAAATATTTCGTCAACACTTTTAATATGCAAGGTTCTCATTCTCACACTACCTCATCGCGTGTCTTCACCATTATAATGTTTACATAATTAACTTTCTATGTATATAATATCTTAGTTCACACTCGTTGCACATGTGCATTAATTACATTAGAACCATTAATGCAGTGATTTATTATACATCACCACCTATATGGGGCATAGCGGAAGAATAACCACCTACGTTTGGACTCGATGCCGTCTTGTCCTATAATTACCTTCAAAGGTAGTTAACCCACTAGTTTATCATCTTGTTTCTTCCCATCGGTATCTTAAGTGACTAAGGTTTAAAATTTCCTGTGTCACGTAAATTGCGTGCAACAGGCTAAACATTTAAGGTTTATTTCTCAAAAAAGATTACAAATGAGAAATAATGAATACAACCATATTTTTATAAATAACTAGTGCAGTAACGTAAAGAATGAAAACACGTTACTTATTGACTTTTAATATACCTACTTCACTATCTATTATATACATACACACTATATACTATATACATACACTATAATACTACATACAATATTTTAAATTTATTATAAATTATTTATAACACTACATCATTAAACATTAAAGTATCCTTAAGCACACAGTTAGTTTGCGGAGAGCAACAGCACAGGAGTGGTATTTTTGAGTCACACGTTCAAATCAGCACTGAGATCAGAACTGTCAAAGTTACTATGGAAATAATGCATCCTTCGATCATGATTTTGAAAGTGTGACATTCGGAAATTGCACTCCTGCTCCGTCATTTTGTCAGGCACGGCAGAAAATCAACGCCTTGCTTACCAAGTAAGGCACTACGTTGAGTCGTGTCCGCGTATTCACCGTCGCGGCACACACTATTATTTCTTTTAATGTACTCTGTTGTTTCGTGTGTGTGCCTTTAATGGTGAATAAAGATTTTTCTTTCTTTCTTTCTTTCTATCGATATCGTATAGGTAATTAAGGCACATAACTCACAAACCCTACGTCAGCGTCGTCGTTGGGTATTCATACATTAAAATACTTGACTAATTAAAAATCTTTTTAATGCACAGCTAAATATACATATTAATACACACTTTCAAATTCTTACACGAATGATGCATAAACTCCAAAGTTATTTTGATATTTCCGTAAATGAATTAGAATGTATAAGATTCACTTCTGGGACCGAGACCACGATTTGGAAAAATATTTCTTCGAATACCTATGGGAAAGACCACTTGAGACTTGAGAATGTGTCCTCTATAAGATGACATAAGCCTACCATCAGTGAGGGTGTATGGACTTTAGTCCAACACGCGTGCCTAATGCGGATTGGTAGACTTCACATACGCATCAGAATTTCTTCTTCAGCGTATGCAGGTAATTTCCTCACGATGGTTTCCTTCACCGTTTGAGAGCAGTCGGTCTTTATGTTTAATGGTTGCAAATGTTAATACAGTCAGCCAGCAAAACTGTTACAAAACAATTCATAATTTATTATATACTTTTACGTTATAACTAGGCAGGGTAGGCCTGACTAGGTCACTACCCAGACACTTTACAAGTAATTTCTATGGAAGTATTTTGTACTTACATGCACATTACCTACTACCGATACTAAATTTATAGCATATGAAATGGAATCAACTGGTTTTGACGACCCGGTTGGTGTAATGGTTACCACGCCGGACTGCCAAACCATGGTCCTGGATTCGAATCCCGGTTCGGTCATGGATGTTTATGTTTGTGCCGTTGTTGTATGGTTTCCATAATAAACAGCCTATAGTGCTTCCTTGGGATCATTACAATGTATGTGCCTGTGAGCATTATTTATTTTATTAGTAAAACCTTTTCTTCAGCCTAAATCGTTTTTAGAGAAAAACTTGACGACTTAAAAGTAATCATACCGTATTATTTCTTATTGTTTTTAATATATATTTAAAATGTATTTATTGCTATTAAATTATTCTGATACAACATAATTATAATCACATTGAGTGGAAACATTACGTTTTTTTGTCACTCAACGGTTCTGACTACGGACTGACCGACAATAATATAAAAAAACCTTTATTTCCATCCAATGAAAAAATATAAAACGTGAGACGTATCTATCGTAAAAACAGAAAATACTGCGTCAAACTTGGTTGATTATAGAGCATAGGTACTCTTAAGTAAAACAACTAAAAACCGGCCATATGTGTTGGGCTCGCGCGACGGTTCTGGGAGATATTTTTTTTTGTTGTGCACGGAAAAAAGTTTCTGTGACAAGTGAAAAAACCATATTTTGTTGACTCTACAATTCTTGTCGATGTCGATACAACTAAAATATACTAAAAATAATTTTTAGTAGGCTTTACTAGATTTGTTGTTGTAAGTATACAGGATGTAAGAAAAAATATCTTTAACCTTTAAACCGCATATTCTATCCATCAAACTGAACAACTTTTACTATGGGAGCAAACGTGTTAAAACAATAAAAATCTGCTGTCTCATACGTTTTTACTGTATTTTAGTTATATCGACAATAATATTATAGCTACAAAAAAAAAGAGTAAATATGGTGGTACGGAACCAACGTTGCGCGAGTCCGGTTCGTACTTGTTTTCTTTTTCAGATTTTTTGGGTAAATTATTACGACCATAATATTATGTAAGAAAAAACTCTTCGCTTCATCAATTCAGTCATTATCTTGATAGGAAACTGCACTCAACACCTAGAGTTGAATAACTGCATACATATAACCAAACATTAATTGTGCATGTGTTTGTTTAATCACCCATGAGATGTTTATTGCTTTGAAGTTGCTTTATTGATTTTAAAACCTGATATCGAATGATTGATTCGCGCAAATACTTACCGAATACTAAACTAAACAATTTTTTATGATCGCCTCTAGCTACATCAATTATTGTTGAATTTGAAATTATTCAATTAATGTGCTTTTTGAGGAAGCATTATTTAATAGCGGTAATCTGAATAATGAAGATAAGAATTTTGGAGTCAAATAAATAATAAATATCTTGGACATTGTCACACAAATTATCTAATCACATTTTAAAGTACCAGAATCTAGAATGAACTTGTATTATGATGACTAGACAACGATATAGAATACATAAATAGTTACAAACATCCATGACTCGGGTACAAATATTCATATTCATCATACAAATATTTGCCCCTTACGGGATTCGAACCAGCGACTCTCGGCACAGCAGGCAAGTTCACTACCAACTGAACTACCGGGTCGTCATATCATCATCATCAGGTTCTTGACGTCTCACTGCAGGGCACATGCTCACATGCCTCTTACCAGTAAGTGGTCAAAATATTTTCAAGCCGTCTCTGCCCTGGCTTAAAGAATAAGTACCTATCATCGCCATGTTACGTGCCTTACAAAGCACTCAGTCAAATACAGTAATGTACCTTAATTAAAATAATGACTGAACCGTATTCATAATACGATTAATTTATACTTATAAAATTGATAAAATATATTTTTTTTACAATACGTACATACGGCGACACATCAAGCTATACAAAACCAACAAAAGCAGGCCGCGCAAAGTTATACGCGCCTTAATACCTACGCGCGGCCAGCTTATGTCGGTTTTGTATAGCTTGATGTGTCGCTGTGTGTACACAGTATCCTAAAACTAACTTATAAAATAGTTTCGTGACTGACTGATAGACAACGCACAACCTTAACCACTGAAGATGGAAACATGAAACTTGGAATATAGCGTTAACCTGCGACTTTGTCCGCACAAATTATATACCAGATTTTAAGTCAGATCATAAGCTATCAAACAAAAAAGTTTGCGTGATGCTCGTTCAAACAAACAAACATACAGACCACAAATTGGTGATATGGAATCAGGGACACTTAACAACCATATCGTAACTTTTTAATGTTAATATCTTCAATGTACAAACTTTCTGCTACAGTTTTATAATAGTTTAGATAGAAGATGTAGGGGTGCACTAATAGAGGATTTTTGGAAAATCTACGCCTAAAAGGATTTTCGAAACACAAGGTGAACGAAGTCGAGGGCAAAAGCTAGTGTTATAAATATTATAATATTATTGTAATTAAAATTCATTATCGTTTTAAGTGATACAGTAACGCTTATGATAATAATAATGTTGTTAATATACAAATAAATGCAACTAAAATACCTGCAAGTGAAGTAAACGGTGATTTATCAAACTAAGTTTACATTGCGTTGCTTAGTAAATTTACTACTATATTTACGAAAAAGATTAATTAAATTTACTAGATTAGATAAGCCTTCTTTTGAGCAACACAATGCAAACTAAGTTTGATAAAAGTTTGAGAATTCATCGCTTCCTTGGCCTAGTAAATGACTCTTGGTAAAACCAAAACAGTACATTTTTTTAGAAATGTACTATGTCGGCCTTGAGCTCACTGTAAAGTCAACAACTTTTCTAGTAGGTACTTTTTTGGGACAATACCCCACCGGTGACCATTTAGACGTTTTAGGGAAGCGAAAACTAAAAACCCTAGGGAGTTTGTGTGATAATTAAGTTCATTTTGTTTGTATATTGTTATATATATATATATATATATTTTTTTTTTTATTAAAAATGGGTTATATATTTTTTTTCAAATGGGTTTGCTCTTGACCTCAATCCAGTCCTCAGGACAAAGATGGGGTCGAAGATGTAGCGAGCTTACCCAGAAGATGCCTATTCACTCGTACTAAGTAATTCGGGTTGTAGGCGCTCGGAAATACTGACGCAGGCAGGGCATTCCACTTCTTGGCTGTGCGCATTATAAAAGAATCAGAAAGGCGCTTAGTGCGAATTTGTGGGATATCAACCAAGAAGGGGTGGTATCACGCGGTGCGTCTGGAAGTCCGATAGTAGAAAGGGGAAGGCGGGATGAGCTCATGCAGCTCTTGGGCACACTCACCAATGAAGTATAATATATTCTAGATTAAGGTATTTATAATATATAATAAAATTAAAAAATTTACTCCAACAACTCATCATAGAACTTTTCAGCTAATTGTGAATCGATTTATAATGTGATTTGAGAAACGAATAATTTACAAAACAAAAGTAACATAATTATTCCTCACACTTCTTCTTATCGTGTGGGCAGCAAGCACTGGTTTCTCTTACTACCTAAATGATACGACAATGCCTTTTTTTACGAATTTTTGGTACGAAAAACACTATTGGGTTTTTAATATTTATTAGCACGGATCAGTGAGTCTTGACGGTTCGTTGCGGAGAGGTACGCACGGCGACACATCAAGCAATACAAAACCAACATAAGCTGGCCGCACGGCACGTAGATTGAGTAACGTTATAACGTCGCGTGGCCAGCTTATGTTGGTTTTGTAAAGCTTAATGTTTCACCGTGTGTACAAACACTCAATCATATGCGGGTCTGAGTACGACATGACATGTACCAATGGGTTCTTCTTGCGTATGAATGTAAAGTATTAAGCAGGTACATAGCACCAACTGCTGCTCCTAAACAGTGAAAGAAAACATCGCGAGGAAACTCCATACGCTGAAGAAGTAATTCTGATTCGTATGTGAAGTCTTCCTATCTACATTTGGCATGCGTAGTGGACTATATACACCTTCCATGAGAGTAGGTCTATGCCCTGTAGAAGGACGTATATAGTACTTCTTAACATGCTGACGGTTTTTAAGGGGATTATCAGACTATCAAACTGAATAACTTTATCTATGGGACCAACAACGAAATCGGTAAAAAGTCGGCTGTTTTATATAAAATCAAGTTAGACAGCGAACCTACAAGGGCAAAACGTATCGGTAAACGTATGTATCGTGCGACAGTATAAAACCTGGTCAAGTCCGAGTCGGGCTACTCGCGCACCGAGGGTTCCGTGCCTCACCACCATACAAAATATTAACTTAGAAAAAAGTGTTGATTACTCCGCGAGTTTTAGCGAGAGACCATCTCACACTTGGTCGGTTTTTATTATTTTTGATATACCTACTGTAAAGTTTGCTCTGTAATCACACCAAGTTTGACACTTATATTACCGTTTTTACGATAGAGTGAGAAGAAAAAACGTTGATAAAAACTATTTTCTTGTATGAGGACCCCCCTTAATTTTTACATTTTTATTATTTGTTATCAAATCGCCATAATAACGCATATATTACGGTTCCAAAGTTACATTCCTGAATAGGTAGGACAAACAGACAGACGGACGGACGGATAGCGTATAGGCTTTTGGTAAGGAACCCTAGAAATGGTACATTTCCGCATAGTTAAACCAAATGAAGAGATGGTAACATATTGTGGTATCAGAGTTGAAATATTCGTCACGGACAACAATTTTGCATTCGTTTTTATTCATTTCGTTATGTAGAGAAAGTTTATAATACCCATCCGTAATTTTTTTCGTTGCATAATTTTTTTGAAACCATTTAGATAAATTTTCATACATTACGTTGATTGAGTTGTTTTGTTTTATGGCATGCTCGTAGTAAATAATCGTGTAGTAAAATAATTTGTTCTTAAACCTTAAAGACTGTAATTATATATAACGTTATCGGTATACAATGACATACAAGACACTGCCATATAGGTATAGTAAAGATTATAATAAAGAACCGCTGAGAGTGAAGCAAAAAGCGACCTTAAGGGCCAACAGACTAGAGACAATCCATATTATTCTTTTTTGTTCGGGGAAAAAGACCGCTTGCAACTCTTGAAGGTGCACTTTTTATGCGTTGAGTATGTTTTTTTTTGTCACGGAGAAGTCTGCCGTGATCGTCCTGTCACCTGGGTTGGACCAAAGTATAAATTTTCAAAGTATTTATCTGGAATTTGGCTCCCACAAACTTAAGCTGACGTGATCATGAAGAAGAAACTCTTTTCGTGTCGATGGTTCTACGATGTTTCGATATTTAACAATGTAGAATCATTGTTAAATATATAAAGCATTTGATAAATTGTTATAATTGTACTAATATAAAAAAAGTACTATGTAGATTTTATAACACCTTAAACTCATGTTACTTTTATCTTTGTAGTAATAATATATATGCGTCGGTTTGGTATATAAATTGGTTATAACAATAATGGTATATATGTATGTACCAAACACATATTGTCCATACAAATAGGGCGCAGTGATCGGCTTTTCAACCTAGCTTTTTTATCATTCCAAATAATCATGTGACTGATTTAGATGCCGAATCTAAATTTAACTCAAAACCTGACCACTAGACCCTTTTTGCATCGACGCCCACATATTATAATTGTTAAGTTAATATCCATACTTTTTTTATTACCCATTATAAAAAAAAACATACTCTATAAGTAACGCGACGACCTTCAAAAACATACACATAAAATAACATAACATTTAAAAACAAAACACAAACGCACCCCTCAAATGCACTCCACTTTCCTTGGTTTCCAAAGTTATGTTATTATCAAAGCACTCGTAAAATTTATCGGTCACTGCAAAGTCACTGCGCGCGCTAGCGTGGGCTAGCGGATGTGTCTTCCTCTCGACGCGCGAACATCAACTGTTCGTCCGTTGCGCTTGCGCACCTTCAAGCATAGCCTGATAACCGATAGGTAGTATAGAGGATGGAAATGTCGTTTTCCTTTAAGGACTCAGCGTTATTGTAATGGATAAGGACATGATATTTTTTGATGTTTATCACTCTACAAATGGATAAGCCCAAAGCGCGTTTAGTTAAATTGAAGCACACTAGTAAAATGTTTAGTCCATACAAAGAAGCACACTTGGTCTGTCATCTATCCTTTGTTTTGGCCTATTTTCTGGTTTGAAATGTTTGCGTAAGACCATCCCTTAATTTTGCGTTCATCTAAGACTACAAAGATAAATCTGAAGTAGCTTTAAACAATTTATAGCTGAAAGGCTTATCCTATATGGTTGTGTTCCAATGAAAAATAGGCATTTATTTGATGTCGCAATAAATATACTTGGTCAATGGTCACAATAAAGCAATTATACGTCTTCTAACGTTAATTATATTTCTTTTTAGTTCCAACTTCCTAACATTAAATTGTTTCCACTCTAAATAATTTAAACAATTCTTACCTACATTAAAATAATTAAGAAGAATTTATGTTACATTAAGAAACATCATCATTGAAATACTTTTATTGCTCGATGTCCATTCATTAAGGAACCTCCCAAACAGTCTGTGTCTTAATTCAATGTTTAAGCTCAAAGAAAAATAGGTAGTTACAAGAGACGCTTTCGCAAACGTGATAGTTGACATTACTTTTCTTTGCCATTGAAGGTCATATAAACTCAACCAATGACGTCATATTTACTAGACTCACGCTAATTATACAGGGTGTAACATAACACCCCAGTAATATTTAAAGGGGTGGTTTAAATTAGACTATCAAACTGACCAACGTTTACAATGGAACCAATAACGATAAAATAATCTGTTTTTTAAGCAAAACTACAGTTGGCCCCTATTCCATTCAAATGTATGGGACAGTAGGTTTGTAATTTTTTTTTATTACTGATGGGGTTGCTCTTGACCTCAATCCAGTTTGTCAAAAATGGGATCAAAGATGTAGCGAGCTTACCCAGAAGAAGCCTATTCACTCGTACTTTAAAGGAATTCGGGTTGTAAGCGCTCAGAAATATTGACGCAGGCAGAGCATTTCACTCCTTGGCTGTGCGCATTTTAAAAGATTCTGATAGGCGCTTGGTGCGGATACGTGGGATGTCAAACAAGATATCCCGCGGTGCGTCTGGAAGTCCGATAGTAGAAAGGGGAAGACGGGCACTTGGGCACATTCACCGAATTACAATCTGTGAAGCTTGGTCTCTACCAGCTTACTGTTGCCAATGAGCCTCCTGGCTCTGCGTTCAACCGCGTCGATTGCGGCAAGTTGATACTTGGCTGAGCCATCCCAGAGGTGGCAGCAGTACTCCCTACAGGACAGGAGGTATGGCTGTGAAAGTTGTTCAGTTTTATGGTTTTAAAGCTCCCCTTTAAATACTACTAGGGTTTTTTGTTACAACCTGTAGATGCGGAAATAAGTTGATATGTACAATTCTAAATTATCTGAACGCTTTGTTAGTTCTAGTAGGAATAGTACATTATGATACAAGTGTGTAATGTTGGTGATTACCGCTGAGGGGCGAGGGTCTTAAGAGAGCCGAGGACGGTAATCATCAATACACACGTGTATCATACGACGTTTTTCAACACACTTGTGAAGAAAATAATAATAAAAAATAATTTTATTTAGTCAATAAAAAGTTTATTTAGAGAATTTATTTGTACTATTGAATATGATCTTTTTTGTATCGAAACTTTTTTAAGCACAAAGCAACTCAAGAACTCAACCAAGAAGTTTAGATACCTACTATAAAAAACCTATAACTCACTTGTGAATAATAGTAATGAAAAAGTCACAGTTTGATTATAGGTGTCATTAAGTGCCTAATTGCGGTGAAATAAGGGCCATTTTATGAGCAAGTGTGTTGAAAATATTCTTATCACTCCTCAAGGGAATACAGTCGTGTATTTATGTACCAACTATCAATATTTTACCAGAATATATGTTAATTAACATATATTCTGGTAAAATATTGATAGTTTCATAATAAACAGTTTAAGATCAGGCCCGAAAAAAATGACAGGTCAATTTCATAAATCACTAATGAAGTACATCCAGTATATTTCAAAACATAGGCAGTTTCTGTTGCACGAAATTTAATTAAGTCAGAAATCTATTTTAAGCCCAATCAATTTCCCAAACTCATCAAGAACTAAGTATTTTGTATTACCAGTTTGAATCAAGCAAATGACGAGAACACGATAACCAACTGGATGATTGAAAATTTTCGAAATCGCGTATAATTAAGCGACCTAACCTTATATCTTTTCGGTTTTTTGATTGATTTATAGGTAACTTCTTATACAGCGATTCCGATGGACTACATCTCGAGTGCTTATCAAGATTCTAGCCTAGCATTATGGTATTGAATGCAGCATAATTATTGGCTAAACACCCAATAGGATGTCGTAAGAGGTGACTAGATAATTCCTTCAGGCGTATTACACATCTTTGACGCCCAAACAGTGTGCTACCGATTATAGCCACTACATCTAACCCTTAGTCCAAGATCTAACCTCATTTCATATCGTATCGTTCTCCCATTCCATTAGACATAGGAGGGTAAGGACGAGAGAGTGCATCTGTGTTTAGAGCGTATACTTATGCACTTCAAAATATCCTGCGTACCTGACTACTTTTCTATAAAGATTATCAGTCGCAGTAGTCAAAATCGACTAGGAATTGATCATCATTGTCATCAATAATTTGGCTATTCGTATGAAAACTTTTGACCATTATACGATCTGCTGGGCTAGCCGTTGCACGTGATACGGCGATATCACAACTTTTATCTCGTTCGTTCGCGCAAATAGAAAGAGTGCGACAGCGTGATAGCGCTATATTACGCTGCCATACTAGCCATGCTGACTTTCAAATTATTGCATTCGATTGAATATAATTAGACATTATATTAATATACATTATAGCGTGACTGAAACCGCAAATACCTGAAAGCCGAAAAGACTTACACGCGACTGAAAAGAGTTTATAAATAGGGTAGAGACGTATATTGCAGTGGGTGGACTAATGCCGATAATGATGGTGATAGAACATTCATTTATAAGCATTTTAATAAATATCAAATCTTATAATTAACAATTTTAGTTGCATTTTGAATAATATTCAAAAGCTTAATTTTGTTTTTCGAATTTCTCTTAATTAAATCATCTCTTAATTCATAATTTAAATATGTTAATATTTTTAGCCGAATACGAATTCTGATTTTATATGGATTTCACCCACCGTTTATTTATTATTCATTTTAATCTCATTATTAATAAAAATATATACTTAGCACATATTTTATAGGGTCAAAACCTAAAATTAACTTAACTAAAATTGAAAAGAAAGAAAACACAGCAAAAACTAAAAATTAAAATTAAAACAGTCTAAAACACAAATCAATATCTATTGGAAGTAAGTTAGTATTAAACGTCAAACAAATTACATTTTACGTCAGTTAATTGGTGCAATTTTGCGCTATTTGAAATGTGTATGACATTTAATTTGTCGGTGGAAGCGAGTGAGGCAACCTTGGCTCTTGTCCATTATTAAAAACATCTGTGCATCGTGACAAGTCTCAAAATAAGTATTGATGTTGTTAAAAACAAGTGCGAGACTCGAAACTGGTCTGAGGATTCGATCGAAGTAAAATGAATGGATATGCCCAAAGCGCATTTAGTTGAAGCACACAAACTAAGCGCCGCACCGTACCGAGATGGAGTATGCCGGTATTTGAAGTATACCCGGTGTTTCGTCAAAGTAGAGGCAATATTGACTAGCAATTGTTTAACTCTTTTTCTTGTTTAAAATCTTGATTGAAGGTTTGAGGTACATACAGGCCACGATCTTTCTTCTGTCAGAAAGATAATAATAATGCTCACAGGCACATAGGCGACGAAAGTTCACAAAAACTTCTGTACCTTATTCTTATACAATTAAAGATTACAAAACATTGATAAAGTTTCACTGCTTACTGTAATTATTCTGATCCGAAACGGAAGCTACAAGGCTTTATTATGGAATTCGAACAATAACGATAAAAATCCATAACTTATATTCGAACCCCGGATCTTTGTCTGGTTTGCAAGCATGGTAACCATTCACACCTACCTCTTGTTATACTAATTGCATTTTGGCTTAGAATTAATTTAATTCTTTATCCACTGAAATCCACTAATAACACATGCCATAGTTTAATTTAATTCTTTATTATACGAATACATACCCACAGGCAGAGGGCAGGCAAAGACATTGTTTTTGTATGATTTCTTTCTTTCTCTATGTATAAAAAACCTCCCAACTGATCCCAGAATTATAATGAAATTGCAAACTACATAATATTTATTATACTACGTATCCCGAAAACAGGTAAAACTACAAATAAATATATAGGTTACTAGCTGGTGCCCGCTACTTCGTCTGCGCTTCGTCTGGACAATTCACACATTATCTTCATAAATTGTAGCCTGTGTGTTATTCCGATGTATAAGCAATATTATTGTAAAGTTTCATTAAAATCCATTCAGTAGTTTTTACGTGAAAGAGTAACAAACATCCATCCATACTTACAAACTTTCGCGTTTATAATATTAGTAGGATTTCGGATAGTAGAATTGCAAACCACGAACGTTTTCTTTGTCATTTTAATAATTTGCATTACATGATATTATTTCCTATGTATGATTGTGTACACGGTGGCCTAAGTTTCTTTGGAATCCTGGTATTGTCTTTTGACATGTTTTTTAAAGTATACGTACATTTATAACTTCAACGCTAGGAAAACAGGAATAATTATTCCTGTACATATTTAGTATTGATCCATAAAATGAGAATGTAGAATAAGAACAGGTATATGTCGCGTTCAAATTGTTAATGAGCTCTTTGTTTACGGAAATATATGTACGGCATTTTTTATGAATAATATAAAAGTAAAAGTGAAACAAACAACCAAAACAATTGCATTCCAAAAAAAAGAGCGGTCGAAATTGCACCTAACTGCTTTAAAATTGCACTCATCTTTCAGCTGTCTAAAAATTTACTGCCAACAAACAAGCTAGAATTTAGTGTTAGGTCTATGCTAATTCATTTTAAATTAATACTTGCTCGCAATGTAGCTTTAAAAGTCACTCTCTATCTATACTATTATAAAACTGTGACAGAAGTTTGTCTGTACATTGAAGATATTAACAAAAATAAGTTTTATATATATGGTTTTTAGGTGTCCCTGATTCCATATCAGATTTTTTGTCTGTTTATTTGTGTGTTTGTTTGAACGAGCATCACGCAAAAACAACTGAACCGATTTTGATGAAACTTTTTTTGTTTCATAGCTAATGATGTGACTAAAATATTGTATTTAATTTGTGCGGACAAAGTCGCGGGTTAATGCTAGTATTTTATATATTTGTTTTAACTATAGAGAGATTAACATAATTATGTACCTGTAATAAAAACTGTAAACATTACGTGTCTGGGTTAAAAATATCTCGGAATTATGTCTGATAAGGTGATTAGTGAGAATTTGAAATTGAAATAAAATATACAAGGTGTAAAATTAAATGCATCTTATATTTATCGAATAAAATGCTTAAGACCATAAAACTGAAGAACTTTCACTATGGAGCCAACATCGAATAAAAATCAGCTGTTCCATAGAGATAAATGTCAACAGCTTCTAGACCGGAATGTATGAAGCAACAGACTTTTCTTCCGCGATTTCAATGGTCCCATAATAAAAACTGTTCAGTTTGATGGTTTCAAGCACCCAGTTCTATATGTAATGGCAGCAAAATTTACATACCCTGTACAAATATTTTTTTTTAAATATGGCCTGTTTTTGTATTGGCATCACTGCAGAGCGTTACGTGACTCCTGTCGTCGCCCGGAGCATCACTTAAGACATAAAGGTAGGAGTGACTGGAGTCACGTGACGCTCTACGACTTAAGAAACCGCCAGACCCAATTCGGAAAGAGTTTTCCGAAAAATATACGATTTAACTTGATGTCACGTTAGCGGCTGATCTGCGAATTAAATTTTTGTTAAAATACTAAGTACATCGTTTTTCAGTAGTTTGCGCTGCAGGCACGGCTAAATTGGAGTCCAAAGAAGCCCTAGATATCGGTTTCGGTAACAAGTGTGTTTAAATAAAACTTAAGCGAAAAAAAGAATGTATAGCATAACGCGAAATGTGAGTGCACCGTTTAATAACAGTTTACCAATAGGGAAACAATAAATCCCGATAATTAGGGTTACACGCTTTCTTTTCCTGATTATGCGTGCATGGATTATCAATAGATGTATAAAATTGTACGATACAACCTTCAAAATACCTTTTCTTAGTATTTTGTTACCACCGCACAAAATTTAAACGTTTTTTTTTTATTACGTATGGGTTTTCTCTTGACCTCAATCTAGTCCTCAGGACGAAGATGGGGTCGAAGATGTAGCGAGCTCACCCAAAAGAAGCCTATTCACTCGTACTTTAAAGGAATTCGGGTTGTAAGCGCTCGGAAATACTGACGCAGGCAGGGCGTTCCACTCCTTGGCTGTGCGCATTATAAAAGATGTATGGAGCTCCATTTAAAATTTAGTTGCTTAGATTATCGTATGTATAGTTGCTTAGATATCGTTGGGCTATGATGTTATGCAATAGCTAGTATCAAAATTAATGTTAGCAGCCATAAAAGTACTTCAAAATAATTCTTTTACAGAACAAAATGAGGTACTAGTCCATAATTCTAAGCAAAGAACAGTTTCGAAATTTAATTCAACTGCCTAGTTTATTATAGAAGAGAAAATTATTACGTTATTTCAATTTATTTCATGCATGCAATTTCTACGCATACAATTTTAATAAAACGCTATTTATCAAATACGATAGAGGAAAGCAATTAGCAATAAATATAACTTTCTTTAACCGACCAAACAATAAAAGGGTTTATAAATAACTATAAAAGTTAATAATGTTAGAAACAATCTGTTTATTGAATCATAGACAATTATTTTATTTATGAAAAACTTGTAAAATTGTTGATGGAATATTTTTATAAGACCGGGTAATTTGACCTATTATATTTCTATAATTTGACCTATATCACAATCCGAACGTAGTAGTGTAGTAAATAATATTTTATTTATTTATTTAATTTTATAGAAAATAATCTATATATAATTTTGCTGTAGAAGTCGCCATAGCCGAACACGGCGGCGAGGATGACTATACTAAGTATACTAATTTGACCTAACCATACATGTTGGAGCTAGAGCATCCAGAGAGGCAATGTGGATAGTATTTTGGGGACTCTTGAGCCTGGGTTGCCCAAGGCAACTTTTTTGATGAAACTTGCATGCTGATTTTATTTTGTGCATTGCCTTTGACGGAGTTTGCAACGGATAAAACACAATGACGATGATTCTGGTGTGACGAAGCCTATGTCGAACGTAAGTTAGTGGATTAAAATTTTCTGTGTAGTTTAATTTTCGTGAATAAAATATTTATTTAGACCTTATTTTATTTAAAATTATACAGGGTGTATCATTAACCTTTAAACCACATACTCTATCCATCTAACTGAACAACTTTGACTATGGGAGCAAACCAATCAGAACAAAAAGAAAATCAACTGTCTCATACATTTGACTCGAGTAGGGGCTGCAGTTCAGTATGGAACAGCTGATATGTTTTTTGCTCCTATCGGTTTGTTCCCATAGTAAAAGTTGTTCAGTTTGGTGGGTAGAGTATGTGGTTTAAAGGTTAATGATACTTTTCCTTACACCCTGTATACTGGTATACCTACTCGAAAATATTGTACCTCATAACAGGAACAGACTTAAAGTTTTCCTTATATCTTAAAGTAATTATTCATGTTACTGTAGGTTATACTTTGAATAATAACTGTTCACATTTACCCCCTTTCATAAACCTATAATGTTCCGAGACGTCATGACATGTTCCTAGAAACGATAAGTAATGCAAAATTATCTAGTCCAACTATTGAGCGATTCCCAAGAACCGAAAACTTTACTAAACCCCAATTCAAAGGCTAATTCAAAATTATGAAACTTGGCTATCGAGTAAAAATTATAAACCGAAATGATTTCAAAATCAACACCGTAATAAATTGTGTTTAGAAATATCAATCGTTAAACTTTATACCTAGTGTTTATTATTTGTTGTAAATTGAAAATTGTACCTTTTGAAATAAACCAATAGGTACGTTTTGTTACGGTGTTTTAACAGGTAGTTTTATCTGAATGCATGTATGGTAGGGAATGAACAAATTGTAATAAATATTTACGTTGCAGTAAAATTGTATGCTTTTACGACTATTGATGCTGAATCAACACTTTGTGCTCAGGATATTTTGTAACAATTTGTGGGTTCAGCAATTGTACTGTTAGATAACTTATAGTATAATTTTATATCATGCAATGTTCTTTAAGTATTCTGTCTAAATTCAATTGACGACCCGGTTGGTGTAATGGTTACCACGCCGGACTGCCAAACCTGGGTCCTGGGTTCGAATCCCGGTTCGGTCATGGATATTTAAATGTTTGTGCCGTTGTTGTATGGTTTCCATAATAAACAGCCTATAGTCTTTCGTTTGGGATCATTACAATGTACGTGCCTGTAAGGGGTTACTTGTTTATTTATTATTTATTATTATTTACTTACATGCAGAATATACAATGTTCGGACAGGTACAGGTTCGAATAGGTACGGACTGTATGAACTATTTATAAAAAAAATTATTGGTTCCAGTTACAGACAAAATGAACTGCGTGAATAGGGGAGTTGACTACATAAAATATATTTTAGTTATATTTTCTCAGTAAAAAAAACGTTTTAAAATATTACAATTTTTATTAACAGGATAAACTTTAAAAAGTGTCGAAACGACGACAAAAAACAATGACGTCACTATTCATTATTTAGTACAATTTTAAACACTAAAGAGTTTCTGATTTGCCTAGTTTGGAAACTCGCGGATTGTGAAACAAAAATTATAACCATTACCATCATTAACCTCCACTTTCTTCCGCCCACTGCAGCCCCCTCCCTATTATACCACTCTTTCCTGTCTTGTGCCAGTCTCATCTATGTCTTTCCAGCTGCCTTCCTAATATTATCATCCGCCCACCTGGCTCCTAGACGACGAATTATCGCTGTAAATATATTTTATTCTAGTACCTATTAGTATTAGTTACCTGACTATTGTCACGTGGAACATTTGAACCAATTTGGAGCATTACCTTGATTTAGGTACAGCGGTGAAATTGTGAGGAAGAAGAGAAAATGTTTAAAAAAAATCCGTTTATGAATTTGGGAATAATTAAATATTTTACAAAGAGGTTTTGCTATAATGGTATTAAGCTTATTAAGATAGAAACAGCCTAACTTATCAAACTGAACAACTTTTACTACGGGAGCAAACCGATCGGAGTAAATAAAAAATCAGCTGTTTCATACTAAACTGCAATCTCGACGCGCGAGATCGCGACTGAAATGTATGCAACAGCAGATTTTTTTTTGCTCCGATTGATTTGCTCCCAAAGTAAAAGTTGCTTGTTGTTGTTGTTTAGTTTAAAATGATGCTATTAATTTCACCCTGTATATTGTATTAGCTTTTCGGGTAATTGGAATCCATGATAAATCATATATTCATATTGTAGCGAAACCGCTTTAGTATTACTAGCAGGGTTAATGTTATGTACAGATACTCTTTCTTATACTGTGCCTAAGTCACACTATTCTTAATGATTACCTACATACCGTAACCTTAAAAACTAATGACAGCCATTTTGATAACAATTATGAACCAAATATAACATTAAAAAATAAGACTAAGTGACATCAAAGACACCTACGATAATTTTTCAAATACTTTGAATGAGTTTGAATGAATCTAGTAATAATAGTGCTCGTGAACTGAATGAGTAACTGAATATTAAACATGTTATTTGTACTGGAGTGAATAAGACTTAAATAGTGCGTAGGTTTGTTTTGAATGAATCACATTGTGCCCTAGAAAATGTATATAACTTTACGATACTATATATATTCTATGGTATAACGCCACTACTAAGTAGCTAAACAAAATATTCACTACTGTCACGCAAACGCTTATAAAGGGTGAAATTGATATAATTAGCATCATTTTAAACTAAAAGTCTACCCATCAAACTGAGTAACTTTTACTATGGGAGCAAACCGAAAGGAGAAAAAAAATTGCTGTTCCATACTAAAATGCAATACCAACTTGACTCAAATGTATGCAACAGCAGATTTTTTTTCCTCCGATCGGTTTGCTACCTGAGTAAAAGTTGTTCAGTTTGATGGGTAGACTGTTAGTTTAAAAGGATGCTAATGATATCAATTTCACCCTTTATAGCCATTTAATATTCTAAATATGTTGTAATGTATACAGGGTGTTAGGGTAAACAGTGGTACTACTTTAGGTGGTGATTGTACCCATGATACTGATCAACTTTCCCTAAGAAACTAATAAGAAATTCTAAAAAAAATTTGCAGTTTCCGTACTAAATGCAATCAGCTGATCGAATGTTTGTATGAAAAGTTGACATTTTTATTTTTTGAATTTCTTATAGATTTTTTATACGCAATTTAGTATACCCGCATAGAAGAGAGAATTTTTGTTACTTCTTCTTCTTATTGTGTGGGTAGAGCCCTGGTGTCAGAGTTTTTTTCAGACCGCCTTACGGCCTCTGACGTGGCTTTTATATAAGGTCTTACAAAATTAGGTGAAACTATTAACAACTTTCTCTATGGGACCAATATTGAAATCGCGAAAAAAAAAATCAGCTGTCCCATACATTTAGGTCGAGTAGGTTTGTATGGAACAACTGATTTTTTTCGCGATTTCAATATTGGTCCCATTGAGAAAGTTGTTCAGTTTGATGGTCTAATCATCCCCTTAAAATAGTTTCACCTAATTTTGTTAGACCTTAACCACCATAGATTTTCTAATGTGGACGTTCGCATAGATTGTTGGCGCGTCATTCCTGATGCGTCTTGTAGTGATCATCGCCTGATCGTGTACGAGTATATTCCGCGGTCGCAACAAGTTCTGCCTGCTTCATTACCTAACTATAGTTATAAGACTAGAAATGCTGATTGGTCATTGTTTGGCTCACTCTTTGTCTCGCTTGCTGATGGTTTTACTCGGTCGGAATTGACTCCGATTGAGTGCGCCGAAGTTATGACTAAAACATTTACATTTTGTGCTGACGTAGCTTTGGGACGTACAAGTGCAACCTTAACACGTAGATGTGATTGGTGGAACGATGACTTAGTTAGACTGCGTAGAGTGTTTAGGCAAGCTCGTAGAAAATATAATAAAGTACGTAAATCGGATGCTACCTCGGAGGATCAACTGGTAAATGCGATTGGGGACCTTAGAACTGCTAGGTCTCACTATCGTGCTGCCGTTCAACTGTCTAAGAAACAATTACTGCAGCGTATGGTAGCAGCACTCGAGAGGGAGGGGCCGTGGTCTCCTCTTTATCACGAATGTAAAACTAGCAAAACACCTGCTTCTACATATTTTTCAAATATAAAAGTAAATGAAACCCATACTATCGGGGTCGAGGAGACGGCGGCTGCTCTTTTAGGTTCACTAATTCCGGATGATTCACCTGAAAACGACAGCGATTATCATCGTGAAATAAGAATGAGAGCTGCTGAATTGCCTGAAACACCATCTTCTTGTTTAGCGTCTCTTGATGAACTGCGAAATGTCGTGGGATCTCTGCCGGCGGGTAAGGCTTCCGGTGAGGATAAGATTTCGAATCGGATGATCAAGGAGGCTTTTAAAGTTGCCGGTGAGTCTATTCTAACAGTTGTCAACCGTTGCATTGCTGGGGGAGTTTTTCCAAACTTATGGCGACGTGGTTGCATTAAAATAATCCCCAAAGCCGGTGATAAGCCCCCTGATGATCCGAAGTCTTATCGACCTATTACCCTTCTTCCATCTTTGGGTAAACTCTTGGAACGCCTCGTTGTCCCTCGGTTAATTCCAGGAGGACCTAAGTTCAGTGACAGGCAATTTGGCTTTACCATAGGGAAATCGACTTCAGACGCGTGCTTACTTGTGAGAGAGGCGGTAGAGCTCTCTGAATATAGCTATATCGTCGGTATATTTCTTGATATTTCGGGTGCCTTTGACAACGCATGGTGGCCAATGCTTCTCCTAAAGCTCAAAAATAGAGGTTGTCATCGGAACATCTACTCACTTATTTATTCTTACTTTACGAACGGAGTTTCAAAGTTGAGGCTTGGTCACCATGTAGTGTCCAAAGTGCTGACACAGGGCTGTCCTCAGGGCTCTGTCCTTGGACCCTATTTATGGAATATAGGTTTTGATGATTTTCTGACACTTCCTTTCCCTCAAAGCTGCTCGCTAATAGGATACGCCGATGATGGTCTCCTGCTCATACATTCCAATACTAGAGTAGGTATCGAAAGACTGGCTAGCAACTGCCTGCAGCAAATAACAGATTGGGGATACAGAAATCGTCTTCAGTTCGCCCCGCATAAAACATTCCAACTATTGCTCAAAGGGAACCTGAAAGTACCACCACGAATAAAATTTCAAGGCATTAATATTAAAAGTAAAGATTCTGTTTCCTATTTAGGCTTTCATTTGGAACGTAATTTTAGCTTCGTAAATCATATCAAGACAATAGGAGAGAAAGCCAAAAGTAATTTTTTGAGTTTAGCGCGTATTTCCACCTCGACATGGGGTCTTTGTTACAAAACACTTAAAATAATATATTCCGCAACATACCTCGGGTGCATGTGTTATGGAGCCCCCGTTTGGGCAGATAGGTCGGCTATTGGCGCTGCGCGCCGTAAGTTACTTCAAAGTCAACGTTTAGCCTTGATTTTCCTGTGTAAAGCGTATAGAACGGTCAGCACCGAAGCACTCCCCGTTCTAGCGGGGGTGGTTCCCGTAGACTTGGAAATACAACGCCGCGCGGCCAATTACTTTCGTTCAAGAAAAGTTAGTCATAACTTCTTAAAACCTCGCGACCGAAATAGAATTAGTAAATTATTTAACTTTGATTGCAACATCTTTGATGAACTTTTATTAGACTGGGAACTACGGTGGCAAGGGTCTACAAAGGGTCGACATCTATACCAATTTTTTCCATCTGTTCGCGATCGTCTAGACAAAGCGTGGCTAAAGGTAGATCACTGCGTAGCCCAATTTCTTACTGGACATGGTAACTTTAAGGGAAAGCTATTTTATTTTAAATTGGTTGCGTCACCTTTATGTGAATGTTCTGTTGACAGTAACGAGTTCGAACAGACCGCTCATCATATTCTTTGGGAGTGTGAGCTCTGGTACGCCGAGCGCCAGACCATGCTTGACTCAATTAAATCGTTTTCTGGTGTCCCTTACTACATGGATCTTGTTGCGACTAGGGATAACTTCCGTGCGTTCAGATGTTTTTGCCATACTTATTACTGGAAGCAAAATAGGTCATAGTTTCAGTACAATGTTAGGTTCCTATTGTTTTATTTTGTATTTTTCGTGCTTTTGCGGTCGTGTCTTCAACACTGCCATAAATGATCTCTTGAATTGGCTCTCTAATAGCCATGTTTTTTTTTTCCTTCTTATTGCTGTCTCCCGTTTGCAATGGAGGGAAGTCGGATATTTCGTTTTCCTACTCCTCCTATCTTCTTTGATTAATTCATTGCGGGTTCCAAGACAGATTAGAGTCATCCCCCGGGCTCGCTGGACTTCATTGTCCAGTGTTGTGAATGGTCGCCGCTGTTGATCCTGGCTTACAGGAGTTACAGCGGTGGGAATGTGTGATGGGCTTATGCCCGAAAAAAAAAAAAAAAAAAACCACCAGAGATAGTAGCCGGGACCAACAGCTTAACGTGCCATCCGAAGCACGGAATCATTTGGTTTGGTTTTTGGTTTTTTATACTTATACATACATACATACATAAAAATATGCTCGTACTCATTATCCCTGATGTGGAGAGCAGATGAAGATTAGAAGTGGTGAGACTAAAAACAACTTTTGACAAAATTTATATGGGTTAGCAAGTTGTCATAATTTTTTTACTAATCCTTGTAAATTAATCAATACTACGAATGTTTTTTTTAAATGTGATAACTTTCCGTGTTTTCAAACGATAGTCCAGTAACAAAACGAGAAAATCAAAATGTCAATATTGTTTTTTATCCTTGATACCATGTGCTGTGTAAACGGTTTGCCCTTTATTTTCACCACAAAGAAAAATGCTTCAAACACGATGCAATAAAGTGCTCTGGTTTAACTTCCTTATTTACTTCGTAGACTACTCGTCTTGCTCGTGTACAGTCAGCAACTAAAAGATGTAATAAAACAAAAATGTATAACATCTTTACGTTGCTGATTACAGTCTAGCTCTAAGGTTTGTCAATACAGTATCAATCAATATCCCACTACTGAGTGACGACAGCTACCTCCTCTTATGCCTCTTAAACTGAAGCGAATTCTTAATGTGCATAATAGATTGTTAAAGATTTGATTGTATGACCTGTAATCCTCGCATGCCACCCCCGAGAAAGCGATAAAAATCGAGATGTGCCTGAATCTTCATTATTTTACGAATGCCAGAAAGAGCGCGCGTGACGTTTTTCTCGTTTAAACGCTTTGTCGTGTGTGGCATGCTAGCTGTGCAGATCAGATACCGCTCAATATTCCACATACCAAACTTTTCGAAATTAGCTCAAAGATTTTCGAGTTTGTATGATAAGTCGAAAAGAGGAAAGGTATAATCACAGGTTTATCTGTGGATGGATGGTTGGTGATGAGGTTGTGATTGATCAATTCTGGAGAAATGCTATATAGATTCTGCGTTTATTTCTTGTCACATTGTGTAATGAAAGAAATATTCTATTTAGAATATATTTCTATCGTTATTATATTATTTTATGATATAACTTTTAGATTGATTGGAAGAGAGGAAAGGGCCTGGAGAGTTCGTGAAAGAATTGTGGAATCATCATTGTCATCGGCGAGATTTAACACTGTCATTTACTATTGATGTTAACTGTACGTCCACTAAAGGAGGTATTAAAGACTAAAAACTGGTTTAGTATTAGGTGGTGTTCATATACTATGCAACTGACGAGAGAAGCCTTGATTATCAAAGTATGAAAAATAAGAAGGAAACCTTTTTAATAAGAAATGAATAAATAATTTGAATGGCTTAGTTGATTGGTAACTATAAATGCATTGCAATTTTTGCCAGCTAGTAGAGTGTGATAAAACTAACTATCCAACTAATGAATCGGGAATAGATGTGTCCATTTCTTGTATCAACATCATCAATAACATAATCATTTATACAGAATATACATACATATATACATAATTTATACAGATACTTAATGCAAAGATATTTATTGTGATATATGAAACAAGTTAGGTATAATGTGATAAATAGAACAAGTTTCCAAAAAATTTATAAAGACAGACAATCAAAATAAAATAATTATAGTTAATCAGTGTAACAAAAATAAACTATAATAAATTATGAAATTTTATCGTCATCCAACATTTCGTTTAAACATGTAAACATTTGTGTATGTCTAAGTAAAAAAGCTATGCCAAATAAAATGTTAAATTCTAACTGTGATAAAATTGATAAAAAATCCAGAAATATTGGCGATCTCAGTCACGTAGTATATTACAAGCCCAATCAGTTCGATGGGCCAAATCCAAGCAGCGAAGAGCGTGCAATGATTTACCTCAAGGTGAATGTTAACTCATAAAGTCTCCCTTGAGGCGATGTTTTATTCGCTTCCTTCATAACTGCTCATGTAGCGTGAAATGTTTATCTGTTTATATGTTTAATGATGGTCATATAGTTTAATATTTTTAGTTCAATTCGTTTCATCTTTATAGAACGTCAGTGGCGCGTTGGGGAGAGGCGGACTTTCAATCATGGAGGATCGGCTAGAATCTTTCTAGGGAACCCGGTTTGAATTCGTACGGATATCAAATGTTATGGTCAAACGGACGTTACCTACGTTACGTTAAGAAACCCCCCCCCCTCGCCCCCCTGCCATTTTATCACGCCCTCAACGTAGCAGTAGGCCTGGCAGCAGTATACGTACACACGGCGATACATCAAGCTATATACAAAAAGCTGGCTGCGCAACGTTATACGTTATTCATTCGCCTATGCGCGGCCAGCTTATACTGTTTGTTTTCTATAGCTTCATGAGTCGCCTTGTGTACACACACGTACGTGTTGTGTTATGTTTATGTTATGATTAAAGTGTCGAGGGTGTGGAATATTGGAAAGAAACCTTTATCTCGCACTTTTTATAAATTACACTGACGATAATGACCTCCTAAAGTGAATAATACCTATTTTAATATCTATGGATGATTATTTATATCTTACGATCTAAAGTTGCCTTTACCTTTCTGGAAACAGCTAAACATAACTTAAGAACTGAGTCTAGGAAAAAAACGTTTTACTCAATACAAAGTAAAACGACCTTACACATTGTGCATAGTTTCTGCATTTAGGGAAATTAATTTATTCAAAACAAATAGTAATAACCTTAAACATTTTCACGGACAGTGGTTCTAGGATTGACAACAACCATAGTTCCTTTGATTCACAATTTAAACAAGGAAGACTACACAGCTTAAACGATGCTTCTTCTCAAAATTACTTCCGTATAAAATTGTATGAGATGTGTTTGCTATTATCACCACTTTTCTATTTATTGTACCTTACATCATCATTGTCTTGCCCATTTCCCATTATTTGGGGTCGGCGCAATATGTCATCCTCTTCCATTCATCTCTCTTAGCCGTCGCTTACCTCCATTGATTGTCTATTTAATACATATACATAAATGTTCAACACCAATAAAGGTTGTAAGCTTAAATTAGTTACATATTTCAAGGGGTGGTTCAGATTATCAAACTGGACGACTTTCACTATTTCCAACATCGAAATTGTAAAAAAAGATGTTGTGTTGATGTGTTCTCATGATACTGAATCACTTTTCTCGAGGATAAAAAAAAATGTTTTTATCTGCCCTACTAAATAACGTACTACAAACGTACAATACTATAAACGTTTGTATTAAAAGTAACATTTTCGTTCGTCTTCATTCATAACCTGTTTTATTTTCGCATTTAATTAACGTATTATTTTACCACGAAACTTGTCAGGCGTCACTGAACAAGTAGTACGATCAGTCAATCGTCCAACAGTGATTCAATGACCTTAAATCTGGAGGCAGGGTAGTGCCTCCGCCAAGACGAGACAAAAAAGCCGCGCACTACAATACCTTTTCTCGAAGAGATTCGGCGTATTTTGGAGCGCTCATTTATCGATTTGTTTAAAAATAGTCGAATTGTCTATCTCATCTCTTATCCTCACGTAAACTGCATCAAGCTTAACATTGCATTTTGGAACCTTATCTCGGAGCCATTAGAGTTGAAATTATACTTCTAATTGAGCTGTTGATTGTACTTTTAAAGAAGGTCAAGTTCGTTTTACAAGATTTAATTGATTACATAAACTTTGAATAACTCAATATGTGCCAACTTCACCAGGCCCTTTCAAGTTAAGATGCGTTATGTCACAGAACCATAGAACCAAAGTCACGCCATCACCACGCCATTGGCCAAAGAAATAAAGTTTAAATTTCGAATGCATTGATATATTTTCGCACACTGTCATCGTGACAATGACTGTCATTACATTCATAACAGAGCAATAAAGCGTTATGAAGGCTTTTGGCGTCCTCCTACGGCGGTAGTCAATCATTTTGACACCCACCGAATCTGTTACAACCAATCAAATGTGACCTTTGACTTACGGTGCTTTTTCTCTTTCAATTAACTAAATCTTAATTTGCGGGTTCACGTTAAATTGGTATTTGTATTACGAGCTGTGTGAAAAAGCATGGGAGTAGTATTTCCGATATGCGATAACATTTTCATTGAAATTGTCTTGTCATCGTGTATCGTATTGAAGAGGTTTTTCAATCAGCTATAGAGGCTTGCTGATTGCCAAGTGTGCGTCGGACGTAACTAGGGTTCACTACCTACGACAGTTGTAATTATATACATTAATAACTTAGACAATTTTCAGCGAATCTTGCTGTAACGTTTTATCATATCAACCGTAGAACAGCAAAATGTTCCCTACGACTCAACATAAGGTACTATTCCGAAGCCGACTGCAGACTGTATCCAGCAAGTGCAGTCTATACTACAATATCTGTAGAAATATTTTAAACTAGAGTTAACCCGCGACTTCGTCCACATAAATTATATACCCGATTTTAAGTCAGATTATAAGCTATCAAACAAAAAAGATTCATCAAAATCGGTTTATTAGTTTTTACATGATGCTTGATCAAACAAACAGATACCTATTATATAAAATTATTTTGTTATATTAAGTATGTATGTATTTATGTATTTATTTATACTTTGTGTTAATTATAATATTATGTGGCAACTAGTACACCGCCATAGAATTTATCTCATGTAAGACTTCTTCCATCCACTGGTTGCGTGGAAGAAATCACTTTTAGTGATAAGGCCGTCTTTTGTACCCTTCTTGTTCATATTGTTGTTGTTTTTTTTGTTTATTTTGGTGTGCAAATAAAGAATATTTATCTTATCTTAACAGACAGACAAAAAATTCAAAAATTGCTGACATGGAATCAGGGACACCTAAAAACCATATCGTAACTTTTTTTTGTTAATATCTTCAATGTACATGACACTTAACTTACACAACCACAACACTTAACCTAACAGGCACTTCTGTACAGTTTTATAATATACAATATAATAATATAATAATATAAAATAGTTTTAAATATAGGTAATATGTAGATGACACGATTGTATCAAGACCTCCGCGTCTAAGTACCTAGTAGATAAAGTTGTATTACGTTATGCAATGCAACCTGCCCTCCAAATAATTTCTACTCTACTCGTGGAAAGTATCGCCTGATTCAATTAATTAAATATAGGTGTTACTGCCGACTGAAGATGCAGTTAGCAGTCGCCTTCGGAATATTTCCAATAGACTAGCTGCCGGACTCTGGAAAACAACGGCGCCTTGTACGTTACATATAGGGTTATTTGTCTTTCGCTGATTAAAAATGCACCTAGGACCATCTATTATCTGTGTTTGTCTTATGGTACATTTCTTAATCTATGTTTCCTACGAAACGTTTAATTTTCTGTGTCAGTCAACCTTTATTTTTTTATATAAGATCTGCGTATAATTATTTGATGAAATGGAACATTCCAGTGTGTTGATTCATTAAAATGATATTAAAGCAATAACTTATGTGCAATTACATGTTAATCCAAAATGTTCTAATAAATATCTTAGATTAGTACAAATATTGCGTACGGCCGCTTCGTTGCCGGTTGACCTGGTGACATCAGGCAGGAGTTCTGATTCATGGCGTAATTAAACGAGAACGAAACCGCACCGTGATAATTTAATTAAATATTACATCATCACGTTTTGAAGTCCCTATTAGTAGGCTGGCTGTGGGCTGATCTCGATTAACAAAGCTTACTAAGACTACAAAAAGTTTTAGAAATACAAGGTGTAAAATTAAATGAGTTACTTTAGTTGCTACAGACCATCAAACTGAATAACTTTCACTACGGCGCCAACTTCGAAATCGTGAAAAAAATTGTGGTTGCTCCATAGAAAATAGAGTAAAGTCAATGGCCACTTGACCCAAATGTATTTTCATGTAATTGTAGAGTACAATGTTGGTCCTATGTCTCATTAATTCCCTATTCAGCCAGATGGCCTGAAGCAGCTTTTAATTTTACAACCAGTAGATATATTGCCTAGGTTCTTACTTTATGTAAAATGTTACCTTGTACAATTTTTTTCTTGCTTTATTTACATGTTTGAAACCAATAATGGATTTAAATCAAATCAATTACATTTATAACTAAGTAGAAATAAACATAAACTTCCGTATTCAACCATCATTATTATGATGAATAAATTACAATAAAAAACATTACCGACTCACATCAATAGGCATGCCAATGAATCTACAAATAATCTTGATCCTCAATTGAATAGACGTGTCGCAATGATCTCCAAAACTGAAAAGCCACGGCCGAATACCATCAAGATTGCTTTCAATAAATGATTTATCTTAAGACTATAGAGTTTTTAATCGAATAAACAAGATCATCGTTTTGATGTCGTATCGACCTTCTAGTTAACAGCTCATACAGAGGCTCATTGTATAATAATATACAAACATACATTATACCAGTAGGCTAATTTTGAAACTATAGTCAGAGCTCTTACTATACAAACATAATGTATACAATGGTATACCAACGTAAAGCAACGCCTTCAATCACGACAAAAGTGAATTTGGTTCACGACACATCATAATGACATTCAAAACTGTCCTCCCATTTAATGCTCACCCGTTTATTTGGGGACATTATAATGAGACAGTGACAATCACTGCAACGCCTACCTTTTGCTTTATGTTAATGCTAACAATAACAATGTCGGTTTGAAGTAGTTGGGAATGAAGTTTATTAAATCTATTTAAAGCAAATTAGTGCCACGCGTTTGTTGGAGTTGCGTAGAGGTAGTTAAGAAATAAAGCAACCTGCTACTTTGTTTTTCTATAGCTAAATAACATTTTTGGTTTACTCGATCAACAACAAGAATCGAGTTATTTCAGAAATGAAAGATGTTTGTTGATTCATATCTTCTTTACACAATATCTCGAGACAGAAGCCTTATAACGATTTAGTTTCTTTAAGAGTTTTATTCCATTGGACAAGACCTATCCACCTCACTGGATTTATTTAAAAAAAATCATTTTTTTGAACCCCCTTTTAGATGTAAGGGTGTCGAAAAAAAATATTTTCTTTATAACTACCTCAATTCTGTTTTTGGGTTACTGTTATCTACCCTCATACCAAATATTGATTCTATAGGTGCAAAAATGAGCGAGTAATCGAGGTGGGGTATACAGACGGACAGATAGAATGCACAAAAATATAAGGGTTCCTTGTTTGACTACGGAACCCTAAAAAATGGCTGTGCCATAAAAAATGTTCATAGCTACTCGACCCAAATGTATGGTATACAGATGATTTTATTTTAGTAATTTCAATATTGGCCCCATAGTGGTGGGAGCTGTTTAGTTTGACAGTCTGAAGCACACCCTGAAGTATGTAGGTAACGCATTTAAAACCCTGTATACTAAGTTTGCCGTGTGGTGTCGGCTAAGAATAGCACCATCCCATTTCCTCCCGTGGGTGTCGTAAAAGGCGACTAAGGGATCTACCGGAGGATGGGCAGCAGCATCCTCTGAGTACACACATTCAATCCAACTGCGATCGCCAACCCGCCTGCCAAGCGATTATGGTAAATCCCCCCATTTTGGGGATGCTTATGTCCAGCAGTGGACGTCTGTCGGCTGATATGATGATACTAAGTTTACCAAGCCGCATTGGGCACGCGCTTTGACTATTTATTATAAGGACTAGCCTTGCGGTAGCATGTCCCCTCTGCAACGGTATAATATCATTTAATCATGTGCATGTACATTCAATTTTATACCTTATCACTAAACGAGACATCCTATAATTGCGAAACAATAATTTCGAACTTAGAACGTTTGGGGTTCACGCGAGACTACTGTTCATGATTTTTAACGTTCAAAATTAGAATCTAAAGTTATGGGAATAAAATCCAAAGTTGCGGATTTCATGTTACCTCGCCCCCCGCAAAAAGTGGCAGAAATGTTTGTTAGTAGAATTACACGCGTAACTAGTCATTATATAAGTAGTCAAAGGGCACGCGTGGTGGACTAATGCCCATACACCCTCTCTGAGGGTAGGCCAGTGCCCTGCAGTGGGACGTATATAGGCTGATGATGATGATGCTAAGTTTAGTTTTTCTACACGCTCTACTGGCAAAAAAAACGTCCTTTGTGAAAATTGTATACTACGTTTTATGTAAATAATATTGATTACCTTGCCAATACTTCCGTGGTTCCAGTTGCATAATGGTACCTTAGTTATTCTAATTTAAATTTTCAATGCTTCACAGATCTCCGATATAATCCTAACGTATTATACAGTGTCCTTCTTAAGGTAGTTGCAGAGGGGTCAAGTTTATACAAAACTTAGACGCACAATACGCGTAGACGGGATTAATCTTGTATATTTTTAGTGTGTTGATATACAATACATACATACTAATACACACAATACAATCTAAAAGTAAAAACATATTTTTCCAACATTAACCACAGAACGAAAGCAAAACAAAATTAAACAGAACAAACGTTCAAAGTTACATTTACATAAGTAACTTTATATATATGGAAAAATAGTTTAGAAAATCTAGATGCCGCTTCGCAAATAACATTTGCAATTTATAAAATAATTACGAAGATATAAAGCTTTGAAATTTTTCATACAAAATTTTAAAAGCTTTATATCTTCGTAATTATATTATAAATTGCAAATGTTATTTGTGAGGCGGCAACTAGATTTTCTAAACTATTTTTCCATATATAAAATATTACTTTTATTAATTCCGTCTACGCGTATTGTGCGTCAAACTTTTGTATGGACTGAAACCACCTTAATATGCTAACGGTTTTATAAGGGAATGATCAATCTATCAAAATGAACAACTTTCCTATGAGAATAGCCGGCGCAGTTGGGTAAAAACATCGAAATCGCGAAAAATTGCTGTCCCATACATTTGTATCGAGTAAGATTGCAGTTTATCCCATCAAACTAAACAACTTTATTTATGGAGAAAACAACGAAACAACGGAAAAACAAATCTGCTGTTCCCTACAAAATTGCAAACCAAACCAGACCCAAATGTATGGAACAGCAGATTATTTCTTTCGCAATTTCAAATTTGGTCCCATAGTTCAGTTTGGTGGCATATTTAGATAACTATGACCCTAGATAACTATTGGTTAAGAGACTACTTGGTATATCTGCTTAGAAATATGACCTATGTCAAAATCACCGTGAACGCCAAAGGCAATTGCCTGTCATTATTTACTAAAATCAATTTGATAATACTTGACATAATGATGGACCGTCACCTCGTTCGTCTTCATATTCTAACAAGCCACAGCAATCTTGCTAAACATGGCTAAACCATGGGCTAAAATTAGCTTATTATAATCCTATTATCCTATTTACCGCTAAATTACGACAGCGTCTCTAGCATGCTACGTGCAAAACAGCAGTTTCTCGATATTTTACTGGATCGATGACGCTGCGTCAATTTTTGCCTATCGTGTCCCTCAAACACAACATCAGTAACAAGTATTTTATGATCACAATTAAGTGAAGTCAAAGTCAACATAATTTTTTATTCAACTTGAACTAGAACTTCACTTTGAAGCTACCACCGCTACGAAACGTGTTGTCGCTGTAGAGAAGATGCGACCTGAAACTCTACAAAATACGTAACACTTCTTTATAACTATGACAGCATACATTGTTAGGCTAATTAAAAGGTTAAAGCTATGGTTATGAACACATTTATGGTACAGTATACTGAGTCCTTCTCGATATATGATATACCATCATACTGAACGAGTTTCTTTATGGGACTAACAAACAAATTGCAAAAAACAAAAATCGGCTATTGCGTACTAATTATGGAACAGCTGATTTTTTTTTCGCGATTTCGATGTTAGTCCCATACATCTCTATAGATGATCAGAGTAAAGGGCTGATCATTCCCTTAAAAATCCGTGAGCATAATTAAGAAAGATCTTATAAGCATTTTATTAAATAATTAATACTTTATATAGATATACTTTACACGTTATTCTATTGAAGCTAGTGACACTCAGACTCAAGTGTTTTAGTTATTTCGCCTCTTCTATGCAATTTTTAAATACCGATACAATCCTACAAATGTTTTGTCATGCGCTCATGCTAGGAGTGCAGTTACTTCATGCCTCATTCCATTTCGTTTAATTCAGGGCATGTCTTGGGGCAAATGTTAGCAACCTCTTATATGGAATAAAAATATTTGGAACGAAATCATGAGTTGATTACAAACGCTCTTTTTAAGATTCGAGACACAAAAGGACAAAGATCGAAGTCAGTTGATTGCGTCGTTAACGTTAGTGAATAATAAAGTGCAATTACAATTTTATTTTGTCAGTTAAAAAATAAAGGGGTCCGAGATTTTTAGGCAAAACAGAGGTTAAAGCGACACACGTCACTTCAAAACGTCAAATTTAAGTGAGATGGCGGTTATCTCCATAGTATCTTCATAGATATCCAATAGAGGATTGAGCTGTGCCAAATTATCTTTCTCTCGCTTTAATCAAAAATAATCCATAGCCCAAACACATAAAAACTATTTGACACGCATAAAGTTGACCACGCTAGAAGAAGAAAGCAATCGTTGTCCGCGGTGTCTCATTCTAACAGTGTACTGGTGTTGCCATTTGCTAATGTTATGATTTCAGCCAAATTGGTAAGATCAAATGAAGCAAAAATGTATCAAATCTTTTTAAATTATTTGTGTGTTGAATAGCCGTGGTAGTAAAAAAGAAAAAATTTGACAACCCAATCTGCTATTTTATTTGAAATTGCCGCCAGCCGTCAAATTAATTTTTACTATTTTTTATCCACATTTTTATGTTAAAATGGTTCGTATTTGCTTAATCGACGGCTGCAAAAGCGAATATTATCCAGATTGTGGCTTATCGTATCACAGATTTGTATTTTTAATATGTTTTAGTGTTGAAAATATTAAAGTAGTTAGGGTAACAACAAACATAGAAGATAAGCTTCGCAAGCAAACAAAAGTTCAAAATTAAAATTGCTGCATAATACCTAAATTATGATAAAAAGTACGAAGATAAAACATAATAGGTAGGTATGATATGATAATGCTGGCGGTGCACTAACGTACACACGAACACAACAAATTTTACTTAGATTTTTACTTTGAACAATAGCGTCGATGGCGCGACACTAGGACACTCAATCGTGAGGGTCCGGGTTCGAATCCGCACGGACAACATAACATGATAATTATGTTCCTACCAATGACTTTTTCTAACTTGTGTATACGTAATACCGACTGCTCTCAAACGGTGAAGAAAAACATCGTGAGGAATCCCGCATACGCTGAAATAAAAATTCTCATGCTTATGTGAAGTCTATCAATCCGCATTGGGCACGCGTGGTGGACTAACGCCCATGAAACCTCCCTGAGAGTAGGCCTGTGCCTGGAAGTGGGACGTACGTCGTACTTAGGTTAATGATGATGATTTTCAGTGGCAAAACGACTGCACAAATAGCAAAAATTTTTAAAAGTCCTAAAACCATAATCGCATTGCCACCCTACTAAGGATAGGGACACGACGGCCAACAACTTCTATCCCGTTTTGCCCAAAATTCCGAGAAGAGCTCTCTCCAGGTGTACGTAGTACTTACTATCTCTATGAGTATCTTACTAAAATTTGACGTTTAGAAGTGACCTGTGATGAAACTGTAGTGATTCCATTCTCTTTGCTTTGATGGACCTGTGTTGCTCTCTTGTTATGTTGTGCTGTCCTCTCATGTAACAGGGGCTGCTGATCATTTTGCAATTATTATGTCTTATTAATATTAATTCTTCCCATTACGTGATACTTTAGAACGCTATGCCACTTTTTGTTCATCTATATGTCCCCAATTTAAATATTTGAGTATCATTGTCAGACGCGATTTGAAAAAAAAAATCAATCGGGTCTGTCATCCTTCATACAAACATTTTCAAACCTTTTTCCTAAATGAAAAATGATTTAGTTTCTTCTTCTTCTATCGTGTCAGGATGAGCTATATCGCATGACATTCACTCATGATGTAGTGAGAGGATTAGTCTGAAACCATTCCAATACATCTTAGGCACTGAGCAATCGATGGGTTTTTGATCCACCGATCAGAAATGACCGTTGAGCCTCTGTGGGTACTAGATACTCTTTCTTATACTGTGGTATTGTCTTCTCCTTCGGGTTCCTCTCCATTAATGGAGGTTGGTAGTCAGGTCTGCTCTGCTCTGTGTATTATAAGACAGACTTTTGATCTGCCGTGTGCGTTTCATCCTAGAGTAACACGGTGTCTATTTTTACGAATATAATGTGTTAGGCGGACAAAATGTCCTTCGTCTACTCAGTGCCTTAAGGTATATTTATTTGAATCTCAGTGCTTTAAGGTACAATCAGGCTTAAGCACGGTCATTTTTCATCCAAACTGTACTATCGAAAGAATCTATTATGCAAAACTTAGTCCAATCTTCTATCATAAACATACAATATTCTGACAAGGCTTAATTTCAAAACACCTCGTTACTCATAATTTCCCTATAAAACTTTGCAATTTGAAAGCAACTGTCGATATTAGAATCCAACCGTAGAACCACTATCCCGTCAGTTGATAACAATAATCATCGGCATATCTCGCCATAGACATCTGAACGTGGACATTTCGCAGATTGAATAATGATAGACAATAACGGTAGTAGCACGGTAGTAGGTAGGTTGTCGAAGTAGGTTGTTTAACGAAATATCTCATAATAGAGCAATAAGAGCGCTGTTCTGCGCTACTATTGATTAACAAATCACGTCACGCAAATTTTAAGGTTGGTTTAAATGTATTCAGTGATAGCTCTGTCTCTCACACTGCTCATACTAATGACAGTGACAGCATCATATTTTAAAATTTTTAAGCCTCAATCATGACATGTGACACAGGTCACATTATGAGAAATGATACTTACCAAATTCTCTTGATTGTTCAAAGATTGTTCTGCAGGGAACAATTTTGGAAAGACGAATGCCTAATAGAAGAAGAACGTCCTGGCATAAAAAACTATGCAAATGCATTGATATGAACACCACCTCACTGTTCAGGGCTGCAGTCTCCAGAGTCCGAAAAGCTCTAATGATAGCCAACCTCCGATGGGAGATGGCACCACAAGAAGAAGAAAAAGGTGAAGATGCGTCAATACTTTTTGGTGCAAGCCAGCCTAAATAAGTAATTGTATACAGTAGGGTGATTGTATTCATGATACTGAATAGTTTTCCACAACCTATAGGGATATAGGAACTTCTGAGAAATAAGCAAAAAAATGTGGACTTGTCAAAATAAATGCATTAAGCTGATTGAGCTTTTGTAACTGTTTTTTTAGTGTTTTTTTGTCTACACTTACATTATAGGCTATTTCAAATGAAAGCAAAAACAAAAATGTGTACAAAATTGACAACTGAACAAAATTTGACATGCAACTTGTTGAAATTTGTCAAAAATAAAAGGAACGAGATTTTTTTTAAATACTCGTAATTATTTCAATAATATAAATATATTTTAAATATTCCAATGAAAACGAGAAAGAAAAGTCGCAAACTTTGCTATGTAAGCTTTCTTGATTCACGCGGTAGTCTATAAGTTCAGTAATAAGCTTGTTTGTAAATGTGCACTTGCATGCGCTGTTCGAGCATAAAACACTGAGCAATTAGTTCCTAATAACAGTAGCTCAAAGGCTTGCTTAAGTTCTAGTTCCTGGATGAATAAATCAGCACGTACTGCATTAAAAGTGCATAGCATTTCATTGAGCAATTTTATCATTTAAAATGAAAAAATGTTTTGAATTTTACCAATAAATACACCGAGATGAGCACAAAAGAGATTGAATTTAATAATAAAAAAATTATGATACCTACAAAGAGATTTTACTAACCCATTGTTTAAAAAGTTCTTATGTAAAAAAACTGGCGGGTAACTTTAAAAAGAATAAATAAGCCATAAGATTTTAAAATTAATAAAATGTGTTTTTGCTTCCCTATTACTTTTTTCATGATTAATCGCCAGTGTTAAATTCTGGTAGCATGATCTCGTTGCTGTCTTTATTAGGTACGAGCGTTAACCCGCAACTTTGTACGCATAAATTATATACCAGATTTTAAGTCAGATCATAAGCTATCAAACAAAAAAGTTTCATCAAAATCGGTTCAGTACTTTTTACGTGATACTTGTTCAAACAAACAAACACCCAAACAAACACACAAACAAACAAACAGACAGATAAAAAATCCAAAAATTGGTGATATGGCATCAGGGATACCTAAAAATCATATCGTAACTTTTTTTTTGTTAATATCTTCAATGTACAGACAAACTTTCTGCTACGGTTTTATAATAGTTTAGATTTGTTTTTTTTACGTTTTAGTCTTTTAATGTCAATGGCATGCATTTTACTCTCAAAAGTCATAACACTTTTAATATGTACCTAGGCATAATATTTTTTATATTTTTTCAGAAAAAACGAACATGACAAAGATTCGAGCATAAAAACAAAAGCAGGTAATTTATCTTCGCTACTCTTACGATTAAGTATGTAAATAGATTAATTAAATCTCTCGTAACAACCTTTAAGATTGCATCACAATCAACAATTCTCAAGCAGTTTTCCAATTAACCAGATACAGTAAAAAGGATCGAAGACAGACTAACTTCTGTTCAGACTTCTAATAAAGGTCAAACACATTCTGCCAGTAATACCATTGGTAACAAAAGTAGACTAATATGAAGGGAGTTTGTTGATTTTAGTAGGTATACTAGATTACCCACGACTTCGTCTGCACAAATTATTATACCACATTTTAAGTCCAATCATAAGCTATCAAACAAAAATGTTTCATCAAAATCGGTTCAGTAGTTTTTGCGTGATGCTCGAACAAACAAAAAAACAGATACTAAATTCAAATTTTTTACCAGTTTTGGAAGCGAAACAATTGGGCAATGTCTTTTGACCCAGGAGTGCTCATGGTCCAAATATAGTGTCACGAAGAAAAATAAGCATTTTGCTTTGACTTTGCTCAATAGCTCAATACATTTTGCAAAATATTTACAGAAATGACTCGCTGAAACACACTTGGATTCAATGTCAGTGCAAGAAATATCAAAATTTTTTAATACAAGGTGAAATCATTGGCATTATTTTAAACGAGCGTTAACCCGCGACTTCGTCCGCACAAATTATATACCAGATTTTAAGTCAGATCATAAGCTATCAAACAAAAAAAGTTTCATCAAAATCGGTTCAGTAGTTTTTGCGTGATACTCGTTTAAACAAACAAACAAACACACAAACAAACAGACAGACAAAAAATCCAAAAATTGGTGAAATGAAATCAGGGACACTTAAAAACCATATCGTCACTTTTTTTTTGTTAATATCTTCAATGTACAGACAAACTTCCTGTTACAGTTTTATAATAGTATAGACTAAGAGTCTACCCATTAAACTCAACAACTTTTACTATGGGAGCAAACCGACCGTGGCAAAAAAATTCTCCAGTTCCATACTAAACTGCAACGTCTACACGACCAGCAGATTTTTTTTTTGCTACGATGTTAAAAGTTGTTCAGTTTGATCTCTTAGTTTAAAATGGTGCCAATGCTATCAAAGTCACCCTGTATATTTTCCCGTTTGTACCTACAGATGCTTAGACTGTTGTTGATTTCGCCACGTGAATAAGTAGTTAGATCTACTCCAACTAGTACTCGGATCATCGGTGTTGTAAGCAGAATCGTGACTTATTATGAAGTAGCCGTATAATCATAAGCAAAGTTATCACGTTCCTAATAAAAAGTTACCATTTTGATCATATTATCGACACCAAGGAATACTATAATAAACAATCGACGAAATTGTGTGTTAGATTTTGCAAACTTTGATTTATGCAATTTGAGGGCGTTGGAAGCTTTTGTTGGCGCCATTTCAAGATAATTCTATTTATTTATGCTCGAAATGTGATAAAAAGCATTAAAGAACACACGACGCTCACGCTTATATGCTCACGACTATACTCCCCGAGGAGGTAACCAGAGATATTCTGAAACCTCAGAACATCCACGTTTCACGAGTACCGAAACTCTGTCCAGTGTGACGGGGAGTAAGCCCGTCGCCAGCTGTAATGGACAGTGGGTACAATACATGCCTCGAAATTGAAGCATTCAGGTTTCCTCACGATGTTTAAAGAACTATAATAATTAAAATTTTAATAAATTGTTTACACACAGCTGTGAGCGTGCTTAGATACAGTTTTGTGACGCGCCTTGGGAGATGCATTATTTTTTAATCCATCTATATTCTTTACTGTGTTAGGTAATACATTAATAATATTGTACATACGTATTTAAAATCAAGACCACAATCCCCTTTAAGGTGATGCTACAAATACCAACACAGGTTCAAAGATTTCCATACAAATCTTTATTAATAAAATTAATCCTAGCATTGAAACTAAATATTTAAATGGAAACCTGGCAAGGTATTGTAAGAACGTTGCTTGGCTTGCTGTGAGAGACTGAAATAATATACCCGATTTAATTAATTTTGAAGTGTGCGCGGTGTCATAGAATTTCATACAAAGAATTCTAAAATTCGATTCTTTCGACTCCTTGGGCTCGTTCGTCGGAAGGGTAGTTTGGAATAGAATAGACGTGTCAATAATGCCGATGATATAAACAAAAGCATCGTTTCAGCTTATGTTGTTGCTTTATAATCCAAACGACGCGAAGTCGACGAGGCGTGCACGCTTCCGAATGCTACAAACCTAGCGATATAGGGGTACCTACTGTGTATGGTCAGCTTTACCCTAATACCATCAAGATTCTTCGACTGTACCGATGATTAAGTTAAAAACAAGCTCTATTGCTATTGTGTATAATAATGAAGGTATCAAATTCTTCCGATTTACCTAGTTAATTTATGACGATTTACCTCATCCATCTGAACTTTATTGGAGCTTAAATCTAAGCTTTAATCTCTCTCTATTAAGAGATAATGTCGTGATTGCTTCATTTGTGTCAGTCGTTGTTTACCTTCTAGTCTAAATTACTCAACATAGAAAAGCAAACAAAAGCGGTTTCGAATTAGACCCAGGTGTCTTAAAAGGAGATTTTCAAAATTCTCAGGTTTTGGAATATTACTGTGGATCAAGATACCTCCGGGCCCCGAATTTTATATGTCATACAGTTTCTGAACATCTATTATTATTTTATTTTTTTCTTATTATAACATTATAGTACTTATTTATATAGTTCAGTCTTTTGTGATATGATTAATATCAATTTCTTTAATATACAGAGAAGAAGTTAGCAGTGACAAAGCCATTGACAGATCATTAGTTATACTAAATATTTCACAACATAGTCCCGTTGTATATAGATTTAATTTCACTGCTCATTCTTGGACTAATGTAATTTATATCATGTTTTCAATAGCACAGTTGGAACACCCATATCATGCTCGTATTGTTAGGTTTGGCGCCAGTCTGTGTTACTAAATGTTGATCTAAATTAAATTAGACATTGTTTCGTCATCGTGGCTCACAGACTTGATCCAAAATTCCTTGAGACGTTTAAAGTACATCAAAAACTTGGTATAGGTACTTTGTAGGCAACGTGGCTTATAGGTATTTATACGGCTCCGTTGGAGCGATTTTTGTGGATTGTAGTTTTCTTCTGGTGGCAAGAGTGGTTCGATGGAGAGAAAAAGTTTGTTTGCAGCACTGAGGGTTTATTATAGTGATTTTTACACCAAGGTTAGTTACACGCAAGCACCGTACCAAAATGGAAGAGAGGAAACAGAAACTACAACTTTTTTAATTACTGCATTCTATGTTATTCTATGTTGGTGTTGCCAACAGGTACACTATAATCAGTACAGTTCCATAAAAATACCATATTTTGATGGAACTTTGAGATCCATGGCGTCTTTTTCAACTGGAAACCATTGTTTACAGGCAGGTTAAATTAGCATTATAATATTCTTGAAGCCTCGGGCAATATTAGAAATAGGTAATTGACTTAGGAGAATACTGGGGCACTATTGAAAATAATTGAATTAAGGAGAATACTTAATACTCAGAATAGTAAAGGAACAATGTTTTCTGAATGTTTTTGTTCGATACCTTACTCCAATCCTCATACGAAAGAGCAAAGGCTCTGTTTTGAATTTCACTCGTTATAATTCGTACAAACACGGCATAAAACTATAAATTAATATTTTCGTATACTTATTCAATTGTGTGGAATTAGAAAAAAATACACTGTTGTTCGCCACAGTGGGCTGCAAATTGGCTTATGACAAAAAAAAAGTTTAAATATTGTTTTATTTCTTATTCCTTAAAACGAATACAGATAATTATATTACGAAGGCTTACGAGGGCTTTCGTTTCATGTGTGTCTGTATTAGATGACTATGTAGGAAATATTTCACTGCAAAGAGAGAAGACTCTTTTGAACGACCAAAGACTAGATGGATGAATTAATACAGTTTAAAAATAAAAAGTAAAAATAAAAAAAAAAATTTAAAGTAAAAATAAAAAAAAGTTTCCAGTGATATGACCGAGTACAATGGCTCCGAAGACTACGTCAGTAATAAGGCAAGGTGAACAGACGCGGAAGGCTGACCCCACCACCATAAGGGAATAATAAGCCACGAAAAGACAAAAGAGAGAGTGATTCCTCCAAAACCTTCTTTGAAGTAGCATCAGTTACTCGTTCCAGAAGAGAACTTATTTTTTAACAATTTAAATCAAACAATGGAAAGATTAGCTTTATAAAAGCACGTGATAAATTAAATAATAATATATTTCAGCATTACTATCTTAAACCCTTTACTTCTCAAAGCCGTAAATATAGGTGTTAGGAAACATGTATCAACACAAAATAACAGAGATCGGACCGTCTCACGCGCAGCCAACTCGTGAATTATCACATGATTTATTCCATGGTTGGCATAAGATGACCGCCTTGCCTACCGTATAAATGACCTCACTAGTTGAATGGTTTAATGGTTTGTGATGCGTGAATTTATAGTGTTTGTATTTTGTCCTAATTGGTAGTAGATGTAATATAAATGTAGATTTTTATTGCTGCTGGATACAAGACTGGAGGCGGTTACTAAGTTAAGCTCTCAATACGTAAACGTGATTTATCTTTAATTGATAGCTTCAAAACGTTGAATAAATTAAAAAAAAAACTATTGTACAAACTCTGGGGTCTTTCTTGATATGCCGACGGCTTAAGGGGATGACCAGACCATTACCTGAATAACATTCTCTGAGGGAACACGCGAATTCAAATCGCGAAATCATCCCTGTAAAATCTGCCAGCATATTAATTAAGACTCTTTTTAATTGGTCTACAAAATTCATCATTTGCAAAAAAGGGGTAACAATTATGTTTTTAATATTACCTGTTTAGGGTTATACATGATTAATTATGTGAAGTGTTGATTGTTATCATTCACCAAAATACTGCAACGGATTTTATCTCCTACGAGCATTAATCCGTGATTTTGTCCGCACAAATTATATACCAGATTTTAAGTCAGATCATAAGCTATCAAAAAAAAAAAGCTTCATCAAAATCGGTTCAGTAGTTTTTGCTTAATACTCGAAACAAACAAACACACAAACAAACAGACAGACAAAAAATCCAAAAATTGGTGATATGGACTCAGGGACACCTGAAAACCATATCGTAACTTTTTTTTTCTTAATCTCTTCAATGTGCAGACAAACTTTCTGCTACAGTTTTATAATAGTTTAGATTAGATTTATATCCTCTTTCTTAATGTTCTGTTTGTGAGAATGTCTAAATCACAAATCATTACGTGCAGATGATTGTATGCCGGGGAAATTGGGTATTGCATCAACTGTTAATCCTGTTCAAAAAGTGTACACGTGAACTAACTTTGAGGCAATATTCTACAAGTAAAATCATTGAAGGAACTCAAATCATGATAAAGCCAGAAAGTAATGTTTAGCTGAAATTAAAAAATCTTCATTAAAATGAAGGTTTTTAAAATGTGAGAATTACAACTTTATTATTGTTTATAGATTTCGGCTTTTTTGAGTTTGGCACTGAATACGTAATAATTTTTCCTACCATATTATAATAAAATTCGTTATAATTTACGGTTTTTGTACTTGAAGTAAACTAGATGGATGTTAGATATACCAAAATAGATTTATATTCCTTTAAAGGTATATCGTCCATCGGCTGAGATGACGATGATGATAATGAAAGGTGTCTCAGAATCGTAGCGAATGGCGTAGTCTCTGTCTACCCCCATGAGACTTATGTATGTAAAGTGCTCATTCATTTCGCTCAAATATACAATGAATATGTATAATCCGTAAAATTAATTATAATTTACTATTGTTGACACAGGGAATGGTTGTCTTAATAGAGTAGTTTTAAAAAGTGTAATTTGATTTATGTATTTAGTTTTAATCTAAGTATTTTATGCAATATAGTACTGCAAACCTATCTACTTATTATTTCTACGCCTCCAAAAGTTAATTAATAGAGCAGGACATAAAATTTACTTTTAATAGTACACTACTAGTCCAGTTTTAATGTCATGGTCCACATACCAGCCATGTCGCGCAATCAATCAGGTTTATTTACTACAGTTTAAAGATGGTAAACTTAAATATTTTGCATTTTTATTAAGACATTATGTTCATTATGCTATTAATTTTTCCCTTGATATTTGAGGTTGACGTTGGAGATGTTTACAAAAGTATGTCATACATAACATAAGACTTTTTCTTGATTTTTATAGCTCAAATCACACAGTCATGTCATTTTATCTTATTATTCTGATTGTTACTTATCTTCTATTTCAAACTCAGTAGATTTTTTGACAAAATAACTGTAAACTATATCATAAAGGAACACTGATGAATTGATGATACATGACATCAAATAATAATTGAACAAGGAAACAAAACGAACACAACAAAAAACTATTTTATCATCGTGAATTTAAATTATTACAAGGACAGTACAAAGATGACTAAGTACCTAATATGTAGTTCCACTTTAAAATACAGCTAAATTAATTTTAATAGGTTAGTAGACTTGCTTGACATTGTCTCACGACTTCAGGGCGTTTTTTGTAATGTCAAGTAGTCATTTTGAGCATAATGCTGTGGACAACCGTTTAAGTACAGAATATGGTATCGTATGAATAACAAAGACGAGCCAAGTCAACGTTTTGTTTATGACTAAAAGGTTCCGTACCCAAAATTTTTGTTAAGAGTATTATTCGTCAAGGCGCTCAAGCGCGCTGCATAAATATTTTAGTTACAATGCTAGGATTAATTTAAGATTTCTATGAAAATCTTTTAACCACCGTAGCTTTAAAACTAAATTTTTAAACGAAAATCTGACAAGGTACCGACACAGACATTGATTTCTAGATTGTATTAACAATTTTTTTAAATTTAATTACTAAATTTCCAAACTATTATTTTAGTTATAAGGGCTTGGTCAAATACCAATAGCTACCGCGACCTGAACAGATCTATTATAGCTTATTTCTAAACTAGGATGGAACTTACTTTTTTATGGAGGTCTTTATCAGGATCTTCTTAAATGTAATTTTGACAATTTGCTTGCACTCAAAAACCTGATCAAAGATAGTTTGGCTTGGCAAGCAAAGATTGATAAAAGGCATGAGTTGCTCGAATATGGAGTGTAGAACCCTAAATAAGTAGGTACACTTCGAAGGTTAACAACCTATTATGTACGCGTTTTTGTAAAATACTCTTTTGAACATCAGATAAAACAATAATGGACATAAAAGTATGTAAACCGTTTTACACCTATTTGAAAAAGACCTTTATTAACATTTTGTTTTATGATTTAAATGTCGAAATAAATCAAGATACGAAACCTGATTGGTATCTTTGTTGGTAGGTTGGTACAGTTTTTATTGCATACTAAATGTCAAATTAACATTTAGTATGTACTGCATTATTTTAGTGACATTTCGACTAGTTTTAATTTGTTATAAGGAGGAACTTATCTAAAGGGGTTTGTGTAATTTTATATGGTCCAATGGCGTCAAATTTTGTTGTTGAGGCGACCGATAATTTTGTTATTGTTTTGTAACATTACCTTAAACAATAATATATCCTACTATCCTACTTCCTACTCTTAACTATTATAAAACTGTAACAGGAAGTTTGTCTGTACATTGAAGATATTAACAAAAAAAAGTTACGATATGGTTTTTAGGTATACCTGATTCCATATCATCAATTTTTGGATTTTTTGTCTGTCTGTTTGTGTGTTTGTTTGTTTGTTTGAACGAGCATCACGAAAAAACTACTGAACCGATTTTGATGAAACTTTTTTGTTTGATAGCTTATTATCTGAGATTTTATGTGGTATATAATTTGTGCGGACGGAATCGCGGGTTAACGCTCGTAATATTATAAATGCGAAAGTTTGCCTGGATGGATGTTTGTTACTCTTGCACGCAAAAACTACTGAACGGATTTCGATGAAATTTGGCATACAGCTAGACCATTTCTGGATTAACACATAGGGTACTTTTTATACGGGTAACGCAGACGAAGTCGCGGGCAACAGCTAGTGACTAATAAAATTTGCTCGGTTTTATCGGAGCCGAGATATACAGAATGAATGTTTTTGGACGTGGCATTAGGGTAGGTACCTTAACCATTATAGCTACAAGAAAATTTTCTTAGAAGACTATTCTTAAATTTTTGCCAAATTTAGATCTGCATTCATAGATTGAAATAAAATGTACAGTTAGCAAGAAAATGGGCAATTTACATATAGACTTTTTTTGATGCCAATGGATCCAGTTTCTGATAAGGATAAAAAAACTGTATCAGACCAACCGAGGTTACAGTACGAAAAATAACAGATTCCTTACGTCTTCTTTAAGGCTCGCATTAGGACGCATATGATGGGAGTGCCACTCACTTAGCATAAAAGTAGGTAGTCGGGAGTCTCATTTTCAACGAAGCGTATGAAAACAGTTTTTTTTTGCGATTTCTGGCATTTCGAGTACTCTAACCTGAGTTTATTCATTAGAGTTTTACCATTATCTACTACCTTTACCTTTTACTATTATAAAAATTTACCATTTTCTTGCAGGTCTAAATGTCTTAAAAAGTAAAGGATAGTCTTCTTTGGTCTTGGATATTCAACCGTTTTTTTTCTGGCTTATGTTTGGTTTCAAGACCTTGGTAGCTTCAGGTTGAACACAGAACAATCTATGTGTAAATACATGGAGCAACTTTTTGCTTGAACTTGTTTTGCTCCAGTTTTTTATGCTTAAATATCATCAACTCTGTTTTTATACAAAGTCAATGTACTTATTGACAGGGACAAATCTTAAAGGTTACTTTTTGTAGCCTCTTTAACGATGACATTCTGCAATATTCATATTATGTAAACAAGGATAGTTACGGTTGTCCATAACCGAAGTGTCTACTATAAACCGACAAACAAACTAATATCTTGACTCATCATTATAATCATCATCATCATCAAATAAAAAGTATTGTTATGTATTGTATCATATCAGCCGATATATTATACGTCCACTGCTGGACATAGGATCCCCAATGATCGCCACAACGACCAGTCCAGCGGCGCCCTCATCCAACGGGTTCCCGCAATCAGGCCGACGTTCACCATCTTTCTTGTGGTTAAAAGGTTTAGTGACTTAGGAACTTGTTCAGTTAATGTGTATTAACAAACTTGCGTTTGATTGTCCTTACAGCAGTGTATAATTATAAAATACTAGCCCGCGACTTCGTCCGCAAAAATTATATACCAGATATTAAGTTAGATCAAACAAAAAAAGTTTCATGAAAATCGGTTCAGTAGTTTTCGCGTGATGCTCGATCAAACAAAGACACAAACAAACAGACAAAAAGTTTAAAAATTGGTGATATGGACTAAGGGATACCTAAAAACCATATCGTAACTTTTTTTATATTTTTTTACTTTCTTTCTTCTTGAGGTATATCAGGATCGTAGCAGGTGGCGTTCCGTTGTCTCTGCCTACCCCAGTGGGAGACAAGCGTGAGAATATGTATGTATGTATGTAACTTATTTTTTTGTTAATATCTTCAATGTACAGACAAACTTCCTGTTACAGTTTTATAATAGTTTAGATAGATTTACAAGAGCATGTAATTTACTTTTAAGTCGAACTGTTCCTACTCTTTCTACATTATTATGAAACGGTAACAGAAATGTTTCTCTGTAAATACATTAAAGATTCTTACAAAAAAAGGTTAGGATTATGATGTTTACGTGTTTCTGACTCGAAAACACCGATTTTTTTTTTGTCTGTCACAAACTACTGGACTGATTTCGATGAAGCTTTAGTTATTTATAAGTTTTTGATTCGAATTTAAAACTGATATATGAATATTTTATTTCGTTACGACAATCTTCTTCTCATTGTGTCTACTTCAAATTCTGAACAAAGTCGCTAAATAGTACCTTGCCAGAATCGGGCAACCGATACTGCACCGTCTCGCTAGCGGTCATGAGCTCCTCCTTACGACAATGATGGTCGGAGACAGTACGGGCAAAGTCGCGGTCATACAGTAGAATTTAATCGACTCTACTCATTAACACCTATAACTCTACTATATTTATCTAATCTGAGATTTTAGTGCAAGAACTAGTAACACATTAGTTATTATTTTGTTTACATTTACATCTATTGATACTTTGTATTATCAATAGATATATTCATAGTAACAAATGTAAACAAGTTTAGTTATTTAATAACAATGCAGTACAATTCCATAAAATTATTGTAAACTAGCTTTTACCCATGACTTTGGAATTGTTAATGTGTAAGTTGTATTTCAATCGAGGGCGTTAAGCATGTATGTTAATGAGAAATTTATAGATTACTAGCGTTAACCCGCAACTTTGTCCGCACAAATTGTATACCAGATTTTAAGTCAGATCATAAGCTATCAAACAAAAAAGTTTCATCAAAATCGGTTCAGTAGTTTTTGCGTGATGCTCGTTCAAACAAACAAATACACAAACAACCTGACAGACAAACAATCCAAAAATTGGTGATATGGCATCAGGGATACCTAAAAACCATATCGTAACTTTTTTTTTGTTAATATCTTCAATGTACAGACAAACTTCCTGTTACAGTTTTATAATAGTTTAGATAGCTAGAATTTTCAAATTTTGTTTCGTTATATTTGTTGGTTTATCTACGGTCAACGTTATCCCACTGGAAGATATTGACAACTCTTAGTTAGAACCCGTTAAGAGCCTACCGAGCCTATTGTATTGCTCACAATAGTATTTTTTTTATTTCTTAACAATCAAACAACATTTCCAAAAAATAAGAATGTCACATTGTAGTCCCGATTGGCTTTCAATTTATCAAAACATTACGGATTATTACGTTTAATGCTTGTAGCTATTACCGCCAAATGTGGCCACATTTGGCGGTTTTAAAGATAATAACTACAACCATTATAAAAACAGAACCGCAGTGACCCGATAAATTGAAAATCACCAATGACTACAATGACCCATTCTTGTTTTTTGGAAATATTGTTTAATTGTTAGTAGCGGGGAGCAACTGGATGAGAAAGGCCGAGGACAGAGTTTTGTGGCGAGCCTTGGGAGAGGCCTATGTTCAGCAGTGGACGATGATAGACTGATGATGATGATGATGATGTTTAATTGTTAAGAAATAAAAAAAACGATGGGGGACAGCACAATAGGCACAGTGCAGCCTTAAAATGATTAATTTAATTTTTAGGTACTGTGGTACTTTACTGAGTGTATGTTTATCGCTTCTAGTGTAAGATAAATCAGTGATATAACATTGAAAAACAAATCTCCCTGCATCTATACAAACACATCTACATTTATAACAATGGGATGTTCATTAAACGTGATTTTAGAAAAACATTGTAATTAAAAGTAACCTTCGCGGCTACTATAAATTATTACCATACTATAATTATAGTACCGATAACTATAACAATAAGTACAAAGTCAGGATGCATCTCCTTTTAAATGTATTTATATTGATGCTCATGTTTATATTCAGGTTTGTAAGGTCTCAATGCACTATCAGTTCAAACTGGTCGAATTATTTATGGATATTTATTTTTCTTCTAAATTAGTTTAATCTATTAATCTATAATTTATTATATTCTTTAGTAACATTGTCTCATAAATTTTTATTACATGCTTATTCTTATTACTCCCTTAAATTCTGGACTTTCTAGTGATCTCGTCACACCTTTAGCTGTCATTTCATACTGATGGAAAAAATTTACTAGAAGATGTAGGTAGGTAGGAGGTTGACAAGCGGGAGGGGGTGAGGTTAACATTTTTGGGAGCCAGGGAGTTACCATACTGTATGTAGTACGAGATAATCTGTCTTATACTGTAGCAAACTACTTTTCTATGCTTACTTATTTATTTATTTATGGCACATCAACAGCAACAACACATTAATAAAATTATAATTTTGGCATGCGGTATTCTAATGCATATACCGTGCGCTTAAAATCCCCCACTTTTATACATGTATAGCAAGGACACTCGAGTAAATCTAGGGTGTAATCTAAGAACTGACAGTGAATATAAACCGGTATAGCATCCCCGGTCGTCCGGTGAGGCCTTAAGGCCCGACCGGTGACTCGTCTGCCGTGAATCGAGGCTCACGGCCAGAGGCAACACGATCCTAGCTGCTCCACTTAGTGGCCTTTAATATGCTGCTATATTATTGTTAATACAAACATAATTACACATAAATGATGCATAGATTAGATACTTTGGGCGGTCCTTTCGTTTCCTCTAGATTTTCACAAGATGTTCCATTTTGTCTTACAATATTTCTTATATATTACGAGCGTTAACCCGGGACTTTGTCCGCAAAAATTATATACCAGATTTTAATAATGATAATAAGCTATCAAAAAAAAAGTTTCATCAAAATCGGTTCAGTAGTTATTGCGTGATGCTCGTTCAAACAAACAAACACACAAACAAACAGACGGACAAAAAATCCAAAAATTTGTGATATGGAATCAGGCATACCTAAAAACCATATCGTAGCTTCTTTTTTGTTAATATCTTCAATGTACAGACAAACTTCCTGCTACAGTTTTATCATAGTTTAGACGAGCATTTACGAGCATTACTTCATCCGCATAGGTTCCCGTCGTCGTAGCGATATAAAATGATATACCTGATTTATTTATTCATTTTTTTAGGCTCACCAACAGATTACATATTATAACACTCACTTTTACATCTTTAGTTAGGTATAATTCTGATACATAACCCAGTTACAGGTGGGCACAACATTCACTACCACTAGACAAAATCATCATTTAAAGGGGACAGTTACAGTATAACACACACAGTTTCTTTTTCTACGCCATATATAGAGGACACAGGACATAGAAATTTAAAGAAATTACAAATAAATAAAATAAAAATAATACTTAATAATAACAATAAAAACAAAAATAACCAAAAATGAAACAGAGTAGAACATAATTTAACAATTGACTTAAGTTTAAAGACGAAATGATCTCAGCACCTGTCCTTGTGTCCATTTTAGGTCTAATCATAAGCTTTCAAACATAAAAACCCGCGATAAGACCGCCATATTTTGTGCCTCTTGTATTTTTATTTCTGTATTTTACTGTTTATGTTTTGGTGTAAAATAAAGTATATTTGATTGATTGATTGAAAAGCGTCATCGAAATCGGACCACAAGCATGAACACGCGACCCTATGGCTAGGCGCAAACGGGCCACCGACCACAGCCACCGGTGGCTGTAGCGCGCCACCGCCACATTAAGCTTAGTGTCAGAAGCGAGCGACAGCCACCGGTGTCTGGAAACCGCCACAATTTTTAACCTTCTCGACTTATCGTTGCGCGCAGTGTGAAGATGGATTCTGACACGGAAAGGAGGCGTCGTGCTCCATGATGGTACGCGTGCGATACGTAGAAGGTCGGACGGTTAACTGCGCGGGGGGTGGAGCAGTGCGACAGTGGCGGGTGTCAGCGTTTTGTGTGTCACGTAGCGACCACTAGTGGCGAGTCGCGGACACTACTGTAGCGAGTGGCGGCCACCGGCTACACGTGTGCGGGCGCGTCTAACAAATATATGAAAAAGTGTGTTAAGTCGCGGTCGCTGGCCACCGGTGGCTGTGGTCGGTGGCCCGTTTGCGCTTAGCCTAAAATCAGGAAGCGGTGACTGGACGGTTAGCGCCTCAATGGTCCTCAATGGTGGCGGCGGCTGTGGTAATGCGGTTCCGGGCTGCGGGAGAACTCCATACATCATGGCTAGAATGGTAAGCTAACTTCAGTGATTACATTGCGTCTTGAAATTTCAATCCGTGAGACTCGCTTGTGGGGGAAGCCGAATAAATTGTGCAATTATTTGCATAATTCGCACATTTCGCTTTGGTTATCCAAAATGCAGCTGTTTCTTTGTCGGGGTCACCAGTTTAACGCAGGTTGGTAGGAGCAGCGTAGGCCGACAGGATTGGGAGTCCCGGACAGGTTTATGAAGGGCCTATGTCGAAAAAAAATTGAAGCGAAATGGGCGTGTGATAGCTTATATTACTGCCTGATGCGAGAGAAAGAGTTGGGACGGTGCGCGCGCCTGAAACGACGCAAGCGTAAAACAAACTTTATTTAATAGTGATTGTACTATTTATGTAAGTTCAATTCTGCTCTTATCAACATTTTTAAAATAACAATCCCTTTTTTTTAAATCAAGTCTCGTGTTTCTATTATTCACCGTTTAGCAGTTCCAAGCGTTTATCGATAAAGACTTCAATTATACCTATGTTCAATTGTTAGTACTTTATGATACATGACGCTTTGAAGAATCCTATTTTTTTCACATAGCCTCTTAATACGCCAGCAATGCAGTTGTAGACAGGAAAATCTTTATTAGAGGCAGTGCAGTTTATATAGTGTCGCATACGTGATATAATTACATTGACGGCCCGGCAGCACAGTCTGTAGTGAACCTGCCTGTATCGGGCTTCGGGTTCAAATCCCGTAACCTTGGGACAAATATTTATATGATGAATATTAATATTTGTACCCGAGTCATGGATGTTTGTATCTGTATATGTATTCTATATCGTTGTCTAGTCATCATAATACAAGTCCAGGTACTTTAAATGTGACTAGATAATTTGTGTGAAAATGTCCAAGATATTTATTATTATTGTTTATTATATGTCACTGTGTTAGGTGAGATACGTGTGAGATGTGACTATTGAAACTGCACTGCTTGCTTACATATCTCTTACAGCGACATTTTAAGTGCCTCACGAGTGATAACTCATGTTAGCTCCACGGTAACGATCGTGATATTATTTTATTGCACACCTGATGCAGTGTCGGCATCTATACGTTTTTAAATTACTGACAAATTGGCGTTTAGCAGTTTTTAAAATGCAATGTTTAATTGCACTTCTACTTGTGAAACATGTTTGTCTAATGTTTGTATTTAAAGTTCAATGTTTAGTTCAATATTGTGATAAATTGATTGATATACTATATCATTAGCATCCTTTTAAAAACATGAAATCTAAATGTCAATCTGCTGTCAACATTATTTCTCCCACTCTATCCCTCTTCCTGATAGAACTTATCACGAATAGTAACTTTTAGTATAACACCCGCAAATCCATACCAGAGGAAAAAATATATGACCATTAGAAAAAAAAAAGACCATAACATCTTTTTTCCTCCGGGATCGATTTCCGGGTGCTATAGTCAAAGTTAATAGACTGACGGGTTTTTAAGAGGATGATCAAGCCATCAAACTGCACAACATTCTTTATGGGAACAATGTCGAAATTGCGAAGTTGTCCCATTGGATCGAGTAGAATGACAGTTTTGTATGACTAGGTATACAGGGTGTTACAAAAGTAAAAATAAAAATTTGAAACATTAAAGAGGGTTGTTTAGACCATCAAACTGAACAACTTTCACTATGGTACCAACATCGAAATCGCGAAAAGAAAAATCAGTTGTCCCATACACTTAGCTCGAGTAGATTTGTAGTTTAGTATGGAACAGCCGATTTTCTTTTCGCGATTTCGATATTTGTCCTATAGTAAAAGTTGTTCAGATTGATGGTCTAAAGCACCCTCTTAAAAGTTTCAAATTTTTATTTGAAATTAAACCCCTTAAATGTTTATTTGTTTTTATGTAGCCTGAGTTCGCCCCACTCTTATAAAGGTATAAGAGTGGAGTGAACTCAGGCTAGACATATTATTAGTCACTGTAAAAAAATTTTATTCTTCCGTTTTGAACAAATCCATGACCCGGATTTTGAGAGCATTGTAGAGACACTTCTATCGATAAGTACCCATTAACGTTTTTAAATGGCAATGCCACTTATTCATACAGCATAAAGATCCTTAACTACATCCTATTGTAATTTAACTATCAATAAAAATATAGTTATTAAGAAAAATTAAACCTTTAATTCATATCATGTTCACGTTTGCAACAAAATTATTATATTCCTAGAACTGTGTTACAAACCAATGTTTTACGTCCGGTTTTAATTTAAAATGACTCAAAAAGATATTTAAAAAGTTGGTTTCAGATGTATACTTCATTCCATATAAGAGTGAAAAGATTTCCCGATTCCTATTTAGCTTTTTACTGTTGCGTTTTACAAGAAGAATACCTGGAGTGGAGACCCATAGAAACCACGTGGGGTAGACCGCCCACCGGACAGATCACAGAACATTATAAGAGGGGTTAGAAGTGCAAATTATGCATGGAGCGTGTCGCCACAGGTTATACAATGATTTGCCTAACACCATAAGGTGCGCGGCGTGATACAAGCGAGAGGGCATGAGTAATTGTACCAGCGTGAGCAGGAAGACAAGTGGCGACAGCCGTCTCCCAAGCAAAAGCGCTACTTTGCATTTCTAAACCCTCTTATAATGTTCTGTGGGACAGATGTTCAATGATATTAGGAGACACGCGGGTCCTAACTGGATGAAGAGGGCAAGGGACAAAGTATCATTTAGAAATATGGAGGAGGCCTATGTCCGAAGACGGACCGATCAAGGGCTGTGATGGACAGATGAATGAATTTGCTTTCTACCAAATTCTGATTAGGAAATATAATTTATCTATAAGACATAATATTATTCTTATTGGACGTTGAAGGTGGTTTAAGAATAAGTAAGAGTAAGTGTTCCAAATAGCTGTTTCTGTAATTCAAAAGCCTTACAATTACGTTGCTATTTTGAAGTATGGAATATTGATAATATTTTGAACCATCGTGTCTTACTCCCACTCCTTCTAAATTATTTCACGAGAGAGATTTTGTTGTTGATGAATAAGTTGTTAACACACTAGGTATTTAATGAATTAGCGATTTTGCAGAGAAAGCGCAATGCGGTAGCAACAAGCTACCACGATTCAAGCGATAAATATATCGCGGCAAGATCATGACGCTATCGCGGCAGCTTTTTGAATCGCGGTCATCTCGCGGTTCGTATATCGCAAGCTCGCCGGGAGCGTGTTACGAATTAGAAAATCTTGAAACAGGCTAAAAGCTTTAATGTAGTTGTGTAAGACAACAGTATTGTTTTTCTTAATTATGCTGATGGTGTTTCTGAAGGGATGATCAAACCATCAAACTGAACAATTTTCTCTATGGAACCAAAATCGAAATCGCGATTAATAAATCAACAATTCTATACAAATGCAATCCAACTGGACCCAAATGTAGGTGTGAGACAGCAGATTTTTTGTTTTGCTATTTCAAAGATGGACCCGTAGAGAAAGTAGTTCAGTTTCATGGTCTGATCATCATCTTATAAAAATTTCAGCGTATTAAGTTGTACCATGTAGGTATATTGTTTTGCGACCCTTTGGGACCCTGTAACGTGTACAGATGTTGTACCCAATGTCAAAGTCAGTAATCTCAAGGGAAGATTATGCCCTACTTTAGAAACAGCTGTGTTACCTTTAGATTTTATGCTCTCCATAACACCGTTAATCGTAAATGGAAATGTTATGATATGACAAGGCAACAACTATATGGAATTATAATAATGTACATTGAAACGAAGAACTATGACATTGTTATTGATAACTCAATATAGGTACGTAGTTGTAGTATTGAGTATGAACGATTTAGTTAACTGATAAATTTGGCTTAGCAGTTTTGATGTTCATTTGCTATAATTTCCATAATACCTATCGCATATGGATTTATATAAATACCGGATCCATTTTAAAACCCTAAACATAAAATTAATTTTATCAATGCTTGTACTTTAACTATGAATTCTATTCCTAAAATTGAACAACTTTCACTATGACGCCTTTGAAATTTGGAAAAATAATCATGGTTAAACTTTCCAAAAAAACTAAAAATGTATCCTATAAGTATGCTAAATCGACAACTTATCACATATTACTTGGTAATTAAAGAAACGTTTTTAGATAGATTAAATTTTTGAGTTTAATTAATTGTTTGTATATGTTATCTCAATAACTAGCCAATAATACGTCACACGTCATTGTCGCTCGTCGGAAGCGTTGGGAGGCAATCTTTAAAAGTCAAGGTTTAAGATACTGGACCAATGTAAACTTGTGTTATTTAAGAGACGACTGACGATGCGGGAGCTCCTTTCGAAAAGTTACATTTTTCTTCTAAAGGACACTTGCGTAGGGAAAAGATGAAGTCTGAAAATCGTGTTTCAACTTTAATGTAGAACAGTAGCTCAAATTACCTGCACTAAGGTCTTGTCATAGCATTGAATGAATTAATAACATTATTTCAAATTCTTCAACGTCCAAAATTTGCTGAATAATAATCTTTCTAATAGATACATTATATTTCCTAATCAGAATTATGCAGAAAGCTAAATCCATTCATCTATTCATCACAGTCTAGATCACAGTCCTTGATCGGTCCGTCTTCGGACATAGGCCTCCTCCATATTTCTCCATGATGCTTTGTCCCTCGCCCTCTGTACCCAGTTGGGACTCGCGTGTCTCCTGATATAATTGAACATCTGTCTGGTGGGCAGCCTCTACCCCACGTGGTTTCTATGGGTCTCCACTCCATGTATTCTTCTTGTTCAACGCAACAATAGAAAGCTAAATAGGAATCAGAAAATCTTTTCACCCTTATAATGGAATGAATTATCTGAAACCAACTTTTTAAATATCTTTTTGAGTCATTTTAATTTAAATTACGTACGTACTTAATCCTATTCTTTACTCTTACACACCTTTAATACCACAGAGAACTACAAGACTGCGTAACTAATACTCATTGTGGCTAACGATTAAAGTCTACTGGAAATCCCGTTCCATAAGATTCAGAGGAGGTGAGGACGAAACAGTACACTCGTGCTTAGGAGCACCTTGTATGTATCGCTTTTCATTCAAGAGGCCGTCCAAGGGGTCGTTGACCCCTTCCAATACCTTCCACCATCTGGAAGGTCGGCATTTTATCCAGGCTTCCTGAAAGTCCCTTCTTCACGTCCCACAAATTTCGTCACTATACTCCAACTGGAAGTGGGGTTTTGAGTTTCCTCTCATATCTCGTATCTTATGATGATGATGATGGATTCCTTGTCAATTACTACTACCATAACTGCTAAGCTTTACAGAAAATCAGTCAGGTACTCAGGATATTTTGAAGTGCAAAAATGTGTACGTGTTAAACACAAATGCACTCTCTCGTCCATACCTTAAAGGAAACCTGAACGAACGAAGGAACGGGAGACCGATACGATCAGAGATTTGATCCGGTGCAGTGGCTATAACCGGCAGCCACACGTATTTCATACTGATATATCAGTTAGTAGAGATGGAGCTTTTTAATATTTCTTAAAATCTACAATAAGCATAAATCATGAGTGTTTCGTTGATCTGTTTAAACCTGAAATACCGTCAAAAATAAAATAACATTGATTAGATCCTGTCTAAATACATGTAATTGAAATTGATATAAAATATTATTTACTAAGATTGTTTTTTTTTTTGTTAATTGAATCGTGTACAAAATTATAGTGCTTGAACACCAGACAAGACTTAATTAAAGTTTGAATTTGAAAATGTAATAAAAAGTACACTGAAGTTGTTAATGACAGCATCCTGCAAATTGCAAATCTCAGTGTAGTTTAACATCTTAAATAATGATTATGTGCTTAGCTTATCTCAATTTCTTTAATATAATTATTTAATCATACGACGTCACTCTAAATTATGATGTTTGCACGCACATAAAAACTTGCAACATAATACGGAACAGAATCATTAAATAACTTGAATTTCCACGTTTAATAGTAAGATAAAGGACAAAAAATACAAAAAAATTATGTGTTTGAGTTCCGACACATCCGCAGTATTTTTTCTCAGGATTTTTAATGTTTCTACAACTATAGTTTTTATACAGTTTCATAATAACATAGTTAGATATCCCCCGTTGAACCTAAAGTATGCGTTATACTATAGTACTCTGTGGTTATACCTAAAGCTGGGTCAGAGGCTGATCTAAGCAGCTTAAAAATACTCTGACAGCAAATAACCATGGCCTCCACTAAACCGCACAGGTCCGTCTAGTGAAGAATGGAGCAATACTATATAGGTCTGATGAAGATGAGAATACATTATGACAATTTGAGCTATTATTATTAACTATTACTAAAACTAAACGTTTACATAAACACATTTTTGTTTAAACGATTCCTATAATTTGAGTCATTCCCGTTTGTGCCCCTCGCCAAGATCCACTGACCCGTTTGTGCCATTCTTGATTTATTATTACTCCCGTTAGATCCATTCAGCAAGGGAGCTTATATACATAAGATGCCTTTTGCCTACTGTTTTGTGGGAGGTAGGATATACTATATAGGTCTGATGATGATGAAAATACATTATGACAACTTGAGCAAATTCTTAGCTGTTACTAAAACTAAAAGTTTACACAAGCACAAATTTTTTTAAACGATTCCTATAAATTGAGTCATTCCCGTTTGTGTCCCTCGCCAAGATCCACTGACCCGTTTGTGCCATTCGTGATTTATTTTTACTCCCGTTAGATCTATTTACAAAGGGGTGTTTAAAGATATTCAAAAATGCATTTAAATGCCACCCATTCCTGCCACTGCGATTTTTGCTCTTTTAAGTACAACGGCGATAAAAATTTTACTAAAGTAGGTACTTATTGTTGATGCGTTGATTTAGTACTCGGGCTTGAGTAACATTAAACTTAATTCCAGCAGCACAAATAAAATGATAAGTTAGAACAAACTGAAATTAACTTACAATGCCGACAGAGTGATTCATGTCTGAAACAAATACGAATCGGTTTACCTTCACTTCAGATTGCTCCTTTAAAACTTGAACAAAGCGTAGGTAATTGGTGGATCGAGCACGTTTGATCGATCTGTATCATCGTAATTGCCTCAGTAAACTTGGTCCATTCAACAATAATTATTATCTAGATTATCAAGAAAGGAATGCTTGAGATCCGAATGTAGGAAGTGAGCGACGACGACGGGGAAGCGCCTTCACATTTGTTACGTTACTTTGTCAGAAGACCCGCTTATAGGAAGTAGTTTGACATATAATATTTCTATATTTTTATTGTATTTGTAAATGATAAAAATAAATTGCTGCGAATTAAATATTACATTTACATGTAGCTGTGATTGTAAGCTTAATATGTGTTATACCTACAACACTTGTTTTTAATTATTAAAAAAATTTAACTGTGTTTTCAGACAATAAAAACTAAACTATTTTCCCTAAAGAACATTCTCTTATATAACGAATAACGAGAAAATTGTTTGGACCTTCCGTTCAAATGAGCGGATCTGATTTTCTATGGGAGGACCAAACATTTTTCTTTTCGTTTTTCGAATATAATTAAAAACTAATGGTGTATATTTTAGGGGGCGATTCAGACCACCAAACTGAACAACTTATAATGAGGAGCCAACATCGAAATCGGGAAACATAAAAGTTTTTCCATATAAAATGACTTCCAATGGCTAATCGTCCTAAATGTATGAAAATAACAGCTTTTTTGCGATTTCAATAATGGTCAGTTTGATGATCTGAAGTATGTAAATATGTAATACATTTAAATTAACACCCTGTATAAACATATAATAGCGTACACCAGTTAAAAATCTTTACTATTCTACAAAAAAACATTACTTATTTATAGCTAGGTTAACTTTTAGCGAATTTAGGACTCCATGTCGATATGACGTGTCAAGAGTTGAAAAGTTCAGCCATTCGGGGTGATTAGAAACTTTGCTACAAAAGAACTAGCCAACTGCAGCTCGAGCAAGGCCCACTGTCGATGTGTCAAAAGGTGGCTGACTTCAAATAAATAAAAAAAAATAAACCTTACCCTTAAGTCGCCTCGTACGACCCCAACGGAAAAAATAGAGGATAGTCTGTTCAAACCCAATATCTACATCGCAATCTTACTATTCACCGTTTAATTGTTTACAGTAAAAATGCACGAAACTACGGTTTAATAATGGTAAACCAAATAAAATATATCGCAATACTATTAAAACAAATGAAAACATGACTAATCGATTAAGTATTACAGTTTAGTATTCTCAAGAGGAATTCGTCGATGTCATAGCGACGTATGAAAGGTCTTCGAGTTCTCATACTTTTTAATGTCACTAGCCAAATAATGCCAGAGGCTTAACGGATTGCAGAATTTAATTCGGATAACAATGTGATGTAATTAAGACTAGTCACCACTATTTCAATGTTTGATGGGTTACGGTAGTAACTGCCTCCGTGGTCTGTATGGTTAGGAGCATTGGCTCTCGACACGGAGGTGGCTTCGATTCCCTCGGGGGACACCAAATGTCACTTTGTGTTTTTCCCCAGTTGATTATGACATTGCAGGCTGAATCACCTAATTGTCTGAAAAGAAAAATGATTCCGTGCTTCGGATGGCACGTTAAACTGTTGGTCCTAGCTACTATCTCTGTTGGTAGTAACCGTTATATAAAAACCACGTCATAGAGCGTAAGGCGGTCTGAAAAAACTCTGACACCAAGGCTCTGCCCACTCGATAAGAAGAAGAAGAAGAAGACGGTAGTAAGTACTCTGTGGTATTGGAATTTTTCATATTGTTAACAATGACATTGTTTATTAATGTTATTGATTGTTAAACCTTGACTCACCATTGTATCAGTAATTTATCAGTTTACGATTTGGTCGAGTTTTTTTGGATTCTGTAGTCCGAGTTACGTACTGCGCTCCAAAACACAAATCGCCGACATCGGGCAGAAAACAGCTAAACTAAAGTGGGAATGGGCCGGCCGTGTCTGTCGAATGCACCAGGAGAGGTGGGCAAAAATTGTTAAGCCCTGGATCCCAGAAAACGATCGAAGGCACCCGGGTCGTCCTAAGAGGTGGCGGGATGATCTGGATGCTTTTGACGACAAGTGGCCAGAGCTTGCCCTGGATAGAGATGGTTGGAATATTAAAGGGGAAGCCTTTGCTCAGCAGTGGGATGGAATGGGCTAGTAAAAAAAAATGTAAGGCTTCCAAAATTCAATCAATCTAGAACATTATGAAATTATAGTACAATTTTTCTCTTTTCCTAATAATTATGTCTGCAGCGCCCACTGTGCTATTGTAGCAATTTTTTTATGGCCTAGCCTCGGACGGACTGGTATTTTAATTACGACTATTATTATTAGCAATGTCTAAACATTAACTAAATTAATTATATTACACACACCTTATAAAAAGACCTTATTATATTTAAGTTTTTGTTGCTTTTTATTATTTTAATTTTAGAAGGTATAAGAGAATTTAATATAAAACATTTGCATACTTTTAAAACCCAACTATAACAAACATTGATTAAAATCTCGTGTCCAATTCTGATTTTCAGATCAGCAACTTATGATAGCGTTACATCCTAATGTACACGTAGTATGTACAATAAATAGGGTGTTAGGGTAAACAGTTGCATTACTTTAAGGGGTTATTGTATCCATGTTACTGAACAACTTTCCCTAAGAAACCGCAAAATCAAATTCGTAAATTCGAAATATTGAGCCTATTGTGCTACCCTCAATCGTATTTTGTTTATTTCTAAACAATTAAACAACATTTCCAAAAAACAAGAATGTGATATTGTAGTCCTGATTGACTTTCAATTTATCGAAACATCACTATTTAGTATGTTTTATGCTTGTAGTTATTATCGTTAAAACCGCCAAAAGTGGCCACTTTTGGCGGTTTTAAAGATAGTAACTACAAAATTTATAAAAGCAAATCCGCAGTGGCCCGATAAATTGAAAATCAGCAATAACTACAATGTGACATTCTTGTTTTCTGGAAATGTCTTTTAAATGTTGTGAAATAAAAAAAAACGATTGAGGGCAGCAAAATAAGCTCCGTACCCCTTGGTTAACACCTACTGTTAAGAATCTGCCACTTTACCAAACGTCTATAAAATCTTTCCTATTTTAGAATTAGTCTGTCGTGTCTCGTACACAACATGGAAATGCATATTTGTGCCCTTTGAATAATCAGCTCACGTATTAAGCCAATAATTCAAAAAATGTTGATACTTATCGAACTTTTGTTCTTCTCTGGCATGTCATGTGAATAGGTCATGATTCTCCAATCCAGTGATAGAGAACCACTGGCACGCAATGGAATATTTGTGGCACTCGGTCTAATTTAAATATGTTTTTAACAACAACAAAATATTCTGATATCTGATAATTATTCCGATCCTTGATTAGGGATCTTATTTTGTAACTACCCGATTCGAGCGAAATCAAATCTACCATAGTGTTTATTGACTGTTATTCTGCTTCTGAATACTTATTTAATTTTTTAGTTTGGTTGTATGAAATTTAACTACGATGATCGTAGAAACACAATATTACTTAAAAATTGCCATGTACAGTCATAAATACATCATCGATCTTATATCGATATGTTCGGAAACTTACAAAATAACAGGAAATCGGAAAAATCTGAAATACTGGAAAACTTTGAACTTGCATTGCTTTGAGCAAAAATACGAGTTCGTATCATGAAATATAAAACTCAATCCGCTCATTAAATCCATCTAAGAAAATCAATTTGTCTGCAATTTTGAGCTTGCTAGCAGTCTTTACTACGACCTAACAATCTAGATTTTAGATTGACCTATTCTTTATAAACAGGTAGATGCTATGAAAAGGTTCATCATCCCTGCTCCATCACATTTACAAAATAAGTACACTCAGTTATATATTTATTGACACTTGTGGCATAATCGACTATATAACATTCAATGTTTGAATAATACTTAAATTATTTATTGCAGGTAATCATCGATTATGCGATTTTATTGCATACAAATGATTTCTCTTGCCAATTTTTATTTTTAGCATAAAATTTAAGATGAGGCAACTCGCGGATGAGAAAGGCATCCACCAATGAAGGGTATACAATTTATGGTATGGTATTTAAGGGTATCAATTCAAAGTCTAAAATATCTAATCTCTAAGTAGTACTTATGTAGCGACTGTCCCTACCATTTCTGTTTCTTCGCTTACTTCCAGTCATTTTACGGAGTTTTGTTAGGAGGGGTGGGGAATAATTATCAATGGGACTTTTAATTAGATAATAAAGCTGTATCTACTTATACGGGAGCATGTTAACATGACCGTTTTTTGAAAAGAAAGGTAAAACCATCAAACTGAACCACTTTCTTTATGGGCCTAATATATCGAATCCGCGCAAAAAAAAAATTCTGCTATTCAGATACAAAGATGCAAACCTACTCGACCCTCAGCTGATTTATTTTTCTCGATTTTTATGTTAATTTGACATTACTATTTGAATAAAGTTGTTATTTTTGATAGTCTGATCATCCCCTTAAAAAACCATAAACATAAATATTAATAAAACACCTAAGGAAGAAATGTTTTCCTGACAACCTAGCACTTTATTGAGACCACTACTTTTACTGTATCCAGACTTTTATTATCTGTATTTCGATTTTTGTATGTATATAAAGTGGCTCGCTAGCTACACTTTGATCAAACTTTGACCCCTCCTGACCTGACTACATTTGACCTGCATTTTAACCTACGATAAAGTCTACCTCGAACATTTATTCCAAAGCTTAATATTATTGACCGCAGCGCACCGTTATTTACTGTAGCTTCAACATGCATTTTCTAGCTTATCGCAATCGTATCGAAACTGAGCTATGCACTGCCTCTTTCGTACGTCATTTATACCAACGATTATCACGTATACACTATTATAGTATGATAAATGCTGCCGTGTCACGCGAATGTCCGTTATCTCGCGAAAGGTCGTTCTCAAAAATGTTTAACACCCCTGCACAAAGACTGACTGCAGATTGCGCCATAGATTTTTTTTTAATTTTAATTATTCATTTCTCACAAGACACAGAACATCGATTGTATTTCGTACCCTCTTCCTCTTATCGTTCTTGTGACCAGGCGTAGTGACACACATCACTCGCATCAATAAAGACTACCCTTGCTTCTTTTAAGAATTAAAAAGAAATCATTAAATAAAAGAATATTAAGTATATAATAATAATTATAAGTGATTGTTTGTAGAAATATTGATCATGAGTCCGTTGATCTCAACTTATATTCTTTTTTTATTTCTCTGTTACTTTTATTTTCACAAAAAGGTGTAACAAGTTAATAATAAAACAATTATGTTATGGAGTGTACCACAAAAATGAAGATGAGTATTCAAATGGATCCGCATTCGGCATCGTTAGTCACGACTTGATCTTGAAGCATGAATTCGTTACTAGTTTGAATAAGCTGTTTTTATTATTACATATCATGCATATTTTATTGAGTGCAAGGTTGAATATTGCCAATATTATGGATGGTAAATTATTTAAATATTGAAGACGTGATCATCGACTTGTTAAACTAAAAACTTATTGCACTTACGCTTAACACGTGCGCGGACAGTGACCGGCTATGGTAGTGATAACAATAAAAGTTCTATTGTGTCTCGTTCAGTGTCCGAGAAAGTGTTAATCTACCTAGAACATGACCTACTCAGAAATTGTCTTGCAAAGAAAAAGAAAACATTCGAAAACGACGTGCATTGAAAAAAGACCTAGGTCGCTGAATGATTCCTATAAATGTCCACAATGTTATAAATGATACATACATGCTTTATAGTTTATACTAAAGTCTCCCAATTAAGGGTAGGCTGAGGCAATAAATGTCGCCAACTGCTATACGATCCTGATACACCTTTTTCGCTTCTTTAGTAGTAGAATACATACTAGCTTCACTAATTGGGTCAACTTATACTCGCCTAGGTCTTCCTCTTCCAGCACTTCTGCTTAGACTCGGACAAAATCTTCTCGGTTCTGAACGAGACGCGCTCCGAACAAAATCAAGATATCCGACGTATGCCCACGTAGTCCACGTACCGTAGACTACATGCCTAATTTGAGAATAAACGAGATACCAGAGAGCAGTTGTATTCGTTGTTTTCCGAGTTAAAATATCAGTATGCAGAGCTATATATGGAGCAGAAGCATTTTCAGTTGCCTATTTCAGTGACCCTTTTTGAGGTGATATTTTAAAAAATCCTTTATTTTTCACAATACCTAATATGTTTTAATTTTTGAAATGCATGCATGCATATGCTCACGACTATATTCCCCGAGGGGGTAGTAAGAGATTTTCTGAAACCTCAGAAAATCCACGTTTCACTAGTACCGAAATTCCTAAGAAATTGAAATTGATTGATTGATTTTATTTGAAATGACTAAGAAAAAACTGAAGAAAAGATGGATGGATTATGTGAACGAATGGAGTGCTGAAATGACGGCTAATAGTCTCAGGCTAAGAGAGAAAAATGGAAGATGATATATTGCACCGGCTGACGCCAAATAATTCGAAAAGCGCAAAAAGATTAAGATGTGGAAAGACTGAGTAGTTAATCTTAGCTTATTTTATTTGTGTCTTTTTTGCATTGGCACTTCGAAACGGCGCTATATTGTGATATACCGTCTGATGACTTTTTAATTCAACTCCAAAACGCAAATTTTTAAGTATACATACATACACGTCATCCACAGAAAAACCGAGGAATTGGTTTTGCGGGATTCTTTGTTAACGCATATGCTCACGACTATAATCCCCGAGGGGGTAGTCAGAGATATTCTGAAACCTCAGAACATCCACGTTTCACTATAGTACCGAAACTCTACCCAGTGTGACGGGGAGTGAGCCCGTCGCCACTTGTAAATGGACAGTAGGTTCAAAATTGAAGCATGCAGGTTTCCTCTCGATGTTTTCCTTCACCGAAAAGCCAGTGGTGTTATAAATCGTACATAAATTCCGAAAAACTCTTTGTACTAACTAAGTGCTAATTGCCTTTTAGATCAAATTGTCTGCCAGACCTCTACGTATTGGCACTCACGCCTCCGGGACACTTATGTCTCGACGTAAGGAAAAGACAAACATAATAAATAAAAAATAAAAATAATAATAACGTTTCTTTTGGGGTGCACAAAAACGTTTGCACTATCCTGTATAAATCCTGCCACACGGCAGGGTACGGGCTTCAAAAAAGGTTTACGGGAGTTTGTCCACCAAGCGTGCCCACGGAATAGTAGACTTCACATTCACATATCAGAATTTCATCTGCAGTGAACGCAAATTTCCATACAATGTTTTACGTCACCATAACCGGTGTACTACAATCGGTGTACTTATTATCACGCAGTCACGTTTTATGACACCCAACGGAAAGGAATAGATAATAAGAAATAGGTAAACCGCAATCCAGTCGGTTTTCTTTTCATCAGATGTACTGGCAAATGACTATCTCAGCATCTCTGCAGTAGGACATGCTGATGATGATGAAATTAATGCAACAGTTTAACAGCCGACTACCTGCACAGTTTATCTTAGTTTATTATTATACACCAGTATTATAATAAACTAAGATAAACTGTGCAGGTAGTCGGTAATAATCCGACGCCGACCAACGTAAATCCTATCAAAGTGATATGTGCAAAACTACCAAGTTTTGCACATATCACTTTGACAGGCGTTACGTTGGTCGGCGTCGGATTTTTTTTTTTCGTATGGCTGATTTTATCACAGCATTACAAAATAAATACGAATGCAAATACAACAATAAATACAAAAACATAAAAATGTTGAGCAGCGAGTTATTGAGTCGTTGAAGTCCTCCATGATGCCACGGTAAGAGCACAAGAAAGGGTATTTGGATACAATTTACTATCTGTCAATTTATTGGCTGAGACTATGATGAACTTAACTATGAACGACGTTTTGATACTTTGAATTCATCAACTTTTTATGCAGTAAATGTTCGTTTATGTACCTATAGCAAATATAGTTTTTTGTTTTACTGGTTGGAAGCCGTCTCATTGAAAATTTGTTTTCGCTAATATTTCATTTTGGCTAAAGTTTGTTTTCTCAAAAATAATGCATACCTAAAAATATTCGTTGTACTAACCGTTTTTCTTATTTCTTTTTTTTCTTTATGTTTCTCATGTTCATTCAATAGCATACTAGCATGTACTTACTACTAAGTTCAATTGTTAAACTGGGGAAGTCTCTGGTTCCTAAATCACAGTACTACTACTTATAGTATGTACAATATCGGGAGACAGGAGACTTAACAGTAAATGCAAAATGGTTGTTGCATATTACCTATATCGTATATTACTGTTGAGGAAAATAAATAAATAATACTTTATATTAATCTATGCTTTATATGACACGGTCTGCTGGATCTACATTGATGAAAGTGCCTAATATGCTCCACGGTCTGATGTGGGTACATCGATAAAAGCGCCTGATATTGGTTCTTATTACAGTCGACTATACATCATGCTCATTCTTGACTTTGCTCCTTTCTTATCTCAGTGGAATAAGAGTTAAAGGGTTTTACGGTATTTAGAATATCCTCATTGGCAGTGTCAAAACTCTGTTCATCGTGACAGGTAGTGAGCCTACCACCATATTTATAGCCCTTCCACACTGGTGTTTTGATCAGCGCTTTATCAACGTTTTCATTAAATTTTCAAGCCAGCGGTCTCGGTCCGCCGCCGCCGTCACCGCAATGTTATCGCTCAGAAATCGCCGATCAAAACGCTGGTGTGGAAGGGCACTTAATGAACAGTTTCTGTTAAGAATGTGACAGGACTACAAGATACAAGGAGTCTTCTATCGTAACAAAAGCATATTGTGTACTATTTTAATTACTTCGATATGAGAAGCGCTTTTGCTGTTCGCAAATTTATAGATCTTTAAGTTTTTATACTTACTAGCAGTCATTGTTTTGAGGTTACGATAGAAAACTCATATTTGAGCTACAGACTAACTGATAAATAAACATATTTGTATTGGTATCAGGGCCTTATTTTTACAAGAGTACCTACCTACTGGACGACGGGAGATCTACATTGAAAACACATGTTCTTTTAAAATTGCACTGGAGTCGCATACAGGTGTTGAAGATTACTTAAAAATGTTAAAACACAGATTAACATTTAAAAAACATTTATATTCGTCCATTTCAAATGCAAGCAAAGTTTTATTTGTGTAACACCTTGACATTATTTATGTTCGTTAATTCAGCTAAACAAACTTGATAACCGCTAAATTTTAAATAATAAGTTTGAATTAATCTATCGAATATCAACTTACAATTTATTACTGGCAACAATTTCAATAAAAAAAACAAGTTTTAAATTCCATAATACTGGCCAAAAACAAGGTCTCACTGAATTAAAAAGTTTTTAATCACTTCGTATAAATTAGACTTATTATAATATTTTACAGATTAAAAACATATTTATTTTTATTTTTTATAGAATCCACCAGGAGATAGGTAAGGACCGTCATATTCGAAACCGTCGTATTCTGGAAACTGCGTAGGCCCGACCTTGGGGTACACTGTAAGACAAAATTAATCGTAAATTCCTTTTCAAACAATAGACTAACACAATAGGGCAACGAATTGCTATCTGACGCTAATTGTACTTAATAATACTGTGTACTTTTGTTTTGTTTGCTCGATCGCACTTTTTTCTTAATAATTCGTTACGTAAACCTTATAATATGTTATATTTTCTGAATGCAGTTTTAGTACAATGAATAATGGTGCAGAACAATAATTTAATTTTAAATAGAATACTTATGCATCATATTATGCATTTTATGTTTATCTAAACTATTATAAAACTGTAGCAGAAAGTTTGTCTGTACATTGAAGGTATTAACAAAAAAAAAGTTACGATATGGTTTTTAGGTGTCCCTGATTCCATTTCACCAATTTTTGGATTTTTTGTCTGCCTGTTTGTTTGTTTGAACGAGTATCACGCAAAAACTACTGAACCGATTTTGATGAAACTTTTTTGTTTGATAGCTAATGATCTGACTTAAAATCTGGTATATAATTTGTGCGGACAAAGTCGCGGGTTAACGCTCGTAAATGAATAAATGATTTTAAAAATGGCAATTTTGTTATGAATTTTCTGTTAAGTTTTCTGTTTATATCACCAAAAATATTCTGCATTATGAATACCATAATTAATTGATCAACAGAAAAGGGGCGTTCAAACGCTCGTAGATTAACTTAGGTTAAAGGACAATGGGCAAAAATGTATGAAATGTGGTACCCGCCCCAATAGACATAATATATATCAGATTTTAAAGGTTACTTTATGTACATCAATGTGTACTAGGACGCTTGTCATCATTCGCTGTGGGAACGGAGCTATTCGTGATGATTCTTTAATTATTTTTTTTGGTTTTTCGACATTATTAGGCAATTATTTTTTTAATGTCATTATTACAATTATATATACATATTATATACATAATATGCTTATTATATATTATTTTTTGAATGTATTTTATTTAATATATTAAAAATAATATGTTAAATGTGGAGATTTTTTAAATGGCGTTTAGATTTATATAAGAACGTTTATTAAAATGTAATGCTGTAAATCTTCCTAAAATAAATAAATAAATAAATGTACTATAATATTACACTAATTGCTACGAACTATTAATTAAACTACAATTTTTTTGTAAACTTATGTAATTAACCATGTAACGTCTATTGCCTGTTTTTACCAAATAAATAAAATAGAACTGCATATATTCTTAAAATAATTCCTATTATATTTATTACATTGACGACAACCGACGGTTATAAGAAGAGGAATGTGAGCGCGCGGCTATATCCCAGCTAGGAGTGGTGGGGAGCGATGCGCTTGGGCAGTTTAGCGCGTCATCGGATCGGCTCCTTCACTCCAGTCGTTCAATCGTACCGTACGAAAGACGACGTCCCGCTGCTGTTCATCAGAATACGTTCTCATCTCGCTTTTATCACCGACCCCTGCACCTCTTTTTGGACATTTTCTACCTGCTTTAAACGTTGACCTCGGCTTGTGAAGTGTTTTTGTGAATTTCGTTACCGATTTGGACTGTTGCAATGGAACAACATAGCAATTGTGTGGTGTGCCGGCGAGGCCTACATAATGCAAGATACCAGCGTACATGTTTTGACCGATGACCTCCCAAGGACACGACCAGCGTTTGCGGCGTACATACAAGAACATGCTGAATTGGAGGTTAGTACCCACTTCGTTATACTATTTAAATGTGTCACAGGTGATTCTCCTTATTACGAAATTGTTAGCAGTGTTAGAAAATGACGCTCTTTTGAAAAGCGTGTGATTGTCATACCGGATTAACAACGAACGCCATAACATATCTTCTCTTAGCTTCACTTTTTCATGTTAGAAAATAGCGCTCTTTTGAAAAGCGTATGATTGTCAACTGTCATGCAGCTTGAATGTTATTGGTCTTAAACTACAAACGCCATACCATATCTTCTCTAAGCTTTACTTTTTCAATGTTTCTAAGCTACGTTTAGCAACATTAAATAACGGATTACAATAAGACTCATGAACATTTCACTGGATAAACACGTATTAACTATTAAGTTTTGGAAGTATGTTCTAGAGTGTTATCAAAAACGTTTCCTAATATAGTGTATGGATAGGGCAATCCGCCTGCGTACGAAACTCCAACCTCGTTTTATCAGTTCACGGAATTCAGGTGTTCTGTCCGTACCAGTAGTGATTCACTAAATAACAAAACATTTTGGCATTTATTGTGCACGTGGACAGTAAAACAAATGAAGGACGGAAATATGCGCCGACCGATGCGTGAACCGGTTCTGATAAGCACTAGAAGGGTCAACATTTTCTACCTGCTTACATTATTGTTTCGAATTATTACGATTATGTGGCATCGTTCTATACTATTATCTCGCTGGAAACTCGGTCATAAATCATCGGAGTATGCACCGAGTAAATAATCCTACTATAGATACCTACTGACCGGACCGAATTAGGTTTTTATGACAAAACGTTATCAAGCCAGAGTAAATAAAAAAACATCTACATCGTATTTTACCGACATTATTAGGCAATTATTTTTTTAATGTCATTATTACAATTATATATACATATTATATACATAATATGCTTATTATATATTATTTTTTTAATGTATTTTATTTAATATATTAAAAATAATATGTTAAATGTGGAGATTTTTTAAATGGCGTTTAGATTTATATAAGAACGTTTATTAAAATGTAATGCTGTAAATCTTCCTAAAATAAATAAATAAATAAATGTACTATAATATTACACTAATCGTATTTTACCCTTTTCAGGTGGCGTTCAACAATACTCGATGTGTCTGTCATCGATGTTGGCAGAGAATTGAGAACGCTGTTAGACACAATGACGACGTGGTACCTGCTATACCAGAAGCAGAACCAAATGCCCAGGAACTTCAGGTTCCAGACTACGTTCGAGCTCCAAACACACCAAGGCATTGTATATTCAACGATTGCCGAAACCCAACCCGTAATCGCATACCTGAGACTATCAAACTTAATATGTTTTGTGAACATAAGTTATATATTCCTGAGGGCGCTAGAGTGTGCAGCCAACACCTTGAGAGCAACATCTGGGATGAACTGCCTCAATCTTGCAATGTCACTCATCATTTCAATGCACAACAATTTACAGACGTCTGTGACATGATGAGAAGGGCTTTAGAACGTGGACCTAGGCTCGACTTTAACACAAGAGGTTCATTGAGCAATGAAGAAATGCATTTTTGGACCGGACGTAATGGCGAAAAGTTCGATGCCATACTGGATCAGGTGCCTTCTCTAAGTGAGAGATGCAAGGAACCAAGAACTGCATTAGGTATATACCTTACAAAACTACGTACCGGAGATTCCGATGAGAGATTGGCAACATTATTTAATGTGTCTCGAAGAAAACTGGAGCGTTTATTAGCTATTGTGCGTGAATGCCTAGCTAATGAATATGTAATATTACATTTGGGACTGGACCACATCAATAGAAATGAGGTATTAGAAAGAAACCTCACAATTCCTAAAGCTTTGTTTGGTAACGAAGAAAATGATAAAGTGATACTAATATATGATGGCACTTATATTTACATAAACAAAAGCTCGAACTTTTTATTTCAAAGACAATCATACAGTTTGCACAAATTCCAAAATCTTTTAAAACCTTTTTTGATAGTATGCACTGATGGATACATTCTTGACGTACTGGGTCCATACGCTGCAACAAAGACTGATGCAAATATAATGAGTGATATAATGAACAATGGAGAGAATCCTTTACATTTCTTCCTGCAAGCAAACGATGTGTTTATATTGGACCGAGGATTCAGAGATAGTTTGAACGATATTGAAGCATGTGGCTATGAATCATACATGCCTCCAACAAAAGATAGAAACGAGACACAGCTGACTACTGAGCAGGCCAATGAAGCTAGATCGGTGACGATATGTCGATGGGTTGTGGAAGTAGTGAATGGAAAGTTCAAGCGAGATTTTAAGCTCTTACGGCAAAAATATTTCAATAGAGCTCTTCCACACATGTTCACTGATTTTAAAATCGCCGCTGCTATTATAAATCATTTTCACGAACCCATCGCCGATAGTAATAATGTAGAATCCTATTTAAATATCATCCGAAACAAAATGGATTCCCCAAACCTTCTGCACAATTATGTAGAGAGGAAAAGATTAAACAACAGAAGAGCAGATTTTCTAAGAAAATAATATATAATATATAAGCAAATAATGTTCAGAATTTCCCACATCTAACAGAAGAGCATGTCATTTTGCTTTCTTTAGGTACATACCAATTAAAGCTTGCGAGATCATATTGCAGTGAGCATTTAAGGAATGGCTTATATTCAATCGAAATATACAGAGAAAACGCTCTGGAAGACTTGCCAGACTACGGCATTAACGAAGATGTTTGGCTGTTACGTGGGCGCGTACAGTCACGCCACAGGAGATCGAAAACGTACTATTGTTATGTTTTAGTAAAAAACAATAACACAAATAATGACAACGATATCGTGCAACATTATTGTACTTGCCTCACTGGACGACGTACAATGGGCACTTGTGCTCATATTATTTCAATTATCTGGTATCTTGGATATGCGAGACATGAAGGTTTTACTGCCCCTGCATCATTTCTAAATGATGTAATTGTAGATGGTCTTGAATGAAAATAAATGTCATTTCGAATTAAATCTTTAGTTTTTTTTTATTTTCAATAATATTACTCGAACATAGTACTGCAACGTATTATTTAGTGTACCACAACAACACGATAATACAATGTTGGTATACCACATAATTAATATATATTACTAGTGGACCCGTGCGGCTTCGCCCGCTGCCCAACTCCCTTTATAATATGTAGCCTATATTCCAAGTTTCATCGAAATCGGTCCAGCCGTTTTCGAGTTATAAGTGTTCGAACCAACCCGGCTGTTTTATATATATATATAAATATATTGATTTTTTATTTTCAATAGTATTACTCGAGCATAGTATTGAGCATAGTATTGCAACGAATTATTTAGAGTACCACAACAACACAATAATACAATGTTAGTATACCACATAATTAATATATATTACTAGTGGACCCGTGCGGCTTCGCCCGCTACCCAGCTCTCTTTATAATATGTAGCCTATATGTTAATCCAGGTAATGAACTATCTATATTCCAAGTTTCATCGAAATCGGTTCAGCCGTTTTCGAGTTATAAGTGTTCGAACCAACCCGGCTGTTTTATATATATAATAGATTGTTATTAACTATTATTATATATTTTTTATTGTTATCATATTGTTTTATTATTATTATATAACATTCTGGCATAAAAGTATTTTATTACAAATATAAATAGCAATAATAGACACCATGTGCCATTTTAATTAATTTTTTTTTCTATAAAACTTGTGATTTTCATATTGGTATATCTCCGAACTCACAATGATTTGGATCAAGCGGTCTTATTAAACATTGGTGGTCATAAAAAGACCCATCGAACGTAACTACAGTCATTGCTATTGGAGCGGGTACCAAAATGCCCATTCTCCTTTAGATCTCTTTATGCTCACAAGGCTTATAATATCATTATAACTCGTGGTTATACATAACAGTAGCATGGAGTTATTTTACCAACACCCAAAAATAGTACCATTACTCGGTATCTTATCAATAATGCAGTTTTTAAGACACGAAGAGTCTTATAAGAAACCTCGAAGAAAATAAACATGAAAATATGCTAAGTACAGCCTTAGATATATTATGTTTAGCAAAATCAATACATAATCATTTACGTAATTTTAAATTAAGAGTCAACGATTTTCAAGAGCAAGACTCCAATGCCACTTCTCGCGGCATAACTCAAGAAGTTGTCTTACCTAGTTTACGAGACCATCCATAATAACTTTATGTCACATGCAATCATTCTAATTTCAAATACTTACGTAAAGTCGGAGATGCGCTTAAAGTGTTCAAGTTCGTGTATTGACTAGGATATTCCACAGGAACTGGGATCGAGTTCGAAGCGTACTGAATCAGGGGGTTTATTTGTTGGGCCAACTGCGACTGTGGGGCTGCTCGTTGAACATATTGTGGAGCAGCTTGTTGGACATATTGTGGGGTAGCTTGTTGTACATATCGTGGGGCTGCTTGTTGGACATATTGTGGGACAGCTCGTTGGATGTATTGTGGGATGGCTTGTTGGACTAATTGTGGCGCAGGCGTCGGTGTAGGTGCTATCGATGGCGACGACGTGTACACTACCGGCTCGGTCTTGGGAACTATAGTAATGTGCAATGTGCATTATAAAACAGCGAAACAGGTGCAAAAGTGGATCTTAACAATAGTAAAAGAAGGAATCAGTACCAACACCGTAAAGGTGCAAGCAAAACCAGTGATGAAAAGCATGCAAATCTATATTACGCACTACTTAAACTATATAAGGTTGAAATGTGAAATTTGGACAGCAGCTTTCATATTTATGACGGTAAATCTCATTTAAAAGTGATTTCTACCAATTAATTTAAAAAGGCCTTTAAAAAAAAGCTCTACAAGTCAGCTAGATAAAAATTAAATTAGGTGCTCAAATTTAAAATTTGACATGCTCAAATCTCAGAACAAGGTGTACTTTACAATGCTTTTTACATTTCTTCTAAGTACTTTAAACGATTTCATGTCAGTCTTGTAGCGTGTCTGCTTTTTCCATAACTATCCGATAGCATTTTGTTTTGATTTTTTATTATCACACGCTCACACTGGGGGTATAAATTCTAATAATTTACACGGCCGGCCTCTTGACTAGACTTTACATACTCTACTTCTACTTTGAAGCCACGTGGGCTGTGGACCGGTGAATTCAAATGTCAGTCTTAATGAGAAACAATTACAAAGCAAAAGTCTAAATCAACTCTTCCAGGCAGTGCTTTTACTTCATTAAAATTAAACGAAAACTCACAGAACGGCGGAGGCGCGGGCGACGCGTAAATCTGTTTCGTGTACAGACTAGGGTACTCGACTGGCACTGGGATTGGTCTCTCCACGTATTGTACCACAGGCTGGACTTGTGGCGTGGGCTGTACTGGTACTGGGACGTGGCGGACCACTGGCGCCTGGGGGGGTGGTCGTGGAGGGGCATGGTGAACGTTCGGACCACTCTTGGTGACAACTGCGTTGAAGCCGTGGACTGAATCTGCTGTGTAGTCAACCGTTCGGACTGAACCGTCTGGTTCTACTAGGGAATATTGTCCTGGAAATAATAAAAGAACATAAATAAGAAATAATGAACATAAACAGGATACAATTTTTAGAGTAACGAAATTTTGACGTCACTATTTACTATTTTAGTGTATTTTTATTTCATACAAAGCGCGCGATTTGACGATTGATAAAGAGTTGCTAATTTGAGAAGTTATCAATAAAACGATCCCCATAATTGTAACATTAGTATCATTTTACAACAGCCATGTGAAGCTTAGAAGGCCGTGTAAGCTTCCACTTAAAACGGGTTAACGGATTTCTTCCCTTGGGTTTCATATGAGGCGACTAGGGATAAGGTTTCTTATGCAGAGCTTTTGAGGGTGAAAAGTCTAAACTTAACACGTAAACTTGAAAGTCTTTATTCTAGCCTGGAACCTTAAATATGCTAAAAAGAGAACATTGCTACAACTGCATCTGCATGATTTCAAAGATAGATGATAGTTACAGCAAAGCTTCTGAATACCTTGATAGGGATTATAGTCGTGAGTTTATGTATGAATGTATCATTTTTCAAGAGTCTGTAGGAAGAACTTTCAACTCACAATGTGTATATTTTTTTTTTCTGTGTTGGCAACTGTCGGAAATACGCACATTTCCATTATTGTAGAGATCGCGTAACTGATTTGGTTATATTTAACGAAGCGATAACAGCAACACAATTTTGCACACAATGCACGACGTTTAAAAAACATCGATTCAGAGATAAAGACATGTGTATAAGTGCACAGCTATTACATAAGTTATAGTAAGTATGTATAGTAAGTTTACTTATAAGTTTTACATAATACAATCCAGCCAGGGCTATGGGAACGGCAATTGTAGACAACTTAATTCTTACGCTTCAAAAGCTGTATTCATTTATCTTATATTATGATTTCGGATTTTATTTAATGCTTCTGTAATTTTAAAAAGTAAGGGAAGGGATATAATAAGTAGAAGCTTGTCTCTAGCTGCTCTATAATACAACGTTGCTTGTAATTAAAAATATAAGTACTTAATGGAAGTACTTAAAGTTTGTCTAATAAGTAATAAGCATCTAGGTAAAGTTTTAGTGAGATTTACTACGAATGTTTGCACAAAAACCGTTGTAAAAAGTAGTCATGTAAGTTTTTTTTTCATTTTTTTAAATTACAATTAATGGACTCTTGCTTGTGCGTTAGCACTGCATTTCCGCCAGTGTCAAGTGTTTATGGGAGAATCTATCCCAATCTCAGGGATTGTTTTTGGTCAAGAAGAATAAGAGATTGAGGACTGCGGAGCCTCGTGGCAGGCAAAAACGCGACGCGCGAAATCCACGCGAGACGAGTGCTCGAGTTAGAACCTGCATCGTCTAAATCTCTTGCCGTCACTTTTTGTCTTGTTGACGTAGTAAAAACTAGCAAGAGATTTAATGAAGGATTAACTCTAAACAACGTTTCTGCAACTGAGTGTAAGATATAGAAATTAAAGATAGGTGCCTACTAACACACGTCATAAAACGAATACTTGAATGATTCAACATTTTATAACTTGAATAAGTTTTATTAGCAATAACTTATTTCAAATACTTAAGCCGGTTTATTTCTCCTAAAAATGTCTACATTCCTTAAAAAAAGTAAAAACAGTTACATTATAGACGCGAAGGTGCCGCCTATGTTAAAAAAGAATCTAAATAATTAGGAGTTTTTCAGAGTTATGGAAGGTATCTTTTCTGTTTGTACATAATGGTGAGACCGTGTAAAGGAATGTATATTGTAAGTTTTCCCACTACTCTAATCAGAAAGTATGTTTATGTGTCTCATTTTTTATGCTAAAGCAAGGTAAGCTAAGGTAAGTATAAATCTAATGAAAATCTGAGTTCTCTAGAAACATGTTAGATGCATTTTTTTCTTTTTATTTTTGATTGAAAATTGTTTGTAGGTTCGCTTATCCTTTTGAAATAAAACCTTTATTTGGTACCTATAACTTTCTGCAATACAAAGTTTTACAAAAATACAAAAAAACATTTAAGGGGGTGGTTAAGACCATCAAATTGAACAACTTTCACTATGGGACCTATATCGAAATCGCGAAAAAAAATCTGATGTTCCATCATCATGGTCATCATGGTCATCATATCAGTCGATAGACGTCCACTGCTGGACATAGGCCTCCCCTAAAATGGGGAGATTTGCCATAATCGATATGATCGCAAACGCATCACGCGTTTGCGATGTTCCATACTAAACTACAGATCTACTCGAGCTAAATGTATGGGACAAAAGATTTTTTTTTTCGCGATTTTGATGTTTGTCCCATAGTGAAAGTTGTTCAGTTTGATGGTCTCAACAACCCCCTTAAAAGTTTTAAACATTTATTTTTAGATTTGTAACACCCTGTATAGACAAAACTGTATCTAGTCTTCTAATGTGTTACGATGTACATCCAACGGAGAGCTAAGAAAAAATCCACTTATAAACTTACTTCAGCAAAGGAAAAAAGATAACGCTGTGGATTATTCTTCACTCGTCACCTCTTTACCTCGCATAGGTCCGGTGAACCCTGCATGTCTAATCAATAATATTCATTTGTTTTTACCTTTAACGACGTCTCCATCTCGAGTCTCGTGCTGGGACTTGACGTCACCTGTGTTGGGGTCAGACACGCCATAGTTGAAGGCGTATCGGGGTCGGTCCTGGAGCATAATGATTAACATATTTTAGTTATTAGTTGATGCAGCATTCAATCAAGTGAACTTTATTTCACACTTTTTTACGAAGCCTGTTCAGTGTCCCTTCCAGTGTTCCCTTGGTAAAGACCTTCTCCTCTCCAATCCTTTCTTAAGTGCGCAACTATCGACCGACTCTCCGAAAGGCATCCAGGTTGTCTCTGGACGAAAGTGCGCTCCAGATCTGCGATAGCGGATGTGGGGCACAAATCAGCTCAGTTTATTTAACGTAGATCAATTTTGAAAATACTAATAAAACAATGTTATTAAGGTACTTATTAAATCAAATCTACATATATAAACTGTCAAATACAGAGACTACTTACGCTGAAATTCTCATGAGAAAATTATCTTTGCGAAAAAATTCATAACAAAACAACACTTTTTAATGTCTTACTTCTGTTTGTGTACAAATGTAAAAGACCAATAAAAAATTTTTTAAGTTTTATTTTTTATTTTAACTAAAATTTGGAATCCTCTAATTCGATTTGATTAGTGAGATAGACAGATTTATTTTTCTAATCGATGCAACAGAAACACTATTCAGTAAGATAATAGCACAAAAAATAAAGCTACAACAGCTTAGCTATTTAATATTTAGCTGAAAGTCAAATAAGTCTTATTTCACGGATATCCGAACTAAGTTGTTAACCATTATTATTACTGTACACACGGACATAATAATACACAAAGTTGAGAAAACATGTACAAAAGGCGAGTTTATCTCTGAAGTGATAGAACCATAGTCAACATTATACAAAACTTACATTATAATAACCAGCGTATCCCGGTTGAAAAGCAGGATCAAAAACCGAATTCAATTTCGGTGCACTATGAGCCACACCCACTATCACCACCAAAATCAGACACTGATACCGACACATCACTTATCACTTACTATCAAAATTAATAAGCTATAGTCTATAAGGTAAATACACCTGCCACACTGACTGCCCAGTCCTGAATAACGTAATAGAGGGTTCACAGACATTTATATGTGGCCTTATTTGTGGTGAGACCGGAGAGTGCCAACCTTGGTGGGCGGAGCCGGCATGGCTTCCGAAAATGAAGTTTCCTTTAGAAGCAACGGCGCCGGAGCAGCAGGCTAATTGAGAAAAGTTTCGCACGCTACAATGGGTCGTCGCATGTAGATTAGATTGCAACAGTTTTGATCTTATGGGAGATACAATGAGATGTTTTTACTTGTATTGTAATCCTGTTGTTGTTTCAAATTACGATGGATTTTCAGTTACAATGTTGACCTACAACATTTAACTTACAACTTAGTTTTAAGCAAAAGTTAAAAATAAACATTTATCTATCTTATCCATTTATCTATTTAAAATATGCACTATGATCTCCGTAGTCAAAATGTAGGTATGTAACTGGATTCCAGGACCTCTCATAATCTTGTATTAGTTACATTACCCAATTAATAGGGCCCGATTTGGAATGCATTGCTTGTTTTGATCAGTTTATTTTTAAAATTTAGTAACCAATGCAAGCAATGTATGCAGATTTTCGATACTAAGTAGTCATGATAACATAATTTTGTATTTGAAAATAAAAAATTGTAAAAACATTATATTATAAGTTATAACAAATTGATCCGAACAAAAAATTATAACATTTGTTATAAGTAGCTTACAACAAAGCTTGTACAAAATATGGTCAATTTTAGTCTGAAATAAAACATTTTTATTTTTATTATTTATTAATTATAATCTTTTATATTATTATTATTTAAGTAAAGGCAGGTTCATCATCATCATCACAGCGTATATACGTCTCACGACAACGCACAAGACTACCCTCAGGGAGGGTGTATGGGCTGTGGTATGGGCGTCAGTCCAACACGCGTGCCCAATGCGGATTGGTAGACTTCACATACGCATCGAAATTTCTTCTTGAGCGTATGCAGCTTTCCTCGCGATGTTTTCCTTCACCGTTTGAGAGCAGTTGGAAAAGGATGAAAAACTCATTGGTACATGGCATGTCATTCCTGCGGATTCGAACCTGGACCTCAAGATTGAGTTTCCGTAGCTCTCCGCAACGCGCTACCGACACGGAGGAGAAGGAGATACTTTTAAACAAAGAGATTGCTGAAGAGAGAACTGCCTCCGTGATCTAATGGTAAAGAGCATTGGGCCCTCGACATGGGAGGTCGTGGGTTCGATTCCCACAGGGGACACCTAGTGATTTGTCACTTTGTGCGTTTTTCCCCAGTTGGTTAGGACATTGCAGGCTGAATCACCTGATTGTCTGAAAAAAATGATTCCGTGCTTCGGATGGCACGTTAAGCCGTTGGTCTCGGCTATTATCTCTGGTTATAGAAGTCGTTACATAAAAACCACGTCAAAGGCCGTAATGCGATCTGAAAAACTTTGACACCAGGGCTCTGCCCACACGATAAGAAGAAGAACAAAGAGATTTAACATATTAATATTGAATGTCTTTGCTTTCAAATGCATCCGAGATACGAAGAGATACGAGATACGAATAAAAATTGGGTTAAAAATAATTGCTAATTAAACTAAAAGGATGTAAGATAGATGATGATCAAAAAATTTTAGCATTTAAATAGTTACATAACATCACTGACGCATTAAAAGATAATAATAATATTAATTGTAACATAATAAGGATGTAATATATGTAAATTAAGTAATTCAATAAATATCACTTTTGCACAAAAAATTGAAATTTAGTACCTACATCCTGTCCTCTGTAATAACAAAATGTCAATTACCGTTCGTCTAGAAATATATATTTTATTTATGTCTTTTGGACAGTTTTTTTGGTAATTACGTTGACAATTTTATGTTAAATGTTTTTGATGTTATTATCTAAGCAGTTTTTTGTTTTCATTTAAAGTAGGTAATCTAAATTGCAGAGCATTTTAAGTTTTAACACGTTTTATTGGCATGATTTAATAGTAAGCATAATGCGCTCAAATGATACTGGTAATAAATACAATTCATTTCATCCTTTCTTTACATGCATTTCTTTCCTTCTTCAATGTTGGTTATTTTCCTTAATGTATGTTTATTTGATTTATTATTAAAGTGGAGTCTTGTAATTGCAACTATGGAGCAATTGCACTTATAAGAATCACGATTCAGTTCTCAATAGACTTATGTCTAGTCATCTAGAAGGCAGGTGTTGGTATAAAGAAAAGGACTGAATTGTGATTCTTATAAGTGCAATTGCTCCATAGTTGCAATTACCAGATAGTTGCAATTACAATACTCCAGCTTAAGTCTTTATTTGATTTATTATTAAGTCTTCAGACCTATCCGACATTACCGTCACGCTTTTCATCTCGCTCCGATGCATTCAAAGTGAAAGAGATTAATGATGATTATATTAATATCATTTTTAATAATAAAGTTATCTATTTAAAACCAAAATACCTGTGTAGTAACCTAGATAATGATTTTTTTGGTCTTCGCTGTAAACCAAAAAAAATCAATGAACCTAGAATAATTTTTTATTACGTATTTACTTGTTTCAACAATCTTTGGAAGACCTTCTCATAACCTATTAATCAATTTGCCATGTGTGTATATTGCGCCAAAAAGTAGCTGGCAATAACATGAAATCATCGACACCATTCAGTTACTCATAGGTTTATCACAAAGAGATAATTTTAGAATCACAGGAAAGTTGAGGTTTATTGGTTGGTACACATGTGAACTATTTCTTTTTTTAATAATACAGGCTGAAATTGATATCATTAGCATCCTTTTAAACTAAGAATCTACCCATCAAACAGAACAACTCTTACTATCGGAGCAAACCGATCGGAGCAAATATCTAGCTCCCATAGTAAGCTCCCATAGTAAAAGTTGTTCAGTTTGTTTGGTAGTCTCTTAATTTTAAAGGATGCTATCAATCAATTTCACCCTGTATACCTAAGTAGGATTTTTGGTAACCAAGTCCACACAAGCCAGCTCTCTTGCTGCGTAGTATTAATTATTTTACTAGTAACCTTAAAATTGTGTTTTTGAAAAATAACTATGCGCATGTATTACCATAGTTTTGCAAAAAATTGCTGTAGTTTAGCAGACTAAATTCAAGATCTCTTTTTAGCAAATAAATGTTCAAATAATATAACAGACTTAAGATAATCTAAGTTAGGTAGGTATGTACAACCTGTGTTTAATCAATGTCCATGGATTCGTTTTAACGTGCTGAAGACAGTAATAAACACTTAGACGAAATAATCAAGTCAGCGATATTAAAGATCTTTGCTGTTAAAACATTTGACATACTCCATTTGTCCATTCTCTTATTATGTTTGGGCCTAATAAGGTATGTGCTCTACAAAACCAATGAATGCATCTTTTTTTTCATAGATCATTTCACACTAGCAGTCCCATAAAAGAATCCGTATGCCTGTGTCATAAGCTTGAAAATAGGTTGATCTGCGGGATGATGTAAGTGGAACTATATGATGTCACCTTCATGGTTTGTTTGAAATATTGACCTACCTACTTGTCTCATGGTTGTGTTGCTAAATATTTTATTGTTAATGTCAGTGGTGCAGCCTACATGCTTGCCATAGTTGTTGTCGCCTTGCTTAAAACGTTAAAAGAACCATTAATATTTTTAATACCCGTGATACAATCTGTTTCTTTGTAATTAAATTCTTGTCCTCTACTACGACATCTATTAACAGAAGCAGAGACTATGTTACTAATGACTCTTCAACCCAGACATAGTATAGTACGCGTATTATTATCATCGTAGACATAAATTCAATTTATGATGTTGGCTTTATTGAACAGCAGATTTTTTTTTTAAGATTTCAATGTTGGTCCCATAGAGAAAGTTGTTCAGTTTGATGGTCTGATCATCTTCATAAAAAAATGTCAGTATATTAAGAAGGACCCTGTATATGCGTTTTAGTTAATGTATGCAGCTCAAATCAACTGCCCCAGTCATAAAATAATAAGTCATCTAGTATTCCATTTCAAAAGAGTTAATTTGAGTCGAGCCCTGATTTGCGTGTGAAGTAGCACTGTGTCACAAGTGCACGTAAAGTACGCGGGTAAGTACATTGTATACGTGACACGTCAAATTCATGCTAGTTGCATGCTAGCCTCTTCACGCGACATTCTTGTAATAGCTTGTATGTTGCTCCAACATCGTGGGAGTCCTGTCTGATGTAGAATGACAAATTATTTGGATTTCTGTGAGAGGGAAAAATAGAATTATGAGATCCTCCATGGAAATCTATTGCTACTTCAGTGTTTGCTTATTGTAAATTTTCGGCAGAAGTTAGAGTTTTCTAGTGTGTTGTCCACATACATAAACTCACGACTATAATCATTTACGGGGTGCTCAGAAATATTGCTACAAACCATCCTATGAAATGTGCAGTTGTAGCAAGCCCCACTTTTAGCGTGTTGGTTTCAGGATGGAATGACGTGTCAAGTGGTGATAAGTGGCTAGCCTTTCCCCATATAAACACTGCATAAGAAGAATATGTTGTATCCATTAGTCATCTCATCCGACATCTCCGGGAAGAAATGGGGTGATCCAATCTAAGCCGGAACCACACTGCGGATCGATAGTTTGTGGAACATAAATAGAAATTTAATAAATGCAACTGTTTATTTCGTCAGTTTAAACTCAAACTATAAGTTGTACACTTAAATTAACCCAAAATATTTGATTTGTGACAAAAATTGCTTCACTTGTTTTCCCCGACTTATCTATAGTTATCGAAGGCGAAAGCCCAAATTGAAATTTAACTATGTATTTTGTTATTTTACTACTAGATTATATTTTATGGCTGCCTGATTCCGAAACGATGTATCATGTTATTATACCTCCAGATTAAAGCTTAAAACGTCTGCCTGATTCCTTCCTAATCAATCGTATTTAGAGTTAATGATGTTGAATGTTACAGAAGCGGTAGTATCGATTTATTATCCTATTGTCCGATAGACTTAGACAAAGCAGTGGGTGTTATTGTTGAAAAGTCCTCAATAACTTAAGATTTAGAACTATTAGAACCTGTATATGGAGAAACATTCCAACTAAAGACTGTTACGGATGAGACGACAACTATAATTAGAACGGGTTTTCTCAAAAATTAAAATGTTATTCAAGGTTAATTTCGTAATACGCTTGTTTCGCTCTTTTTAGTATGCACATAAAATTTGAAATGTCAATATCAAACATTATTTTAGTTGTCTACATAAATTGGAGCTATTTATCAGCAAATGACTTGAAGATGTGATCTAGTTTTAAAAGGTCATTTTCTATGTAGAAGGACAAGATGACGAGTCATTGTCATTGAGCTCAAAAATAATTTTAAATTGTAATTGACTACTCCACAGCCAACTGGTCCCTAGTAAAACAAAATAGACATCGTGACAATAATCGGCGTAGAAGAAGGTGGCGAGACGTAATCGATGGCTTCTTGAAGAACTGGCCTAACGAAGCGCAAAACCTAGACGCATGGAGAGAACAGAGGGAGGCTTTGCCCAACAATGGGACATCGACGGCTGATATAATAATAATTGGCTATAGACGCATACGCTGAAGAAGATATTCTGATGCTTAATATTTGTGAAGTCTACCAATCCGCATTGGGCACGCGTGGTGGAATAACGCCTATACATCTTCCCTGAAGGTAAGCGTGTGCCCTGCAGTGGGACGTATATAGGCCGATGATAATGGATAGACTTTATTTTTTAACATTAAATAAATATTATGTTATAAATTCCGAACTACCTTTGAAATGGGGAATTAACTTATTACCTTAGAATAGGGAAGACCTGGTTACTTCGCTTACCTGTCATTTCCTGTAAATTAATGCAGGTTTGAAATAGCTATATATTTGATAGGCTTATTAAATACAGTTAATGATGTATAGACATAGGCGAAATAACGAAAACAAATCAATTAGTTCATTTCATTTCAACATTATATTTTCAAAAAGTTTTAGATTATATTTCCTTCGAATTTGCACATTATGAACTAAATGAGAATTTAATCACGACCTCAGTGAGAAACCTCTAAGATTACAAAAATGGTAAAAAAAGAAAAATATGCGATGAACATTTTATAGTTCATCTGCCATATCACAAACGAGTTTTATCCAGGATCTGTAATGATTGATGGTGTAAATTAGTCTCGCTGCTTCTCATTTCCTTTTTAGGGTTCCGTAGTCAAACAACAAACCCTCATACTTTCGTCCATTTTGTCTGTCTGTATGCTCAAAAACGAAAGGCATTAAGGCGGTTGCAGAGGGGTCAATTTTATACAAAACTTTGACGCACAATACGCGTAGACGGTATTAATATAAGAAAGTAACTTTGTATATATGGAAAAATAGTTTAGAAAATGTAGATACCGCGTAACAAATAATATTTGCAATTTATAATATAATTACGCAGATACAATTTTTTAATTTTGTATAAAAAATTTCAAAGCTTTATATCTTCGTAATTATTTTATAAATGGTAAATGTTATTTGTTACGCGGCAACTAGATTTTCTTAACTATTTTTCAATTTATAAAATATTACTTTTATAAATTCCGTCTACGCGTATTGTGCGTCTAACTTTTGAATGGACTGAAACCACCTTAATACATAACAGTAACCTAAAAATAGAAGTATGTGTTAATTAACAGCCTAGTAAATACTGAAACGGTGAACTCATAAACATAGGATGTAATTACACCCTATACATATATTATATAACTGATATCTGAGTCAAACTTATATATTTCAGAGCACGGACCCGGACCCTTCACAACTGAAAATTATGAAAATAAGAAAAATTTTAAAGTCACTCACACCCTGTATGATGCTTAATCATTGAAATCTGTAAGCAAAACTCTACAAATTTGTAAGTTCTATAAAACACGAATCCCATATGCTGGAAAATTCATAAACAATCTACGATTGCACACACTTGCAACAATTTCTCATCCATTACAATAATCGGAAGGAAATCATCATCCCCACAGAACAGCAATAATCAGTAAACAAACCCTATAACCACGTTAACTAAGCGTAACTAATAGTAGTTATTCTCTTTGAAGTCACCAGTTCCGTGCCATCAAAGGTTGCAACATCCTGACTTGGAACAATGGGTCCCTCTAATCAAATATATACACCTTTCTTCAGGAACTACTATAATCGGAGGCTGAAATGATCAAGCGATTAGGTTATTTGCTGAAGGTCTCTTTGAGGTTAAAGTTCTATTGGGAATCACTCTTGGTTATTATGTACGCAATTAAATACATACAATAACCTTTAAAATTATTAAAAACAAAATACATACCTGTGTACATACTATGCTAAAATTTTGGTTTTAGCCTACATTTAGACATCCCTAAAAGTTTGAATAATTTTATACAACCACTTATTTCAGTGTACAATTTTAATGTATAATTATAATGTGTATATATAATTTTAGTTCTTGCTATTACAATACTATTAACAGATTCTATCGTTCTCCTTAAAACATCATTGAGTAACATATAAAATCATTGTAAAATATCTATCGTTCTACCAAGGATGACATCATGACATGACGTAGTTTTTGTTAGTTTTTTTTATAATTATTACAAATATCATAAAAATTATAAAATTAATTGATCGCATAATTAATGTTTTTTTAACCCGAGTTCTCTGATTTAAATTATTTAAATATAAGTTTTACAATTTCTTTCGCTTTTTCTATTTGTGTTATTAATATAACACAAATAGCTAATGCAACTTGACATTAAATTGTCATCATAATCAGCCTACATACATCCCACTGCATTCATTTCATTAAAAAAATATAGGTACCTAAATATGAGTACATTTCATTTTAATGAATGAGCAAACCGTACCCCAAAAAGAAGGCACAATGCGGGTTTGATGTCCAAGTTACGACACGATAAGAAGAAGAAAATTAAATTCGTTGTGTATTCCAAGACAGATTAGAGTCATCTGCAGATGCCAGGCATGCTGGACTTCATTGTCTAGTCTAGTGTTGTGAATGGTCGCCGCTGATGATCCTGGTTTACAGGAGGTACCAGTTATGGGAATGAGTCGTGGCCCTATACCATATTTTTCTTATTAACCGACTTCAAAAAAGGAGGAGACTGTATGTTCGGCTGTATGTTTTTTTACGTATGTTCACCGATATTTTCGTAAATTGTTGACCAATCTTTTTTGGCTAGTTCTTGGTCAAATGTTTAGTTAGTGGGAACGATAAGGTGTAAGTACATAATAATTTAATTTAAATTTATTACATTTATTTTACTACCGAACATGCTTTTCATTGTTTATCGTATTTCCCATTTTCTCATAGGTGATGTAATTAGAACAAAAGGGTCGTAAAGATATCATGAGCACCATAATTTTCGGACAAGGTTGTACATGGTTATACGAATAAACCTTGTACCAGCATACCATACTTTGATTAAGTTATCACAAAACTTCTTTGTTCCTATTTGGGTATTGTACAACTACCTAAGACACATACAGTTTGAACTTGTACATAATTTAATAAAAAGTACCTCGTGCAGATTGAAAAATTTTGTACTATAGATACATGCATTTTCCAAGATTAGTAAAACGAAAATTCTGTAGATGAAGTCATTACCAAAAGTCGAGAAAAACTTGTTAGATACTCGTATCCGATCTAGTTATAATAATGTTACAGCTCTAAATGATGTCTCTTGTATGGCAGACATGACATTATATCCGTGATCAGTTGAACTTTATACAATGTGTTAATGAATAAGCGCAAAACCCCAACTGATTTATAACAAAATAATTAGAATGAAACAATAATTTCATTATTTTCATAGTTGAAATTTAAAGCTATTCGCATTTTAATTTTTGAGGCAAAAATGATTTGTTATCATTTCAACAATGAATGAAAGCGCCAACATACTCATGGATACATTTTAATATTCTTGTTTTGATAGTAAGTAGTCTGAGTATGCCCGTGGGGTGTGTAGAGATCTGGTTCAGTAAATTTAAAGTTTTATTAACCAATTATTTAATATTTTGAAAAAAAAATAGTTATGTTGAAACCACGATAATTCGATTCTGCTCTCGAGTCTAAACAAACTACTTTCTAGTTTTGCAAAATATCATATTTCGCAAAATAAGTTTCTGTCTGGCCACACTTTTCGAAAAATCCCTACTATTAATATAAAATCCCTTAGAAATACAATTTTATATTAATAGTACCTACTAATATTTTAATGAAAATAAGAGGGAATAGCTAGGTTTTGCTTTATGATTATTCATTTGATAAAATTTTGTACACTTCTCGAACTGGTACAAGAACAGCTTGATAAATTCGTCGTATTTAAAACTAACACAATATTATTTAAGCATACTGATATGATTATCATCCAATCTATACAAGGTGTTACAAAAATACAAATAAACATATAAGGAGGTGCTTTAAACCATCAAACTGAACAACGTTCATTATTGAACCAAGCGAATTCGCGAAAAAAAAATTTGATGTTCCACACTAAACTACAAATCTACTCGAGCTAAATATCCCATTATATTTACGGAAATTTTTTATTCCGCGATTTCGATGTTGTCCCATAGTGAAAGTTGTTCAGTTTGATGGTCTAAGCAACCCCCTTAACAGTTTTAAATATTTATTTTTACTTTTGTAACAACCTGTAACTAAAATTTATCCAATTATATGATGTTACAAAAATTCATCAAATTGTACCTACATGAAGTTTTCTTTGGTTGTATGTTAAATAAATATAGATTATTTTTTTTTTATTAGTTATACCTTACCCTTCGATAAATGATTGGTATTCGGCAGCGAAGACCAGAACCTTACACTGGTTTAAGAATTAGACAGATCAAATGGACTTTGAAATTTACGTATCAGGTAGTAACTATTAAATAATCTGTGGTATCAGTTACACTACATATTTGCAACTTTATTGAGTATTTACAACATTATGTACAACTTATGGCTAAATATGGCTATAATTAAAATAAAAACAAATACAAATAAGCGAAGAAGAAATGAGCCACTATATCGAGCACGACTTCCGTTCGACTTACACTAAACAGAAGACGTGCTCGAGGCCACCGTCTTGCGGGAGGGTGCCCAGAACGCTGGCTGCGTTACCTGGTTGGATGGCAATGGATATTCATTGCCCGAGGTACGCGCCAGCCCTTCGGTCACCGGACACCTCGATCAAGCGCGGCAACAACTCATTGAAGAGCTGTCGGGCGTCCGGCCCCCACGACCCCAGGGTCTCTACACCGAATGGCGCAAGAATGTAGCCGTCACCCAGGGTGGCATATGTGCGCCGCTTGAGACCCTCTGCAGCAGCCGCCGCCGCGCCCGCTCTTAGAGAAGGGGCAGGGAGGTGTGAGGGCGCCCACGCTAGGGGTCTGCCATTCCTCCAAGGAATGACAGTCATACCATCGGGTCTCCAGCCATCGTCTCGTGCCAAGCCCCTTGAGTATTTACAATATTCAGATAGAAACAAACATAAGGTTAATAGTTTTAGTGGGCGCTCTGGCGTCCTTCAATTCAAACCTAAGTTCTGTACCTCTGGTACTATAGAAAAATAACAAAGAAGTCGTAACAAGTAAGTAGTTATTTCACACGGATAATGCAACATATGATTATTATAGGTACTACATGTAGTACCTACTCTGCGACATGAGTAAAGTCACTCTTTTTTGCCACCTTGCTTTAAGAGCCTACCGAGCCTGTTGTGCTGCCCGCAATCGTATTTTTTTTATTTCTTGACATTTAAACAATATTTCCAAAAACAAGAATGTCACATTGTAGTCCTGATTGGCTTTAAATTTATATCGAAACATTATTATGTTTTAGGCTTGTAGCTATTATCGTTAAAACCGCCAAAGATTTTGACGATTTTAAGGATAATTACTACAAACATTATAAAAACAAATCCGTAGTGACCCCATAAATTGAAAATCTACAATGAATATGTGACATTCTTGTTTTTTTAGAAATATTGTTTAATTGTTAAGAAAAAAAAAACGATTGGGGGCCACACAATAGGCTCGGTGCAGCCTTAAGTGTACACTTGATAATTTGTGTGGTAGTTGCTTTACAGCTTCCGACCATCTTGAAAAGGAATACAATCATGACTAGTTTGTCCCATAGTAAAACTTGTTTGATGGTCTGAAGCACTTTAAGCAAGTGTCCCATTTAATTTTACACCCGGTGTACTATATTCAGAATATTGACGTATTAATTAGTGTATGCAGGGATGATGCAGGCTGTAAGAAGACCTCACCCGAAAACTTTCATACTACGTTTAGATTACCTACCGCGTAAAATATATGGGAACAGCAGATTTTCTTTTTGAGTTCTCGTGTTTGGTCCCAGTGTAAAAGTTGTTTAATTTTGATGGTCCGCTGTCCCATACAAAACTGCAAACATAACTCGAATGAAATGTATGGGACAGCAGATTTTTTTTCGCGATTTTGATATTGGTCCCACAGATAAAGTTGTTCAGTTTGATGGTCTGAACCATCCCTTTAAGAAAGTGTCCCATTTAAATTTACACCCTATATTTAAATTATATCGGACTCTATCGGGGAATATAGTCATGAGCATATGCTACGCTGTACCACAGTATAAAAAAGAGTATCTATTACTACATACAGCACGGACACTCCCTTCCTCCCACCAACTTTTTACCTCACCCCCTCTATTGCCCTCCAGTTACCAGGCAGTTACCTAGGAAGAAGACTTAAGGTTCAATTTCTTTGGATTCGCATGTGTTGACGTCATCTTGTCAATTTCAATTTTTTATATGCAGTGTCCGGGCTGGCCGTACCATGATATGTAACAATACCTGTCCCAATAACTTAGCTGCATATTGTACTAAAGCATAATCTAACCAACCTCATTAAAATATTTAAATTAGAGAGAAAGAAACAATGCTTTGCGTAAGCCAGTAAACGAACGAAACAATGAAAGAAGGAAGAAACAGTAGAAATGGAAGTCGACAAAAACTGCAATATTTACGATCCATTCTGTTTAGAACAGAACACTGTAAAGAAAATAAATATATTTGATGATAACATCTTCGGTTTTTGCGTGCTTTCTTAAATCAGTGTATGCCGTCCGAGTCCCGTATTGATTATTTCGCTCTTTCATGAAAATAAAAATGGGAAGTATAAGCAGAAGCTTTTTAAGGAGATATCTGCTCGCCTAATAGAGACCACACTGGTGAAATTCGAGGGCTGGCCATTACCTTCTTCACCGCACAGTTTTCTTAGAACCGACCCACAGGGAGAGAGTTTGGAGGAGGTTATAGTTCCCTTTTTTATTTTTATTAATTCATTTTTCTATTTAGGAATAGTAATTGAAGGAGCTTGTTACCGATATATGGAATGTCGACGAAACGAGTTGTGGAAGTGAGTGATGTATTTCCTTTGACGAAGCCTGTTGTGGAAATGCATTGTATTTGATTCATTAATAAATCTATTTATACAGGGTCCTTCTTAATATGCTGACATTTTTTTAAAGAGATGATCAGACCATCAAACTGAACCACTTTTTATTCTATGGGACCAACATCGAAATCGCGAAGAAAAAATCTGCTCACCCATACATAACTGCAAACCTACTCGAGCAAAATGTATGGGACAGCTGATTTTGTTTTGCGATTATAGAGAAAGTAGTTCAGTTTGATGGTCTGATCATTTCCCTTAGAAAAGTGTCAGCATATTAAGAAGGACCCTGTGTTTTAATGAAAATCTGATAAATTTAAAGCACAGCAGATATTAGTTTTTAGATCGTGTCTAAAAATTTTCATTGATTTCAATTGGAAAAATATTGAAAACACAACAAGAGTTCGTTTGTATGGAGCGCGCAGCGCGAAAACTAATCTCTTAAATATGGACGAGGTAAATTAAGTGTATTAGAATCGTAGCTCATGTCGAGCTACTCCTCCTAACCGTATGGTGATAATAGCGTGAGCATATTTTATTATTTTTCTACATCATCATCATCAATCATAATTATAAGTCGAGTGGGTACGTGTGCTGAATGCACACGTACCCACGCTTAAAAAAATACAAAATTTAATTTGTCAATTTTATTGACGTTTTTCTTATTTTGTAACAAGTTAGTACAATTAGTATAAACATAGTATAAACTCGAAGTACGTAACAAAGTACAGGATACAATAACATAAAGTTCGTATTAACTAAGTAAAGCGTAAGCACTAGTTTAACAACAGATTTAATAACAACTCAGGTACCTCTAGTAACAATTAACATTAACAATAAATAAAACAAAGTTAACATCAACGAAAAAAAAAACAAAATTCGAGATTGAGAGATTTTTCTTCTTAATTTCAAAATAACCCTCTCTATCTTACATTATAACAATAACCTAGAATTAAATAAGTACGTAAAAACTAGTAATAACATCGAAAATCGGCCTTGAGTCATTGTAGACCTTTTTCTTTTAACATTAAATCACATTAGCGAATTTGGAATCAAAATTTCAAAAGAAAAAAGGTCGAAGTAAAAGCACCAGTGCAGTATGAAATTTCAGACAGTTTCTGCAGCTGTAATCACATTGATAAAGAAATTCCCGTGCAGAACTCTGCGCTGTTGTAAGTTTAAAAAACGCCAAAGTCAAAAATGAAATTACAAACTATTTTCAATATACTTAACGTCAATTGATCAAATTATTATGTCAATACATTTGACTGTAGTGTATTTATTAGTTAATCCAGGAAAAGCAAATAATAAATAACTAATTAGAATAAACGAAAAAAAGAAAAAATTGACAATCGAATGACGATGATGATGAAGGTGTTTTGGCTGAATGTATGAACATTTGTAGCACCATATTCGGACAAAAGAGACACAGCTCAAATTGTCATACTAAAATTGTTGCATTTGATCATAGAGTTATGCCGTTTTTTGAGGGTGAAACACGCGTTGGTTTCGTTCACAATACAATGGAGCACGTTTAGATGTCCACTACTATAATTATGATACAGATAGTAATAGAACCAACTCACCAATTATTCCAGCAATACTCTATCACCGTTTTCTAATGACTTTTGACTACCTACTATGGCTAACGAGTCCACCCCAATCATTCATTCCTTAGACCTTTATAACATTAGTTGACCTTGCCTTTGCATCTTCTATGTGAATGTGGCCCATTGGTGTACAAGCAATCTATAAATCTGGGTAGACAGGTATTAACACCAGATGATATACAAAACCTCCCTGTTAGAAACCTACTGCGAATCGTAATGGCAGTGGGAATCAGTAGGTAACTATAAAAGGGGCGTTCACAAAAGACCACCCGATGGTCGCAGTGGCACATGCGCAAGTCTGTCCTTACCACAGATTAATAATAAGTTACTACGTAACCTTAATTCCCAATAATAATAGCCGACTATCCTTCAATCTATTTTAAGCCCATGTACTTTGACTTTGACAGAAATCTAGTAAGTACGAGAAGGAAAACTAGATACTGAAATTCAGATTCCAAACTATCTTAAGAAATAAATTATTTATTGTGAAGATGAGCAGCTTCGTGCTGTGATATCGGCGCAGTTTTGTGCACGACGGCATTGAACCCGTTGTGCTTGTCGGCAGTGTAGTCCACTGTGCGGATTGAGCCATCGGGCTCTACCACTGTGTATTGACCTGCAAATTAAAATAAATAGGTAAACAATTATAAAAAGTGATATTATAGTTGCCTGTCGGAATTCCAGTCATGCAGTTAATGAGTTCGTTGGACCCGTACATTTTAAATAAAATGTACACTGTGTTGCAAGTTGAAACATTCAATGAGGGTCTTTTTTATTTATATAAGCTTCAATTATGATAAGTTCTTTTTTCTGAACTATCGCTAAACAATTTATTTTTGATAGCGGCTTAAAAAACGTTCATGAGCTAGGTTTTATAAACATTATTAAATTCGATACGATTAACAATAAATAATGAATTTCTTTATTGTAATTAGCTTAGAAATAGAACAATGTACCTATAATTGCGAAGGCACCCGAGCGCACTGCACACAAACGAAGTTCCGTCCTATTATCAATATTCAACCAATTCAAGTCAATGACATCTTTTAAACACAATCTAGAAACTATTATTTTGTCAGATTTCCATTAAAACGTATAATTTCAAAACTTGATTCTAGGAAATTTAAGATTCGTATTGAAATCTCAACTTTAAAATTGCCTCCGTGGTCTACTGGTAAAGAGCATTGGGCTCTCGACATGGAGGTCGTGGGTGTGATTCCCACGGGGGACACCTAGATATTGTCACAATGTGCGTTTTTCCCCAGTTGGTTAGGACATTGCAGGTTGAATCACCTGATTGTCTGAAAAGAATAATGATTCCGTGCTTCGGATGGCAAGTTAAGCCGTTGGTCCCGGCTACTATCTCTTTCAAAGCCACCTGAGAGTAGAGGCCGTAAGGTGGTCTGAAAAAACTCTGACACCAGTGCCCACACGAGAAGAAAGAAAGAACTTTAAAAATTAAATTACTTAATTATTAAATTAAATTAAATTAATTAAATTATTTAATAAATTAAATAATTAAAATAAATTAATTTAATTATTTTATGAATTAAATTAATTAAAATATTAAATTTTAAAGGAAATGACAATATACAGACAGATATTAGTTTCTGAATTGTGTTTAAAAAATTGTATTGAATAAAATTAATTTATTTCATTTTTCTTTCTTAGTTTTTCATTTTAAATTTTTCGTTTTTTTCTTATATTTAAAGATCTATCCTCTTCAGTCATACCCTCAAGGAGTGTAAAGAGGGTTAGTCCACAACGCGTGCCCAATGCGGATTGCTAGACATACACATGAGAATTTCACCTTAGGTTTCCTCAAGATGCAGTCGGTATTACAGTATTTATGTATATAAGGTAGTAATTACCTTTAACTACATCTCCGTCCCGACTCTCGTGGTGCGTCTTGATATCACCCGTGTGGAAGTCATTCACCCCGTACTTGAACACGTACTTGGGATAGGCCTGCAATTATAGAAATACATATGTTATTCAACATCATAAATAGTTCTTTTTTGCCGGTTGAACCGTCATGCGTTTAAAAGTTCGTATCACAAACTACGTTCGTATCATATTGAATGCGCATAATTTGAGCAGTTTCTAATCATTCTTTACAACTTGTCAAATCAGCAACTCTTTATCGGAAGAAAAAACGCAAAAATTTTTACTAAAATAATGAATACTGACGTCATTGTATTTTGTTGTCGATTCGTTACTTTTCATAATTTATCCTATTATTCAAAAATACTGAAAATGTTATTTTCCTGGCATTATTCTCAAACGTTTTTCATTGCCTACTTTTGACGCAACGATGATATAATTATGTATGAAGTAGTATACCTCTTGTTTTCTAACTAAATAGATTGTAAAACTGTTTTTAAACCCCCAATTCCAAGTAAGCTTGGCCGCAGGAAAACTATTATAAACAAACAGTGTAGTTACATAATATTGCCATAATAGTAAGTGCGTGTATCTAGATCAGTATGACAGGATTCTTCGGAAGTGTCACACCTAACATGCTATGAAAACGGGTGCTTACGCAACTGTTTCCTGTCGTGAGACGTCACAAGACGATGGGAGTGAGTAGCGGAAAATTGTACTTAATTATGTTACGGTCGCGTAGTGTATATTTTCTTTGGTTACGGTCTGTTCTATAGTTCTGTCTTTGGTATTGTTTGGGTACTATTTAAAGCAGCAATGGCTTAAAGCAAGTTATCATCATCATAAACAGGGGACATAATATGCTGACACTTTTTTAAGGGGATGATCAGACCATCAGACTGAACAACTTTCTCTAAGGGACCACATCGAACACGCGAATAAAAACCTGCTGTCCCATACATTTGGCTCGAGTAGGTTTGCAGTTTTGTATATAAAACAGCTGTTTTTTTCGCGATTTAGATGTTGGTGCCATAGAGAAAGTTGTTCAGTTTGACGGTCTGATCATCTCCTTAAAAGTGACAGCATATTAAGAAGGACCCTGTATATGCCTTTTCATCTAAATATTGCAGATGATTTAGTCGGTCTTATAGGAGAAATACTTCGTCTACTTTAGTCTTATTCGAGTCATTTATGTGACTTTTTTACTATACAGGTGTAAAATTAAATGCGTTACATATAAAAATCAACTGTATCATAGAAAACGTAAATAGCTACTCAATTTTGCCAAGATTCTCAATTCTTTTGCTCTTTAAAAGTTGTAAAATCTCATGTAGAGCCAAGTCTTGAGTAAGTCTTCATCAGTCACAACGAAAGCATAGGCTTGTTGGCCGTTCTTCTTCTTTGACGTTAGCATGTACATATCGCACTCATCAGTCAATTTTAAACCGTTCTGGGAGCACTGGTTATATGGTAAAATGACCAACATTTTTTACAAAAATAGCGAAGTATTTATTAGATTCCTTAACTACACGCCGCATCCTCTAAATTCAACCGACTACAAATTAAAGAAGTTCGCACGCGTCAAACGATTTCAAGGAAGTTGTCAACGCTAATTCTAGCTCATTCATTGACTCGAGCCGAACAAATGATCATAAAACTGTTTACACATAGCTAGCTGTAAACTATTTACTATTTACTGCAATTGCCTAGGTTACATTGTTTTCGCTTATTGACTGTGGCGTAGGAAATCAACTGTAACTCAAATTAATAAAAGACATCTCATCCCTCAAATTAGACGATGGTATATTTATAATAAAGCCGGTCAAGTGTGAGTCGGGCTACTCGCGCACCGAGGCTACCACACAACATATAAACTTACAAAAAAGTTTGGTTTAGACCGACTTACACTTGGCCGCTTTTTATTATTTGTTTTTTGATCACACCAAGTTTGACGCTTGTATGTGTTACCGTTTTTACGACGAGTTTCTTATATGAGGACACCCCCCTTAATTTTTAACTTTTTATTAATTTTCTTTCGGCTTCTCGTTAACGAGTTTGAAAAAGAAGTAAAATGACCGAACAGGTACCTGCCTACTATTCACCTATTCGTCTCATTTCCATATGCCACAGTCACTTTATACTGCAATTTAAGTGACACGCTTTCTTTAGACACAAAACAGCCATTTACAACTTATATAACATTCTAGTTTAGAGGTGATATCAATAGTTACAGCCTAACATTTAAATTGATTTCATTACGTAGGTGTAGGTTCTCTATATGGGTAATACACATTTTAGTGTCAAGTCACATAATATCGGTTAACTTATGTAATGTTTTACTTAACTGAATATAATTTTGACATGTTCTACTAACTTAAACATACACAGAAACTCACAACCTTTTAATTGGACTGAATGTTTTGTGCGACTACTTACAAACTATTTTTTTTAAGTTTGCAGTTATACCAATGCTTTATCTTAGCATATTTTGGAATTCACTACCAAAGTTGGAACATTTGATATCATCTAACTCTCCAATTTAAGTATACCTAAAAATAATATTATTTTAATAACAGTGAAGATAAAATCATTTTGTCTTAACGACATTTTGAACACTAATGACCTCGTAGAAAGCTGGACGGTTTCAACACTTTCTAAGTTTTCGTTAAGGTGCTGTAATATTCTAGATACAGTAAATACCTAAATAAATCTAGTAAGATTAACAGTGTTGTCGCAAAAAGCAACTTAAGGAAAGTGTAGTCAAAGAAACCAGTGGTCTGATAAATGTTATTCGATGCTATTCTCATAATCTTAAAGGTCAAGTTTCACGTTCACGGATCATTTACGAGAAATATTATACAACATACAATATATAAATCGTCAGGGATATAGCAATATCGTGTAACTCTCTATTTTTGTTGAAGTGATCACATATAGAACTTTCCATCATAGTTGAAACAACGTCCAGATTATTAATTGTAAAAAGAAGACATACAAGATTTTACTCTGATAAGTTGAAAGTTCAAGATGCTATTTAGTTTTTTTGTATGGCACTTTACATGGTTTTCGAAAATTCTTGTTACGCACTATTCTCTATCCCCGGTGAAATATAATAATAATTGATCATAAAATTACAGAAGGAGCAGAGTTACAAAGTATTCGTCGTCCTCAGAATAATGTAATTGTGGTTTTACAAGGTCTGAGCTTCAGCGTGCCTGCTGCACCTGTAGGCCTACCATGACTTTACACTGTAGTAAACTACAGTTTTTGTATTGAAATTCGTACAGCACTCGTAGTGGTTACGTTGAGAACTAATGCTGTCACACAAAATTGGCGCCGCAACTACAGTAGTAACGTACAATAAAAACTCATGGTAGGCCTACTGTATGCAAGTCCACTAGTTGTGACAGCTACATTCGGACTAGTACTACTTACTAAGCCGAGGTTCTCGTTCTGAGTTATTTGATAGGGTTCGAAGCGTAGTTTAGGTTAAACGACAGATCATGATGTAAGCGGTTGCATCTGGTTGCTAGTCCACTGGTTGGCCAGAAAATTAGTAAAACCTGTTTTACTTACAATGTAATCGACTTGTTCATCTTCAGATATGTGATGGTGCTCGTAACCAAGCCTGGGCTGACCGACGGCGAGCTTGTAAACGGCTGCAGCTGGTTGCAAGTCTGTTGGTTAGTCAGAACTGCAACAAGACTTGGTTTACTTACATAGTCATCGACGTGTTCATTCTTAGATATGTGATGGTGCTCGTAGCCAAGCCTGGGCTGACCGACGGCGAGCTTGTAAACGGCTGCAGCTGGTTGCAAGTCTGTTGGTAAGTCTGAACTGCAATAAAACCTAGTTTACTTACATAGTAATCGACGTGTTCATCCTCAGAAATGTGATGATGCTCGTAACCAAGCCTGGGCTGAGCGACGGCGCGCCTATAAACGGCTGCAGCTGGTTGCAGGTCTGCAGGTCGGTAGGACGTGTAGAGTCTTGCATTAGCACACGCCAGAAGAGCCACAGCTACGGTTATCAACTGGAAAGGATAATTGTTTTTATTTTAGGAATCTTGTAATGCAAAACAGGTAATTTCCAAAAATATGTTTTTGGCAAACTTTTATTCGTTTTCGAAGGGAGAAATTCCGATTGTTAAGATTATGGATGGTGCACAAATTCAATTTAGGTAACATATTTTACATTGTGTATCCTACAAAACACTTAGCCAAACATATTATGGATAAATTTTTATTAGAAGGGCACGCTTAAAATGTTAAATATGAACTTTATTGAATTTAGTAGAATACCGGAAGCAATAAATTATGTTTGAACACGATAATTTATTTTAATCATAAAAATCTCGCATGCGATATTTTTTTGCTTTCCGCTTGCATGCATAATATTTATAACCACAGGGCATCTACACTAGAGAGCGATAGTAATCACATTAAAGTTCAAACCTTTTTTTATTCAATTACCGTCACCATCAATAGATCAGGAGACAAAAGAAACTTTTTACAATATTTCCCACAAACTGAAAGTCTGTAGAGTTACGTATAATGTTTTCTTGTTAGCTGTTAACGCATTTACACATAACTTTTGTTTTCACTGAGACAATAACAGTGTATTGTTTGAATTTGTGAATCTTCTTGTTATGTAAGAGCTTGCTGGGTATTTATAGAATTATTAAGTTTATTGACAAATTAGAATGATTAATGGTGCTGATTGTAATGTTCTGACACAAAGCAGTTTGTCTACTATCTAACATCGAATTCATAGATAGGAACTCAAGCCTGATATTATTTCCTAGTGACACTTTTATGTTGTGTATTATAAAAATTTTTTAACACTCTATTATTCCCCACTAATCGGTAATGGATCAGAGCATGCACTCCTAGTGCGTATCTCTCTCCCTCACTTTTTTTTGTGAAAGGAAGCATGTGCCTAGTAATAGAGATCTTTGCCCAGCAGTGGGACAAAACAGATAAAAAAAAATATAACGCTCACAGGCATGTTCATTCTAATTATCCCAAACGTAAGCTATTAGGCTGAGGAAACCATACAAAAACAGCACAAACATATTTAACATCCATGACCGAACCAGGATTCGAACCCTGGTTTAGCATGCCTTCGTGATAACCATCACACCAACCAGGTCGTCGATGATGATGACTCTATTTGAAGTGATTCTATCTTTTTCTCTGATAAAATCTGTTCATTTTCGAGATAAAATGTAGCCAATATCCTTTCTCATATAGTCGAGCCGTGACAAACGTACGGTTTAGGTCATAAATTATCTCATCGAACCTTTCACTCACACTCATGGGCTTTAAGGAAACAGTTCTTTAGAGCCCATAAGTACGAGCGAAAGGTTCGATGGGATGCACTGTGACCTAAACTGTAAGTTTGTAATAGTCTGTCAGCTAACTCTCTACCTTTCATTGTTGTACAATTAAAACGTTACAGACAGGCCAACATTTATATCTATCTACACTATTAGTGTAATGCAAATAATATAAATCATGTGTGGTTTTTTTATGTTTTAATTTGTATTTTTTTCAATTGACACGTCTCTTTTCCTGGTGTGTATTTAAATTAACATAACTTAAAATAGTTTGTATTCAAATGCCGTGCAAACTAATTAACGTGCCAACAACGAAATGCACTATTATCAATCGTTCACTATTTACTTGCAACATTAATTATGAATTATTTACTAAGCAGGTAAACATTGTTTAAATAGTTATTAAGCACCTCAAATACCAATTACCTTTTTGTTTAGGTTAGTTAACTTTTACGTGTAGCAATGTACCTAATTAAGATTGTTTTATGTTCTATGGGGAGTTTTATGTCCAGCAGTGGACGATTGAGATGATAATGGTAATAAGGTAGAAGGTTATGGGTAGTAGGTACCTACTCCAATTAAACTTAAGGGGGTTTTAGTCCATACAAAAGTTTGACGCACAATACACGTAGACGGAATTAATAAAAGTAATATTTTATATATGGAAAAATAGTTTAGAAAATCTATTTGCCGCGTCACAAATAACATTTGCAATTTATAAAACAATTACGAAAATATAAAGCTTTGAAATTTTTCATACAAAATTTAAAAAGCTTTATATCTGCGTAATTATTTTAAAAATTGCAAATGTTATTTGCGACACGGTATCTAGATTTTCTAAACTATTTTTCCATATATACAAAATTACTTATATTAATACCGTATTGTGCGTCAAAGTTTTGTATAAAATTGACCCCTCTGCAACCACCTTAATATTTCGATTTGGATGACTAAAACAGGATTGTTAGTATATACGCTTTTTTAGTTTTGTACTAATTTATAATACATACCTAACTGTTTTAAAGAATTTTAGAGCCATAAAATTGTTTTGTAGATATTACTTGTGGTTTTCTGCATATTGAAAAATGTATATTGAAGGGAAAGACTTCACTTGTGGTTCTACGTAGTGTATTCATAATATAAAATGTGATTTATATTTTATTCATTGATCAGTAATTATAGTAGAAGCTTTGTATACATATCATTAGGTCTTAAGAAGAGAAAAAAAATGGAAACAAATGAGTGATATCGAATTTGATCTGATCCCAACTTGGTCCCAACTCTTCGTGTTCCGACTTAGGTATCCCGAAGCATTTCAAATTCCACCTCAAATCGAATATAAGATCCTTGCAAGTTCTACGTAGTTTTTAGAACAGCTTTTACTTTATGAAATGACAATGATTATGTATTACCTTAATTGCCATTTTTCTTTCTTATACTTTTAAAAACACTTTTACTTAAAACACCACCACACAAGACTGAAATTGACAAGAAAATAAACAAACACACGTTACTAAGGCAGTGTCTCGAATGTGACGAGAGAAACTCAACGTTCAATTTATATGTGAACACAAAACGAGGTGGTGGGTGCACCGGCTTATTATTTGACGTAAGCATTTTATCCGATAATGTGGACACTTTTGTCAATTATTCAATCGGTATTATGAAAATTAAGTAACAAAAAATAAATTTTCCTTATTTGCATACTAAAAACATAAAAATAAAAAACATACGATGTGACTATATGCATTAAATTGATTATCTTCTCCGATTTGAAGTCTAAAACTAGGAATACGAAATACGATTAGGTAACTATTATTGTAAACGTCCCACTGCAGGATACAGGCATCCCTAGAAGGGTGCACGGGCGTTAGTGCACCACGTGTGTTCAATGCAGATTGGCAGACTTCACATAGGCATCATAATTTCTTCTTCAGCGTATTCAAGTTTCCTGACGATTATTTTCTTCACAGTCGGTATTACAAACATAAGTTAAAAAGCTCATTGGTACATGGTAGGTCGTCCGTGCAGATTTGAACCCAGACCCTCATGATTGAGTGTCCATATCTCTCCACTGCCTCTCCTTTTGGCCACTTAGAACTTTAAGTCTGAAGTAAGTAAGTGTAAGTTTGAAGTAAAAAACCGCATTTATCCATACCTGAAAAGCTGCGTAGATTATCATCAACTCAATTTCGTCACACGAATCTATAAATACTATGATTACAGTTATATCACAACTATTATACTTAAGTAGCATTACATCCTATTACACCTAAGTAGGTAATAACTTATCAACATGGTCTGCATGCAATATTGGAACGATACTGTATGCAGTCAAGCATGCACTTTGCTCACCGTCTGCCTATAGTTTTATTCACCCAAGACTCGTTCATCAAGCCATTTTAAAAGCTATAGTGTACGAATAAGAGGTTTTCATTGGTCTATTTAGTTGTCTCTTTCTTGACTATAAGAAAATAGATAGGGAGACATAGATAAAGGAGTTTGATGTTCTGTTAGGTGCAGGTGTCTGAAGATTGAATAATAATATCAATAAAATTATTATACATCAGTGCATCTATAAAATTCACTTTTGACAGCTCTCGATAAACTAACGATAGGTACTTCATTTAATTCATTTTGTTGTCAATCAAAATTGACTTGAATTTATTAATTTCATTATTAGCTTATACAGGGTGTGACAGCCTAGGAAATACTGAAACTGTGAACTCAGACCATCAAACTGAACAACTTTCACTATGGAGCCTACCTCAGGAAACGCGAAAAAAAAATTGACTGTCCCATACATTTTAGTCGGATGGGTACAGCTTTTTACAGGGTTTTGTATGGGACAGCTGATTTTTTTTCGCGTTTCCTGAGGTAGGCTCCATAGTGAAAGTTGTTCAGTTTGATAGTCTGAGTTCACCGTTTCAGTATTTGCTAGGGTGTCACTTACACCCTGTATACGTCCCACTGCACAGGCCATGAACGTGTCATTTATCTGTAGCACAGGTCATGGAGCGTATATGGGCGTTAGTCCACCACGAGTGCCTAATGCGGATTGGCAGACTTCACATACGCACATTTCTTCTTCAGCGTACACAAGATTCTTCACTATGTTTTCCTTCCCTGTTTTATGAAAGCAGTGGGTATTATGTTTAGTCAACCAATTTGAAATGTAGGTCACCTTGTTAAAAAATCAATTGTTTTAACGTCATCGTAACTTCTGTCGAACATATATAACTGCTAACGAGGTGAACAAGGGATAAAGTTTCTTCTGCGGTGTTTTTGTGCGAATGGGTTAGCACTTATTATACGACTTGACATGTCATTCCATCCTGAAACCACACTGAAACCTGAAACTATGCTAAAAGTGAGTTTTGTAAGTAGCGTTTAAATAGTTACCTACTTAGTTTATTATTGTAACGGAGTTTCTGACTGCCCTGAAAGAACTTATGTTCGTAAATATATGTAGTATTTATATTCAAGAAAATTGAGCCAAAGATACAAGAGAATATAGTCATAACCATGAGGATTATACGTTACATCTTTGGCTCAATTTTATAGTGGCCTGTGGACCAGCATGTCGTTGCCCCCGAGAAAAAAAATTTGCTGTAGTTTTGTCTCTGTTACTTCACACCTGCTGAAATGAGCGCTCATGAAAGTTTTCTCGCTTTATTTTCTTTCTTATCGTGTGGGTAGAGCTTGAGCAGAGCCCTGGTGTCAGAGTTTTTTCAGACCGCCTTAGGGCCTCTGACGTGGTTTTTTTATGTAACGACTACTACCACCAGAGATAGTAGCCGGGACCAACGGCTTATCGTGCCATTCGAAGCACGGAATCATTTTCCTTTTCAGACAATCAGGTAATTCAGCCTGCAATGTCCTAACCAACTGGGGAAAAACGCACAAAAGGAGAATTGTGAGTGTGTGAGTGAGCTGTGAGCGTCTCCCCTCAGTCATGTGGTTACGACTAAGTAGAAGAAGAATATATTACATCGACAGAATACCACAGAGTACTATTTACTACCGTAATACATAGATGCAGTAAAGCATGAATGGATGCAACGCCCTAAAAACGAAACAAAAGACTACTGTGTAACCAACCATCGGAACCAACTTAATACAATACCTTGTCCAACTTCTTCTTCTATCGAGTCGATGACAACTCATTCTAAATTTTTCCAGCCCAGTACTTTGCCACACGGATAGCACTGCCGGCAGCGTCCATAAGCTCCGTTCGTGTGCAGGTGTCAGGGCAGGAAGGGCAGGATATGAGGTGGGCCATAGTCTTGTCCAACTAAACAAAGATTATTATAATTATATCAGCTATCGCTGTCCCATTGTTGGGAAAAGGCCTCAATTGGGAAGTTGACTGCATAAAATATGCCGGGTCCTTCTTAATATGCTGACACTTTTTAAGGGGATGATCAGACCGTAAATCTGAACAACATTCTCTATGGCGTCAACATCGAAATCGTGAAAAAATCAGCTCTTCCATACAAAACTGCAAACCTACTCGAGACAAATGTAATAATGTAGGACCCTGTATTTTAGTTTTATCTTCTCACGTTTGAAAATCACTTTTTTAGTAATTTAATTTTTTTAGCTTGATTGGTACTATTTTTAGTAACTGGATAAATAATAAAAAGTATCAAAACGATGACGACAAACAATGATGTCGCTATTCATTATTTAGTACAATTTTTAATGCAAAAGCACTCGTTTTCACGTCCGATATGACTAGTTGGAAACTCGCGAATTCTTTCCATGCGTCCCAGTTTTGCGATAAGGTTAGGCCAGTTCTTCAAGGAGCCATCGATTTCGTCCCACCACCTTCTTCTAGGTCTGTCTCGACGGCCATTTTGTTTTACTGGGGACCAGTTGGTAGTGTATAAACAAAGATGACAATTCAAAAAATGTTACAAAATCATGCAATATGTCACAAATACTCAATAAATGTTGCATAAGAGTCGAGTGCTCGATCGGTAGCCCACTTTCCTTACTACACCTAATTAGCCCAGTCATTTTATGGAGTTCTGTAAGGCGGGGTAGGGAGTAATTAGTAATTGGACTTTTAAACTGTAATAGGCACCATTTAGTGACAAAAAGACTATCTGAAAACATATTAAAAAAAAATTCGCTTCGCAACATAGAAATCAAAATTGTATCTCCCAGAAGGATTTTAAATTCATAATATTACTACCAATGCACTCGTTTTAATTAGATTTAACCATATAAATTATTTTTGAGCAAAAAATAGGCACTGCAATTGAAAAAATGAGATATTTAATATAAAATACTAATGTATTTTGAAAGCCTTGTAAGTTGACAAATATATTAACACCATGTTTGTAGTATGTATAATGGTAAACCTTAAAAGACTGCAAAAAAATTACTATTCGTTTTTTTAGAACGAGATAAATGATAAATGTAAAATTTGGCGTTGTTGCTGACGTGATATTTTTTAATTTTGGTACATTTCTAAGCTCAAATTGGCTCTTAAATACTATACTGAAAAAAAAAACAATTATTAATTAGTTCCGGCTCAAACCGTAAAATGACAGGGCTATAATTATGTGACAAAGTTCACAAGTTACGAACTCAATTGCCTATATGCTGCTTGGGAGTTTGTAAAAATGGTACCGTAGAACGGGAATAAGAGGATGATGCAGAGTTGTGTGGGTTTGCATTTGCCACTTAGACCATCGCTGGTCCTTTGTGAACGCCCTCTTTACAGTTCCCCGCGGTTTCTGCGGCCAGAAATCGCAGTAGGATTTTGATCGGGATGGTTTTATCTCATCTGGTGTCAATACCTGTCTACCTTGATGACTACTGCGTTTGTACATCAGAGGGGACCATAGTTACATAGAAGGTGCAGATGAGTTTCCATCTCCTCCTTGCAAAATCTGCAATCGGTCGTATCACTTAATTTCAGTGTGTGCATTGTGCTTGTTTAATTTGCCGTCGCCCGTAAGTGACCTTTAATATTGTACAAATTAGATCCTTACTAAGGGCAAGGAAAATAGAATGTAAAGCTGTGTAATATTGTAACTGTAATTGGTTGTGCAATTAGACATTAAGCCCTTTAATCTATTATATATCATGTGTATGTATTATTGTAACAATTGTTGTTAAATCAATAAATAAAATAAAAATAAATATTTTATAACTTCTTTTTATTTCCTGTTAAGAACTGGAGGAAAGGAACTTTTATCATGCGATACTGAAGGAATCACTGAGAAGTCACATTTGTGATAAGGTTTATGTAAGCTAAGAGTCGCATGGCTGGAGGTTTCTCGAGTAGACGTCTTTCGTTCAGCTCGCGATTTAAGTAGCCATGCGGCTCCGCCATAAAATGCAATTTTATGGCGGTTTCGGGTGTGTGTTTTTGTATAAAACAGGGCTTGGTGATCGCCATATCCATTACCGTACAATGTCAAGCATTAATTGTTCCTTAAATTAGATATTGGCAAAATCATCACTACCAAGATGGAAGGCATTTTTTAAAAAATAGAATAGACTAGAATATTTAAGCTAAGAAAAAAGAAAGATCTTTAAAATATTATGTACTTACATAAACTCACGACCAAAATCCCTTTCGGGGAGTGGAGAAACATTGCTAGCTTTCAAAAATAACACTTGTGCACTTTTGCGGTCAGCGTGTCTGTTCAACACGAGTGGGTCCAGTAGCTGCACGATTCACAAGTCCAGATAGCTCCACCCACGTCAAGCAGTGGGACCATGAGTATTTGAAAATACTACTGGACCCACTAGTGGAACTAAGCAGTGGAACCAACAGTCCGTAACGAAAACTTTTTAGATTGCGTTTTTTAAACTTTTAAGCTTTTATCACCAATACCAACCAATACTCATTTAACGTTTTACACGCAACACACTTAAAGTTTTACTTAATTAACGTTTGTTTATCTGTGACAAAAACGAGAACGAAATATTACGAGAATTCCATAAAAAAGTAAAGCAGTAATTACACACTAGTAATAAAATTGTAATAACTACATTACGCCCGCGTTACGCTACATTATACAATAGTTACACCATTTAGTTCCAATGAACAGTGTTTATTCCAGTAACTAGAGTGCTTTTTCTTATCGTGTGGGCAGAGCCCTGGTGTCAGAGTTTTTTCAGACCGAACTATTACCACCCGAGAAAGTAGCCGGGACCAACGGCTTAGCGTGTCATCCGAAGCACGGAATCATTTTTCTTTTCAAACAATCAGGTGTTTCAGCCTGCAATATCCTAACCAACTGAGGAAAAACGCACACAGTGACATATCACCAGGTGTTCCCAATTGAACCCACGACCTCCGTATCGAGAGCCCAATGCTCTAAACCGTTAGACCACGGAGGCACTAGAGTGCTATGAAACACTGAATACTCTGAAGATCAAGGTGTTGGACGGAACTTGTCAATCCGAAGCTTTCTTTTTATCTAATTAATCAACAAACACCTTACGTCAATAACTTCCAAATTAACAGGACAACATGGCTATAACATGTTATAAGCAATATTTGGGTATCTCATGTGTATAGTATAATGTAAACTTCGGGTAGTACTTACACGGCGACACATCAAGCTGCGAATAACAAACGTAAGCTGGCCGCGCGACGTTATACATTACTCTACCTACGCACATCCATGCTTATTTTGGTTTTGCGTAGCTTGATGTAACGCCTAAGTTATTACCGGTAGGATCCCACTGTAGGGCAAAAGGTTCCTCTCTCTTGAATTAATAGAAGGATAATATTGTGTTTTCGTTTCTAACGATTTCAATGAAATTGATGGATGGCGGGATATCCAGGTCTCGAGATACCAGGTATCCAGGTATTCGGGAAAATTTGTGTTTGATATAAAATGATCGAAGTTCTGTCGTCCTCTATGTTCTGGGTAAACATATAAACCCATCATGCATTTTAACAATACTATAATATTAGTTAATGTTGTGCCAAAATAAATAAATGTCTTGGAAATTGTCATACAGATTATCTAGTCCCATTCCCATTAGAATCTAGTCCAGACTTGTATTTTGATTACTAGACAACAATATACAACGTTTAATGGATAAGAGCAAGACCTCATACACCCCAACTGATTTATAACGAAGTAGTTCTTTGCATTGAAACAATAATTTAATTATTTTATTAATTAAAATTTAACGTCACTTTAAATTTAAATAAATGTAATAATAACAAATCATTTTTGCATTTAAACTTAAAATGAGTCGAAAAGTTTTAAATCTATGATGACCACGCTAGTGCTTTCATTCATTGCCGAAATGCAATAATAACACAAATCATTTTTGCATGAAAACTTAAAATGTGAATAAATGGTGGTATACATTTAAGAATCTTGGTGTGGTACTAAGTAGGGAGAGTGTGCCCGAGCGCTGGGTTGACATCTAGTTCAATAAATTTTAAATTAAATACAAACCAATAATTTAATTTTTCAAAAAAAATTTACCTATGTTGTGTAATTGATAATTCGATTCGCTCTCGATTCTGAACCAACTATTTTATTAATTTTGCGTTTATTCATTAACACGTTGCAGAATACATAATTATATTGTATAAACATCCGTAACTTGAGTAAAAACATATAGGGATTCGATCCCGCGACCTTCCCTCGGCTCAATTGGAAAAGTTACCTACCTAAATTGACTTTCACAGATTCAACTCAATATTTATTTCTTGCAAGCCAGTAGCTTTATTGTTTTGTCAAAAATGTCATCATAAGCTATTAGATACGACTAGTTAGATATATCGAGATTAAAGTCGTCCATAAACATTAGTACAATACAAATTGGTATACCTACCTATGTTACGTGTGTTATTTTATAGCCCGGTTGAGCAATGTACCTACTCAAATGTCGGACGTTTTGATTTAGAATTTGTGTTAATAATTATTTAACATTTTTAATAATATAGGCACATAATTTGTCTAGCCCTCCCATTAAATTTCGCGTAATTTGAATAAATTTACTATTATCTCGTATACGTAACATTCATTGATATGAATTATAATACCATTTCTATACCTACTATTTTTTCAATACATAATTAATCTATTTCGTCACCTTATTCATGCTATTTTTATTAAATCGATGGAACGAGGTCCTCCGCCCAATGATGCTATAGAAACTGTCATGTAATGACTTATGTCATAATCAAGTCAATAATCAATAATTGTTTATAAAAGCATTATTTTTAAATATCTATTATTATATTTGTGTACAGTCACAATGTTTAAAGAGGTAAATATAGAAATAAGCAAACACATATAGGTATTCATCTAGCTAAGGCACTACTTACCTGTTACTGTGATTACTGATTAGTATTCATTATGGGCAGTATTTCGTCACGCTGATCGGAAGCTATTTTAAAACGATTTCGCTATCAATCCTTAATGCTCGTGAAATAAAGCAGAGCAGTCGACTGTGAACACTACAAGCATAAGTAAACAGATGCTAACTACAAACTATATGCTATTCCATTCCATTAGGCATCAGTTGTAAAAAAAACTTTACCTTGCAAGTTGCTACGATAAGTTTTATTTAATTGTATCTATTTATTTATATAAATACCTATTTTAAGTTACTTAATATTCTACCTATTTAGTATATAACACGGTGAAATTGATATCATTTAGCATCCTTTCAAACTAAGAGTCTACTCATCAAATTGAACAACTTTTACTATGGGAGCAAACCGATCGGTGCAAAAAAAAATAAGCTGTTGCATACATTTGAGTCGAGTAGGCATTGCAGTTAAGTATGGGACAGCTGATTTTTTTATTGCTCCAATCTGTTTGCTCCCATAATAAAAGGATGCTAATGATATCAATTTCTCACTGTAGTGTCATTTATTTATAATAGATCAGGTAAATCCTGACCAGAAAAAAAACACCTGCTTTGGAGGCGCTACGATCAATTATAACCTTTAATGACAATGTTTCAAATACAATAATTAGTTCCAATGATTTTCCGCAACATGGTGAGATTGTTTTATTTCGATTATGAGCACAGTGCCTAAAATGAAGGATGCCACTGGTGTAATCATACCTATCATGTCAATTGACTAAAGTTTTCTTGTTAGGTTCACACTCTTGCTATGGCTATCTGTCTAACACTGAACTGTCATTGGTGCGTCGGGCACGACTGCTGCACTAAAATATATATATATATATATATATATATATATAACTTACATGTCATTCCTAATGGAATAGACTATAACTAGAGGTACATTATAATACGTTACTTCATGCACTTAGTTCATTCAAAGCGATAAATAGGTACCTATAAACTCTTATGTGATGTTAACTTGGTAAAAACCTGGTCAGGTACGTTATTATCTCATCTACTATGTATTAAAGAGTTAAAAGAAATGCTCGAAAAACATCATGTTTTATTGGACCAAAAAAGTATCTAAACAGAATAGTGGCCAAGGGAGGGACGGTGGTTAGTTGGCTAACCATCAGAAGAAGAAGAAATTTCCAGCCGGTTAGTCGGACGATATTTTAAGAGTTACGGGTCAGAAAAGGGATCAAATTAGCATAGGACCCTGATTAAAAGCGCAATAAAAAGAAGACGTATGCCTAGCAGTACGTTGATGTGGGATGAATTTATTGATTGATTCTTATGACTTATACACAAATGATTTAATCCCCAGCGGGGCTAGTACGCCATCCGCTCTCTTTCTATATGCGGTCGAACGAACGAGATAAAATACGTGATATTGATGTATATAGCCGTATTACGTGCAACGTACTAGCTCGGCTGGTTTCATTAGACAGTGATTTTTGTTTTCGGTGACGTCTCACATCACATCCATCACAGTATTTAAGCGATACCGATGGTAACATGACACCGCAGCCGTACCGCTTACGCGTTGAATATAATTAACCTTGTTGAAAACTCGGTTAACTAAATTAAGTTAAATATAGGGTCCTTCTTAATAATATGCTGACACTTTAAGGTCATCATTAGACCGTCAAACAGAACAACTTCCTCTATGGGACCAACATCAAAATCACTAAAAAAAATCAGCTGCGCCATACAAAACTGCAAACCTACTCGAGCTGAATATATGGGACAGCTGATTTATTTTTCGCTGTTTCGATGTTGGTCCCATAGAGCAAGGTTTGGCGGTCTGATCATCCCCTTAAAAAAGTGTCAGCATATTAAGAAGGACCCTGTATAAATTACTCGTGTACCTGCATGGGTACTGAAAGCTATAAACTAAAACCCCCAGAAGTGCGATTTTTTAACATTACACGTTCAAATCAGCAATAGAAAGATGCATAATGTCCATAGTATTTTTGATAATTTCTACTGCTGATTACAACGTGTGATGTTCAAAAATCGCAATCGAGCTGTCGCATCATCGCATGGGCATATTATGTGAGTGTGTGAGCTGTGAACGGGTAGTTTCTATTATCGCTACTGCAAGATTAGAGTAATGGGCCAAAATTATTGACTCCATAATAATAATAAAGTACGATCCTACTGCTGCAAAAACATATTATGTTTCTCGTGATCTCACTATTTTTCACATAACATACAACGAAAAAGAAAATCGTCCAGTATCCATCAAGTATTGAAGACGAATAACCGAAATATGTTTTACTATTATTTATTACAGGTCCATAAATCCTCAAAAGATGTTGATTTTACAAGGAAAGGTACGCCACCATGTGAGGTTTGCAAAAACCTGTCCAAGACTCCGCTTTTTGTCTGTGAGCCAAGCAGTGTTACATGCGAAAACTGTCAAAAAGCCGGTAAGCTGCATTTAGTTAGAGGAACATCACAAGTTTTTATATTACATAAGTTAATATACTTATAACTTTCTCGAAAACCAGCCTTGATGTAAAACGAGAGTACCTACTGTACTTTAATAAGTACAAAAATAATAACAGCAATTTGCAGTGGTATTTATTTTGAATTCTGCACCTAATTCCGATACGAAAATTAATGTAATTTTATATACGAATTAGAACGTCTGATATTCCGAAATAGTTTTAAATTGTGCTAATAAAAAAACTTGTTTATAATAAAATAAAAATACAAGTATCTATTGGTTTTGCGTAGGTATGTAACAACTATTTATACAGGGTGTAAGTGACAGCCTATAGCAGATACTGAAACGGTGAACTCAGACCATCAAACTGAACAACGTATGAGTTCACCGTTTTAGTATTTACTAGGCTGTCACTTACACACAGTATGTAGCAGACTTTATAAGAAAATTGATTGCTATAGTAGGTTTGAGTTAAATCTACCAGAATTCGATTTATAGCTAAACATTTGCGGTAAAGTATGCTAAAATAGTTGTCTGCCACATACAGGCTCCTAGGGTATTTTTTTTAACCACCGGCTAAGAATCTACCATACAACTGGATCTTCGATATAGGCTGAGGAGAGGCAACTGACACGCAACCACCTAATAACAGACCTACAACGCGACTCACATTATAATTATCAGTGTAGGTTAGCTAATTCAATCTCGAACCTGTCAAACAAGGCAGCAGTGTGAAGTTAACTCAATACTTACCGCACAATTAAATAATTGTGTATTTTATTTTCATGAATCAAAGTTGAAAAGGAACATGAGCGCGGAGATTCCACATTGACTGATAAAGGACATTCATCAATGAAATGTAATCTTGATATCAGAAGAATCCACTCAGAATCTGCGTGTGCCCACGTTCAAGATTTAGCGGGTGGTGATCATGACAATCGTATTAAAGCTTCGAGTAAGTTCATTGATTTAGACCTAGTTAGGCCGGATTCGACCAAATTTTGATTTATAGAAGAGATACTGTACAAGGAACAATTTTACTCTTAGTGTTTACTCCCAAATAACTTCATTGGTCTTCTACCACACTAAACCCATACTAAAAGAACGAATGTATAATCCACCTAAAGAAAGATGTTGTTGTATCCGTACGTATCCAATGTGAGGTTATACAGTTTTAATTTGTTAGTTTTATTTTTTTTTATTATGCGACATTGATATTTCATAACTCTCGGTATACGCTTTACACCGTCAAAATTGGCCGAGTAAAGTTTACTCTCAACTTATTCATAGATTAGGGTTGGTAAAACGCAAAATCAGTTTACTCTAGAGTAACCGGCAATTTAATATAAGACTAAAATTTACTCGCGTTTGGTCGAATCGGGCCTTAGTTACATAAAATTAAGAAAGTTTCTATAAACGTCAGATTTTATAAATAAATTAGTCTTTTATTTTCAGAATCGAAGCGTAAATCTAAAAGCAATCATAAAATCAGAAATGTTTATGAAAATTACGATCTTTTAGGCATTGGAAAGTGTAAAGACGTAAGTCTAAGTTTTTAAACTCTACAGCGGTTACGTACCTTTTAAATCTCAAAAGCTAGCGCCAATTAATCCTTAAAATAGTCTTTAAGTCTGATCTTTTTGTGATTTTTTTTTGAGTTTTACTTGAAAGATCGACCTAGGTATTGCAAGTTTTATTTGATTTTGAGAGCATAGGTGAATCACAATAGATTTAATGTTTTAGGTTTTTTTAAACGGAATTAAGGTTTTGCATTAATTTCATCATCAGCATTATAAGTCCTCCCCTGATGGTTACACCATATACAGCCTAACCAGAAATATACAAAACCTGGTTTGGGGGCGCTGCAATCGACTATACCCTTTAATATCAGTGTTCCAAGTACAAAAATTAGTTCCAATGATTTTCCGCAACATGGCGAGGTATTTTATTTTTCTGGTCGGGCTATACAACGTGTTAATGAATTAACGCAAAACCAGAAAGTGGTTTGTTTAGAATCAAGAGGAGAATCGAATTATCATGGTTTCAACATAGGTAATTTTTTCAAAATATTAAATAATTTATTTGTAAAATATACAATTTACTGAACCCGATGTCAACCCACCGCACGGGCACTCACCCTACTTACTACTAAAACCAGATTCTTAAAATGTATCCACGAGTTTGTTAGCGCTTTCATTAATTGATGAAATGATAACAAATATTTTTTGCCTTAAAACTTAAAATGCGTATAGCTTTAAATTTCAACCATCTAAATAATGAAATTATTGTTTCAATCTAATTATTTTGTTATAAATCAGTTGGGGTGTATGAGGTTTTGAGCTTATTCATTAACACGTTGTATATAATATAAGAAAGTAATTTTTTTTTCAGATATGCAAGAAAGATGAACTAGAACAAGATACAGAAACTGTTATTCGATATCATAACGTTCATTTTAATACAAGCAATTCGAATACCTCAAGTTTGACAACATTTGAGAATACCAGTGATCTAATAAAGGCTGATGATAATTACTTACCTAATAATATAACATTTCCCCGGTAATATAGATATAAATATAAAAATACAATGATCTAATTAGCAATACAGAACAGTCTATTAAAAATTCTACAAACTGACAATACTGAAAGGCTTATTAATATTACAAATTTATCAAAACTTATCAATAAATTCGATATTAAATATACAGAGTGTAAACTTCGTGTTAAGTAGTTTAGGTAACTATTAAATAATCTGTGTTTTAAGTACATCGAAAATCTCAATAGCTTCTCGACCAAAATGTGTTAACGTTTACCGAGTTTATTTATTTACCGAGCCGATTGTGCTGCCCTCAATCGTATTCTTTTTATTTCTAAACAATTAAACTGGGTTCTTGGGGCCCAGAGGCTAAAACATTCCTTGCCTTGCAGACCTATCCGGGCGTCTCAATGAGACTTCTGGTGACCGCAAAGCTGGCAGCTTTCTGGCACAAAGAATCTGCCTCACCATCCAGAGGGGGAATGCTGCTAGCCTGTTGGGCACCATGTCGTGCGGCGACGCTCTGGAGTGTGTTTATTATTTGTAGGCTTTTATATTTTGCGCTGAGTTGTTGTTTATATCTGAAGATCGCTTATTAGTCTAGTCATATTTTAGTTTTAAGATATTTTAGTTTTATCATTTGCTTTATTACTAAATAAATACAACTATCAAAATATATATAAACAATTAAACAACATTTCCAAAAAACTAGAATACATTGTAGTCCTGATTGGCTTTCAATTTATCGAAACATTACGGATTATAATGTTTCATGCTTGTAGCTATTATCGTCAAAACAGCCCAAAGTGGCCACTTTTGGCGGTTATAATGACAATCTATACTATTATAAAACTGTAACAGGTAGTTTGTCTGTACATTGAAGATATTAAGAAAAAAAAAGTTACGATATGGTTTTTAGGTGTCCCTGATTCCATTTCACCAATTTTTGGATTTTTTGTCTGTCTGTTTGTTTGTTTGTTTGAACGAGTATCACGCAAAAACTACTGAACCGATTTTGATGAAACTTTTTTTGTTTGATAGCTTATGATCTGACTTAAAATCTGGTATATAATTTGTGCGGACGAAGTCGCGGGTTAACGCTCGTAACTAATAAAATTATTAAAACAAATCCGCAGTGACCCGATAAATTGAAAATCAGCCACGACTACAATGTGATATTCTTGTTTTTTTTTTTAGAAATATTGTTTAATTGTTAAGAATTAAAAAGAAATCGATTGGGGGCAATAGACTTTTAGCGATTTCCAATTAGGTCCCAGTTTTGTTCAGTTTGACGGTCCGAAGGTCTTTTAGACAATATAGTGTATCATACTTAATTTTAAACTCTTTATTACATATTAAAAAATTATGTATTCGTTTTTTTTCAGTCCTGTTATATGTCCAGTATCAGATTGTGGAAAAATAATAGCGACAGAATCAATAACGCACCATTTTTGCTTCGACCATTCTAAAGTGCCAAGAATAATATTAGATCGCAACGTAGCGCAACAAGTACTGCTGAAGGCATGCAACATCACAATGACAGCACAATGTTTGGCTGTGTACCTCTTACCGAATAACCAGTGAGTATTCTTCATGCTTCCTATGCTCACGGTTTTTTAGGGTTCCGTACCTTAAGAGTGAAAACAGGAACCTATTACAGTACGAGGAATTTTCCTGGTCGTACTGTAATAGGGTCCTGTTTTCGCTCCGCTCGTCAATCTTCGTTTGCGCAAAGCAGTGAAAAATCGGGTATTCTCTATCTCGCTCCAACTCGAATAGCAAACTTATGGATGCTTCGGCAGCGAAAACGGCGCGAAAGCAATACGCCAATAGCGGCAAAGTGTCACATCCTGATTGGTCAATATAATTTAGCGCGCTTTTAAAATTTTTCAACTACGCAGGTACATCGGTGAGACTTATAAACCTGGTACTACTGTACTGAGCCTACGTTGTCCGTCCGTCCGTCTGTCTATCCTACCTATTTAGGGTTGTAACTTTTGAACGGTTATAGCTAGATAGTTGAAATTTGCATGAATTTGCGGTTTTGCTAGGAAATAATAATAAAAATGTCAAAAAGTTAAAACTTAAGACACTTACTTTACACTTGGCCGGTTTTTATTATTTGTTGTTGTACTGTTGAGTTTGCTCTATAATCACACCAAGTTTGACGCTTGTGTGTATTACCGTCAGCGGAGCCGGTTATATGTCGCGGAATCCATCGGCAGGCTGTCGCGTCGCGTCGCGAAATGCGAACGGAGACAATATGCATAAGTTGCATGCATACATGAACTGTAATTACTGTTTACACATTTGAATATCCTTTGCCGCATTAAAAAATGCCGTCCGGGTCGGGCCGATGCGAGCCGATAGGTCTGAATCGTACCTGACGGAAATCACAATATGGACAGCAAGTTTTTTGCTGTGTTTCTCGTTGTTACATAAACTAAACTAGGTAGTTCTATATCCCCGGCAGGATTGCTAGCTGTTCAAATTTTATCATACTTACCATATTCTGAATATCCACTTAAAATCTGTCCTATCAACATAATTAAAAAATTACCCTGTATATTACAACATAATTACTATATCTTTTCTAGCTTCAGCTTAGAATTTTTCAGTTTTACCACAAGTTGACTATCTAAATTACCCTTTCTCACAATACGGCAATGTCGTACGCCCAGAGTCAAGTCGATTATTATTATACGACTTACGTAACAATTTTGAAAAATAAAGTATTTTGACAGGAATGTAGCGAATTATCTCATCGTTCTAATTACATTCAAATAAATACAGAGGTCCGGTTCATCGAACTGATGATTCAAATACCATTCTAAACGGATCCAATAATAATCAAAACACGCTTCTGCTAATTGGCGTGAGGATGAAAATTGATGGAATACATAGGACTAAGATGTCATCAAGCCGCTATACCCAGACAGGAACGGACATTCAAGATTTTCAAGGAAACCAAAAGGTAGGTTTTTATTTAAGACTAGCTGACCCGACAGACTTTGTCCTCTCTAAAAACCAGATTACAAACATTAAAAGAAAAAACAGGTCAAGTGCGAGTTGGGCTACTTGCGCACCAAGGGTTCCGCACCACATCACTACTCAACATTATTAACATAGAAAAAAGTTTTTTTCTCCGGTACCTTTAGCGCAAGACCGACTCACACTTGGCCGGTTTTTATTATTTGTTCCCACTAAGTTTGACGTTTGTATGTATTACCGTTTTTACGATAGAGCGAGAAGAAAAAAACGTTTATAAAAATTAGTTTCTTGTCGAAGGACCCCTTAATTTTTAACTTTTTGTCATTTTTATTATTTGTCAACAAATCCGTATTAATGCATATTCTATGAAAATTTCAACAACAGCCCTAAATAGGTAAGACGTACGGACAGATGGACTTAGACAACGATGGCTTATTATAGGGTCCCGTTTTCACCCTTTGGGTACGGAACCCTAAAAAATCCAAATCGGTGCAGCCGTTCTCAAGTGATACCAGTACTATTATATATTCTGTGGTGATACGCTTGCCAACCTTAAGCTGACGGTTTTTTAAGGGGTTGGTCAGACCATCAAACTGAACAACTTTCTCAATGGCACCGACATCAGAATCGTGAAAAATATTCAATGATCTATTTACAATCATGATCAAATTCATCTACTTATTCCATAAATTATTGCACAATACTGGACATGCCATCGACTCGAAAGAACGAAATGATCAAATTTTTCAAAAAATTAAGCTTCCGTCGCTTCCATAGAAAACCTAATATAAGATCTTAATTTAAGGAAACCCAACTTTTCGTGGCTGTGAACCGAAAAGATTTTTCTTGCAATACAAAAGGAAGATTTGAAAATAACGAAATATTACTAATATGGATTTGTAAACTAAACAATAGTGCAAGTAATTATAGTGTAAGTATTCAAAGTCAACATAATTTATTCAATATATAAGCTTGTAGCGCGTCAAATCTTTTTTTGAAGTTACCACCGCTTCGGCACAGAATAAGAAAAAGTATCTATGCGATTTCAATGAAATGAGCGTTTTTCTTTTCTTTTTTATTTCAAGTTCCTAAAAAACTCAACAGATGGCATCACTCCATAGATACGTTCGCGAGATCCTGTCAAAATCATGTCAAGACTGTGCCTGCCATTAATTTTAGTAAAGCCCAGGGATCGAGCCCATACAACCATGTCAGAAGTAAACAGGTTCCGATCAAAATAATTCGCAAATAATGAAATATTTCGTCAAAAGATGCGTTGGCATCTTTTCGCTCTTTATTATTTTAAAGAAACCCTTTTTGAAATTTTGATCTTTATTTGCACAGACCGTGGCGCCATCTATCGATCCCCTAGAAAACTAAAAGAAAAACGCTCATTGGTTAGTGAAGTTGCGTATAGTCTAAGTATTTATTCTGTGGTATAGTATGAGACAGAAAAAAGACAAAGGTACTTCTGGTTTCGTAAAAAAATTTACACGATTCTATTATACGTTTTTTTATCGAATTCTGAAATAGCTCGACATTCCGAGAACTAGCAAACATTTTTATAAAATCCTTTCCGTAGATTATAATTTTGCCCGGTAATAATCCCTAAGGTTTGTGTAAACCGCCATCTATGTTGTGACCATGCAACTATGTAGGATGCCTACTTTCAAATGGCCGGCGCGAGATGAAACTATACAATCTTTCCATTCTCTCAATCTCAAAGTACTTCTCTATGTAATACATAGATGGCATATTCCAAGAGACGTATTTTTTTCCTTTTTTAAATTCATGAAACCAGATATAACAATGTATCGAGGTATATGATAAAATATTATTGCAGCATCTGGTGGGCTTATGTACCCCTGGAGGTAACCAAGGGTATAGCCATTGGTACGAGATGTATTATGCGGCTTGTAAGGGTTGGAGCCATTATTATTGGTAGTAAGGTAGTAATGAATAGTACTCTGTGTTGTTGGGATGGGACGTTTACAGAATGTAAGGAAAAGTATCATTAACATTTAAACCACATACTCTACATCAAACTGAACAACTTTTATGATGGGAGCAAAACTGTCAGCAAAAAAAACAGCTGTTCCATACTAAACTGCAATGCCTACTCGACTCAAAACGTACGGAACAGCTGATTTTTTTTGTTCTGACATGAGATAGGTACCTAGTAAAAGTTGTTCAGTTTGATGGGTAAAGTATGTAGTAGGTTAAGGGTTGAACCTCATCTGGCAGCACGGCATCGCATTTTTCGTCACTCCATCCTTTTCTGTCACTCAGGAACGTCATTTGCTATAGCAAATAAGGTAGACGGAACGCGACCGCACGCCGGCAGCACCGCCGCGCGCGATCGCGTTCCGTCTAACTTATTTGCTCTAGCAAATGACGTTCCTGGGTGACAGAAAAGGATGCAGGTTCAACCCTAATGATACTTTTCCTTACACCCTGTACAGACTGACGATGATGACTTCATTTTGCAGATTACAATGTCAAGCGAAGACAAGAAGAAAGGCCACAGTTTCATCGGTGAAGCGATTCATATAAAGGATCAACAGGACCCTATTACAATGTACGAAAGATCAGAATGTCTTATCGCGCATGGAAACGCAGTTAACAGACTTTTAGATGACCAAAATCAGATTATTGTACTTTTTAACGTTTTAGAATAATATTTAAATAAAACCCTATTTAAAAAAAATGTTGCATATAATTTATTGCAATCCTAATACTTATAAATATCTTGGACACTGTCACACAAATTATCTAGTTACATTTAAAGAACCTACCAAAATCTGGCCTGGACTTATATTATGATAACTAGACAACGATATAGTATACATATAAAGATACAAATATTTGTCCCTTACAGGATTCGAACCCGGCACAGCAAGCAGGTTCACTACCGACTGTGCTACCGGGCCGTTGAATATACAGGGTAATTCTTAATAATTATGCTGAAACTTTTTTTTAATGATCAGACCATCACCAATAAACTGAACAACTTTCTCTATGGGACCAAAATCGGAGTCGCGAAATATCAGCTGTCCCATACATTTGGCTAGAGTTTGTTTGCAGTTTTGTATGGAACAGCTGATATCTTTTCGCGATTTCGGTGTTGGTGCCACAGAGAAAGTTGTTCAGTTTGACGGTCTGATCATCCCCTTAAAAAGTGTCAGCATATTAAGAAGGACCAGGAAGTGGGAATGGGACCCTGTATGAAATGAAATCATTATTTTTCAAAGAATCTTTATTAAAAAAAGAAGGTTTGAATGCAATTGGTTAATATTATTATAGGATGATTATATGACTAAATTGATGAAACTTGTTACAAGAGTATAAACTAAAATGCGTTGCATTAAAGGGGGTGCTTCAGACTATCAAACTGAACAACGGAACTACGGAACTACGGAACCAACTTAGAAATCGCGAAAAAATACATGTGTTCCATAAAACGACGATGGCGACTTTATCCAAACGTATGAAACGGCGGAGATTTTTTTTTGCGATTTCGTTGTTGGTCCCATAACAGAATTTGTTCAGTTTCACGGTGTGAAGCACCCTGTTTATTTTTTAACGCATTAAATTTCCCTGTGTTGATAATGAACGAAAATGAATGAAAATGTTGCCCGTAAAATTTTACAACAAAAAGCCTCTTAATCAGAATTGTTCACAAAACTTGGGCATTTCATTATCTTGCAATGTATTACGCATGTTCCTCTGCGGTTTATCATAATCATAGACCCTAACCTTTCCTTTAGAACATTCTTTGGTCTTAAAAACATTTGGCAAATAAATCTCATAATCGGGATTTGAGAGTGTCTTGTGCGAAGTTTTGCCCTCTTTTCCTTTAGTAGTCTCCTTGTTTTTAATATGTGCATTATATTTTCTAGAGGGTGGGTATTTTATTGGTTCCATACTACTATATTCATTGCTTCCAAAAGATTCACTTTCTACCTGGAGAGGTTTTGTTTCCATGGATGTAAGTTGTCCGGCTCCTTGTATTATCTTAAGGCTGTTCAATTCAACTCTGTAAATAAGAAAGTTAAGTGTAAAAGTGGTTTGCTGCTTTTCTACCAGAGATATGCGAGGAAGGCAAAGCGGTGCGCGAGGAAAAAATCCTCGAATATAAGATATAGAATAGCCTCGCTCGGCTCAGCTCTGAAAAGGGAGTAGCGAAGCGAGGTCTTTCCACATACAAAACAAGCGAGAAATGGAGGACCAAGAGTTGTGTGCGAGGGATGCGTGCGAGGAATGTGTGCTGCGAGGGATGCGTACGAGGATGTGGGCGATGCTGTGTGCCTACACCTCACCACCACCCTCATATCAAAATCAGTCCGCAACGCATCCTCGCACCGCTCATCTTTCTAGCATATCTCTGGTGCAAAAGCAGCCAGAACGGGGTCGGGTGTCGGATTAGTTTATTATCTATAAGTACTTCGAAGAATACAATCTGAGTAGAACAATTATCAAGTCGCTTTAAAAGCACGTTCCAATATACAATGTTTTTTTATCTAGGCTTTCTGCGGCGAAGATTATTGGGAAGAATTATAAAAAATACTGCTATAGAGATTTCTTTACTATACTTGAATACTAGGCATCACATAGTGATTACTGATTACACTACAAAGTATTAGTGTTTTTCCATACAACAATGAAACATGTGTACCAATTAGTTTTTCTAACTTACGTATGTAATACCGACTGCTCTCAGACAGTGAAGGAAAATATCGTGTGTAAACATGCGTACACTGAAGATCAAATTCTGATGCGTAGGTAAGCGTCTCGTTGCTATTAATTTAAAAATATTATCTACTTATAGGCTACCCAAAAAGCATTGTTTAAAAATATTTGGGTTTTAAGCTCGGCTCAAATGAGCCACCGGCTAAAGCCACCAGTGGCCAGCGACAAGCATTTCCTACGCTTTTTCATACATTTTGTAGGAACTCACCGCATACGTGTGGCCGGTGGCTGCCACTCACTATGAAATGCAAATGAAATGCATATTTATTTTCAGCTGCAGAATGAAATGCATTTTTATTTACTACAGCAGTGCCCGTGAGCGCAACAGCCACCGGTGACTGTGGCCGGTGCCAAATTCATAAAAATAAAGCAGATAAATAAATAAATAAAATAAATAAAAAATTATAATAATCTCTACACATACAATAATTGTTACTAACACAATATGGATGAATAATCTGAAATAAATCATTTTTAATTTAATTTAATTTAATAATAAGACAACAAGTGGTTTAGGTATAACTGGACCAGTATTAAATACATTATTATAGTAATGTGGAGACTGGTGCTTGAACTAAGTTCACCTTGCGGTGAGCTAGAATAAGGTGTCACAGGACACCAGGCCTCCACCCGCACGGTACCTTTACAAGAAATTTGTCTAGGAGAAACCTATTATAAGTAATTCTAATAGGTATATGTTTTTAAACACTTCCCAGCAAACAATTTGGTCTTATTATGCCCCCATTTATATGATTATTTGACGTATAAAAGTTATATTACTTTAATTTTGTCATATACTGGTGCTTTATGCGTCTAATGTACGACTATACGACACCTATACGATCAAATTGTCAGTTTGGTTAACTCTAATTTTCAAAAATTTCTACGCAGCATTTTCATGCTTATTTTCAAATTGTTCTTTACTCACCCGTATGTAGAATCATCGGCATAATACTTCACCTCCACTGGGTTACCGTCTTTGTCAGTATACTCATATTTCCCCATCACTGTTCCATTGGGAAATTCTTTCTCGATCCTCGTCTCACGTTTATCTACACTCTTCTTAGACAATGGGTAACCTATTGTAATGAAATTATAAAAAAAAAACTAAAGAATTAACGCCAAAAAACGCAAATAGCTGTTGTTGGTGAGAAAACCACAAAGTTAAATTTACCGTGTTAAGGTGGTTTCAGTCCATACAAAAGTTAGACGCAGAATACCCATAGACGGAATTAATTAAAGTAATATTTTATATATGAATTTTTTTTTTAGAAAATCTAGTTGCCGCGTCACAAATAACATTTGCATTTGCAAATTTTGTATGAAAAATTTCAAAGCTTTATATCTTCGTAATTATTTCATAAATTGCAAATGTTATTTGTGACGCGGCATCTAGATTTTCTAAACTATTTTTCCATATATACAAAGTTACTTATATTAATACCTCGGAAGAGATCGAGAGACGACCTGGATACTTTCGACAGAGGGTGGATTTTCTAAACTATTTTTCCATATATACAAAGCTACTTATATTAATACCTCGGAAGAGATGGAGAGACGACCTGGATACCTACGACAGAGGGTGGATGGAGCTGGCTTAAGACAGGGATGCATGGAGGATAAATGGGGAGACTTTTGCTCAGAAGTAGGATGAAATAGGCTAAGAAAAAAATTTTTCGCAGTACTCTCTAAGGGACAGTATAGGTATAGATAATTGCTACAAAATATTTGTTTTTACGTGCCATGTGATTTAAAAGATCCACCTACGTTAATTGTTATGTAAGTATACAAATTTTCATGCATTACGGCTTATAACAGTGGGTCATACTGGACTAGACGAACGGACAGATTCATAGAGGGATAGAGTTGATGATCTTATAGATAACGTTTATGTTGGACTACGAAACACCAAAAATAAGAAAAGAATAATAAACATTTTTGACTGTCGACTTACATTTTACGATTGCGAATAATGCGAGAAATGTGAATACAATATTCATAATATTACTTTTTGTATGATATATTTTCATTTTATTTTCCTTAATACTTTAAGACGATCTCGGGCAATCTCGGGTCTATAAATATTTTCTTTAGCGTTTTACAAACATATTTTTACTTTGACATCATATTCTGTTTGGTGTAGTTCTTCTAATTAGTTTGTGTTTGGTATCTACGTGCAAAAAGAATGTTATCTTTATATACCTACCTCAGAGGCAGGATCTCTTTATTTTAATACCTACCCACTGAACTTACTTTAGGTTAAAATTCTATGGTCCCTTTCTAAACCAACGACAAAAATTGATAGAAAGGGACAAACGTAAAGTCGGAAAAATCCACAGACTTGAAACATCTATGACGGACGTAGTACTATCATAGAGATAGTAAGTACTACGTACACTATTGGATATCTATGAGTACTATCTCTATGTGACGGACAAGTACAAAAGAAGGACAAACATTACCGACAGCCATAGACAATTTTCTTGTTTCAATGCTTGGAAGGAGGATTTGTATCCATTGAATTAAATCCATGCTATTATAAATTATGTGGTTACTAAGAACACTGTTTAAGGTGACTAAATCAAGCCATAACGTGGCCGAACATGCAACAGCAATAGTTCTGCATACTAAAAGACAATTTGTTTGTCAACATTCCCTACGCTTGACATTTTGCCTTTATACAAAAAAAATATATATTTTGTCTTTTTTGTTTACATAATGTTTCATAACTAACTATATCGCTCTCTCATTTCTTGGCTCAATATTTTAGAGTAAGCGAAAAGTTTTTAATCTAAGGCATAGTCTAAGGTAAGGAATAATAAATAAGTTTTCGAGAATCAAAAAAGTTTATACTATACGAAAATAATGCAATACTGGCACATATTATTTAAAAAAAATTACATTGCCGCCATTTGCTCAATTTTGTTTTGTTTTTTATGTTTGATAGTTAAACATTTGACCCCGATCTCACCTGATGTTAAGTGTCGATGAGGCCGAAGATGTAGCATGCTTACCTAGAAAAATGCCTATTCACTCTCGCCTTGAAGAGGCCCAAGTTGTATTGCTCACGGTACAGGTCCGCAGGCAGTGCGTTCCACTCTTTAGCCGTGCGCATTATAAAAGAAGAAGCAAACTTCTTCGTGCGAATTGCTGGTAGGTCAACAAAATAAGGGTGGAAACCCAGCCTGCGTCTCGTCCCTCGCAGATGAAAGGGAGACGGAGGTATTAGATCGTGTAATTCCGTCACACACTCTCCGAAATGTATCGTATAAAATACAGACAGACAGGCTACCTTGCGATGATGCTCAAGACTTTGCAGCTTCGCCACCGAGGTTGGATCACCTATGAGCTTCCTGGCACGCCTGTCGATTGAGTCCAATGCGGCCAACTGGTATTGGGCTGACCCGTCCCAGAAATGGCAACAGTACTCCATACACGATCGGACTTGTGCTTGATAAAGTTGTAGAAGCTGTCCCGGTGTGAAGTACCATCTGACCTTCGAAAGGACGCCCAGTTTTTTCGCTCTGGTTTTTGCCAGGGACTCAATATACCGCCCGAAATTCAAATCGGACGATATGTTAATGCCAAGGAGCTCCAGGCGATCAGCTATCGGTATAGACATATTTCGGAAAGTCGGAGTCAAAGCGAAGGGACTCCGTTTTGTGGAGAACAGGCACGCCTGTGTTTTGTTTGCGTTGAAACTAACCCGATTAGTGTTACCCCAGTTGGACACAGATTCAAGGGCTAAGTTTAATCGCTGCACCATGGCCTCTCGACAAGACTGAGTAACATCCAATGTGACCCCTGCACCGGACAGATATCTGTCAGCATACCCAAAGGCACCGGGCACAAGCATGTCGTTTATATGCAGCAGAAATAAAGTAGCTGACAGAACTGACCCCTGAGGGGTCCCCTCAATTAAAAAGAATACAAGTTTTCTCACACCACGCTGCATCTCTCAAGTTATGTAGAAATAGAGACCAAAGACTTTCTAATGTAAAGAAATACAAACGTAGACTAGGCGGCCGTGATGAAAGTCGAGTACCCACTTAATTTATGAAAAATTCCATATTCTTTACGTTTTCATGCAATAGGTTTGAATTTCTATCTCCTTATTCACTGCAATGCAATGAGTACATTATTGTTGCGGAAAGCACCTTATTTTTGGTCTCGTTTAAAAGGGGTTTTAAATTCAAACTAATATACCTTTTTGTTGCTTCCATAGCTTTATTGTTAGTGTTAGTCTTAGGATAAAATAATATGTTACTTATTCAATATTCTTTCCAAATTAATTTACCTAAATAAAATTATGTGTGTAAAATTTTGTAAATTCAGTATCTCAATTTAATTGACGGCATAGTAACTGGGAGGTAAAATAAAGTTGTTTGGATGGTTGATATTTAGTTTGTTCTTGTTTATTTTCTTATTCGGCTTCCTTGTCCACGTAACGGAGGATTCCGTTGAACTGCTACCAAGGTACGGAGCTGGCGATATTGTCGTTGGTACGTACTGAAGGCGATTAGGTCGATCACGCATTACCCTTAAAATTTAAAAATATATTAAATCAGAACAAAAATAGGGTTTAAAACGGAAGAATTTTCGAACAGATTACATCGATCAGCCATTTTTATATGGCATTTTTGTTTACAGGATTGCTCCCATCTTGTTTGCTCAGTTTCAAGAGTAATGTATTACATGGTATGTATAGGTAACACAGCTTTCTGTTTAGTAGGTACCTTCTTAATATTATGGAAATGGTTTTTTAACGGGATGCACAGATCATCAAACTGAACAACTTTCTCTATAGGACCAATACCGAAATCGTGAAAAAAATGCTGACCCATAGATCTGGGTAGAGTCTGCAGTTTTGTATAGAACAGCAAATTTTTCTCCCGATTTCGATGTTGTTCCCATGGAGAAAGTTGTTCAGTTTTATGGTCTGATCATCCCCTTTAAAAACCATCAGCATTATTATGTTGGACCCTATATACTATTTATTTTCCCAATTGTATCTCACCTGTAGCCCCTCTCGTCAGCAATATACCGATAGTGTTGCGGCTTGCCCCACGCGTCCACATAGCCATAGCTTCCCACTACCGTACCATTTGGGTAGCGCTCCTCTGTTTTATACTGGGTGTTACCAGTTGCCGGGTCTGCTACGTCATAGCCGTACGAGTAGGACCCTGGGTTTCCTGGAAAGCCATGGAGACTTTTAATAAATAGGACTCTATAACATAAAACGGAAATAATTTGCATAGTATGCTGTTCATAACTCTACCCTCAATGAAAAGAAATATCTAGGGTCTAATGAAAATTACTAGCCCAGTCTTTTTACGGAGTTTTTTTAGGCGGGGTAGGAAGTAATTATTAACTTTGACTTTTGCATTGTAACCAGCACCATTTAGTGGCAAAAAGACTATCTTAAAACATAAAAAAAAATCGCTACGCAACATAGAAATCGAAATTGTGTGTCCCAGAAGGCTTTTAAATTTATAATATTAATACCAATGCACTCATTTGACTTAGACTTAACAATATACGTTATTTAGAAGCAATAAAATATGCATTGAAATTTAAAAAATGAGGTATTTATTAGAAAATACGAATGTATTTTTCAAAACCTTCTAAGTAGACAAAAAATATTTACACCATATTTGAAATATGTATAATGGTAAAGCCTTAAATATGTGCATACAAAATTTACCGTCAGTTTTTTTAGAACGAGATAATAGCAAAATTTTAAAATTGGAACTGTCGCTGACGTGATTTTTTTTAATTTTGGTATATTTCTAGGCTCAAATTGGTTCTTCAATATTATACCGAAAAAAAATCAATTATTAATTAGTCCCGGCTCAAACCGTAAAATGACTGGGCTTTACGCTGTGATTTCTTTTTACGCAAAGGGATGGAACGTGGGAAGCGTTGGTACAGATAGCAACCTAGGGAGAATTTTTTTTGCTGTGATAATAAATCTGTTTCATTTCGTTTTCATTTCATTTCAAATCTATAGTATGCCCAAATACTCAAAGCTAAAGGCAACTATGCCACAGATTATTCAATAGTTAGGTACTACATCATCTTAATTTGACTTACCATCTATATTGTTGTAGTAATAATATGGAATCGACTCCGCAAAACTGAGCCTGGCCTGTCTTGGTGTTGAAATCACTCTGGCATGACATAATATTGTCACCATAAATAGAACCTAGAATCAATACAAGAAAAGGTTGGTACTTTTATTCATCTATATACTATTATAAAACTGTAACAGGAAGTTTGTCTGTACATGGAAGATATTAACAAAAAAAAGTTACGATATGGTTTTTAGGTGTCCCTGATTCCATTTCACCAATTTTTGGATTTTTTGTCTGTCTGTTTGTTTGTGTGTTTGTTTGTTTGAACGAGTATCACGCAAAAACTACTGAACCGATTCTATTGAAACTTTTTTTTGTTTCGAAGCTTATGATCTGACTTAAAATCTGGTATATAACTTGTGCGGACGAAGTCGCGGGTTAACGCTCGTTTTTAATAAAAGTCATTTAGTTTGATGGTCTGAACCACTCCTGAAAATTTCGAAACGAGAAAAAGAATAATCACCCAATAAAAAATCTAGCCATTGATCAAAAAATTATCCGGTAGCGACTCTACAGTGATCTTAGGTTTTAACGCCCGAAGCAAAAAGAGAGGTGTTATAAGTTTGACGCCTATGTGTGTCTGATTGTCTGTCTGTCTGTCCGTCTGTCTGTCTGTGGCATCGTAGCTCTCAAACGGATATATAATAGACTGATTTCGATGCGGTTTTTTAATAGAAAGCTAATTTTGCGAGAGTGTTATTTGTTTTATGAAAACCGGTTCAGCAGTTTTCAAGTAACTTTAAAACGAAATAACATTAAATTACTAAAAAAAGCCTGCAATGAAAAAATCAAATATTTAAAAAGTAAAAAAATTAAATTATTTTAGGTCAATTAATGTGTCGGGGACCGCAAGTGGTCTTCGAATAAAAAAATCAATGGTCATCTCATTTCGGAGCAATCGCCTACGCAATAGTTGACCTAAAATATCTTAAAGAGAGTTAAAAAATTAAACATACATTTGCTTACATCAAAAATAGGTGATCGAATTATGAAATGAAATTGTATTTATTTCAGGTCACCATATAAAAGCACAAACATAGTACATTAATTAATAATATCAAACTAGAGTCATCTCAACATTCGATTATTATTTATCACTTTTTAAATGTTTGTTTTTGGCGCTGGGGGTTTTGTTAAATACACTGGCCTGCAAAACTAAGTATCACACTTTTAAAATCGCAATAACTTTTTCAGTACACAAAATTTACTTTCGAAATCGAAATCTCTAATTTGTATAGTTCAGAAAAATTTTAAATATTAAAAGTGTAGTACTTAGTTTTGCAGGTCAGTGTATATTATTACGGAAATTACTCTACTAATTAGTATTCTACTCTACTCTACTATACTACTCTTAAGTCTTCATTTTATATACTGGTAGCAAGTTCCTATAAAGGAAGCTCGTATCAATTACATCCCACTTTTTCTCTATATTAGCTGCGTTATTAGCGTCAGTTTGAGTAATGCTACAAATTATTCAATGTCGGAATCGTACCAAATTCATTTACCGGGTGCTTTGAGTTGAACATTAAAAAAGATGTGGAAGTAGTTTATTAAAGCGATAGGTTTTTATACCAAAATGTAATTAAAGTTTTAACAAATATACTTAATAATTTTAGAGGGTTTGGAGGGATTTTTTTAGCCAATGTCGTGGTAAGTATGCGTATTTTACTGGGATAAAAAACCAAAATGACGAGTATGATCGTGAATTTATGTAATACGAGCGTTAACCCGCGACTTCGTCCGCACAAATTATATACCAGATTTTAAGTCAGATCATAAGCTATCAAACAAAAAAAGTTTCATCAAAATCGGTTCAGTAGTTTTTGCGTGATACTCGTTCAAACAAACAAACACCCAAACAAACAGACAGACAAAAAATCCAAAAATTGGTGAAATGGAATCAGGGACACCTAAAAACTATATGGTAACTTTTTTTTTTGTTAATATTTTCAATGTACAGACAAGCTTCCTGTTACAGTTTTATAATAGTACGAGCGCTAACCCGCGACTTCGTCCGCACAAATTATATACCAGATTTTAAGTCAGATCATAAGCTATCAAACAAAAAAAGTTTCATCAAAATCGGTTCAGTAGTTTTTGCGTGATACTCGTTCAAACAAACAAACACACAAGCAAACACACAAACAAACAGACAGACAAAAAATCCAAAAATTAGTGAAATGGAATCAGGGACGCCTAAAAACCATATCGTAACTTTTTTTTTGTTAATATCTTCAATGTACAGACAAACTTCCTGTTACAGTTTTATAATAGTATAGACTTTATTGTAGGTGTCTCTAAGGTATTATTATAAAACGTATCTTAATATATCTACGTACAGACTGTAAGTGTTTTCAATATCGTAGATATACAAGGTGGAAAGTTAAGATGGGACACAGAGGGTACCAGAAGCATATATTATAGGCTACAAGAAAACGTTCTTAGGAGACTAACCCTAATTTTTGGAGCAGTTTACTTCCGCGTTCACAGGTTTTGAAAAAAATGTTTAGCCATCGAGAAAAACTGGCATTTTTACAAAACTCTTTTTTTATGCCATTCGATCCTATTAATGCTAAAGAACATATAGGGTCAACCGAGGTCGAGGTATTGGAACTCTCAGAAAATGCATAATTAAATTCCCATACATTTAGTAGTGAAATATCAAAATCACCCTAGTTGTAATTTTGTAAATACTTTCCAAATTTTTAGGGGCGGTTCAGACTATCAAACTGAACAACTTTTACTATGGGAGCAAACCTTAAATAGCAAAAAAAATCGGATGTTTGATACATTTTGAGTATGAGTTAGTACATAGTCTAGGTAAGCCTTGCAGTTTAGTATGAAGAGCAGACTTCTTTTTTGCTATTTCATGTTTGCTCCCATAGTTTAAGTTATTATTATCTATAGTAGAAGCCTGTGGTAGAAGTATGAAAACGCCTTAAAGTGACTAGCTAGCAATAGCGCCTTAGGAGCCAAAGAATACGTTTAATATAATATATATACGTATAAAGCGTTTACGAACTGCGTGCAATCCAAATCCTAGAAATCAGAAATGTATGGACATTTTATCACATGGACGTGCATGGACATATTTATTTATATATGGACATTAAAGCCCAGACATAATTTCAGATGCGATTGTCAAAATCCATATTTTTTTTTGAAGATACGTGTTTTCTCGAATGCGGATCGAACGCAGCACTACGCAACCGCCCATACTATGTAAAATCTTACATTTACAAAAAATCATCAAAAAATGTTAGTTTCGTCTCACACACTACAAAAAAATTTAATTACACAAGATGTTCATTCACGAATGGAAAAAAGATTAGTAAATTTTCTCACCCCTTTTCTCTAACTTACTTGAAGCAGCAGTAGGTTGTTCATTGTCTCAAACATTCTTGATCCTTACTCCACTTTGGTCTTGAATCCAATTACAATTTCACAAAAACAACTAAAGCGCCTTTCTTCACCAACAAACCGTGCGGAAGTGTTGCCGGTCAAACAGTCCTCCTTCACATATCCGATCGCTTTTATGGTCGTCTCCTTTTAGTGGTTTTTAGTTAGTATAAAACAACACGTATGTGAAATGGTGGGTGAGCAATTTCGTCCATATCTGGTTTAACACTGATGTCATGCTATTAGTTGAGGCAGGATAAGGAATTGCCATGTGCGGCGTTGAAAGCTAGGATAGGTGGGTGATGTATGTTTTGCCTAGATAAGCCGGCTGGTAGGTCATTTTAGTTGATAAAAATTCACACTAACATAAATCCAAAAGTATTAAAATTATTAGCATTTTGTTTTATTGAACTGTATATGTTCGTAATATCTACAGATTTATTATTAAACTAGCAGCGTGGTATCCTGTACAAGAAGATGAGCTACTACAAAACCGCTTCTAGGCTGGAGAAATCGGTGGATGAAAAATTACAGCATAGGAAGTATGAATGTGCTATTATATTTTAGCCCAGTCATGTTACGGTTTGGGCCAGGACTATTTAATATTTTATATTTTTACGGTATTGCATTTAAGCTAAGCAGTAGCCGATTTGAGGTAAGAAATATTCCCAAATTAAAAAAAAATCACGTCAGCAACAACACCAAATTTAAAATTTAGCATTTAACTCTTTCTAAAAGACCTGATGGTAATTTGTTTATTCTCACATTTTTAAGCCTTTACCATTATACACACTTCAAACATGGTGTAAATATTTTTCTCTACTTATTATATTTTCTAAGGAATACCTCATTTTTAAAATTTGTATGCCTAGTTTATAACTCAAAAATAATTTATATTGTTAAATCTTATTAAAACGAGTACATTGGTATTACCATTATTTAGTTAAAACCCTTCTGGGGGATACAATTTTGATTTCTATGTTGCGTAATTATTTTTATAATATGTTATCAGGTAGTCTTTTTGCCACTAAATGGTTCCGGTTACAGTTTAAAAGTCCAATTCATAATTACTTCCCACCCCTCTTAACAAAACTCCGTAAAATGACTGGCCTATTAATGTAAAAAACATTAGAACATTTTTGCAGGAATAATAAATTTAGTAAATGCACATTATTGTAATTAGAGTGGATTAATATGAACTAAAGATTTGTTAGGTACTTTCTGAATCTTTTGATCTTCAGAACATATCTGAATTGGTCGTAAATTAAGTAAAAGGGATATACAATCCAAATATATAACTTTATAGCACGTAAGTAGGTACTTCTTTTACATTTCTGGTGAGTTCATTCACATTGGTGTTTAAGTATTTTTTACATCTCTGAAACTGTAATTTGATCGTTCTTTTATTAAGTACTAAGTTCCAAAAATTGCTTAATATTGAGGTGTTTTATCGGTTATAGTCTTATTAGGAGCGTATTACCGCCCATCAATGGGTACAAGGGTTCCGTTTAATTTAACATTTGTAAAATTTTAATTTATGTTGGTCGTTGACGCCATGATTGTATTTTGCCTGCCAGTTTTAATCATATATTAATTAGGACCATTTTAAACATGAATATTGCAAGTACTAACCTACAGTCTTTGATATTTACGCGGTTGATGATCATCAGCCATTTGATGATGATGATCTCCTCTATGACGTATCCGTCGACTGAAATCTATTATTGGTTTCTATATAGTGAGCTCTGATGTGGCTGGACACTCTTCATATAAATTACGATAAAAAAATTATGAACTAGGTAAGAACTAGTTAAAATGTTCAACGTTAGTTAAAACGTTATTTTATTATTGCCAACAACTCATTGCTGTAAAGATTTTAGTTGTTTACATACATACATAAACTCACAAACTAGTCACTTTCGATGTGGATAGAAAAATTGCTACAACTACCAGCTATTTAATAAACATGACAATTGTAATTGACAGCGACAATTCAGAGTACATTGCTGGTTACAAATGACGCTAAACATGCTATGGAGTCACGTTGCAGGTTCTGACCTGAGAACTTGTCTCGTGTGGTTTTTGCCCGTCGCGTTTTTCCCTGCCACGTGGCGCCGCAATCCTCAACTCTTCTTATTCTTGACCAACAACAATCCCTGAGATTGGGATAGATTCTCCTATAAACTACTTGACACTGGCGGAAATGCAGTGCTAACGTTCAAGCAAGAGTTTATTAATTATAAATTTAAAAAAAACATGGTATAGGTTGCTATTGTAACATTTTCAGCAATATACTCTGAATTGTCATTGTCAATTACAATTGTCATGTTTATTATATGGGGCCCAAGTTGTCTTGCATGCAGTTGTATTAAGGCTTTCTTTTAGCGTATTGGAGATTTCAATTCAAGATGAAATGCTATATTTACAAGTAGGTTAAATATTTATTTACCAGTAAACATCTAGATAATAAATGTGTATTTCAAACCTATACTGTCCTCGAACTACCGTGTAGGTTTAGTATTCAAAGTAGGCAGTCTAACCGTAGGCAGAACCTTTAATATGACACGACTCATAACGGATTGTCTCGAAAACCGTTTGTGTCCTTATTTGGGATTTATTATAGCGAGTAATTCATAAATGTTAATAGGTTATAAAATAACACATTTTGATGTTTATGAATAGAAGGTCTATGACCTTTGTTGTAGGTTTTTAAAATATGGTATTTAAATGTTTGCTAAACTAGATCTTGGCTTGCCCCAACAGACTTTAACCGTTGACCAAAAAGTTTCGCTTATGCATCTCTTGAGTGAATAAGCCTAAACACGTACTTCCCTCTGTGGCTTGTCCCTCTAATATAATTTATTCACATATTAAACATTGTGTAGGTATCCTACAGAACTCGTTGCTAAAAAAACAACAAAAAGAAAGAAAACTGTATATTTCATTGAATTTCATTGAGTTGCTAGTCTGGTTTAAATCCATAGAAATATTAATTTACTAGCTAAATAATCATAAAATAAAAAAAAAAATTATTATTTCTCAATATTTTTACATAATTTGAGTTGAGATAGACTAGCTAGATGTTTAAATCAAGCTATTCATATGATATGACCCCTCACTTGACGTATCTATCTTGTAAATGCTAATTAAGGCCTGCTGGGTGCCAGCGGTACTTTAATCGCCACGATTTGTCTTACTTTTTGTCATTATGGACCTCTTAAATATAATATCACGGTACTTTTTTTATCAATACAATGATTATTTTATTTTTCGTCCATATCGGTAATCAAACAGTAGGTAGCAAATTAGTACTGCATGCAGCAAAACTACTTTTCGTAGGTACTATTAAAATACTGCTCTACTATTTATTACAAACTAGCTGTTGCCCGCGACTTCACCTGCGTTGGCTTTGAAAAGTATTATAAGTTTATCTATGTGCCAAATCCTTTTAGCCGTTTATGCATGATTGAGCATTGTCACAAAGTTTCCCAATTTATAATACCTATTAGTAGGAAGAAGTATAGGATAGAACGAAGGATGTAATATGAATATTAAAAAGTAAATTAAATAGTTAAATTTATTTATTAAAATTTATTTTACAATGATTTAGATGGAAAATTTAATTCAGAACAAAATAAAACAGATAGACAGTGAAGTTAACTATCAGAGATCATATAAGAAACAATTAGAAAATATAAATTTTAATTAAACATGAATATAAAACAAAAATTGTGATAAATGTTTAGATGACTTAACACGTTCCGGGACAGTGACCGCCTATAGCCGTGATAACAATAAAAGTTCTATTGTGTCTCGTTCACTGTCCCGGAACGTGTTAAATAACCATAAATACTATTTAGGTAATCGACAATATACGTAACAACATACAAATATTAATATTAACTTGTACTTTAGATGCTACATTATTTTGCAAATTGCAAATTGGACATTACAACATTTTGTGAACTTAATCCTTTACTCCACGAATTCCTAAACGTTTATAATAATAACAGTAGGTATACTCCAGAAAACACAATCCTCATCAAATCTTCAGTTCTCAAACTCAAATAATACCTACCACCTTTTGGTTGACCAAAATCATGTCACGTATATACTACTAGCCTTTCTCTCAACCCTCGAAACCTTTCTGAATCCTCACCTTGCACCACCAAACCTTACCAAACTATTATCTTAAAATATAAAAAGTAATTATTAAAGAGTATTGTAACATTGTTTATACTATAAATTTTACAGTATATTTTAGTGCAGTCCGTACGGTGAAACTGCGATGGCGGGAGCGTAGTGTGCAACTGGTGCTACTGCTATATGTTGCTGTCGAAGAAAAAAAAATAATGAGAAAACATATTATTTTAACTAACAAAACCATTCGACACTACGAATAGAGGATTTTTCGAGGTAAATAATACTATAAATATAACTACTGAATCAATGCAGAGAGATTTGAACCCCGAAGAAGGACACATCATAATTTTGAACTTGAAACTGAAACAAAACATAATTCCATTCGGGCAAAACTGCGGTAAAAATATAGATAAACATAATTTATTATTAAACTACAGTACTATTACAAAACCATAAATTTATGTGAAAATGCGTTCATTAGGAAATAAATGTATAGTGATTCTGAATGATACGCTTAGAAATACTATTATTGTTATCAGCAAATTAGTAAACACATAAAATATATTATAATTTAATGAGCTGTTATGCATGAGGCGACTGATGAATGTTAGAACAGTTATACGTAGAAGCAAAAACATCAGTTCTGCTTGAACCATCTAAATAAATGAAGCTTACTTTCGGTTCATGAAAGTAAAATTTATAGATAGAGTCTTACGCGAACATTTTAAACACGGGAAAAATAGGTCAAAGAAGTTGCTAGTTGCTATATTTTACTTTGACGAAACGTCAGGTTAAACTTACGTACCGAGATGAAGACCAAGTGTGCTACTTGCCTGCTTTGAGCCTATCCATTCATTTTACTTCAATTTATTTAAGTTTGATTCACATTATAAGGCAGAAATGATAATTCGTTTTCTAGAAAGCTTACCTACATTAAAATGATAATTATTACAATAATCTCGAATAAACCACGCTCCTAAACATTGTACAGAACATTTTTGTAATGTCTAATTTTGTTGTTGTTTGATTCATATTTTGAAACGGACTAACAATATTTTATGTTTTCTTTGAAACTGAGAGTGTAAAGTAAACCATTATTGAAACATCAAATGTTACACAACTAAATATAAAACCATTCTCATTGTATTTAGAAACATCACGACATTTAACGGTATCAATTTCTCTGTGATATAAAGCGTGTCGCTGGATCAAGGTTATAATGATCTACTCAACCATTGCATTTCACCATTATCAAGTCTGTATACATACGCAGTAAACTTTCAAGATTATTGGTCAGCCAAATGACCAGGAAATATTGCAATGCTGTCAGTCTTGCATGGTTTGTTCAGTCATTTAAATTTACTATTTCCTTTTGCATAATTACAACATACTAAAGTTTCATAAGTTTAGATTTTCGCAAATTATGGTTATTTTTCCAGAATTTTGCTTCAGCGCACCTGATGGAAAGTGCAGATGAAGTCGAGGATGTAACACAGTCACTCAGAAAATGCCTTTTAATTCTTGTTTTAAAAATATATCAATTGTATTTGCTTAGAAACACAGATCCAGTGAGAGAGTTCGAAACTTTACCGATTCGCAATATAATAAAAAGGATGCGAACCTTTTCGTGCATCCGCAAAAATAGAGAATAAATACACACTTTGCACATTGTTCTAACTTCAAACTAGAGTTTACTAACTAACTCCTCCTCTTACTTCCTTTATTTTAAGACCAGGAAACAACATCACTATGATTATCGAACGTCCATTTGAACTGTCACCTCCTTCAGTCAGTTGTGGGTAACCGTCAACAACAATCTGATCCATGCAAATGCTTGAAATATTTTAAAATAGTGTTGACACAGCTAAAATCATGATCTGATGACTCTGATGTTCTTCGCTGTATGGAAATGAACAAGCACGACTAAACTAATACCAATGTAAACTACTACCTCCGTGGTCTAATGGTTAAGAGCATTAGGCTCTCGACACGGAGGTCGTGGGTTCGATTCCCACGGGGGACACCTAGTGATATGTCACTTTGTGCGTTTTTCCCTAGTTGTTTAGGACATTGCAGGCTAAATCACCGGATTGTCTGAAAAGAAAGATGATTCCGTGCTTCGGATGGCACGTTATCCCGGCCATTGGTCCCGGCTATTATCTCTGGTGGTAGGTAGTCGTTACATAAAAACTACGTCAGAGGCCGTAAGGCGGTCTGAAGAAGCTCTGACACCAGGGCTTGCCCACACGATAAGAAGAAGAAGAACAAGCACGAAAGTAGGATTACTTATTGCAATGAAAATCCTAAATATAAAATACATCTAAAATTGGCGAGTATTTTATTGGCATTATTTTATTGGCGAGTAGATAGCACGCTCTTGAAGAGACTGATGATATCAGACGAGGTGATATATGTAAGGATTTTTACATCACAGCTAGCGTAGCATACCACGCACGACAAAGCGACAAAACTAAAAATCAGTCATACGCACTGATTTTGGCATCAGTAAAGTACCTAAACAAAAACAGAAGCACATTATCATATAAATATGAATATCTCGATATGTACCTTCCTTGGTTGGAGACAGGTATGAGTATTAGATTAGGTAGTATGAATGCATGTGGATCAAAATGTTAAGGTCATATAATTGTTGTCCTTATTTGATTAATCCAAATAACTTCTCCATAAAAGTCACGTTTTATCAATAAGCAAATAAGTCGATTGCTTATCAAGAACGTTTCTAAGAAAACTTCGAACCTTATCGGAAAAATTCGGTGAAGTATGTTGGCCAAGATTCACGGGCTAGCTTGTTTCCTTATAAGCCTACGCGCCATTCATTACTTTGCGCAAGCGACATGGCTCGCAATCGTCGAGAAATCGAGTTTGTGAAATGCTTAGCAACCTGCCTATGCTATAGAAAACCATAAATTTCGGTTGTAAATTTTGGAGTTGTGATATTTTTCTAGTGTTTCTGGAAAAGTTTAGGAACCCTAAAAATTTTGAGTGTGTTTATTTTGTATCTAAAACTTTTGTGTATTTTGTCACCACACAAGCCTACATTGAAGGAAACTCTCCTTCAATGTAGGCTTGTATAATAATGGTTTATTATGGGCGTTAGTCCACCACTTGTGTACAATGTGGATTGGTAAACTTCACATACTTTAGAATGTCTTAATTTACTATCTAACGATGTTATTACTTTGTTATGATTTACTTACACAAAAAGCTAGTTTAATTTTACGATCATACACAATTCAGAATACAGGGTGTTAGAATAAACAGTTGCATTACTTCAAGGTGTTATTACCCATGATACTGAACAACTCTCCCAAAGAAACCAATAGGAATTTTTCATCTTTTCTCACTAAACGTTCGATCCGCTCATTGCATTCAGTACCTATGGAAAGTTTTTAAAATTCTGCTTATTTCCTAAAGGTTTCCAAGAAAAGTTGTACAGTATCATAGATACAATTACTCCTTACAGTAATGCAACTGTTTACGCTAACTCATTGTATCAAATCGAATTATGAGGCTCACCACAAAGCGATAACGACAAGTAGCTTAAGCAAGCTACTTAATGGAAGCCCATTGGTCTCTCATACTTTTGTGGCCGAATGACAACTTACAGGATGAACCGCGTGGCCTGTCTTGTGCACCACCGCGTTGAAGCCGTTATGGTCGTCCGCAGAGTAGGCCACTGTGCGCGTTGAACCATCAGGCTCCACTAGTGAGTAGCTACCTGCAGGACAAACCTGTTTGTTACTTTATTTTATTACTAAATAATCATGAATTGCGTCTTTATCACTTGCCTCTTTGGCCCCAGATCAGAACTTTACACCAATCAGCGACGCGCGTAGAATAACCTCTTTCCGTACTTTCCAGAGAGTGAACATTGCGCTTGCCGGGAACAGTACATAGTATGGAAACAAGCCCAATCGTACCCAAGTAGAGAAATCATACTAGAGGACCAGGTCGTCAAAAGCATATCGTGGGCTTATGTTAATTGGTCTGCTGTCACTGGTATCTGTATGGAAGCCAAATTGGCGGACTGGAATGGTTGAAGCTTGAAAATAGGTGAACCAGGCTCCTTATCCGCATCTCCGAGTTTCACATGTTTGTCATTAGGTGGCAATGATACTAATGTTGCCACCTCAGCTCCAATAAGAAGCCCCACCATTCATTAAATATGCTAAAGACTTGATGACCAAAGCCACTGTGCCCGGTAAAAAAAAAAAACGCTACGTGTACTTTGTAGTTTGTTTATAGTACTCATTTTTAGGTCAACGGTGATGATGATGATGATAGATAACTCTTAACTAATTTCGACAGGTACTATAACAGACAGGTAGGTACGCGGGATATTTCAAGTGCATAAGTTTGTACGCTGAACAAAGATACATTCTCTCGTTTCTAAACTCTAGATCCTAGGTCAGGTTAAGTCACTATCTAATTAATTACATTAATAACCTTTAACGACATCGCCGTCCCTTTCCTCTTGCTGCGACTTAATGTCACCGGTGTGAGGATCTTTGACACCGTAGTTGAACGCGTACTTTGGATATGCCTGTGAAACAAGTTGATTAAGCCTTCGACTGCCAAATGACGAATTGAGTTTTCTAAGAGAATTCATTAACATCTTGTCAATTCGTTTTAAAAGCAAAACTGTATAAAAATATTATGTATTTAATTCTTACAAAGTTTTTGCGACCTAACAAAGTTTTACCGAGGGTAAAGGGATCTCCCCTCCAAAGGCATAATTTGGATTAAGAAATCCGTGGACCTTGAAAATGAGCTTTAGGTCAAGGGTGTAAGCTATAATAGATCTTAATCAACTTATACTTAGTATTTCTTAGTTCTTACTATGAATTTGAAATGATATTGATTATTGAAGTGGAAAGAAATATAGCGTCAGACATAAATAGATATAGAAAGGTATAATACTGTAAGAACTTTCTCATCAGCATAAAAAAGAAATACAAACGACAGGCTCTGCGACGGCCACGGGAGCGTGCACGATGGGCGCATGCGCGTACAGCGCGCCGGGCAGCGCGTACTGCGGCAGCGCCACTGCTGCGCTTGCGCACGCTAGCAAAATTAACGTCTAGAAACAAAATGTTTGCAAGATCTTAATAAATTAAGTTAAAAGCTGAAACCTCTATGCTTAGAATCAATATTTTTTATAGCTGAACAAAATGTGTTACCCTAATTAAGTAGAAAGATTTAAGATATATATTTTTATAAACTATCGATTTTTTTTTCAATTGTTCAATTAACGAACCTTCAGGTGTCTCTCGTTTTGATATAAGGAGGTTGCAAAATGTTAACTTCATTATTTTTCTAGGTTGAGAAACATATTTTTAGGTAATATTTGCTTAGTCGTTGTTAGTTACCTAGTAGCTTACAAAGTAAATGCTAGATATAAAATAAACTAATACCAATGTAAACTACTACCTCCGTGGTCTAACGGTTAAGAGCTTTGGCTCTCGACACGGAGGTCGTGGGTTCAATTCCCACGGGGGACACCTAGTGATATGTCACTTTGTGCGTTTTTCCCTAGTTGGTTAGGACATTGCAGGCTGAATCACCTGATTGTCTGAAAAGAAAATGATTCCGTGTTTCGGATGGCACGTTTAGCCGTTGGTCCCGGCTACTATCTCTTGTGGTAGTAGTCGTTACATAAAAACCACGTCAGAGGCCGTAAGGCGGTCTGAAAAAACTCTGACACCAGGGCTCTGCCCACACGATAAGAAGAAGACTAATCACAATGTATCAAAATATAGTGTCACAATCATAGATATCTATATCTATACTATTATAAAACTGTAACAGGAAGTTTGTCTGTACATTGAAGATATTAACAAAAAAAAAGTTACGATATGGTTTTTAGGTATCCCTGATTCCATATCACCAATTTTTGGATTTTTTTGTCTGTCTGTTTGTGTGTTTGTTTGTTTGAACGAGCATCACGCAAAAACTACAGAACCGATTTTGATGAAACTTTTTTTGTTTGATAGCTAATGATTTGACTTAAAATCTGGTATATAATTTGTGCGGACAAAGCCGCGGGTTAACGCTCGTATTATATAGAACTGAACTAGATACACAATCAAAGCTCCAAAAATTGCAGATTCAAAAGAGCTACTAAGTTCCTATTTTTGGAGGTACTAGCTGACAGTATATATATTATACTAAATAAGACTAAGTTTATGAATCAAAAACAACATATTCGTGGCACCCAACAGCATGCATACTTGATTTGTGTGGGTTATGTGTCAGATGCGGAAAATTTTTTTTACGATTTTCTATGAGACTTTGAGTCTATAGTATTTAAGGTAAATGGTCACAATTCATAAAACAGAAACCATATAACTTTAGAACAGTAACTAACAAGTAATGACGTAACTCACCCACATGGTTCTCCGAATGCACTAGCGACACTAACGCAACAGTATCCCGGCTGGGGCGGCGCGAGCGCAACTCTCTTATAAATATGGGACCCCACCATGCGTGCACTTGATGTTAGATGCACCATGCAGTTTAAGACGGAGACACATTTAGATTTAAAGCGATCTGGATTTGATAACAACTGGAAGCCCAAACAAATGTCATTTAAGCATATATCTCCATTTCAGTGCATTTTTAACATCGACCTCAACAAGATTAGGAGTGCGATTTTTGAACATTACACGTTGAAATCTGGTTGACAAACGAACCCTATTTGCATGGATGCAAACATATTATGATGTATGTATTGTGTCAGGAGTGGTATTTTTGAAAGTCATACGTTGAAATCAGCAGTAGAAAATGTCAAAATTACTATGGAGATTATGCATCTTTGTTTCTCCTGCTGATTTGAACGTGTGATGTTCAAAAATCGCACTCCTGTATATGATCCAATATCAATATAGCTATCAGTATCACTATATATTATAAATAAAAGCCCCCCGCCATATACCGGAAGTGCGATTTTTGAAAGTCACACGTTCAAATCAGCAGTAGAAAGAAAGATGCATAATCTCCATAGAATTTCTACTGCTGCGCGTCCATGAAAATGTTTTTAGTTGTCGGTATTTTAACCCAGATTTTTATTGTTCCATAATTATCATCATGTGACTCTGCCTCCGTGGTCTAATGGTTAAGAGCATTGGCTCCCGACACGGAGGTCGTGGGTTCGATTCCCACGGAGGACACCTAGTGAAATGTCAATTTGTGCGTTTTTCCCCAGTTGGTTAGAACATTGCAGGCTGAATCACCTGATTGTCTGAAAAGAAAAATGATTCCGTGCTTTCGGATGGCACGTTAAGCCGTTGGTCCCGGCTACTATCTTGGGTGGTGGTAGTCGTTACATAAAAACCACGTCAGAGGCCGTAAGGCGGTCTGAAAAAACTCTGACACCAGGGCTCTGCCCACACGATAAGAAGATGATGTGACTGATCTAGATGCCGAATCTAACCTTAACTCAAAACCCGACAATTGGACCCTTTTTGCGTGGACATATAAACAATTGGTATCGGGCATCCACTGGGGTCTGACTAGATAAGCTAGGTCATCTCAGGTTTTCACTAAGACATATACTGATTCACTATTAAGGTTTGTTCCCGTGCGGAGCTGGGCGGCTCACATGTTTAGAAATATATCTGACTACTTTCTCGTAATTAAAACAAAATTTTGCATTGTTCTTAAAAGTCCTCCATTGTTTCGTAAATTGATGTTAAATAATAGGAATATGTCGTAATCTCTACGTATAACAATGTAAGGGCCAATGGTATTATCGTGTTACTACCCTATTATATCGGTATTAAATTGACTTGATGTTTTTCAGATCCTCGCGATTCTGCATAAGCATAAGAATAAGCATAAGCATTCTTATTATTATTTAGAAAATCAATGTCAGACAATCGATATTGTGATCGGAAAAACACTATTTGCCCAGTCAATCTTGTACCGATGTAAACGGAAATATACACAATAGCACGGAATATAATCTATACTATTATAAAACTGTAACAGGAAGTTTGTCTGTACATTGAAGATATTAACAAAAAAAAAGTTACGATATGGGTTTTAGGTGTCCCTGATTCCATTTCACCAATTTTTGGATTTTTTGTCTGTCTGTTTGTTTGGGTGTTTGTTTGTTAGTTTGTTTGAACTAGTATCACGCAAAAACTACTGAACCGATTTTGATGTAACTTTTTTTGTTTGATAGCTTATGATCTGACTTAAAATCTGGTATATAATTTGTGCGGACGAAGTCGCGGGTTAATGCTCGTACTATTATAATATAAGTTCGTTCGTAAGTAATTTCGTTTTTTCGTAAGTAACACCCCCAGGTTTGCTATTCATTAGAACTTTACCTATTATTGAATGATCGGTAGTAAATAAAATTAACCTTGTTTTATGTAACTTTTCGTTGTTAGTCCTAAAAGACAGTGTAATATCTAGAAAGTGTGATTACATTTCCAAAATTTTCATCACTAACCGGTGTAGGTTATTTTTTATCATGGTTTTATAGTGGCTGGCTTTTCGGTAAAGAAAAACATCGTGAGGAACCTTGCGTGCTTAATTTTATGTAACTTTACGTTTTTAGTCCTAAAAGACAGTGTAATATCTAGAAAGTGTGATTACATTTCCAAAATTTTCATCATTAACCGGTGTAGGTTGTTTTTTATTATGGTTTTGTAGTGGCTGGCTTTTTGGTGAAGGAAAACATCGTGAGGAAACCTGCGTGCTTCAATTTCGAGGCATGTATTGTGCATTACAAGTGGCGACGGGCTCACTACCCGTCACACTAGACAGAGTTCCGGTACTAGTAAGACGTGGATGTTCTGAGGTTTCAGAATATTTCTGACTACCCCCCTCGTGGAATATTGTCATGAGGATATGCTATGCCATCCTTTAAATAGTGAATTAACATAAACTGACACATATACACGAGACAAATATATTTTTAAGTAATCTAGGAATTGGGACCAAGTTCAAGTAGTATATTAAGTTTATTTGTAGGGTTTATTTCTCTTTCTTTTGTCTCTCTTAATAAATTTTGTTTATTTTATTGTATTTTTGTAAATAAATATCTTTTCCACCTAGGAATTAAGTTATATTTACTTTGCAACCATGTAGGATATTGCAGAATTCAGTCCAATATCTGGGCCGATATAAATCTGTCAATGTATCATTGCGAAACTAGATTGAGACCTATTCCAATGGCCTGAGAGAAAGCGCTAGGTAACCTAGCTATTTGTTTTAATGTTATCTTAACTATTTGAGCACTAGTTTTTAGATACAATATTGTAAACGATTCATTACATAATGTACTAAAAACGTTATTTATACGGTTCGAGCAAAAAATTTAAAAAAAATTGGTAAAAATCGTTGAACCACCAACTTGAATCCTGGTGAAAAGCTGTCTCATACATTTGGGTCGGGTAGGATTCTAGCTTTTTTTGGAACAGCCGATTTCTTTTTTTATTTCGATGTTGGTCCCATAAAGAAAATTATTCAGTTCGATAGTTGAATTAATATAAAAACCGTCAGTACCTGGTTATAAAATTTTATAAAAAGCCATTTGAGGCTTTTATTCTGAATTGTGTTCGTGTTCCTATCCTACCTCTTAACTTATATGGGTGAAAATCTGAAATAACGAATTTTTTTTTGTGTTATATTAATCGAATAAAACATCTTATCTCTCTTAATCCTCTAGCTCCATTTTTGTTTTTGATGGAATTATCTTTTTAGTAAAATTGTGTTTGATATTTTCAATCCGAAGTCCAATGGTAAACTTGAGGGTGTAATCTCTTGTTTATACACCTTTTGGTAAGTCGCAATGCTTATGATATAATGTAGGTAGATATAAGCGAGAGAAAAAAAATTGAAAGAATGTTGATAGATACTTAGTAGTAAATTTGATTACCTATTAAGAAGTAACGGGTCTCTTGGCAACCGCATTCATCATACAATATGTCACAACTACATAATATTGATATATACCTACTTTACCTATGTATATAGGGGATATTGTAGGTCTATAACGAAATGGTTGGATATAAATGAAGCGAAAGAGGATAAAGATACGTAAGGATTATAGTAAGTTATGCGCCCTAGTCTCTGCCTACTACAATCGGAAAGAGGCGCGACATTATTAATATATAATTGGTGAAATTGGAATTATATCGGAATTAACTTAATATTTTTGCAAGTTGCATGACAATTAAAATATTCTGTTTATTTGGGATCTGCCACCACGTTATTAAACGAGTAAAATTAAATTAATGTAATGTAACAAGTAACTCAGCTAGTTATATGTTAGTGTTGGTGTCATGTTGTAATTTGTACTCAATTACCTTACGAGTAGGTGTGAGTGCATTCAAAGCCTAATGCAGTGGTGCAATATACAAAATGTATACTAGTAGCTGTTATATACGATGCTTATTTTGATTCTGCCACAATATAAAAAACTACGTCAATTTTTGATCATCGTTCTTATTTTAGTAGCTATTTGAAGTTAAAATATTTTATCGTCCATCACTACAGGGTGTAAGGAAAAGTATCATTAACTTTTAAACCACATACTCAACCCATCAAACTGAACTTCTTTTACTACGGGAGAAAACCTGTCAGAGCATAAAATAATCTCCTGTTCCATACTAAACTCCAATACCGACTCGACTCAAATATATGCAACAGCAGATTTTTTTTTCTCCGATCGTTTTGCTCTTGTAGTAAAATTTGTTCAGTTTGATAGGCAGAGAGAGGTTTAAAGGTTAATGACACTTTTCATTACACCCTATACAACCGTAATTTTATTGCTCATGCGAATCATCATAATTTTTTACACAATATAATATATAATTATCCATCTTATTTAGCCTTCTTCTGCCCATGCACCCACATTTATACCTACTTAACACTTTTCTTGTCAATTAACTTTCAACGAAGGGGTCAAGACACGATCATTGAGACAGTTTTGATGTCAAGTATATTATTATTATCATGTATTTTTAAAATCTATTCGAGTTAAAGAGATTGAATAGGAGCACGCTTCGATAAACCGCATTTTTTATTTATTTATTTCCTTTTTGAAGAACTTATACAGCTAAATAAGATGGTCAGATGCTGACAACAAGTTTATAAAAAGATACGCTCTTTAAGATCTTGAGAATAATTGAGACATTCTCAGATACTTACCTACAAAATAGCCACACCTATCTTTGGCACGCATCCTAAACAAACTTTTACCTATTCGCATTGCGCATCGTAGATTAGCGCTGGGATCTGCTTGCAAGATCAATGTTTGATATAAAATAGCTTACTCTAAGCCCATTCCAGAAATAACTAGACACTAGGCTAGGAGCTCAATAAGTCAATCCCTTTCTATTATTATACAACAATAACCAGCTTCATATAATACTTAGTTGTTAGGTAAGAACTATGAGCTTTCACGAGATACAGTTACCAATAATCGTTCCAATAAACTTTATGACTGATGTCATCTTCAACCTATAAATAAATCGTTTTGTCTATACTTCTTCATATGAAAGTCTTTAAATTGAATCGTAGTTATCTGGAAAAGAGGCATTTGGGTTCTAAATATAACTAAGACTAAAACTAACTAACCAACGACTTTGTGCTTAAATGTTGTAGTATCAATATTACCATAGTGAAAGACGTCCATTGCTGAACATACAGCCACAGTATAAGAAAAAGATACAGCTCCCTCAGTGATTTCCATAAAGATCGCATTTGATCACCTAGCAACAGCTGTCACAGGATCGTCTCTTCCAAACAGAACGTCTTCTGCAAAGTCGTCAGTTAACAACCTTGATACCTTATCAAGTATCAGCTTTACGAGCTAAATGTCCCATAAACTGTTAAATCAAGTAGCGGGTCCTTCGCGCTATGCTGCAGTCAACGGTTTTCCGGTGGATGTCTTCTTTCTTGAATACCATCAATTACTAAGTCTTCATTAGTCGCTGACCTTGAACTTTCGTTCAAGGCCATAAACAGAGATCGACTTCCGAACTGTCTGTAAAGCAACACAAACATAATATCGTACACGTATTAAAGAAAACTATCAAGCATGGTACGTATTAAAATACTGCTCTAAGATCTGATACTTAGATTAACGATTCAAAATTGTGTGCTTAATATCTCGGTCGCCTTAATAGCAGTTGGGTACATTCCCACACTTCATACAATTCCACTTGTGGCCTAATTAGATCTATTAAAGGTAATCGAATCGGTCCACGTCGAGATTGTTTTTTGCAAAATATCTCTATTGGTCTTGGAGACATAATTAATTTGATTGGAAAATAGAGTTCTGTTTTGGACAGCAATGTTGGTAGTTGGAATTTTATGTCTCGTATTGGCAAATTATCGTTCGCGCGGTCCAGCGATTACAAAGTTTTTATAGTTCTTGGAAACCGAGTCGGTAGAGTTAGAACAAGCCACTTTATGTCAGAAGCGACATAAGAAGGTAATTAAAATGAACATTAGATACATACAAAAACTCACGCCTGTAATCCCTTTTGAGGTGGTCAGAAACATTGCTATAACTACCAACATTCTGAAGTTGTAAAAATGTTCACGTTTAGCAATTTAAGTACCAGGATGGAATTGTAGTGTCAAGTGGTGAGGAGCAAGCCTTTCGCCTCACTCAGTTGCAGAAACGCTCATTAAAGTTAATGCTCCATTAAATCTCTTGCTATCACTTTTTGTTTTTTTTTGATGTAGTAAAAGCTAGCAAGAGATTCAATGTAGTAGCCCAGTCATTTTACGGTTTGAGCCGGGACTAATTAATAATTGATATTTTTTTCGGTATAATATTGAAAAACCAATTTGAGCCTAGAAATGTACCAAATATTAAAAAAAGTCACGTCAGCAACAGTTACAATTTTAAAATTTAGCTATTATTTCGTTCTAAAAAATCTGATGGTAAATTTTTTTTGAACATATTTAAGGCTTTACCATTATACATACTTGAAACATGGTGTAAATATTTTTGTCTACTTAGAAGGTTTTGAAAAATACATTCGTATTTTCTAATAAATACCTAATTTTTTAAATTTCAATGCCTATTTTATTGCTCAAAAATAATTTATATTGTTTAAATCTAAGCCAAATGAGTGCATTGGTATTAATATTATTAATTTAAATATTTAATCTGGGACACACAATTTTGATTTCTATGTTGCGTAGCGAATTTTTTTTAATATGTTTTAAGATAGACTTTTTGTCACTAAATGGTGCCAGTTACAGTTTAAAAGTCCAATTAATAATTAGTCCCTACCCCGCCTAACAAAACTCCGTAAAATGACTGGGCTATACGATTAACTCTAATGAGCGTTTCTGCAACTGAGTGTTATTCCCTTAGACGGACACCCACAGAAAGAATTATGTGGTTCATTCTAAGCCAAAACCACACTGCACAATAAATTATTTAAAAATATCTATTTATTTTTACACTTTAACATTTTTAATAAAAACAAATTCGAAAAAGAATCTGATTTGAGTCATGTTGATTATAGAATAACAATGATAATATTAAAAAAGTCCAGGCATGTTTAGAATAGTTATGTATTATTCGTATTCAAACTTTATAAGAATTTGAATGATTTACTATAATAAATTAAATGGTACAAATGTATAGACACAAATTAATAATAAAACTGAAATATCCTAAAACTAAAATATAACTAGACTAAACAAAATAATCAGTCAAAGAGCCCGCCTCGAGTCGAACCCGGTTGAAATGTGCCCATCACGCTCGTGGCGTTTCCACGCTGTATGGCTAGGGAAATGTGTTGAACCAGGTACGACCCGGAGCGGGGGTCTCGGCCCCTCTCCCTCAAACGACGGCCAATGGATTTAATGAAGTTTTTGGCTTCGGTACCCCAGGGCCCTGCGGTCTCGACCGCTACTGGCACAAATAGGTACGTTGCCTCTAAAAGTGAGTACGTGGTCCAAGTTTGTTAAGAAATCAAATTAAATAATTTCAAATGTAATTAGTAAATGAGGTAAAAGCGTGTGACATTCCATCCATTTATAGTTTCAATAGAACTAAAAACAGACAATGAGACAATATTATGAACAATCCTTACAATCGTAGGTGTTGTCATATTGTGTGATTTATTTGTTGTATCCTACGAAAATGCCTATTCACGTTTTGGAGAAAAATGAGGAAAAACACTTTAATAAGCTAAAAACTCAATGCATGTAGTAATACCTATTCATTAAGTAATTTATATTTAGATACCAATACAATAAAAAAAATCATTATCATCATATTTAATTTTTTAACTTATCTGACAATTTCCAAGCTATTTATTTATTTATTGAGTAGACAGTGATAGGCTGATGATGATGATGAAGTAATTTATGAGCGTCTAATGACAAACCATTGAAATTTTTGTTGGTACAAAAGCTTCTCGAAATTATCGATCTAATATTATCTGGGCCTAAGCCACATAATAAGAATGAGTATCATATACCTAAGCTCTATCGAAATATACGAGTAGGTACCTACATTTAGAACATCAAACAATTTTATCACGTAACTTTGAAAGTCATCAGGGCCCTGTTTAATAAACGCGACAATGACAATTTGACAATGACAATTCAGAGTACATTGCTGGTTACTAATGAAGCTAAACTTGCAGTGCTTTATGTGTCTTAGGATTCTCAGCAATGTACTCTGAATTTTTATTGTCAATTGTCACTTGTCACTTTCATTAAACAGGGCCCAGGGCTCAGTATGCCTACTTGCTTCAGAATATTAAAAAAAAACGATCCACCACTCAGACAAAACAGAAATTCTCGAAAGATATTTTTAAAAGGACAGACTCATTTTTAGATCAAAGATGGCTACCATCTTGGACATGACTTTGTAATGTGACCCTATGTACTTACGATTAAGTTGTCATCATTTAATTATCGTAATCGTAATTAGTTGTGTTACGATGAAAAGATGAATATTAATAATAGAATTAAAACAAGTTGTCTATTTTAATGATAGTTTTATTGTACGTTAGTTATATTATTAGCGTTTTGTTTTATAAAGTGTTAAATAAATAAATAAATAATAAATAAATTATTGTCACCAATTTGTTAAAAAAAAAATTAAAACAAGTTAGTGGTTTGAATACGCATAAGTTTAAAAAATCCTCAAATACGAACTTCCAATCGACTGATGTTGATGTAGGTCTACTAAACTTTTAAACGACTTGCCAGTTTAATAACATAATATAATTTATTAACGAACAATACTAACATGACGGATAAAAAAAAACATTTTTTGGGCGTATCGTTTTGGTTTTTTCTGCAAAGGAAGTACAAAGATTTTTGTATTGATAATACCTAGTGAGAATTACTTATTACGTAGAAGAAAATTAATTTAAATTACGATTAAAATATTAAATTAGCATTATTTTTAACCTTATTGTGATATTTTTTACATAAAAACCGCGTTAGAAAAACGGCGATCTGATTTTTTATTTGGGATCGTTCAAAGGTCGCGATATCGATCGCATTTTGGAAGCGTTCAAAAATAACCTTACATTGTATTCTAAATTAAGCGGTCGTTTTCAGGATCTGAGATCATCCATGCACTACCGAAAAAATCATAAGAGTCATGTTATATGTAACTTTATACAGAATATGTGCTATATGAACACATCGGTGTCAGCGGTCAACTGTGTGATCGTTTTTGGCTTATACTATATAAAGGGTTAAAGGATAGTTATTAGTTAGGTTTAGTCTTAGGGGTTGGTTAATAAATCCAAGCTATAGCATTTTTATAAGACTCCTTCGGTTATTTCAAGTTGCTTCCAAGAAATTCAATAAAAGTACTTACTTCAAGTTTCATACTTTGTTCCAGTAACACGTTAAAGAAATGTTAATTTTATTCAATATAACGATCAGTATACCTAGTGAATAAGTTTATTTTGTATTGAACAGCATCACAAAAATATCCTAAATTTTAGTACCAATTTTTGTTTTGGTGAATGACCTTTTGCATACCTTGAGGTCAAAAGCCCTTGATTGAATAAACAAAAGTTGTTAGAGGGACTACAAAGATTTCATAGGAAGATGTAAAGACATTTCCATCAGTATACATCAACATTGGATACACAAAGACATCATGTTAAATCTAGTAAATAATGCACCGACCACAATCTGAAACCCGACATGTTGTTTGACATAACTATTTAGTTCACCACCACGTGCGCGTGCGCTGCAACAATTTCAATTTAGACCAAACGGAAATCCTATTTTGTACACATACAATTATATTCTTGTTTTTTTTTTTAATATTAGTATATTTTTGTAAAAAGGATCAGAAACAATAAATTAATGTTATCTTTTAAAACACTTATTAAGTGCATTCAAAATGCAGATGCAAGTAACTTCAAGTGCATGACACGATACCGAACAAACTCTCAGATATTCCGGTTAATAATTTATTATCCAAACATCCGCTGGCAAATTACCGTAGCAGAGCTCGAGCCGCTTCCAAAATACCTAAATCCAACAATTTGGAGCATCGTGGCACGGTGTTCGCCCGCGCCGGTCGGTATGGCTGAAAGTGCGTTAATTATTTATTTTTAACAACCACCTGATCAAGCGCATCTTACCTTAGTTCCAATATAGACACCGCAAAGAAGACACCGCGAAAGTATAACATTGAATGACATTTTTATTCAATGCGTTTTAGATCACTTTACTATAACCACATGGATTTCGGTTGCAATGACAAGGATTCCGGCGAAGTGGAGTGCTACCTCGAAATACGTAAATAAATTTTTAACTAAACACTAAAAGAGTCAGAGATTTGTTAACTTTCGCATTGTTGTCGAGGAGCATTGTAATTTATATTTTTAGTTGGAATCGGTATGTTTTTGGGTCGTGTAAACATCGTGCTCTTCTGTCAGTAAGTTGGTGCGATTGTCAGCGCAGTCAGTGATTGTTAGCCGAGTTAAACACAGTTTATTTCAATTTATAATTACTATTTTACTAGTACACGATAATATCAAAAAATGCGTACAGAAATGCGAACGTTTAGTACTAGACGGGACAATGTACCCAGTCGTGAGTAAATGTTAAAAGTGCACTTTTTGCAGTGTTTTTAGTTGAATGAGCTATTTAATTTGTGAATTCGAATATTTTAGATTGCGACACGGGTACCTCTTGTGCAATCACGATACAGATGCGTAAGTAGAAACAAACTTACGGTTTAATAACCTAACGTTGTGTGGATTATTAATATACCTAATTATGTGAATTAAGAGAGACATGATTAGCACAAATGCTTAAGGCACCGAACATAACTGCATCGCTGTTTAAAAACAGAAAACTATATGGCTATAATAATCTTCGTTTCGTGATCTTTAAGGTTAAGATAAAATAAATAATAAATAAATAGTTTCTAAATACACTTTACACTACCTCTTAATGTTCAAGAGGTGGTGTAAAGTGTATTAAAGTTTAAGAGCTTAAAAGCTTAAAGTTTAAGTGGTAGTGTAAAGAGTATTGAGAAACTATTAATATTTTGTTTAAGACTTAAACCATGAGATTAACATCCTAACGTCAATGTATCGTTTTTATGATAACTTTGCTTCAGTTGACCGGATGTTATATTATACGTAAAGGGGTACGATTTGGGCCCAGAGGAGTGTACATCAAATTAAATTTAGTAAAAATCGATAAAATATTCATTCATAATTTCTCGCACTATTTATTAATTACTAGAACTTTGTACTTGTTTTATTATCGAAGATAAAGACACTGTTATAGAATGATTTCTTTCATCCTCTAAGTATAAAGAGCCTCCCGAACCTATAAATTATAATTATTAAATTATGCTTACATGCAAATACATTGTAATCATCCCAACCAAGCACTATAGGCTGTTATTATGGAAACCATACAACAACGGCACAAACACATAAACATCTATGACCGAACCGGGATTCGAAATCAGGGCCAGGTTTGGCAGTCCAGCGTGGTAATCATTACACCAACTGGGTCGTCGTATCCCAGGATCATTATGAAATTACAATCTTATAACATTACGGATCCCGAAAACAGGTAAAACTACAAATAAAATAAATAGGTAATTTCGCACAGTAGAATTGCAAACCACGAATTGGCATTACATACTATTATTTCCATATAGTTTCATATTTGTACACTGGTGGTCTAAGTTTCTTTGGAAACCTGGCATTGTCTTTTACCCCATTTTCATCCAAACAGTCAATTGTTTTTAAGGTGGTTGCAGAGGGGTCAATTTTATACAAAACTTTGACGCACAATACGCGTAGACGGTATTAATACAAGTAACTTTGTATATATGGAAAAATAGTTTAGAAAATCTAGATGCCGCGTCACAAATTACATTTGCAATTTTATTTATAAAATAATTGAAATTGAATTTTTAAAATTTTGTTTACAAAATTTTAAAAGCTTTATATCTTCTTAATTATATTATAGATTGCAAATGTTATTTGTGACGCGGCAACTAAATTTTCTAAACTATTTTTCCATATATAAAATATTCCTTTTATTAATTCCGTCTACGCGTATTGTGCGTCAAACTTTTGTATGGACTGAAACCACCTAAAGCTCTCGATTCGGCTTTTACTCAAACTATAAAATCCGTATTAACTCTAAGCACAGCATAAATATAACGGTCCTTACAGAATGGCAACGCTCTTGATGTGCCGCCCCCTGCCACCGCGCCGCCTGTGTATTTACGTCGTAATGCCAGAATCTTCATACAGATCTCGGGAAAATCCGCGCTGCCCGCTTCCCCGCAAGGCCCCCACCGTTGCCCTGCGCAAACTACACACGGCGACACATCAAGCTATATAAAACCAATATAAGCTGACCGCGCGTAGGTCGAGTAACGTATAACGTCGCGCGACCAGCTTATGATGGTTTTGTTTAGCTTGATGTGTCGCCGTGTGTACATCCGTAGCCGTACTCTAGGGACTATATGGTTATGCTGCGCTCTAATACTTAATACAATAATAAAACAAGTACTAATACTTATCTAGGTACAGTACATTACTTTTAAGGACTTAATGTTTTTGTTTTGTTCCAGCTAACCCGGAAGCAGCGGGATGTGTAGAAAGATTCGCCACGCTTATGTCTTTTCTTCTCGTGGTCATCACATTTCCATTTTCACTTTTTGAGTGTTTTAAGGTAAATTACAGTTTACATAATGTAATATAACTTTAACTAACATATTATTTCAAAACGCGATGAATCATATACGTATTTTGAAAGTCAAAGCAGAAGCGCTCCTTAAAGTTTATTACATCTCTTGCTAGCTTTTACTACGTCAACAAGACAAAAAGTGACAGCAAGAGATTTAATGGAGCATTACCTTTATGCAATATTGTATTTTGATTATACTTTGTATATTTTGTTTTGTTTAAATGATGTGTATTGTAGAGTTTCTGGCCAAATCCTCTCTCAACGGAGCACCTTCGACGCGGTGATAGAGTCAAAAAGCTGTATATGTGATATTATTTTGAATAAAAAATTTTGATTTGATTATAGACGAAAATTTTTTTGCTTACGCTGATAGACTGAATCACAACGTAACCACGTATGAGACAGCGATAGTCATAAAATACTATACTTTATATGAAGCTAGATGACTGACTCCGGAGTTAGACAGCCGTCGTAGTACAAAAAAGTGTTTACGTCGATAAGGACAGCAATAAGTAGCGATCTCCACGCATAGAGAGAGTAAGTACTAGGTATATCTATGTCTCGACGTGATTCCTTTTAGTACCTTCTTTTTCTACGGATTTGATTGATTTGATTTGACTAAAAAGAACGGCTGTAAGGACTAGTTTTCCCATTGATTTTCCAAAAGGATAATAAATGGTTCATGTGAAAAAAAAAGATTGCATACCAAAACATAATCTCAAGCAATCTCAAGAGAGTTTTTAGTTTGAAACTCTTAAACTCTTTGGATATTATTTAGGCCACAGACTTCTTCTGTAGTCTGTGATATAGGCCAAAGAATTTTAACCTATTTAGGCCTTAGATCAAAGTAAAATTAATGGATAGGCCCAAAACGCGTTAAGTTGAAGCACACAACTAGTACACTTGATCCATACAAACTAACACACTTGTCTGTCATCTCGGTACCTATTTGAAGTATATCTGTCAATTGTTTTGCCTCATTTTTCTGGTTTAAAATGTTCGCGTAAGGCCCATCCTTTAATTTTACTTTGATCTAAGATTTAGTCATACAATCATAGACGAAAAATTTTTCGTCTCTTTCTACGCATACAAATCATTTATCCATTTTGTTGGTTTCATCTTTCAAAAGAACCATACCATCATGGATTTTATATGGCAGCTTCCTGCATACCATTTAAACTGAAAACAGTTTTTATTCTAGGGAATAAAAACTGTTTTCAGTTTAAATGGTATGCAGGTCGTATGGTGGTGGTTTAGAATTAGGATTCTAAACTCAATGTTGAAATTATTTTTGAATGAACGAATGAACCCTAGGTAGTATTATATTCCTTGATGAACATCTCTTTTGAACGTTTTCACCAGGTGGTCCAAGAATTTGAGCGTGCAGTGATATTCCGTCTGGGTCGGCTGAGGAAAGGAGGGGCGCGGGGACCAGGGTTGTTTTTCGTACTACCCTGCATCGATACTTACAGGAAAGTGGACCTTAGAACTGTGTCATTTGATGTACCACCGCAGGAGGTAAGATCATTAAATTGGCATTAGCCAGTAGATCGTACCGATTATTTTTTTTTATTATCTCTTTTTTTTTATTATCTCACAAAACACAGTGCATTACACTGATACATTATTACATATACATTTACATGATTTACACCACTTTGATCTCATGGATGAGCATGGAAAACTTATAATGCTGCTTCCTGAGCAGAAAGCTGGAATACCTAAGTCTGTGAAGCTGGGAAATATGGGAAAGGTATATTGTCTCCAGAGCAAGAACATTAATACAACATGTTTGCTCAAGAGTTTATCATTATCACCTGAGCGTAAGCGAAAAGTTTTTAATATAAGTCATCACCCATGATTATAACTATAAGGTCTGAGCCAGGAAGCTGGCATAGTTATTTTTGGTTATAAATCCATGGTCTTAGTTCATGATGGGTGTATTCCATGTTTTTATTTTTGACATTGATTATTTAAGAATTAACATTATTTACCTATGATTGGGTCTAGTTATGGTAGAAACAGAAATGGAACTAAGGTTTACGAATTTTTGACCTTGCTTGTTCGTTTATTCCCACTAGTTCAGTTGTCCAGTTCAGTTGACTGAACTAGTGAGACTTTTTTTCTCGTTTGTTCAGTCGACTTTAGGTTAATTGCAAATAGTATTTGCAAGAACGTGGTTTAATTTACATAAAAAAAATCATAAGAATAAGCACATGCTCACGACTATATTCCCCGAGAGGGTAGTCAGAGATATTCTAAGATATCTTTATAGAAAAATTACGGAGACAATCTAAATTGACATGACAACGACGTCATACGACTTGATAATTTCTTTAAAACTATATTGGAAGGGCATGGACCAATAAAAAAATAGGTCCATGTGGAGCAGAGAGGCAGAGAAAGACCTAGTCAGAGTTATGTTGTCTTGCACAAGTGAAAGAAAAGGCTGATGTCCTGTCGTATTATTAGGATCTCAAGACCAACATTGCGGATAAGAGACTGGATTGGCGAATACTCCACCGTCAAGAGCATAGCTCGCAAATAAGATTATTCTAAATCGATGATCTTTGTAACCTAAACCTTGCCTTTACTATTGACCACTATTTCATTGGAACTGTTTGAAACCCACTAAATTAAATACATCTACAGTGCAGACTTGCGTAGTACAAACAGTTAAACACTAACCATTCCGCCAAACACATTACAATTCGTAATGGATTCATAAACATTGGTAATTGGAATTTGATTTTCTTTTTAATTCCCGTACAAAACTGCAATCCTACTCTACCCAAATGATGGGCAGCAGATTTTGTTTTTATAATTTCGACGTAGTCCCATAGAAAAAGTTATTCAGTTTAATTTCTAACGATTTGGAAGTCTGTGTGCGTGTGCGTATTGCTTAATATGCTCACGACACAAATATACAGGGTCCTTATTAATAAGCGGATGATCAGACCATCATACTAAACTACTTTGTCTATGGGACCAACATCGAAATCGCGAAAAAAAACTGCTGTCCCATACATTTGGTTCGAGTAGGTTAGCAGTTTTGTATGGATGAGCAGATTTTTTTTCGAGTTTTCGATGTTGGTCCCATAGAGAAAGTTGTTCAGTTTGATTGTCTGATCATCCCCTTAATAAAGTGTCAGCTTATTAAGGAGGACCTTGTATTTCCTGAGAAATCAATCAGTACATTATTTATAGTGTAATTTAATTTGTGTCTGTCTCCTCTCTACATTATACTTACATACATAACATGCTGGTAACGTGAGCTTAGTAAAGTATACACGTGTTATTTTGGAATAAGTAAATTTTACAATGAAACATTCCATCCCGGTGACAAATTATTATGATTTACTTATACCTATCGAAATAAAATCTAGAGTCCTTTGGCTTTATCAAGAATTTAATGAATGAATAAGTATTACGTACCTTACACCGCCATACCTACTACTATTATATAAGTAGGTAATTTTGACTGTTTGTTTGTTTTGTCTTATTTAATAAGGTCTAAGACTACCTGTATTCTCTCCTTGTCCTAAATTTTATATCGAAACCAATCACCAGCTATTCAGCGAACCCACGTTTAATTGATGAGGCCATAAACTATCAATCAAAGTTTAACGAGATGGAAAACAATCGTTTCTTGTTATCCGATTGTCTAGAAACAGACCGACCCAGTAAACCGTCTATTAATACTTATTTGATATCTGACGTATACCGTTTTAAACCGAAATTTTTGCTTACCGTTTTTCTTAATGCAGTTTGATTTAAAACACGTCCCTTTTAGACGCAACAGATTGAAAATTTCGTTCTCTAGGTAGTGGGCTCGGTGGAGCGTGTAATTTCTCTATGGCTCGGTGGCGAAATTGGATAACGCAGTTCCCGGTTTGGAAGAGTGCGGGTTCAAGTTCCGCCCGAGACAAATTTTTCAATCTTTTGATTCGAAATAGCATAACATGGCTGTAACATGTTTAAAAATCAATAATATTTGAAGTTTAATTTTAATTTAACATCCGTATATAGGGTGTAAGGGTTAACACTTTAAGAGTGGTTTTATTACTTTGTGTGTGTTGAAGGTTAATTAATAAAATTACTTTAAGAGGCGATTGTACCCATGATACTGAACAACTTTCCCTTAGAAACCAATAGCGAATTTAAAAAAAAAAAAGACTTTTCATACAAACGATCGATCAGCTGATTGTGTTTAGTATGGGAAGCCGAAATTTCAAAATCAAAATAATAACTGTTCAAACAGGTAATTATTTCAAATATTAAAATCGGAAACCATAAACTCAGATAATAAACTCTGTGCAATAAATAAAATCCCCCTTCTCTACATCCGTATACAAATGGTCAATCTCATAATTTCTCAATGAGCATGTTTATTTTGCCATGTCTAATATCCAAGCCGGTGCGAACAGACACCGAGCAGTCGTTCGAACGTTCGAAGTCAAAGTTTCGACCTAATTTCGTCTAGCCCATTGATGCTCACCGCCAATAAACCAAATCAATCTGGAGAAATACCAGACTTAATAAATTTGGATAGATATATATTTTCATGAATTTACATTAAAAGGCAAAACATTGGCGTCGAAATAGAAATTTAAGGCGTAGTGGAGATCAATTTGCAGGATAATTCCAATAAGAATACCTTCAGAAATATAAACCGGAAACAAAGTTTACGAAAATCCTACATCTTACTACATAGCCGTAGTTTCAAAAATTGTAAACATAGATCTAAGAAATAAAGAAATAAATGAGACATTAGACAAAATTACATGTCCACGCAGACGAAGTAGTGGGCAAAAGCTAGTAAATAATAAATAGGCTCGACCGGACGAAACAATTTTATTTTTATTACTCGTATTTATTTTCGGTTTAATTTACAAACAAATGAAGCACGCTCAAATTGTACAAAATGATTTTCCTGTACCTCAAATATAAGTCACAAAAATAGGTACTCTCCTACCCTTTCCCCAGTCTCTTCAAAACTCGATCGTTCCCGCTAGCCCTTGAACTCCACGGACGCGATATTATTGAAACACCTATGGTTTACTATTAGAGCGGTAAATTTTCTAAAGTGATTGTATATCTATTTTATCCTAAACAAGTCTTTGACACGATGATATTTAGTAGTAGAGTGTCCGTGCAGTTAGTTGTACATACGACACTATTTTATTTCGTGATGCAGCTGCAGCCAGTGCGACTCGGATGACATTTGGCAAGATCAAATGTCGTGGGAAGCGCAAGCGCGTCTCGTCACTAAAACACACAAGACTATCAATTAAAAGATACCTGGCCTTTGTAAATGATTCGCTAAATGTTGGTAATGTTTGGGCAAGGAGATGTCTTAATTTAATCAAATAGAAATATTATCATACCTTGTGGTGTATTGTTAGTTGTGAATTGCAATTTATGGAAGTCATACTTTTGCATACGTGAGTTGCATAACAGTTCATTTATGTTTCTCCTTTTCCTAAACAGTTACGATTTGTTCTTCAACTATGGATACGACATAGGCCACGACCACACGTTTAAATGAGTAGGCTCCTGCGGTAGGGGAGCGTACGGGAGGGTGTGAAATATGACGTGTTTCGATTGTTGCTCTATAATGCGAGAGTGCTATTCTGAACGTCATATTTCTTCATATTTTACACACTCCCACTCCATTACACTACCGTAGGCAGGTACCTACTCAGTTAAACGCTACACACATACATACATCTGAATGCATTGTAATATCTTGCATGTTTCCGTAAAACTCCTTAATTATGTTTTTCTGTGCCACCTGTGAATTTCTAAACTAGAGTGGCAGTGGGCGGGGCACATTTCTCTCAAAACCGATAGCCGATGGGGCCGAACAATTCTCAAGTAGCGACCGTGTATCGGAAAACGCAGCGTGGGTATACACTAGGTGGACCGATAACCTGGTGAAGGCGGCGGGAACCCGTTGGATGAGGGCATCGCAGGAGCGATCGTTGTGGCTATCCTTGGGGGAGACCTACGTCCAGCAGTGGACGTCCATCGGCTGAGATGATAATGATGGCTGTGAATATGCAGCTCATGCAGTGTTCCATGACTTAAAGCCTACTACAATCCCTCTTTTGTGTGCTAAGTTCACGAAGCTCTCAAGTTTTTTTTTATCAGGTATAGTATAGGCCCACCACACATTCCCACTGCTGTAACTCCTGTAAGCCAGGATCAACAGCGGCGACCATTCACAACACTAGACAATGAAGTCCAGCGAGCCTGGGTGATGACTCTAATCTGTCTTTCAAGTTAGCAAAAAGATAACCTAGGAGCAAAAGGCTCTGTTTATTTTATTTAGTTGTTTTTGAAGGATTTATGAACGTTTGCAGGTATTAACAAGAGATTCCGTGACTGTGGCTGTGGATGCGGTCGTGTACTACAGGATTAAAGAACCTCTGAATGCTGTTGTCAGGGTGGCAGATTACAGGTAACTTTTGGAATAATCATAATTGAACACACGCATAAGTATATTTTCTGTTCGAATATCATGCGTTATACGAGATCATGCTGACACGAAAGAAGTAGAAAACTTGTTTGTTGGGTTTTAATAGTCTACTTTTTGTAGTATTTATTTGCGATAGATAATACCAGTATTGAGGCAATCTTGTCGACTCAAAACATAATTAACATATTTTGTTGGAACCAAAAGCAAGACTATAACATTAATGTGGCAAATCATCATCATCTGGTAAAAACGCCCTAAAGGTTGTGACCTTTAAGGCGTACAGGCTTCCTTCACAAAATTATATTGTAATTGTTGGTTATCATTTGGCATTGTCGCCTGCAGTTTATTTTCTCACTAGATACATTATACTTATACCAAACACTGCAGGTAAAAAATGCAAAAATTTTAATGAGGCTGCACCTACTTTATTCCGTGGTATACATCGATAAATTCTCAACTTTGTGGTGGGTTAACCATATTCTATTCCAAGACTACATACCAACCATCATTATAACCTTTCTGATTCTCATTCCAGTGCATCAACGCGTCTCCTAGCAGCCACAACTCTTCGGAACGTCCTCGGTATGCGGGACCTAGCACAGCTGCTCTCTGATAGAGAAGCCATCAGTCACATGATGCAGGCCAATTTGGATGAAGCCACGGATCCTTGGGGCGTTGAGGTCGAGAGAGTTGAGATGTAAGTTGTCATCGCGATCACTTCTGATAACGGTTTAACGGTTTAAGACTTTATTTCTCAACATAATTCACTTGTTAGAGAAATACAAGATACATTTAAAAAATAAGAAAAACTTACAAGAGTATAGGTTAGCCACAATTGGGTACTTAAATGTTACAATTTGTTTTAGTAAAGAAATATGATAAACCTAAAGTTATTAATTACATTTTGAGGGTGTGAGAAAAATTTACATGTTTATGGACTACGGTAAAGGACCTTACAATGCATTAATTTGGCAGATTCCATGCCCATAGACTCTATCAAACTACAAATCATAGTATAGTAATTCCTTACAGTCGCATACAGATTGCCATAAGAGTGACAGAGCTAGATTAGCCGTAAATCTGTTACGTCTGTTAAACAAATATCACCACTTTTTAAGTAAATTCAAACAAAATTTGTGCAATACCTAGCGTAGTCCTCCAGCTGGAGGCTTGGTCACAAAATGTTTCAAGATGGCATCTGTTTATCATTGACATCTCGCTTATTCTAATGGACGATTGTCACAAGTATGAATGGATGTCAAGAAGCGTTTTTATGTCTTGCGTTATATTAATCACCTACTCTACTTCTATACTTTATCTTCGATCGACTCTTTGATATTGGGTTCAAATGATGTAGGTATTATTTCAGTCAATACGCTGCAAATAATATGATCAGTTCAATCCTATCCAATTCTGAAAGTTTTTAGAGCTCTCACATTTGTTATCATCTAACCTACATGCTACAATTCCAGCAAAGATGTCCGGTTGCCAGTGCAACTACAAAGAGCAATGGCTGCAGAAGCCGAAGCGGACCGAGAAGCACGTGCCAAGATTATAGCAGCTGAAGGAGAGATCAAAGCATCTAGAGCCCTGAAAGAAGCTTCTTTAGTCATGATCGACAACCCTATGGCATTGCAGGTAGAATCTCGCACCTTTAACAATCCTATGTTGAACACACTTCCGATCAGAAGCATTTGGGCTCATCATCATCATCCATATTCACCTTTCTGATGAATAAATATCTTTTTATATTATTTTATTTTATTTATATAACACATATTTGAATTCTTTTGTTCACAGTTACGCTATCTACAATCATTAAATACCATATCGGCGGAGAAGAATTCCACGATCATATTCCCTTTCCCCATGGATTTCCTCAAAACATTCTTAGGAGGACCAAGCACATCACAATCGCATTCTCTGCCTTTGTAATTAAAAAAGTTATGATAATACCTTCCAATTAATTTTAAATCTCTACTCTAGTCCAATAATTATGTTTTGTTTGAATTTTTGTGGTAAAATAAATTGTATAAACATTGACTATAATTTGTTTTTTTACCTAGGTACATCCAGAACTTAATAACAATTATAATATTATTGCCTATAAAACAGAATTAAAAAAAAATACTCAATCAGTTGATTAGAGAGAATGCAAAGAATGCTTGAGTTTGGTTCTGTACTTAGATTAAAAACTTTTCAGTTCTGTAATATGGGCCGACACCTAGCCGACACCAAGAAGCTGGCATGGGTATTGACCAGGAAGCTGGCATAGGTATTGGTATTGTCTATTTCAAAGAAAGGAGTCAATTTATTGTAGGCCCACAAACGGTTACGTTTATTGATGGTATTACACTCTAAAACATAATTTAATATACTATAGTAATCAGACGAAAGATTATGTAAAAATGCAAACAGAATTATCTATACTATTATAAAACTGTAACAGGAAGGTTGTCTGTACATTGAAGATATTAACAAAAAAAAAGTTACGGTATGGTTTTTAGGTGTCCCTGATTCCATTTCACCAATTTTTGGATTTTTTGTCTGTCTGTTTGTTTGTGTGTTTGTTTGTTTGTTTGTTTGAACGAGTATCACGCAAAAACTACTGAACCGATTTTGATGAAACTTTTTTTGTTTGATAGCTTATGATCTGACTTACAATCTGGTATATAATTTGTGCGGACGAAGTCGCGGGTTAACGCTCGTTACGAAATAAATATAAAAAATGCTTTAAAAAATTCTTTTTCCTATTAAAACGGCACATGTAAAGCAATGCGTGAATAGAAACAGCTTAGATGTTAATACGAAAATAAAAATAAAAAACTAACATATAAGATATGTTAGTTTTTATTTTATTTTAAGACAAGATGTACGCCAACTGCGATTACGCGACACTCCGTTTAGATGAGGTATAGCTAATATTACCACTTTAATCTAGAGATTATGAGAAATAAATCGACATGAGTTCCATAACTATACGCTAACATTTTTATGTTAGCCTATTTCCCATACTAAGATTGAGGATCTTTTTAAGTTTAACCTACTTGTTCTTAGGTCTATTTTGACACCTTTGATACTGGCACGCATTGCTGGCCATAGATAACCTACTATTTGCTGGCACATTTGTGCCATTTGTGGCATAATTCAATGAATATTCCCCAGTGTTTATTTATATATTATTTTCTTTTCTATATTGTTATTATTAATTCATATTAGTTGTGTTCCTATTTTGTAATGGATATACATGACAAAAATAAGGCTAACCCCATTCAAAAAAAAAAATCAATCATAGCGGGTATTATTGTAACAAAATATATAATAGAATATCACTTAAAATTTTGAGATTTATTTATTCGTAGACTTAAGATTTAAATTATATTTTATTTACTTATTTCAGATACTCGAAAACCTAATAGAAAAGAGAGAATTTTTTTGGTTCTAAGCGTATTCCTGATAATAGTATTTCCAATTGTGTTGTTGTGTTGTTTTAGAGTAAGTTCAAATCTACCTTTTACGTTGTAACAATACAACATAACTGCATAACAAAGAAAGAGTATGGTCTTCATACAGAACGTATGCTCGCTGCCGCCCACAAATGTTTACCACACCCCGTCGTGGATGTCGTTTGGAATACGACAGTACACAGTAGGCAATGTTGTAGTCCTCTCGCAACTCAGTACCGCACGTGCTTTCTCTCTTTTTCAATTTTCTCTTCTTGTCAATGAGAGCCCATTTTTATGAAGTGACTGAAGTGTTCAGTGTTAACTGCGCGATAAAGAGTGACGATAGTTGTATTGTAGTTACTTATGTTTCTATGGCCACCCCGAAAAGGAATTTGGTAATGAGTTTATGTATACATGAAATAAAATCAAAACTCCAAAATGTTTTCTCAATATTGGGGCATAAACCTCATTTACTAAATATCAAAACTTTATTTGAAGCTGCCATCGTACCGCGTCGGTGTTCGTTGAATAGAAGGATAGAATATAATATAATATCTTTATTTGCTCTGCATAGGTACGCACGGCGACACATCAAGCTATACAAAACCAACATAAGCTGGCCGCGCGACGTTATACGTTACTCGACCTAAGCGCGGCCAGCTTATGTTGATTTTGTATAGCTTGATGTGTCGCCGTGTGTACAGTACAGATCTTAGTGTCATACAATTAAACAATAATATAAAACTATTATAAAGGTATCACCATTCAACGAAATTATATTAGCATGCAAAATTTTAAATTATAAGTTGTCAATAATCGTCCGTCGGTCGCCGTCGGCAAATGTGTATCAACCCTTACTTGTCATCCTATACTATAAGATTGTCCCTTATGCACTCCTAAACCGGATCGCTCGTCGGATTGCTTTAAAAATATAATTTGCTTCAAGGTTGTGAAACAATACAAAAAAGCTATAATAATGCGTTTCGGTATGGTGAGACAAAAGTCACCGGCGGGCCCGGGAATTATTTTTGTCCTGCCCTGTGCTGACAATGTCGTTTTGATCGACTTAAGAACGAAATCTTACAATCTGGAACCACAAGAGGTAGCGTTATATTTTAATTTCTACTTTCTATTAGCAATTTGAAAGCCAGGATAGGATAGATATAGCGTGATTGAGAAAGGGAGTTATTGTCATCATCATCTCAGCCGATAGACGTCCACTGCTGGACATAAGCCTCCTCCGAGTATCGCCAGACCGACCGGACCTGTGTGTGCTGCCTTCATCCAATAGGTTCCTACCGACTTCACCAGATCGTCGTTCTACTATGTGAGGAGCTTACCCACGCTGCGTTTTCAGGTAGGTACGTGGTCGCCACTCTAGAGCTCGTTGTTTTAATTTAATATATTGGAGTATGGTGAATCCAGTCACTGTCAGATCGTCATTTGGTCCCATCAGGTCTGGGCCCTGGAACTCACAAACCTGTATTTAAAATTCCATTAAACTGAGCAATGTATTTTTTTATTTTATTCTTTTATAAAACCGAGTGTAAAACATTCCATATTAGTTCCATCATTTCTCTTTGCTAACTGCGCGATGTTGGCATGGTCACATATTAATAATAAGTTACTACGTATGATTTATTGACTTAGTTTATACTAAGTCTATACTAATACTAAGTTTATACTAAGGCCGGTTTATACATAGATTATCGATTTCGTGTCATTGTGTCGAGTTATTGGTTTTCAAAAAGAAATAGTTCGTTTGGGAGGTATTCTCCTGATATTAAGTATTTTCAGCAAATACTATTTTATCCTTCCAATATGGGCATGTCGTGGTCCATGATCCTATATCTATCATATCATAACACGCATCGTGCATGACAGTGCCACAGTCATCCAGGTGTTCGTTTTTCCAAACCAGATCTCCTCTGCACTGTACGTCAATAGATTATAACCAGGAAAATAATTTACCTCGCCAATCTTAGTTTGCGTAGCCGCCGACAAAACACGAAGTTTAGTAATACCTTTAGTACTCGTTTATTAATAAAAGGGTATGCAAAGTCGGATAGCAGCGAAAAGGGCGCGAAAAAAATTTGCCAATAGCGGCAAGGGATAGAAGGTGGCACATCCTGATTGGTCAATATAATTTCACGCTATTAAATTTCGCCGAATGCGCATGTATACATCGGGGGAACATATAAATCTGGTACTACTGTTTGTCGACCCGGTAGTGAACCTGCCTGCTGTGCTGAGAGTCGCGGGTTCGAATCCCGTAAGGGACAAATATTTATATGATGAATATGAATATTTGTACCCGAGTCATGGATGTTTGTATCTAGTCATCATAATACAAGTCCAGGTACTTTAAATGTGACTAGATAATTTGTTGTTATTAATTTATTTACTGTACTTTGCTGTAATTATGTTGCCCATTTTTAATGAACGATTTCTTTCTTGCAGATTCTTACATTAGACTCGGTGACTGTGACAGTGGACGCCATTATTTATTTTCACGTATCAGACCCACTTGTATGCTTTCTCACCGTTCAATTTTACAAGTAATTACAACTCACATGTATTTCGAATATCTGAACATCCCCTCGGGGCACATAGTTGTAAGCATTGGCTTACAATAGGGAAATAAAACCGGTCAAGTGCGAGTCGGACTACTCGCGCACTGAGGGTTCCTTACCACACCATTATACAACATAAATTAACTCACAAAAAAGTTTTGTTTTCTCCGGGACCTTTAACGCGAGATCGACTCAGGCTTGGCCGATTTTTATTATTTGGTGTTATAGTTCTGTAATCACACCAAGTTTGACGCTTGTATGTATTAATACCGTTTTTACGATAGAGCGATAAAAAAACATTGATAAGAACTTGTATCTTGTATGAGATGTATGTATACTCATACATACAATAATTTAGTCCTTAATTTTTATTGTTCATTTTTATTATATGTCATCCAAACCTGCGCGACTGCGACGCGGGACACGAACGCGGGTCATTTTTTGATGAATAGTAATTGAAGCAGCACCTTAACTGTTGTTTGTGGTTATGTCATTTTCATATTTAACATCTGAGTATAACTAAACTTAACATCTAGAATACTTTGGTACTGTTTGGTAGTTTTTAGTACTTTTGGTATGGTTTCGTAGTTTCTAGTAGGCATGTTCTTTTGTTTTTGATAGATTTTTTTGATTTTGGTGTTTAGATAGTACTTTGGGAGGTTTTGGTTCTTTTGGTAGTTTTTAGGGTTCCGAAGTCAACAAGGAACCCTTATAGTTTCGCCATGTCCGTCCGTCCGTCTGACCGCGGCGCCGGCGTAGCTCAGAGACGCTTAGTACTAGAAAGCTGTGATTTGGCATGGATATACACGTTAATCAAACCAAAAAAAATACTAAAATTAAATCTTGAAAAAATAAGATTTTTTAGGGTACCTCCCTCCCTTACACGCGAAGTGGGAATTAGCGTTGAATAGGTCGTTAAAAAATATTGTGCGTGTGGAAAAACTATTTTCCTTTTATAATTATTTTCGATTTAGGGATCCGTTAGCGAAATATTAAGCTTTAAAGTGAAATTTTTTGTTAGAGTCAAGTGTACCCCATACCTCTGCCAACTAAACGGTTGTTTCTGGATAAGTGAAAAAATTCATGGCAGCAGTATATATATAACGAAATTAAAAGAAAAACTATCACCGCTAAGTAGGCTTTACAAGTTTACGAGTAATATTCGACCAACTTATAAAAGGTACTATTTAGATTTTATTAGCCGTTAAACCGTAGTATAAAACGAGTCAGTAAAGTCCCTTATTTAATAAGGCTTATTATATTGTGACGGACGACTACGGAACCTACCTACCCTGCGCATGGTCCGACACGCACTTGGCCAGTTATTTTAATAGATTTCGCTAGTTTACCAAATTCTACTTATAAGAACCAAAAAGTACGAAAAACAATAAAAACGACCCAAATCTACCAAAAACTGCCAACAACACCTAAAATGTACCAAAGACAACCAAAAACAAAAAATAATAGGTAGATACCTTTTTTTTTATTGCGTATGGGTACCTAGTGGGTAGTTTTATGCCTACTGAAAAGTACCAAAAACCAAAAACAACCTAAGGTACCAAGACATGTTTCAAATTAATTCCTTTGATTTAGTCATAGGAAAAATGTAACCATACTTTCGTTAGATTTCACACGTCTGACCAGTAGCGGTAAATATTCGGTGATTGAACTGTTATTGGACTACGTACGAACCATAACTTTTGACACATTTGGTATTGCGGTAATCGCGGTACTGCTCTTGACAGCCGTTAGAGCCGTTACAAAGAGTTTAGCGCGACGCAGAATTCAGCACAGTTAATAGTAATTGGATTGCAATGTGATTAGAACTGAAATTGGATAAGAATAGAACTTCGATGTTTTAACTTAGCGCAATCGGGCTCCAGTAGACGCGCGAGTTCCACTCGCCGCGCCGACGCAGTCGCTCCGCGTCGTGGTCGCGTAGGTGTGCTCGGTGTCATAAGATAACATAGGCAGCATCCGCCGCATGGCAGACGCTCCCGCTTCAAAGTCGCTATTTTTATTGATGAGCAATTATATTAAAGGGGTGTTTGATAATAAATTATTTAATAATCACAATAATTTATTTTAGATACGCGACTACTCTACTCTCAGTCTCCACCCTGAGGAACATTTTAGGGCAGTACACATTGACGGACCTGCTAGGCAAGCGCGAGTTGATCAGTTACGAGGTCAAGCTGGAGATAGATAAGAAGATTACATCTTGGGGCATTAAAATGGAACGAGTTGAAATGTAAACAATCTTAAATTATAATATTCAAAAACCCACAAAGCATTAGGGGGACCCATAATACAGGCCACTTCTAAATATGCTGACACTTTTTTAAAGGAATGATCAGACCGTCAAACTGAACAGCTTTCTCTATGGTACCAACATCGAAATCCCAAAAAGAAAACATGCTGAATTGGTTTCGTGTTTTCGATGTTGGTGCCAAATAAAAAGTTGTTCTGTTTGACGATGACGGTTTGATCATCCTTTTGAAAAAGTGTCAGCATCTTAACACGTTCGCGGACAGTGACCGGCTATAGCAGTGGTAACGATAAAAGTTCTATTGTGTCTCGTTCAGTGTCCGCGAAAGTGTTAAGAAGGTCCCTATATTGAAAAGGGGTGATTCAGACAATCAAACTGAACAACTTTCACTATGGAGCCAGACATCGAAATCGCGAAATAAAAACCCGCCGAGTGCGAGTCGGGACTCGGGCAATTAGTGTTCCATACTACTAGTTGTTTTACATAGGTCTTAGCTGATAACTAGCAGTATAAAATGATACGTACTAAGTATGTAGGCTCATAGTAACAGAAGATCCATTTTCACTGGTGTACTTTTTTGGTAAAACTTTTCAAGTTAATTCCAACCTGAAAATTTACAGATTTTATATGGCTTTAGTTTTTGAAATATCGAACTAGACAGCAGTTTTTCTGAGTTTACTGAAATTTTTGTTAAACAAAGTTTCAAAGAAGAGAAATCTTGAAGAATAATGTTTTTTACGCTACCTCCCCTACACGTGAAGTGGTATCGTTAGATAGGTCTTTTAAAACTAACATGGGTTTGACAAAACTATTTTCGGATTAAGGGTTCCGTTAGCAAAATATTAAGCTTTAAAGTGAAAACTTTTGTTAGAGTCAAGTGTCCCCCCGAAAGCTAAACGGTTGTTTTGAGTCTGGACTCTGGATATGTGAAAAAATTCACGGCAATAGTATATACATATCAAGAAATTAAAAGGAAAATTATCACCGCTAAGTAGGCTTTACAAGTTTACGAGTAATAGTCGACCAAATTATAACATGTACTTTTTAGACTTTATTGGCCGTTAAACCGTAGTATAAAACAAGATGCCCCTTCTGAGTCCGTATATTGTGACGGGCAACTACGGAACCCTACCCTGCGTGTGGCCCGAAACGCACTTGGCCGTTTATTAAATAGTAAATCATGCGATTTCTAATGGTTCTCTTTTCTGTGAATTTCCTCACGCCAGCGCCACAATGGTTTTTGATGAAACATGAAAAAATAAAATTAAACGTAGTAGGTATTCTTCTGTCGAGTCGATAGCATAATGTCATTAAGTTCGACTTGCTATCGTAGTGAAAATATTAATACCTACATAATGAAGTATTTGTTTGTAAAATATTTCTAGAAAAGACGTCATATTACCACATGATTTACAAAAAGCTATGGCAGCTGAAGCTGAAGGAACAAGGTTGGCAAAAGCAAAGATCATAGAAGCTGAAGGTGAAATCAAAACGGCAGAAAATCTCAAAGAGGCTTCTAGATTAATGATGGAGAACCCAAAAGTTATGCTCGTAAGTAATTATACTATTTTAGCTCAAGGACGTAATTTCCTGGACATGGTCTATCGTCCTCCCTTAGTCCAACCGTCCTTCCCAATAACTCTTCACATATCGATCTATTTGCCGCAGCTTGTATCCAACAAACCCCTGCAACTTTCACAGGGTTGTCTGTCAATTTTAGGGTGCTGTCTGAGCACCTTCCAGTTTGAGGTCACCATTCTGGACAATACATTGTATTTGGTGTCATCATCATCTCATCTCAGCCGATGGTCATCCACTGCTGGACATAGGCCTCCCCCAAGGATCGCCCCAACGACCGTCCTGCGCTGCCCTCATCCAACGGGTTCCTGCCGCCTTCAGCAGGTCGGCGGGTTACCTTGGCTTACCCACGCTGCGCTTTCCGGTTCGCGGTTGCCACTTGCCACTCGAGAACTCTTCTGCCCCATCAGCCATCGGTTCTGCGAGCAATGTGCCTCGCTTAGTTTAGCAATTCCTTGGGCTATGTCAGCTACTATTTTTTCTGTGGGTCTCTCTCTTTGCTTCTGATTCGATCTTGCAGGGAAACTCCGAGCATAGCCGTTTATATTATTTGGTGTATTACTATTGACAAATTTAAGATTCCAGGGAAAGATCGAAGTGACTTTAAAACAAAGAGTTCACTCCGTATGCCATTCCATCTTGTTTACTAAGTTTCGTGTACGAGTATCCTAGATCCTGGTTTAGAATACCATTATTCTATCTTGAGCATGCCACTCGAGGCAACTTAGAAATAGCTATAGTTTCTTTTACAAATGAAAAACAAGCTATCTGTCACCACATAACAAGCAACCTTTCTTTAACTACATGCTCTACAAGGCAGCTGCCGGCAGTGCAGTGTTACAATGTTACAAACTCTAGTTAAGAATGCTGTTTAATTAGTTTACCCGTACATTTAATTCCATGTGGCTACATTAATTTAGTTTTATTCTTACCTGCGACGAAACGGAGAACGTGTATGCGTTTAGGGTGAGAGGTTGTTTGTTTGTTTGTGTGTGCACATTGAATGATTTAGATACGGTTTTCTGTAAAGGGTTTGTAATTACTCACAATGGTTCTTAGATAGGTGTTACGGTGTTAACTCGCCAGGGGGCGCTGCAGTAAACATTTTTCTTCCGTCAAAATGTGAAGTGAAGTGCTTGAGGCTTATTTGCAATGATTCTTAGATAGGTTTGATTGTGACAAACCACCAGGGGGCGCTGATCCGGCTTTTATGGAATTGTATGCAATATGACCGCGTCTGCTGTGCGCAGAATGCCGGTGAGCCCCAACAGAATCTTAAAGATGATCGCGCATCGGATGGATGCAGGTATCCTCGGTCGATTTATCGATCTGCATGTGAGGGCTGTGGATCGGTGAATTGAGCAAAATAATAATTCTTTCCCGCCGCCTTCACCAGGTCGTCGGTCCACTGTGTGGGGGGCCTACTTACTCATTGGATGAGGGCAGCGCAGGACCGGTCGTTATCGCGATCCTTGGGGGAGGCCCTATGTCCAGCAGTGGACGTTCATCGGCTGTGTGATGATGATGATGAATAATTCTTTGTTTTATTGTTATTATACTAATACTAAGCTGTTGCCCGCGACTTCGTACGTTGTGACTTCTGAAGGAACACTTCTCTATGCACCTCCTACTAACCACTTATGCACCCCTACTCACCCCTACGCACCCCCTACGTTCCCCCTGCACACATCCCCAACTCAACCCTTACTCAGCCCTACACACCTTACGTACCTCTACTCAACTCTAAGCACCCCCTACGTATCCCCTACACACCACTACGCACTCACTACTAATCCCCTACGCGTCCCCTACTCACCCCCTACTCAGCCCTCAACCCACTACGTATCCCTTACACACCCTTACACGCCCGGACACTGCATACAAATAATTGAAATTGACAAGATGACGTCAGCACATGCGAAAACAAAGAAATTGAACCTTAAGTCTTCTTCTTAGGTAACTGCCGGGTAACTGGAGGGCGATAGAGGGGGTAAAGTAAAAAGTTGGTGGGAGGCAGGGAGTATCCGTACTGTATGTAGTAATAGATACTCTTTCTTATACTGTGTCCTTACGCACCCCTACTTACCCCCTACCACAGTGCCTCATACGCACCCTGTACTCACCCACTCTGACGCGCCCCTTACTCACCATTTACGCACCCCCTTTTCATCTCCTATATAGCAGAATAGAGGTTGAGTAGGGCGTAGGTAGGGGTAAGTAATTAACGTCTCAAAAAACAAAAAAAAAATTACACCCATAATGATAATTTAGACATATCGACCCTATCGCACCCCAACAGGGGATGATGATATTTCACGTCCGCCACGTTGGATTTTAAAACCATTGTTGTTTTCGTAATCAGCGACCCGATAGACCATAAAAACATCTTGATTTTCAGACGTTGTCACCCCATTTCCCCCTTTCAGGGGTTGAATTCTGAAAAAACCTGAAACACATGTTTACACATTTATTAATAGGAGTACTCTTGTGAAGTTTCGAATAAAATAATCTAACTAATCTTGTTTCCCCATACAAACTTTGGACCCGCGTTTCACCTCTTCAGGTGGTGAATTTTCTAAAATCTTTAGACCTCATAAATTCAAATTTCTCATAGATTCCAAATTTGGCACGTAGGTTCCTACCTACGTGCCAAATTTGGAATCTCTAGACCCAGTGGTTTGGCCTGTGCGTTGATATGTCAGTCAGTCAGTCAGTTTCTTCTTTTATATATTTAGATTATTATGTAAACTTGGGCTACTAAAACAATATGGACAATTGTAGTGTGAAATGAAGTATTTTTAGTTTTTAGTTTTTAAATTAATTGGTACAGCAAAATTCTAATAATTAATGGTGATTTGGAGTGGAGTGCGAAGTGCTACTTTACTTGCATCACCGGAATACTTGAAATCGAGCATGAAGTAAGGTCTCACAGCACAAGTCACCTTTATCGTTTAGGTATAAATGCGAAAATAGTAATTTGTGGTCATATTATTTATAAATATTTTTATCGATTTCAAACTCGCGTTTTCATACCATGATGTACACCGATTTATGGGAGAAAATTTTCTACACTGCAATGTTAAGTTTGTCATAATTAAGTTTGTATATGGATGGAAGCCTCAGGGCACGAATCTGACTCGCATTTGGCAGGTTTTTTAAATTTATATTTAAGTATGCTAATTTTTTTCTTTCCAGCTGCGTTACTTACAAACCCTGAACTTCATAGCGTCCCAGCAGAAAACTTCAATCGTGTTTCCATTCCCTATAGAACTACCGGAAATTAATTAAAAAGTATGTTTGCTTAAGTACTCTAGCTATAGGTATTACAAGCCGCTAACGTTTGCATTGAAATTTTATGTCTATGAGCCGAACTACAGCGCGCGGCACGGCGCTTGAGCGGTGCCGCACCGCAAAGATTTCGCCGCACAGGCACAGGATTTCGCGGCTCCGCAGCGGCGACATCGCGGCACCGCAGAGGTGACGAAAGGAGTGTGACGTAGTCTATTAATAAAAATCTGCTGCGCAAACAACTAAGCGGCACCACTCCGGCACCGCTCTGGCGCCGCCGCACCGCTTACACCCCTCCCCGCCTCGTCTTGCCTTGCTTGAGAGCCGAACTACACGGCGCGGTCCGGCACCGGTGCGATGCCTGAGCGGTGCCGATGCGGTGTCATGCATATAAAAATCTATGGTAAGCCACACGGTGCGGCGTGGCACCGCGCCGCAAAGATTTCGCCGCATAGGCACTGTCGCGCGCTGCGTAATGGCACAGTATATAACAGTACACCATCTTCATACAGTGGTACCAAACGTGGTTAGTATGTGTGCGCGCCAGTACGCACGCATCGTAGCACGCACATATTGACAAAATCAAAGGCAGGCAAGGCTGCGCCAGTCGGGGCTTTGCCGGAGACGCAGTCGGCTACGTGACTACGTCACTCTAGACTATCCTCCACCTATCCTCTATCCCTGTCATATTTGTTTTATTTATCTTCCCCACCCGAACGCCCGCCCCGCGCCCACGCGCCCACGCGCGCTTGCACCGAACGCCGCCTGAGTATTTAATTAATTTTCAATTAAAAACCTACGTTATTTACTGTACAATAATGTCACGCAAAAGAACATATTGCTGTGTGTTTGGGTGCCTAAATGACACAAGAAAGGTGAGTACACTATTATTATTCCTTTTTAGGGTTCTGTACCCAAAGGGTGAAAATGGGACCCTATTCATAAGCCTACGTAGTTCGTCCATCCGTCCGTCCGACCGTCCTAGCTTCAAAGGGTTGGCCGATTGAAATTTTCACAGAATATGCATCATTCTATTGGATTTGGTGACAAATAATTAAAAAACAAAATACAAGAAAGTTTTGATATTGATAATGGTCACGTTACTCATACACGTACACCAAGAACATTATACGGGGTTTCGGTCACCGAGGTCGGTTTTTGTTTGGCAAAATTAAATTATACAAGGTGTTACAAAAATACAAATAAACATTTAAAGGGGTGGTTAAGGCGATCAAACTGAACAACTTTCACTATGGGACCAATATCGAAATCGGGAAAGAAAAATCTGATGTTCCGTCATCATCATATCAGCCGATAGACGTCCACTGCTGGACATATGCCTCCCCTAAAATGGGGAGATTTGCCATAACCGCCATGATGCGTTGCGTTTGCGATGTTCCGTACTAAACTACAGATCTACTCAAGCTAAATGTATAGGACAAAATGTTTTTTTTCGAGATTTCTATGTTGGTCCATAGAACATTACATGAGGAGTTAAAAAATTTAAAGTAGCGCTTTTGCCTTGGAGACGCCTGTCGCAACTCTCACGCTGCTACAATTACTCATGCCCTTTTCGCACCACACCTCGCGCGTTAGGCCTTATTTACGGAGACGCGGGGCGTCGCGCGTCGCGTTGAGCGGCGCGGCCTGCACTAAATTCAAACATATGGCGTTGTATAAGTGCGTTTACGGAGAAGCGTCGTCACACGCGTCAAATTGTCATAGATTTATTGCACGCGCTGTGCGCCGCCCAACGCGGCGCGACGCCCCGCGTCTCCGTAAATGAGCCCTTAGCGTGTCACCGGTATACCCACTAAAATAACCCAGCGGCACTCCCGCTTCGCCCGGATGGTGGCGACATGTTCCACGCCTACTTTGAAGTTCTAACCCGTCTTAAAATGTTCTGTGGTTGGTCCCATAGTAAAAGTTGTTTAGTTTGATGGTCTCAACAACCCCCTTAAAAGTTTAGAATGTTTATTTTTACTTTTGTAACACTCTCTAAAAAAAAATGCAAACTGTCAAAATGTCAAACCTATGGAAATTTGACAAATATATTGCCTTTTTATATTGCTATATATATTGCCTAAAAGACCATAGATATAGTAACTAGTTAAGCCACAACGTGGCCGCACATGGAACAGCAATAGTTTGACTTTTGCATACTTACTAAAATACGCTTTGTCAACTATTTTATAGGATTGACATTTTGCCAAACTCAAAATGATCAATATTTGTATGGAAAAGTGATGACAGCACTTACTTTTTCATTGTTTTTCTATGAATATCCCCCCCCCCCCCCAAAAGTAAAGTCTGGGTACGTGCTTGATCTGACTTAAAATCTGGTATATAATTTGTACGGACGAAGTCGCGTACTATTATAAAATTGTAAATTAAAAAAAAAGAAGTTTGTTTGTTTGAAAACTACTGAACCGATTTTGATGAAATTTTGTTGTTTGATAGCTTATGATCTGACTTAAAATCGTATATTATTTATGAGGACAAAGGCAGGTTAAAGCTAGTTTTATAAAAAAAATTACATGAATGCGACACTCACAAATATTTTTAATTTGTACTAATGTCTTTTTGCATAAGTCCATAGAGATAGGAAGTACTACGTACCACAGAATACAGAAGTCTGTGCTACGTACCCATAAGATGCCCATAAGTCACACTTGCTGTTCCATGTGCGGATGGTTTCATATAAGCGAAAAATCCATCGTCTATGGTTTCATATCTCATGTTTCATATAGATATTTTCGATATTTTTGGCATTCTTTATGGATTTCATCTTTATTTATGGTTGTTTTTTTATCAAATATGTCAACTGACTTTTCACGTGATATTATTTTATAATTTTTTTACAGACTATACAAATAAATCATGGACCCATCACAAAGTACCAATGAATTACCTAAAGAAAATATTATAAGGTAATCATCGAAAAACATATGTACCTACTTAAAATGGCGAGTTACACATAGCAGGCATCAGGATATGATTAGTTCCTGAATAGTGCCTAATTAGTGCCTATGTTAAATAAATAGTGCCTCTGTAGTTCACGAAACATATATTATTTACCTGGTACGCTAGCCACACATTTTTTGTGGCAAAATAAGCTTACAGGGACGAACTTACAAAAAAAAGTTTCCTAATAGTGCCATTGGGCAACCAAAATCTCATTACGATTGGTCTTCAAAGAACGGAGATACAAACAAGTCTGACAACCCGGTTGGTGTAATGGTTACCACGCCGGATAGCCAAACCAGGGTCCTGGGTTTGAATCCTGTTTCGGTCAACGGGTGTTATATGTTCGTGCCGTTGTTGTATAGTTTCCATAATAACAAAGCCTTTATATTATGGAAACTATGTAGTGCTTACTTGAGATCATTACAATGGATGTGCCTGTGAGCGTTATTTATTATTTATTTAGTTTTTTTCAATAAAACACCGAGCTGGCGTTGCACAAGACAACTTGAAGTCACACGATTAGTTCTAATAGTAGGCAACGTTTCTTTATATTATAAAAATTGTACGAAATAAATATGTTTTTAATTTTTTTATTTATTAACTTTTCAGTACATCGTCTTATATTAACATTATTATGATGACACCAAAAAACCGCATTTGGGTTTGTCTTGGCACCTTTTAGATATTATGTAAATGAAATTATGAGATTATGTAAATTCGTTATAAAATATTATAAAAAATCAATGTAAAATTTCAGTTCTTATTCGTCTATTATTTAATGCCATTAAAATGCAATTGATTTAAAGTTAAATGCCCGTTGTAAGAATACTTTGCAAGTTATATCAGGTTGATCTAAATATCTTATTTTGAAATATAAATCCTTCGTTTTCAAAAAATTAATTGTTAGGTACACTTTATGCATTATATCTTTAAATTTTTATTTGTTTTTATCAAAGTCAATGAAGACTTTTTAGTTTTAACATGAAATTATTTTCATCATTTTTTAGACCACCCCCACCATTCGTAGACGCGTCACAAAAATCGGGCGAGTTAACTAAAAAAAGCAGCACATTAACTGCAAAAAAAAGTAAACAGGACAGCAGAGCTTCAACATTGTATTATCACATAGAAGCTAACAAAGTTGGTAAGTCTGAACTAGCATACTACGCTCACGCACGACTACAGGGTGAAATTGATTTCATCGGCATCCTTTTAAACTATGAGTCTACCCATCAAACTGAACAACTTTCACTATGGGAGCAAACCGATCGGAGCAAAAAAAAAAACAGCTGTTCCATACATTTGAGTCGAGTTGGCATTGCAGTTTAGTATGAAACAGCTGATTATTTTTTTGCTCCGATTGGTTTGCTCCCATGGTAAAAGTAGTTCAGTTTGATAGGTAGACTCTTAGTTTAAAAGGATACCAATAATATCAATTTCACCCTGTATATTCCCCGAGGTTGTAGTCAAAGATATTATACAGAGTGTTGTAGTAAACAGTTGCATTACTTAAAGGGTTGATTGTACCCATGATACTAAACAACATTCCCAAAGAAACCTATAGTAAATTCATTGTTTTTCGGATTTTCACACAAACGTACGTTCTGCTGATTGCATTTAGTATGAAAAGTCCGATTTTTTTTGCTTATTTATAGTAATGTCGCTCCAATAATGCTCAGTAATAAAATAAGGCGATTCAGTTGCAACGTCATTGCGTTGCAGTTACCACATCGCCTTTGCTCAATACTAGCTTTTTGTGACTACGGCTCTAATAATAAAATAATAAATTTAGACGGCCCGGTAGCACAGTCTGTAGTGAACCTGCCTGCTGTGCCGAGGGTCGCGGGTTCGAATCCCGTAAGGGACAAATATTTATATGATGAATATGAATATTTGTACCCGAGTCATGGATGTTTGTATCTATATATGTATTGTATATCGTTGTCTAGTCATCATAATACAAGTCCAGGTACTTTAAATGTGACTAGATAATTTGTGTGACGATGTCCAAGATATTTAATTTATTTAACCTCAATATTGTTCATTGATTACAGGAAATGTCACGATGGTAGAAAATATTGCTACCATATTATCCTTCATAGTGGTTCTGATTTTATTCCCGTTTTCACTATTTTTTGTTTTTGTTGTAAGTTTTTTTTAACAAATTACATCTTCTATTCGTTCTTATTTTCAAGTTAGATAACTTATCATCAGGGTCCGGAATTTTGGTAGCACATTTAATATGTCAAAGGGATTGCACGTTTATTGACTTTATTATACTCAAAATACGAACTACAAAAATAACAAAGTGAAGAAAAATAACACATTAAGGCCAAGCAAGCGTCTCTTTCTTGGAAACATAAGTTTGCAATTAGCCATTTCGCTTTAATTGAAAGCAGGATCGCAAAGAAACTTATTTTTCGTCAATATATTTTCTCTTAGGTGTTTCTAAGCTCCAAATTCAGCGAATTTGTCTAGAAATATTTAATGTTTTTACAAAAATAAGTAAAATAAAAAACGGTGGTGGTCCAGTGGCGAGTAACCTTGCCTGCTGTGCAGAAGGCGATGGTTCGATCCCCGTCCGGGCCGACTCGTACCAATGAGTTTTTCGGAATTTATGTACGATTTATAACACTACTGGCTTTTCGGTGAAGGAAAACATTGTGAGGAAACCTGCATGCTTCAATTTCGAGGCATGTATTGTACTTACTGTCCATTTACAAGTGGCGACGGGCTCACTCCCCGTCACACTGGGCAGAGTTTCGGTACTATAGTGAAACGTGGATGTTCTGAGGTTTCAGAATTTCTCTGACTACCCCCTCGGGGATTATAGTCGTGAGCATATATATGCTAAGTAGCAGTAGGTTAATCATAATATTGAAAAAAACATAACAAAAAGGGGGTAACTTTGGGATTGCAATCCCTTTGTAATATTAAAAGTGCTACCAAAACTCCGGACCCTGCTTATCATCCTTTCCATCAATAATATTATTGTACTTTGTAAACGGCAGTGTGAAAGTTCTTTTTGCATTATGTAGGTAACTAGGGAACAGATTCTATGCTTAATAGGTTTTATATTAGAATAGGTTAGATATTAAGACAAAATTTCTGTCTAGATTTTTTGTGATCTGAAATAAATCCAATTTCATTTTATTAGTAGGTACTTAACATTTGTTTTACCTATATGTACAGTCAGCTTTAGAGAAACCTGGGTCAGGTTCTCTCTAAATCTAAAGCGCCATCTATGACAAATTATATAACATAAATCAAATGGTTTCACAGCAGATTTTTTGCTCCGGTCGGTTTGCTGCCATATTAAAAGTTATTCAGTTTGATGGATAGACTATCAGTTTAAAAGGATGCTAAATTGCAATGCCGGCGCTTTCCACATTAACTGCTCTTTATTGCTGTACACTACAGAAAATATTTTATGAATTTTGCACTGTGTTTGTTAAAATTTAGAAGTGGCAGAATGATTCTAAAGTATCAGAAATGCAATAGAAGTGCGAAAAACAGGTTTATCGTTTGGAAACATGTAACAGTAGATGGCACTTGATTCACACCTAACGTGAAGCTTGTGCCTCAAATTCTTAATACTTAGGGGGTCAGATTTCTCTGACGCTGACTGTACTTGTATGATGGCAATAAATCAAATATGAACCATATACATACCTACTATACCTACCTATACGAACCTAATAGAGTCTATGGAGGCTCTTTGTCCGATTCCCAATTATAACGCAATAGGTAGGTACAGTACTACCAGGAAAATAATTCCGCTCGTCAATCTTCGTTTGCGCAGTGCAGGCCCGAGTCCCCGACAAAACCCGAACTCATTTAGTAATTCAAAGGGTGCAAAGTCGGATAGCAGCGAAAAGGAAGGTGGCACATCCTGATTGGTCAATATAAATTCGCGCGCTATTAAAATTTGTCAACTGCGCAGGTACATCGGGGAGACTTATGAACCTGGTACTACTGTAACTGCCTCCTGCCGTCGTAGTATGGCAGCGTGATTTACGCCTACATACTTATAAACATATTTTTGTTTTCTTTTGCTTCTAAATATTTTCTGTTTTTTTTTTTAATATCAGTATACTTCCTTAATAATTTACACAGCCTCATTAGTCTTAATATCAAGAGCAACATACATATTGACAGAATATACTCCACACTACTATGCCTTTCTGCACCCAAAAAAATTTGATGTCAGTGATACAGGGCTTTTAATAAATCTTAGTTATAACTAAGATTTATTAAAAGCCAGCAAAAGTAACTATCCTTATAGCACGTACAATTGTTAGTTTTTACCATTTATTCTTCACTGTCATATTACACCAATGTATATGTGCTTTTTCTTTATGAACCAATAAATAAATAAAATATACGCGTGATAAGGCTATAATTATCATGCTTTTTATCTCGTTCGTTCGCGCGCAAATATAAAGAGAGTGAAGACGTGATAGTGCTGTATCACCCTGCCATACTAGCCCAGCAGGAATGTACGCACGGCGACACATCAAGCTATACAAATCCAAAATAAGCTGGCCGCGCGTAGGACGAGTAACTTATAACGTATCGGGACCAGCTTATATTGGTTTTGTATAGCTTGAAGTGTCGCCGTGTGTACATTATGTAGGTATATTCTAGGTGGTGGACCAGAACACCTAGAGACTCGTAATACTGCAATCGTAAAATAGTATAATGGGAAGAGCCAAAAAAAATCAGTTCCGCCACATACGTCCGGAATAAACTTGATTCGGAATTCAGTGTTTCCGCTTTCAGAGACTTTTACACTAGATCTAGTGATTTTTTGATGTCTCAGGTGGCACTTTTTCAAGATTAACAATCACCAGAGATCGGATATTTGGATGCATATTTACCGTAGGTAATTTCATTTTTCACACGAATAAAGTACGTAAAAGTACGAGTAAATAGGATTCTTCTGGGTTAGCTCGCTACATCTTCGACCCCATCATTGTCCTGAGGCCAAGAGCAAACCCACTTTTAATAAAAAAAAAAAAATATGGACACGTCTTAATTTTGTAACATACTTGCTCGTAAAGTGACTCTTATTGCACCGCTTTTAGGTACATAGTGCAGCTTATAGAACACGCGTGCGAAAATGATTACATTACCGCACGGTAATGTTACTTTTTTTTCTATAGTTTGTCTTTAAATCTAAGCAAATAGCTTTTATGTAAAAAAAAAAACTTTTTTCTGAATAAATTAATCTGTTTAATTTAAAATATGATTAATAAACGCTTCATTAAATCAAACAATGTATTTTAGTTACCAAATTAACATTAATTTGTGGTATAAATACATAAATCTTAAGTTTTTAATACTAAATTGTTGGCAACAAATTATCGTCAGTTGAATGTCGGTTAAAGTCTTTGCCTGTTCATCGACCTGCGCGGCATAGCTATCTCAACCAAAGGCACGGAACGCAAAAGAAAAAGAAGCCCAGCGCCATTTTCCACAAATACTTAAGTATCTAAAATTGTAGTATTTTACGAAATTTTATTACTTTTTCCTCGCAAGTATGTTGAACCACGTCTTATGAAACGCGCGAGCGTTGGTCATTACTCATTACAGCCCTCGGCTGGCAGCTCGTGCAACCGCGCAACCGCGCCTCGGCTGTAATGACAAACTTTGCTCACTTGTATCATAATGTACTATTATGAAAGAATCCCAGGATAGTTCTTAAGTCCCGGGATTGCTAAAATACCGTAGAAGTTGGACATTTGAACAACTCGGACAACATGAACAACTCAGACAAGAAGAACAACTCTGACAATTTGGTCAAATTATGCAATGTTGTCTGAATTGAGAGAGTTGCTCAAGTTGACCAAGTTGTTCATGTTGTTCAAGATATTTTGTTGTAAAAAGTAGTTAATTGGACGACATAAACCACTTAGACAACTTGACCATGTCAAATAAGTTGACCAAGTTGTCAGAGTTGTTCATGTTGACCGAGTTGTTTATTGTGTCCGAGTTGTCTCAGTCAACCGAGTTGTCCGTGTTGTTCTACATACTGTTTGACTACCCAAGGCGGGCGGAAGACATATTATGTTTTCGTGAGGAAAAAACATATGCATCCGGTTATCCGATCTCTACGTATCACACAAGCGATTTTTGAGCGTAGGCGTTGACGGAACGATACCGTGTCATGATGGTGCAGTTGCGACGTCATTGCGAAATAGTTGCAAAGTCATTGCGAAATAGTTGCAAAATTGCCTAAGCTCAAAAATAGCCTGTGATAATGGTTCCATGCCATTTTGTATGCAGATTATGTCTAATGTTAAAACTTAAAACTATCGATAGTCTTTTGACAAAGTTGCATAATATCGAAATACAATTTACAAATCATCATCGTAACGTCATCATGACTACTCATGACCTCATCACATGATAATAATTATCATGTATGGAAATTGTTTGTTTCGTTTTAATAAATACCTAAAAATGCGATTGTCATTCATTTGTCATTTCATAAATTTTTATTTTAGGCATTTTTTAAACAGTACTCTAGTATTTTTTGTAACCATAGTTGACAACACTGAATTCCGAATCAGGTTTATTCCGTATGTCTGTGGCGGACCTAAACCTTTTTTCGTTTTTTATCAACCCTAGCGCGCAAACAGTTCATCCGCGTAATGTACAGTCACAAAAAGTTGAGACAGGTACCGCTTTATATAAACAAGCAAAACAGTCGCACGCACACAGACGTGGACGTTCGGCGATCTCGGATCTAGCACAAAAAAGAGATATGACAGTACAGCAACTCCATGCGAGCGCTCAAATCGACGCAGACAAGGGCCACATACACGGACCGCTAAGATACTTCGGGGCGCAACAGGAGTACAATTCACTAAGCGTCACATCGCTGTCAAAAACATCAATGAGCTCACAAATGTTATATCGTCGGAGTTATTATATGAGTTTAACACATGACATAACTATAGTGAACACCGAATTGTCAGCTCGCCGATGTTTCAACGACGAATTTAAGGGAGTCACGTTGCAGGTCTGCTATTGGGTAGTCACGTGTCACTCGTCGATTGTTGGTTGCCCCCTTACGGGCCTACAACGAAGCTCCAGTGGTGACTCAAGATAGTGTTCTTTTCTAAAAACAATCCTTGTATGATGAAAAATAGGGATATAAAATTTTAGAGTAAGCAACACTGGGGTAATTAGATTAGGGCATTTTACACACTTCGATTTTTTGCAGCGCAGAAGTGCTGCAAAAAGCATCGATTCAGTCACGATGCTGCATCGATGCAAACGCGATAAAGCATAGATGCAAACGCGGTACAGCCGCGATTCAAAACTTTCGTAATATTAGATCAGTTATTTATCGACAGCCTTGCCACAATGCACATGCACGTGTGCATCAATAAAAACATATGTGTGCATCGCTACAATCATGTTTAAATCGATACAAACACCTATTAATTGCTAGTGAAGCGAATAAGTCACGCGATGGAGAAACGCACGTTTTATCGCTGCAAAAAGGCTCAGCCTGTACAGGGCCTACTTTCGCGATCCCCTAGAAAACTATGGACAAGCTCTCATCTACTTCTGATGCCGACTGTCCACGAAATGTAATTTTATATGAATCATAATTACGAGATAATATTGCATTTTCCAGGTTTATTAGAAGCAGAAAGTTTAATTTAACTGTACAGACAGATATCTGGCATCAAGCACTAAACGGCAACATTAATTTCAGCGATTTATATAGTCAAACATGAGAGGGCCCCGCTAGAAGTTAAAAACTTGTATAACTTTTAAACCAAAGCAGCTCGATCAAATCTTTTGATACAGTTTTAATAGGAATTAAGAGCACTAAATATTGATAAAACATTTTAATCATTTTTGTCTAAAATAAAGAAAGGCCCCTCTGGGCGTACGTTAGCTTAGATTTAATATTACTGCGTTATCTTTGAAGCACTAAATATATATATAAATATAATATAATATAACCTATTCAATAAGCACTAAATGGGCACTAAATGATATGCTAGGTTTCAAAGCCCTAGGATCAAGGCCCCCGCTGAGTATACGCGCACCATTTTGACACTACACTGAAAATCTATATTTTTTTTACATTTTTTCATTTCATGAGATTCTGGTTGACCTTTACCGGACAACGTCAAGAACTCTTGCTAAATAAACTAGACATTGGCAAAATCATCACAACCAAGATGGCAGCCATTTTTTTTTAAATCGAATAGACGAATTTAAGGTTGTGACGATGTCTACGCTTAGTTAATTGCATTGCAGTACTGAACTACCCTAGCGGGCGGTATACGTGAGCGCTCGTTTGTATTTCCAACTATTAATTTTATGTCTGTAAGTGCGTTTAGGTGGTCTGTGTCCATTTTTAAAATGCCTTCTTTTAGATATGACCAGTTTTGAATGCGACCACATCTTGTTAAGGCCAGTTCTAAGGAAGACCATTTCTGGATTTTGACCGCTTACTTGCGCGTACATATTTTATGTATGCGTCTGTTTTGCTCGTTGCGTGGAGCCGCCCTTCTGTACCTATCTCATTTGCGATGCAGTCTTACATGAAAGTTAAATTAATGTGATCACCCGCCCACACACAAGCGGACATTTCAAACGAGAAAAAAAGTCGAAAAAATTTTCAGGTATACTTCAAATACGTACCAAGATGACAGACCAAATGTGCTACTTATGTGCTATCCATTAATTTTACTTTCATCTAAGGGTGCAGTAGTCAAACCAAATCAAATTAAAGATTAAAAAATTACGTCTCGGGCGGTAGTCAAACATCTTCTGTACCTCATATGTATGTATCTTCATTTTATCTACACTTATGTGTTGTAGGTAGTTCGTCACTATGAACGCGCTGTAATCTTGCGCAACGGGAAGGTGCAGAATAACCATGCGTATGGACCCGGCCTCGTCTTCTATCTCCCTTGTATCGACGTCATTAAATTTACTGACCTCAGAATCATTACTTACTCTGTTCCGCCGCAAGAGGTATTTATTTAGACTGCATTTCATATAGGAAAGGTTCTGACGGGACTCTTATAATATATGTCAATATTATAAGTGATAAATTGCTTGTTTCACTCGCCATAACATAAAATAACATAAATATTTTATTTGCACACCAAAAACATACAGCAACAAAAACAGAATAAAAAGAACTTAAGGAACGTAACCATCCTATATGAAATGGATTACAGATTGATTGTAACTACTGTCTATTATAAACGGCGACGGGCTCTCACCCCGTCACACTAGACAGAGTTTCGGTACTAGTGAAACGTGGATGTTCTAAAATATCAGAATATCTCTGACTTCTCCCTTTGGGAATATAGTCGTGAGCATATGCTTATGCTTATAGATTGATTTAATTTATTACCTACTTCTCTGTTTATTGGGGCGATTCTTCTTTTTGTTGAGTCGATGGCATATTAAGTTCGTGGTGGATGGCATGTTAATTTGCCAATCTGCATTAGGTCCGCCACATACATACGGAATAAACCTGATTCGGAATTGTTTCCGGATGGAGTGTTGCCGCTTTCAGAGAGTTTTTCACTAGATCTACTGATTTTTTATGTCTTCGGTGGCATTTTTTAAAGATTTACTGTCATATTAAACAGGTGGTTTTTGAGCGTAGGCGTAGATGGTACGATACCATATCGTGATGGTGCAGTTGCGACGTCGTTGCCGTATAGTTGCGAAATCTCCTACGCTCAAAAATAGCTTGTGTGATAATGGTACATGCCATTTTGTATGCAGATTATGTGTAATGTTAAAACTATCGATAGTCTTTTGATATAGTTGCATAATATTTAAATACAATTTACAAATCATCATCGTAATCATATTTTTCCCGAGTGTCCTTTAAATTGTGTGCCAATGATTTTGTGTTTGAGGATGAGCCAAAAAAAACGTCAAACTTGACTTCGTCTTAGACTTGAGATTTTCCCTGAAATTACGTATGCCTAAGTTACCGAAGAGCTTTCAACGATAAAATAACACCTTTTGAACGCAAAAATATCGAGCAAAATCCGAAAATGCCTAATTAAAGTGAATAATTGTATATCTGGAGCATTGCACTGTACGGTAGCGAGACGTGAACATTGACTAAATGAGATCCAGGTGGGCTAGAAGCTTTTGAGATGTGATATTGGAGGAGAATGGAGGGAATAAGTTCGACAGAATGAATAACGGATGAAGAGGTGTTAAGAATGGTTAAAGAAAATAGATATATTCTAAAACCAATCGAAAACTGGATAGGAAAAATGATCGGACACTCGATACGAAACGACAATTTCTTTAAAACCACACTGGAAGGGAAGATAGAGGGCAAGAGAGGTAGAAGAAGATCTAGACAGAGTTATCTAGCCCAAGTGAAGGAAAAAATTTATTTTGTGTCGTATCAAGAACTCAAGACACTGTCGAATACTCCACCGACAAGAGCGTGGCTCAATAGTAGCTAAATATTTTTCTATTTCTTGACAGGCTTTAACACAAGATTCTCTAACGGTAACTGTAGACGCTGTCGTCTTCTACAAGATATGCAATCCCATCTGGGCAGTTATCAACATCGATGACTACAAGTAAGTGTCATCCTGTGGTGTGATTCTTAAGAAAAGTTTATTCCGAAAGCGCTATAGGCCGTCAACTTCGTGCGCGGCGCGCCCTAGTGGTACAGACGTAGACGTAGGCGAGGGCGAGGTAGCACGCGACGCGCGCATGTGCTGCGCATGCGCGTTATAATACCTTCACACTCGATACACGTCTGATTTTTCCAGCCGACTTCCGGACAAAGTACTTTTATACTTTTTACATACAACCAATTTCATGAATTTCATAAAGTAATAGAGTAGGAAAGGTTTTTGGATAGGTTTCATATTCTGTGCAACGGACGACTCAGAAGAAAAAAATTGACCGTGGTATACTGCCGCGTGTGAACACTACATTATAGAGACAGACTAGTGGCTGCCCCCTCAAAAATAGATTAAGCGCTAAAACATAAGAAAAGAGATAGATTCAGTGCTAAACTGCTAAGTTTTTCTTTTCTAAGTATTCTTTTAAGGCACTCCAAATAGACTTATCAGTCAGTCTGAGAATTCGTTTTTTAATCTTTCAAACACTGATGGACATGTTTTGATCATAATACGCTATCAAATATTTATTAAATTTAATTTAAAGAATACAAATTACAGGATATTGAAACACAAGTACTATTGCCACATTAAAAGTTAAGAAAGCGCAAGATTTTCCACTAGGTGCAAAATTTTCAGATATGGCGCTAAAGATACCAAAAAAGCGCTAGATCCACCTCCGATAGCACTAAAGTGGCAGCGCAGCACGTGACACGTGTGAGTCCCCTCCCCGCCACGCCGCTCGCTCCCCTCTTGTCACCTTTACACACACCCTTCCAGCGCGCCCCGCAGACCATGGGAGTGCTGCGCACGAACTGGATAGCCTATAATGCGCGCTGCATACAAAGGAATCCATCCTAGCTTCAATAGTAAACTAATTAAATTCAATGATTTTTTTTAGTCACGATCCGGAGGCCAATATCTGGTGCTTTACATTTGTCAGATTCCGTTAAAATATATAATTTCAATTCTAGTATTAATTTAAGATTTTTATGGAAAACTTTGAGCCACGATTAACTTCGAAAATATATATATATATCTGACAAATGTAAAGCACAGATATTGGTTTCTAGATAGTGTATAAAAAATTGCATTGACTTTAATTTAGTAGTAGTCCAAAATATAATCAAACTTCGTTTGTATAGGGCGCGCCAACTGTAATAATTGTCCCTTTAAGGCCCGCCACACACATCCGGAACAAACCTGATTCGGAATTCAGTGTTGTCAACTATGGTTACAAAACATCGTGAGGAAACCGGCATGCTTCAATTTCGAGGCATGTATTGTACCTACTGTCCATTACAAGTGGCGACGGGCTCACTTCCCTTCACACTGGACAGTTTCGTTCCTACTTGTGAAACGTGGATGTTCTGAGGTTTCAGAATATCTCTGACTACCCCCTCGGGGAATATAGTCGTGAGCATATGCTTATGCTGCTTATTGTCTGCATACAAAATGGCATGAACCATCACGCAACCGGTTTTTGAACGTAGGCAATTTCGCAACTATACCGCAACGACGTCGCAACTGCACCGACACGATACGGTATCGTTCCATCGACGCCTATGCTCGAAAATCACTTTAAAATATGCCACCTAAGACATAAAAAAATCACTAGATCTAGTGAAAAAGGCAACACTCCATACGGAACTAATTCCGAATCAGGTTTTGGTCCGCCACACACATATACGAAATAAACCTGACTCGGAATTGGTTCCGGATGGAGTGTTGCCGCTTTCAGAGACTTTTTCACTAGATCTAGTGTTTTTTTTATGTCTTAAGTGGGATTTTTTAAAGATTTACAGGCATCACACAAGTGATTTTTGAGCGTAGGCGTTGATGGAACGATACTGTATTGTGATTTTTTTTTATTACTTATGGGTTTGCTCTTGACCTCAATCTAGTCCTCAGGACGAAGATGGGGTCGAAGATGTAGCGAGCTCACCCAGAAGAAGCCTATTCACTCGTACTTTAAAGGAATTCGGGTTGTAAGCGCTCGGAAATACTGACGCAGGCAGGGCGTTTTACTCCTTGGCTGTGCGCATTACAAAAGATGCAGAAAGGCGCTTGGTGCGGATATGTGGGATGTCAACCAAAAACGGGTGATATCCCGCGGTGCGTCTGGAAGTCCGATTGTAGAAAGGGGAAGGCGGGATGAGCTCATGTAGCTCTTAGGCACACTCACCGAAGTACAATCTGTAGAAGACCGACAAGCAGGCTACTCTGCTGCGGTGGGCTAGGCTATGAAGCTTGGTCTCCACCAGCTTACTGTCGCCAATGAGCCTCCGTTCAACCGAGTCAAGTGCTTCAAGTTGATACTTGGCTGAGCCATGCCACAGGTGGCAGCAGTACTCCATACAGGACCGGACCTGAGCTTTATACAACATTAAGAGCTGTCCAGGAGTGAAGTACCGCTTCACCTTGTTTAAGTTGCCCAGCTTTTTGGCCCCAGTTTGTGCCTTAGACTAGATGTCAGCGCCGAAGTTAACTTTCGTGGTCAACCTCATGCCCAGAAGCTCAAGACTGTAGGAAACAGTGACAGATGTACTCCGGAAAGTGGGAGTCAGATTAAACGGACTCCTTTTGGCGGTGAACAGACAAGCCTGTGTTTTGGTGTCGTTGAAGTTGACTAGGTTGTTGTCACCCCACTGGGAGACAAGACTTAAAGTCAAATTTGTGATGGTGCAGTTGCGACGTCGTTGCGGTATAGTTGCGAAATCGCCTACGCTCAAAAATAGCTTGTGTGATAATGGTTCATGCGATTTTATATGCAGATTATGTCTAATGTTAAAACTATCGATAGTCTTTCGATAAAGTTGCATAATATTGAAATACAATTTACAAATCATCATCGTTACGTCATGACCTCATCCCATGACAGAAATTATCATGTATAAAAATTGTTTGTTTCGTTTTAATAAATACTTAAAAATGCAATTGTCATTCTTTTGGCGTTTCATACATTTTTATTTTAGTTATTTTTTAAACAGCACTAGTATTTTCTGTAACCATAGTTGACAACACTGTATCCTGAATCAGGATTCAGGATCGCAATTTCGTCTGTGCGTGGCGGACCATATTCCGGATGTATGTGGTGGGCCTAAAGCTAGAGAAACAATAGGGTATTTGAAAGGTTTTTAAAAACTGTTCTACGTTTATCACTGATGACTAAGGACTGTATAGAAAATGTATATTTTACGCTCCAGTACATATAGTGTAAGAAAAAACGAAAACAAAAAATATTATTTAAATATCCCGCGAAAACGCTTGACAATATGCGTGGCAATAAGCAGGTGACGTCATCGTGACGTCACCTGCTGTAAACTTTGTAAGACACTCACACTCGACACGCAACTGTTTACAAGTAGTTGACGTCATCAACCATTCGGCCAACCACAGTCGTTTACGATCAAGTGACGAAAGTAGACAAAACAAATTTTTTCTTTGTCGTTTTTCTCCTAAAATATCCAGTATTTTTCTTAACCGGCTGAATAGTCGGTTTATTCATATTCAATTCGGATGCTATCAATAGATGTTATATTTTACATGCTGTCAAATATCCTATCATAATATATTACGTAGTCGTTTGCTGTATTATGTATCATTTATAACCGAGCTGCACGACAAAATTGCAATCCTTAGGGCCTATTCCTATGTCCAGCAGTGGACGTCTATCGGCTGAAATGATGATAACGATTATGACAAAATTGCCACCAAACCAAATACCTACACAGTGGCTTTCTTAACAATTATGCTGGCTGACGGTTCCCACACATTTGAGCATAATAATATTATGAATCTATATGATAAACTAGCTTTTACCCGCGACTTCGTCCGCGTGAAATTAAAATATCGAAAAATCCTCTCAAAATCTATATTCTAAATATCATGTTTCTATCTTCAATGGGTTACTTTATGCTGTACGTTGTCCTGTCTGTCACGAAACTGTTTACCTAGTTAATAGGCGTAATTAGTTTGGGTTGTTCATACTTCATAACACCAGCATATATACTCTACCACATATCGGGTCGGCCTCAAAAACATGTGCTGCATTATAGTGGGGTACCGAAATATAAAGGAAACTGCGTCTTGATTAGCAATAAAAGTGTAACGGCACCCAATAATGTCGTCCATTGGTGTCGTTGACAATGCTCGATTCCCTAATATAAAGCTATTTTGCCTATTAAAATATCCTGTTAAAAATTCTTAGGTAATGTCATTCCACTTGCGATAGGGTTGCTACTCATTTCCTGGCTGCAACAACACTACGTAATGCCATTGGGACGAGAAAACTAACGGAATTGCTGGCGAGTCGACCAGAAGTGAGCAACCAAATTTTTAAGCAGATGAAGCATTTAACAGGACAATGGGGAGTGGAAATTAATAAAGTCGAAATGTAAGTTGGTGTCAAACTTGAAAAAAATACAAATACAAATAATGTATTTACCAATAACCTCATATTGTTGAGACTCAGCCCAGTCCAAATGAAAATCCCTGATTTATTTAATTGTTTTTGATCTTTTGATCCTTAGGCAACTTGATTACATTAATGTTCCTAACTGCTAAGATTTTTTTTTTTTATTTATCAAACACATAAACACACAGCTTATGAACTAAAAGTATTGATAAACTCGATATCAGGTTTGTCTCAATGCCAATGCAGAAACATCAGTCATAATAACATCGATAGCAAAAATAGGTAAACAGGTAGATAGGTACATAACTAAAGTACACTCGTACATCGCACCGGCCAACCACAAGTTCTTATCGCGTACTTGCATAAGAAAAAACTGCATAGGCAGTTCTTTGTCTCTCTGAATACTATGTTTTTTTGGTGTAAAATTAAGTATAATTGAATGATTTATCTTTTTTGTAGCTGTTAATTCATAATATTATGCCCGGTTTTGGCATATTACATATTAGTACTGCACTAAGCCCCACATGCGTCAACCTGGGTCAGCAATAAACTCCATATTACATTGGTAAGTCATGTTTTTTTTTATAGAAATATATTGAGAGCTATTTTACCCGGAGTTAATTCCTAACCCAGGTTGACCCAAGGGGAGAAAATTAACAAGAAGTCTCTGGGCAATCACAGTGTTGTTATCTCATCTTTATTCTTTAACTTACTAACACTAATAAGTACTTGCAATACATAAGTATACTGGGTGTTAGGGTAACCAGTTTCATTACTTTAAGGGGTAATTGTACCCATGATACTGATTAACTTTCCCGAAGGAACATATACGAAATAATCAACAACAAAAAATACATTTTCTATACTAAATGCAATCAGCTGATCAAACTTTTGAATGCAAAGTCAAAATGTTTTTTTTTTTCGAGTTTCCTTCAGGTTTCTTAGGGAAAGTTGATCAGTAACATGGGTAAACTCTCCCCTTAAAGTAATGCAACTGTTTACCCTAACACCCTATAATTCCTAGCAAAGACATCAGTCTACCGATTCAGTTACAAAAAGCAATGGCGGCCGAGGCAGAATCTTCCAGATTGGCGAACGCAAAGATAATAGTTGCTAAAGCAGAGATAGAGTCGAGTAAGAGTCTTCAGTTAGCCACCACCTTGCTGATGGACAACCCCTTGTGTATGCAGGTACATAGTTAAAATTACTTATATAGTAGGTATTTAGTAGTAGTACCTACAATGATAACTATAACTGTCACGAATTTTACTTACCAAAAAAAACATCGACATTGCCAAGATTTATAAAAAAACAAGATTTATAAAAAAAATAAACAATATTGACATTGATTGGTAGATTAGATAACGAAGGAAAGGATGAGACTAGTGCCATAGCAAATAACCGGAATGCGTTGCATCGTCAATATTTCCGCCATAAACTAATCTGTACTATTATAAAACTGTAACAGGAAGTTTGTCTGTACATTGAAGATATTAACAAAAAAAAAATATTCCAATATAGTTTTTAGGTGTCCCTGATTCCATTTCACCGATTTTTGGATTTTTTGTTCGTCTGTTTGTTTGTGTGTTTGTTTGTTTGTTTGAACGAGTATCACGCAAAAACTACTGAACCGATTTTGATGAAACTTTTTTTTGTTTGATAGCTTATGATCTGACCTAAAATCTGGTATATAATTTGTGCGGACGAAGTCGCGGGTTAACGCTCGTATAGGATAAATTATGATATTTACTACTATACGGGACGGTTTCGGTACTATAGTGAAACGTGGATGTTCTGAGGATTCAAAATATCTCTGACTACCCCCTCGGGGAATATAGTCGTGAGCATATGCTATGCTATGCTTATGATATTTAGACTAGAGTAATCGTTAGATAATGTGATTCCATATCTCGCCTTTTAATATCATAATTATCCACCCTCTTACCCTAATGCAAACCAAATCTACTTTTATAACACTCTACATGGTGACATTGAAATGAGTCGAAGAATGTTTAGGGGTAGTTCAGAACACCGACCTGAATAACTTTTACTATGAGAGCAAACCTGATATTGCAAAATCTGCTGTCATACAGTCAAAACTAGTTTCAGTTTGATAGTCGCCCCTAAAATTTTTCGACTCATTTCAATGTCATCAGTAGAGTACCATGAGTTTACACTGTAGTATACTACAGTAAAACAACTGTAGTAAACAACAGTTTTTGTATTGAATTTCGTACACCGCCCCTAGTGGTTACGTTAAGTACTAATTCTGTCATACACAACAGGGTATTACACAATTTTTTTGGAAACCGTTTTAAAGTAATCCTGAGATCGTAATAAAACAGTAGAATTTGAATTTTATAAAGCCGAAAAATGCCTTAAAAACTGTTTTTTTTATTTATGAGTTTGAATTTTCGCGCGGAAATGCTAGTCGTCATGCTGTCTCGCTCGTGACGTCACTTCGTCAGTAAACAATTCGACTGCGAAAGATCAAAGTAACAAGGAGTCAGCAGGTTCTGACCCGAGAACTCGTCTCACGTGGATTTCGTGCGTCGCTTTTTTGCCTGCCACGAGGCTCCACAATCCTCAATCTCTTCTTGTTCTTGACCAAAAACAATCCCTGAGATTGGGATAGATTCTCCCATAAACTACTTGACATTGGCGGAAATGCAGTGCTAACTCACAAGCAAGAGTCCATAAATTATAAATTAAAAAAAGTAACAAGATTTTTGAAGTGTCACTATCGGAGTGATGACGTCACTCCGATAGTGAGATAGAGTCCAATAGTGGCGAATGGCGTTTTAGATATTTGAAAATCAGATTGAAAAAGACGATTTTTAAAATTGAATTATTACTACTACTACATTTTTATGAATAAAGAACAACGTTTCTTGTTTACTTTTTTCGAAATCTGTCATAAACATGAATTTTTATATTTTTTCTTATATAGTGTAAAATACCTTATTAGCGCCGCAACTCTATAGTAGTAACGTACAGTGAAAACTCATGGTAGGCCTTACTGTAGTGGATCCGCAATTGTACGTTTGCGTCTATTTGCTCCGTCTTCATGTCTAAAGTGCGGGACACATTTGTATTGCTTCGTTTTTGCAGAAAAGATATGAAATGTTAAGTATGTATGTGGCGAAGTCTTGGACAAAATCTAGTAGTAATGATCATCTTTAAGGATGAAGCCAAACGAGCGTAGTCGACGAGCGTTTCATATAAAATCCGGGAATGCATTGTCTATGACCTCAGCCTTTATATGAACAGACTCAAAATACGCGGCTCACAACCCACGACTTACACTCGTTTGGCTTTACCCCTAATATGCGTAATTCCGACGTAATATTCATGTTTTTATTACAGCTGAGATATTTACAATCTCTGCACATGATAGCCGGGGAAGAAACGCACACTATTGTATTTCCGTGGTCAGTTAAAGCATTGAAGGATGTATTTAAATAAATTGTTTTATTTTTCTAGATAAAATAATTTTTACTATTCACCTAAATGTTTTATTGTACAACAATAATAAATAGACAACACATAACAGTTTAACAGTATAAAAGCAAAACAAAACAAGACTAGTATTCTCTATTGTCGTCCTCTTCTTGCACGTGTCCATAATGGACTGGTTTCTGGGCCTGTCCACCAGCTTTCTTATGAACAGTCGCCTGTAAAAAACATCTCCTGTAACTAACTCGTACTGATTGCTGAGTACTTTAATTGCATCGACAACGTAATGGACAATTGTACCAGTTTTCAGGTCATATTACATCTTTTACCTGATTGAAAGCATTCAATCGTAGCGGACGATTAAGTTTACATTCGCAGCAAATTATTGTGTTATGTTTACAATTTTGCAGATGTAATCTTGAAATTATGTAGGTAAATGAAATGTAGTATTTACAAATTACAGTAAAAATTAAAATTTAATGAGTGAGGTTTCAGAATAATTCTCTGACTACCCCCTCGGGGAATACAGGGTGTAAGAATAAGTATTATTACCATTTAAAGCAAATACTCTACCCATCTAACTGGACAACTTTTACTACATTGGAGCAAATGTGAAAGAACAAAAAAAACCAGCTATTCCATACGTTTGAGTCGAATCATTGCAGTATTGCAGCTTAGGTTGGAGCAGGTGATTTTTTTGCGGTGACTTTGTTTGCTCTCATAGTAAAAGTTGTTTAGTTTGATGGGTAAAGGTTAAAGGTTAATGATGCTTAATGGTTAATATTCTTATAGCCCTGTATGCTCACAACTAATTAAATCACCCATTTCAATCGGTGAAATAGTCGAATATAGTCACAGGCACCTATGTGCTTCATGAGGCTTCATGTGACTATTTTCGACTATTTATCGGCATAGATTTAAGAAGCAAATTTTATCGTAAAAATTTGTGAGGATTCTTGGAGGACCTTTTATGAAATTTTACCGTCGTCTGCGAATTGGGCCGTTTATAAAGTGTACCATTTGAGAAGTAAATGTCAAAGTTTGGATGTTTGGATGTCACTCAATCACGCATAAACGACTAAACGGATTTTGATGAAATATTGACATGCGGTTAGAATACGTTCTGGATTAACGTTTAACATATACGATATTTTTAAAGGTCCACGCAAACGGAGTCGCAGGCAACAGCTAGATCTCAATACATTTGATCGACTTACCTGGAAGCCATTCTTGGGATCAGCAGTGTATCTAACCAGCCTGATCGAACCGTCAGGCTCCACGAGGGAGTATTCTCCTTGGACGACGTCTCCATCTCGTTGCTCTTTGTGGTTCTGGAGGTTACCAGTGTGGGGATCCTCTACTCCATAAGCGTAGTGATAGTCGGGTTTGGCCTGTTATGATTGAAACGTGGATTAATTTCTCACATACACACATCATCATCATCTCAGCCGATGGACGTCCACTGCTGAACATAGGCCTCCCCCTAGGATACTTCACTAGGTCGTCGGTCCACCTTGTGGGGGGTTTACCCACGCTGCGCTTTCCGGTACGCGGTTGGTACTCGAGAACTCTTCGACCCCATCGGCCATCGTAAAGTAAGATCGTAAAGGGGCAATGGGCATGATGTGCATTGACACCATTCTATTTGTTTTCCAATGTTCAGAAACTTTGATTATTTTTAAGGGCACGTTTTAGGTTTAAATGGTTTGGGGTGTCAACTGATATAGATGGAGCTATTAGCTCTTTTTGTTCTCAAACACTGCAAAATAAACGTTATCTATCTCCTTGTAGGTACCAAGAACCAAGCCAATTACGCCGAGTTTATGATTTCTGATTATGATTACACATGTATTCAGCTAAATACTTAACAAAAGGATTTAAAAGTATGTAGGGATTTAAAAGGGAGTGGGCCATACTCCAAAATGTTGGCCCAGTGTAGAGCAGCGGAATAGTCGAGACAAATCAGTGGTCAATTTGCTGTCAGCGAATTTGCAAGCCACCTTAATAGGCCTCTGACCTGGCTTGACGAATAGATAGTTACACCACTATTTGACAGAACTATCCTAAACCAACTGGTTAGCATGGCTTCTGACCTGAGGTTTATTAACATTGGTAAGCCTCGATAACAATATTTCTCACAATACTTACCACATAATCAACAGTCTTCAAGTGCGCGTACTTTGCAGTTTCAGGGTCAATCTGACCACTGTTGTGATCGTACCCATAGCTGGCGTGCTGCTGGGCCGCGATGCCCTGGGCAGCAGGGACCTGTACTTCAACTATCTGCCCACTGACTGGACCACTGAATCTGTTGTACGAGTAGCCACCTTGTTTACCGCAGATGGCGAGTGTTGCTAGTGATAGGACGGTGACGATCTGGAAATTGGCTTGAATTTAATGTGGTAGCTTGACGACTGATTGCCAGTGGCACGTACGTTCATTAAAGATAAACCTCCATTAAATATCATGCAGTCACTTTTTGTTTTATTGACATAATAAAAGCTGGCAAGAGATTTTAAAGGAGAATTATCTTTAATGAATGTACGTGCAACTGGCAATGAGAGTGATATAAGGATCTTTTTTTAGGTATCGGTAATAATTTAAATAAAAATAAATAAAGTCTAAATGAGAACAAACTATTCCGATTAAGCTTATCTAAAACAGATTTGAAATAGAATTTATAACATATCCACTAATTAGGCGATTTATAATAGCGGGTTTACACGCTTGCGCAAGCTTAGGCAAGTTTGCTGTACATTGACGCTTCTATAAAGTTAAATAGTAAATCACTTTACAGACGCGTCAATGTACAGCAAACTTGCCTAAGCTTACGCAAGCGTGTAAACCCAGTATTATGATTCTGAGTGACTACTATGTATCTTATTAAAGTTACCCCAGTACTACCCTAGTAGCATTTTGCATTGGCTTTCATTGGCCCATGAAGGGGAATCCGTTGGGATATAAAGAAGTTCACGTGGCCCAACCAAATGCTAACAATAAATGCTGTACAAGGCAATACCTGGGGAATTGCAGAGTTTTATTGCATTTAATCTCGTAAATATGTTATTGGGACCTTTTATTATGGGAAATAGAAATAGCTGTAGCAACAAAAATGACACAATAGTTTTTTAGGCTCGTGAATTCGTGATCGTTCAACTTTCAGTGGATAAAAACTATCGACCTTCACGGTTAGTTGCGGCTATCTCGCAACAACCATTGGCAATGAAAACATGCGCCGGCGTCGAAGAAAGTCAATGTTTAGGTTTTTTTCTGTTGACAGTGAAACTGACTGTACAAGGTTAGGAAAATTTGATTAATAAGGCAATTAGCTTAATCATCACTACATAGTATAAAACAAAGTCGCTTCCCGTTGTATGTCTGTCTGTCCCTATGTATGCTTAGATCTTTAAAACCACGCAACGGATTTTGATGCGGTTTTTTTTAATAGATAGAGTGATTCAAGAGAAAGGTTTATATATCAGCATTGCACCCGTGCAAAGCCGGGGCGGGTCGCAAGTGACCAATAAGATTCAATTCAATTTATGTGTACTTTAATTTTGATTATGTAGGTACCCTACTTTATTATATTACTAACACGTAATGGACTAAAACGAAAGATTGAATTACTGATATCACATACAAATACTTAAATACTTTATTTGTGTATGTTATCTATATCTATATTCTGTTATTGTGGTCTATACCGCCTACCAATCTTCTTTCACTATTTCCTCTACCTTAAGGTTGTATGGAAGAAATCGTGTTTTAGCGATAAGACCGCCTGTTTTTGTGCCTTTTGTATTTCTTGATTGTTTGCTCTCTGTATGTTTTTTTTTTAAATTGTTTTTTATAATTGATTGATTGATTGAAATACCAAATATTTTATTCAAATAGAAACTAGAGATATTATAGTATTCTGCGCTGGAAATTGTAAACTAGAAACCCCAAGAATAAACCTAAGCTGCCAATTACCTGTCCCACCAATATGTATTCATTCTTCATTAACTCTAGTTTTTGTCCAATTAATTATAGCCTGGAACCCTGGTGATGCACATTGTGTCTATTTTTGTTTACCAAGTACCTAAACAATAATCTGTGATTTTATAGGCTTAGGATTCTCAGGTTAAAAGTGATGAAAGATACTCAAGACTAGAAACTTTGGATTAAATCACATATTTTTGAGTTTAAGTATGCATTTTTACCGCATTATTTGTTTAACTAATAGATGTTTGTGAAATAAGAACACCTGTGAGATCAGAACGATCGATGAGCTCGCTCCTCTGTTTTTTTTCATTCTCTATTTTGGGGGTTTTTAAGCCTGAGGTTATGTTAGTCCCAGCGTGCCATAAACACTAGGTTACACGAGAGTACCTAGGCACTGAATGAACTCAAGAATTAATAAATCGGTATTCTACGTTGTTTTGAATTCCAATTCAATTAGGTATGTAGGTACAGTCAACATCAAAAGTTAATGATGACGAAAGAAAATTTCAATATTATTATCTAATATCATATTTGAGCTGGTAATTTTATTGTTAGCTTAAGATGATGTTCTTTCAAGGTTCTTTCATTCACGACACATTTTAAACTTTGTAAAATATTGACTTGTTCAGATTAATTTCTACTAATTAACAATAAAGAAAAATAAAAAAAAATTGCAATACCTATAGGTACATAAACATAAACACTAAAAATTAATCTAAATAATACCTAGCCTAACCACCACTAGAATTTATTCTTGAATTTCGCTAAAGTATTTTGCTGTTCACTGTACCTACCCTATCTACTTATCGAGTTTTGATTAGTTCAAATTAAGTACCTAATTATGTTTTATTTAATCGCGTAATATTAAAATAATCAAATCAAATTGGGTACCTTTGACACGAAAGCCATTGTAAAATAATGTTGCTCGGTTGTGGTGGTGGTGGTGTCCAACAAATGGTCCCTCGGAACTGGTCAGTACACCACAGGTGCAGTGGTTTTATACCGGCCAGTTATCTAAGAAAGAATAGGTGCAATAGTGAACTTGTCCAATGCGGTTGCAGCAAGCTATGAATCAATAATTTTCAATATTCGGCTACGCAGTCGGACGTTACAATGGATTACAACTTTTTGCGTAGATTATTTCAAGGGCACCGTGCCGCCATGCTTGTCTTGGTATGGTTCTGGATTATCGTTTCCTGCTTATCACTGCTTACACATCATCATCATCATCATATCAGCCGATAGACGTCCACTGCTGGACATAGGCCTCCCCCAAAATGGGGGGATTTGCCATAATCGCCACGCTTGGCAGGCGGGTTGGCGATCGCAGTTGGATTGAATGTGTGCACTCAGAGGATGCTGCTGCCCATCCTCCGGTAGATCCCTTAGTCGCCTTTTACGACACCCGCGGGAGGAAATGGGATGGTGCTATACTTATCCGACACCACATGCTGCTTACACATACATACCAGTAATTTAAAAAAAAGGTCTCATTTCGAATTTGAAATTTTAAGGAAAAACAATAAAATGAACAGTTTCTTTTATTTATTTTATTTTAACACTTTATTGTACACACGGAAATGTACATGAAAACAGCATAATAGACAAATAGACATAGGGCGAGCTTATTTCCAAAGAGATTTCTTCCAGCAAAACCGGAACAAAGAGAGAGGCCGAGTCAGGCAGGCATAGTGTGCACATTTACCTAATTACATAGTATTTACACTAATAAATACATAATTATTATTATAAACATAAAGGTAATAGACGACCCGGTTGGTGTAGTAATGGTTACTACGCCGGACTGCCAAACCAGGGACCTGGGTTCGAATCCCGGTTCGGTCATGGATGTTTATATATTTGTGTCGTTGTTGTATGGTTTCCGTAATAAACAGCCTATAGTGCTTGCTTGGGATTATTACAATGTATGTGCCTGTAAGCGTTATTTTTTTTTATACTTACATTCATACATACAAATACATACAGTAAGACAAATAAATATACTATTTTATTGAAGACTGTTTTTTTGATGAAGTAATTGTTAACAGTCTTGAGTGTCTTGTGTGTTTATTGAGTGGGAAAGAGTTCCACAGCCAAACTGCATGAACAGTGAAGGAATAGGAATAGAAGTCAGAAGAGTGGTATGTAGGATCTACAGGGTTTGTCAGAAGTACGTGAGAAGCGTTCGCGGAGGTAACTGTGAGCAGAAGGATTGTGGTGGTTTTTTTGATTACTATTATTTTTAGGGTTCCGAACTTCAAAAAGGAAAAACAGAACCCTTACTTTAGTGGCAAGTCTACTTTTTTACAAAAAGTTGAGAAATAAATTTTACTTCTGAACCGTTCTTTTTCGGACCTATGTGTATGGCATCAACATTATTGGAAAAAATATCCACTACCCCTCGTCCATTATGGATTATCACTTTCTGGGACACCCTGCATGTATTAAGATAGGACCTATAAACTGACACAGAATAATTATTCTACAGATGACAGCAAAATAAATTATCAGCGTAAGCGAAAATTTTATAGCCGTAACTACAACAAAAGACCGAGAGATACGTCAATCTGCATTCGTAAGGTCTGAACTGAATGAATGTCATATTGTCATTGACATACAAAATAATGGACGTCGGGTCTAGTACAAAATTCCTGTCGAGTAATTAGTTCTCTTTATACGTTTTGGTGCTCTTTTGGTTCGGACACTTATGAGCGCAGACCCGCTACATCCAGTAGTTGGTAAGTCAATGCATACAGATGGTCAACAGACTCGGCCACAGTAATGATTGTGTTTGGTGAAAGTACATTCATTGTTTAATTGTGTAGGTAAGTATATTTTCATGTTCTATACGTGACAGACATTTTCGCGAGGTCTGTTCGAGGATTGCGGGCCACGGGCCTCTTGAGTTTGTGGGGCCCGGTGCCTAGCACCTACGTGGCTACGCCACTGGACCTCATACAAGAAACTAGTTCTTAATAACGTTTTTCTTCTCGCTCTATCATAAAAACGGTAAGTAATACATACAAGCGTCAAAGCTTTGGTGTGATTATAGAGCAAACTCTACAGTTTAACAAATATTAAAAATCGGCAAAGTGTGAGTTGGTCTCGCGCTAAAGGTCCCGGAGAAAATAAACTTTTTTTGCAAGTTAATAATTATATTGTGTTGTGGTGTTGGACGATTCGTCCAAGTGTGGTACGGAACCCTCGCCTCGGTGCGCGAGTAGCCTGACTCAAACTTGACTTATTTTTAGGGCTTAGGTGATCAAATCTTTTAAGTTACACCTATAAATAAATTTTATAGGTAAATTAGGTCGAAATGTAATAAATCGTGCGGTTAGCAAGATACATTCAAAAGAACACTGAAAAGGTGCTTATCGATCTAAATATTATCCCCAGTCTCGTTAGGTCCACAATAGTACCTTTAACAAAAGAAGTAAATGGATCGGAAGGTTGTGATAGATAATACCCTCGATTCAAAAGAATGTTGGGTTTAGGCCATTCAATATGTGTAATAATTTATAGAGTTTTGGTAACGTGTCTCGCTAAGAAAGTCTAGAGGTGCTGCTAAATCAATAAATATGACAAACCTTAAGAGGGCACCAAGCCTCTAGTGCTGCCCTCAATCTTTCTTTTTTTATTTCTTAAATATTATAGTACAACATTTCAAAAATAAAACATTAGTGTACCGTAAAATGGGGCTTATTGGGTCAATTCCAGGAAAATCTGTCCTTTTCCTTGGGTTATTTTACAACAACAACATTATACAGGGGGTTAGGGTAAATAGTTGCATTACTTTAAGGGGTGATTGCATCCATGACACTCAACAACTTTCCCTAAGAAACATAATTAAAGGAAATTAAAAAAAAAATGTTCTCTCTATACGAAATGCAATCAGCTGAACAAACATTTTGTATGGAAAGTAGTTTCGAATTTTCTTACCTAGGGAATGTTGATCTATATCAATGGTACAATCAACTCTTAAAGTAATGCAACTGTTTACCCTAACTTTCTGTATTTTTGGAATCTCTCAAACCATAAGCACAGACATTAAGAATATCTAGATCGTGTGATCGTATTTCGTTAACTGAAAATAGGATCTAACTTCGCTCCTCAACGCTTGTTACTATAGTGGTTGAAATCCTTTCACAAGCTTGTGCAAACTTGTTATAAAAACATGAATATCATCGAAAAATCCCTTTTTGTACGACGAGGATATTATTTTTCATTGTTTTGCTAGCACAGATTTCTAGTGTTATATCAAACAGTTACTGAAGTCTTATCTGGGAGAAATAAAATGAAAGCAAACATCTTCAATAACATTGCTCCCAGGTGCGGTTACGTGAGTGTTAACATTGTCGAATAAAATGCTCGAGGAAAAAGTAATCGATTTCGTTTTTACGACTTTGGGGGTGTTCTCAAAACCGAGGTGTGAGTTGACCATTAGAAATTAGTCAGCAAAGGTAAAATCATTGGAGTGTGACCAGATACGACTTAGCTTCACACAGTATAGGTTCCGTAGATAGGTGTATACCTAGAAGTATATTTTTCTATTTTATTGAGAAAACTGAACAAAGGAGAAAATTGTTGTTAATATGGGAAATCGGGAATAAACGAAATAGTGGGCCGTGGGCCCATAAAAAGTTGTCTCTTTTCGCAATGGAGTCAACATCGAAATCGCGAAGAGAAAAAAATACTATGTAGGTACGTAATCTAGCTACGATGTTGGCATGCATTGAATTGTTGCAGGGAATTGTTCGCCATATCAAACAATTCCCTTCTGTGTGCGTCGTCATGTGCAGCAGTGACTTCTGGCTGAGGTTCCAAGTCTCGGTTTCTCCTTCTAGAGGCATTAGGACTTTAATGAGACATGTGAATGAACGTTGGTTCTTCGAATTAGTGTTTACAGCAATGATTTTCCTAAAAAACTCAAAATAAAACACAAACCTCAAAACTTTGAAATGATACAATGATACATACATAAACACACGATCGTAAACCCTTTCGGGGTGGTCTATAAAGAAAACGCTTGCAAGTCTCTCGAATGTTGTACCTGTGGTGACTGGTGGTGCCATCTGTGCTACCAACTTAGCAATGCTCACATTTAGCAATTTATGTTTCAGGATGGTATGTGTCAAGTGTGGTCAAGGTGAGAGGTGGCTAGTCTTTCACCCACATAAACACTGCGTAAGAAACCTTTAATCCCTTAGTTGCCTCGTATGACACCCATGGGAAGATTTGGGGTAGTCCATTCACCATTCTAAGCCGGAACCACACGGCGCCATCAGAAAAATCAATGTTGTAAAAGTTAATGCAAAAATTGGTGCTTCTATGTCAATATTAAATGTTCTATGTCGATTTATTACGGATCCCTGAAAAACCCGAAAAGATTCCTGTACGATTCAATTGAAGCATGTAGACGAAAAAAGGTCTCAAGAACATTTTGAAGGGTATCTTCTGGTGGATTGAGCGCTCTTGTCAGATTCATATAATATAATGCTCTACTTTGGGAGTATTTTCTGTCTTGAGTGAGTTTCCTTTGATGTTCGTATGTATTGTACATGCCTATCTTATTTCTGCCTTAAGCACATTATGTTATTATGCTTTAGAATAAGCCACACAGTTGATCCTATCTTATCATACTAATATAGGTATTATAGGTAGAGAAACACGTAACTAGTACCCCGCGAGGAGTGGCCTTACGCATAATTTCCCATACTATCCAAACCAACGCCCCCCCCCCCCCCCCCCCAGGAATCACACGCCTAATGTTTCAAAATATAGACGTACTTTTTGTTATAATCAGCTGCAAGGCTGATACAGTATTCATATGGTGAAGAGTATCTCTGTGATGGGGATGGACCAGGTCTGCCTGCATAACTCCAGTCGGTTTATTAGTTACAGCCGTTCAAAGGTCTGGTATGGTTGCTAAAAATGAATATGCATGATTATGTATTATATAGGGTGAAATTGATAAATTGATATCATTAGCATCCTTTTAAACTAAGAGTCTACCCATCAAACTGAACAACTTTTACTATGGCAGCTAACCGACCGGTACAAAAAAAAATCAGCTGTTGCATTCATTTGAGTCGAGTAGGCAGCGGCGGCGGGTGCAGTTTAGTATGGAACAGCAGATTTTTTTTTTGCTCCGATCGGTTTGCTCCCATAGTAAAAGTTGTTCACTTTGATGGGTAGACTCTTAGTTCAAAAGGATGTTAATGATATCAATTTGACCCTGTATTGTTATATGCACTGTAGCTATGCGAACAGGACAAAAACTGGCATGTTCTGTTAGTCGGTTTTGGAGATACAACCGTTCAAAGCCGTCGTTACAGTGCATATTACGATAATGCCTGCTCAATATTCATGCATATTCATTTTTAGCAACCATACCAGACCTTTGAACGGCTGTAACTCCTAAACTGACTAGAGTTATGCAGGCAGACCTAGTCTATCCCCATCATAGACATGCTCTTCACCCTATGAATAGTGAATCAGCCTTAATTATTTGGTTATAAGGGCTTGGTCAATGACCAATAGCTACTGCGACCTGGACAGATCTATTGTAGCTGTCACCCTAGACCTAAAGGTCATTTCCTAGGCCCACGGACTTCAAGAACCGTGTTATGCTTTTGGAGGGGAGGTCCCTAATGTCAGTAGGTGTTATTATGTATCCACCTAGATGGCGACTCCTGCTGTGAATGAGCAGTTCGCATTCGCACAGGAGGTGTATGGGCGTTTCCTCTGCTTCACAGTAGAATCTGCAAGTGCGTGAATATACAAGCCCCATTCTGTGTAGGTGTTTGTTTAACTTGCAGTGTCCTGTTAAGGCTCGTACCAAGAGCCGTAAGCCGTTGCAGTTTGAATGGATGGCATCCGAGGTATGTCTGTTTGAGAAGCCGGTCACAAGTTCTTTCGCATGCCTCAGTTCCTGTGTATCCGACCAGAGCTTACGGCTTTGGTTCACGGCCCATTCCTTTAGCACACGTCTAGAGGTGTTGCGAGAGATGCCACAGTAAGGCTCGGGACCTATGGTGTCCTCTTCCGCCCCTCTTCGTGCCAGCTCGTCAGCAGCCTCATTTCCATCAATACCGCAGTGTCCAGGCACCCAGCCTAGGGTGACAGAGTTTTTCAATCCTAGCCGATTAAGTGCTCGGACACATTGTGAATCAGCCTTGCAGCCGATGATAACAAAAAGTACGTCTATCTCTTATGCTTTAATGATAAGTGGCAATATTGTTTTAAATACTTTAATCTTCAAATTAATTATTTTAAAGTCGAGCAAGTTCAAAAGTATTTGCAGCTTGTGGATTCAGGGGAACAAATAGCCGTCGGATCTGAGAAATAGCTCCGGGAAGACATCGACATTCTCCGCTGTAAAAAGGAATTGTTCCTGGTTTAGAGCAGATTTAACACAGCCGCCGGACGGTATTTTATTGTGTTTTATTAGTTCAAGGCTCGGCATTACGGCTTGTTGAGCTAGGGTTGTTGAATACTTACTGTTTGTTAAAGAGATAAGTATTTGTTAAACCAATGAGCGTTTTTCTTTTCTTTTTTATATTTACTTCCTAAAAAACTCAACAGAGGCATGTTTATATCGCTCCATAGGCGCTATAGAGAACTGTATGTGAGATCAAGTTTAAATGTGGTTCGTAAGCGAAAAAATTTTCGTCTAAGTATGGGTTTAAATTAGGTCAAGACCGTAAAACTTTTCCGCTTACGCTCGTGCATAATTTTTTTTTAAAGGCCAAGTAATCGAGCCTATACTGCCATGTTAGACAAGAACAGTTTCAAATTTTCGATTAAAATGATTCATAAATAATGAAATGAAAAGATGCGTTAGCATACCTATTTTTAATCATATTTTCTTACTTTATTTAAATGAAACACAATGTTGACCTTTATTCGCGCAGACCGTAGCGCCATCTATCGATCCTCAAGAAAACCATAGGAAAAACGCTCATCCGCAGCACCACAATTTTTATGCGCGCGAAATCTTAGTTTTCAACAGTCATTGATAGATGGCGTTTACGTTACTTTCTCCGAAGACAGAAATGTAGGCTAAAAAGTAAGCAAAAAGTACATTTCACTATTAGCAAATGCATCCGTAGACGTAGTTCCTACCTGTTCATATTTTTTGGTACTTAATAAAAGTAATTAATTAAAATTAGTAACGGATACGTGTAACATGTATTTGTTTGCATACTTTTTAGCCTTTCTAAATTTCTATTTTTATTTAAAAAAAAAATCGCTACGGAAAATGTTTGATATTGTGGAATTAAAAATTGGAATACTTTGGTAAGTGTTTTTTTCTTTTGGTCGTTCTGACAAAACATTATACGGTAAACATTCTCAAAGGCAATAATTATGTTATCAATAAAATACGTACGTTGGGATTAAGAATGAAATTCCTAGTAAAGCCTCCCAGCCAGCAGCTTTATAAGCTTACGAGCGTTAACCCGCGACTTTGTCCGCACAAATTATATACCACATTTTAAGTCAGATCATAAGCTATCAAACAAAAAAAGTTTCATCAAAATCGGTTCAGTAGTTTTTGCGTGATACTCGTTCAAACAAACAAACACCCAAACAAACACAAACAAACAGACAGACAAAAAATCCAAAAATTGGTGATATGGCATCAGGGATACCTAAAAACTATATCATAACTTTTTTTTTGTTAATATCTTCAATGTACAGACAAACTTTCTGCTACAGTTTTATAATAGTTTAGATGTAGCGAACCCTAATAATTGGTAAATTAAGTTCGGTACAACGAGTCGTTTAGGTACTCCATGTTGACGTTTAGTTGACTTATGAATAAGTTCTTGATAACTTATTTAACAAATTGTTTAGCATATTTTTCATACAAAATAAATTATGTCGAACAAGCTGTCAAGCTGATAAACTAACAATAAATTATCCAAAAGTTGTGAAAAACGCCATAATTCTTGTTCACCATAGGTTGGTTGGTACTGGTTGGTTTGTTGGTTGGTTGGCGGTTGGTATAGGGGACCAAAATCGGAATCGAATAAGATTGCGGTTTTGTATGGAACAGCAGATTAATTTATAATATGAAGCATAGTAAGGAGGACCCTATACATATAGGAAAAAATAATAATTTGGTTTTAAACTAAAGCCCTGAAACATTGTAGGTAAGGTATACAAATAATAATACATACCTACATAATTCCTATTAGTATAGACAATAAAGCTCTAAAATTGCGTAACGATATCACCTATCACACGTCTTAAAATTGAAAAGGGTAAAAGATATCAATTTGCCAGCCCTAGATCTAAAACGGGAAGCCAAAGGCAAAGGTAAAGGAAATAAAGCATCTGCTTCCCAATTTCTTCTGTTTGATTTATAATATTTCGGCGAAAAAACGTTATCTACGTACTAAACTTTATTTATGATGCAGCTAAGGAGATGAGAAAACGTATCATTTCAATCATACTTTATGATCTGACGTAGGTTTTCGTTATATTTTGAATATAGCGTTTTTATTTCAGCCAGTCAATTGGATCCTTTTACTTCACATCTTCTATCTATTATTACTATTATAAAACTGTAACAGAAATGTCTGTACATTGAATATATTAACAAAAAAAAAGTTACAGTAGTGTTTTTAGGTATCCCTGATTCCATATCAGCAATTTTTTGGATTTTTTGTCTGTCTGTTTGTTTGTTTGTTTGAACGAGCATCACGCAAAAATTACTGAACCGATTTTGATGAATTTTTTTGTTTGTTAGCTAATCTGGCATATAATTTGTGTGGACAAAGTCGCGGGTTAACCTAGTACTATTATAAAACTGTAATTAAAAAAAGAAGTTTGTTTGTTTGTTTGTTTGATCGAGTATCACGCAAAAGCTACTGAACCGATTTTGATGAAACTTTTTTTGTTTGATAGTTTATGATCTGAATTAAAATATGGTATATAATTTGTGCAGAGGAAATTGCGGGTTAACGCTAGTATATTATATTTTCCATAGGCAAGGTGATATGGCGATACCTAAGATCAGTGATAAAAAACCTTGTAAATTGTAATATTGATACATCTACACAACATAAATATTTTGTACTATGAGGTAGTGGTAGAGGTAGGCCACTGCAAATTAAATAAGCACATGCACATACTAAAACTAAGTGACACCACCGGCTGCAGATTCTGCAAGGAGGAAATGGAGACTCCTCTGCACCTCCTATGTGACTGTGGCCCCCTGATGTACAAACGTAGTACTCATCTAGGTAGGCAGGTTCTGTCACCAGATGAGATACAAACTATCCCTATCAAGCATCTACTGCGTTTTCTGGCCGCAGAGGGGATTGGTAAGGAACTTTAAAAAAAGGGCGTTCACAAAGGACCAGCGATGGTCTACGTGGCACAGACTCAGCAAGCCTGTCAAGGCCCAAAACCCCCCCTAATAATAATAATACACAACATATACTTACAATTACATACATAAACTCACAACCATAATCCCTTTCGGGGTGGTATATACAGGGTGACTGGTAATTCAACCTATTCCTTGAAAGGGGTTATACTAGAGTTCATTTGCAACAATTTTGCCCCAGTTAACTGGGGGTCGAAAATCGCTTGTTTTCGAGTTATCTCATTTTTAAGATTTTTTTGAAAAAATCCATTTTTCCACCTAAAACTGACAATTGTGAAAAAAACACTCCACTCTCTGCACTAAGTAAGCATTTTTCTAATAGCTGATGAATGAGCGACTACATTAAACTAAAATACATGTGTAAAATACCCGAAACCACTGAAATAAAAGGTTATAAACCGCACGACAAAATTTTTTTATTTGGATTTCGTTTCAATCCAAAGAGGATTACTTAAAAAAAATGTATCACACTTGGCGTACAAATTACGGAAATAACTTCCTCAATTCCTAAAATTTCCAAAAAGGTGCAAATGTTGTCTACTTTGACAAGAGTTTGAAAAAAATTGTTAACAATGGCAGAGCAGGTAGCGGATTTCCTAGAAGCGAACCTTACAAGATGCCGATTTGCTTTTGTCTCTTTCATTTTATTGCTTACATTGTTTCTCTTTTGTAAGTATTCGGGAATGTTTGTACTAAGGTTCACAATCGAGGCCCACTCATTCGCTCAATTCATTAAGTAATCAGTTAGTTTCAACCATCTTGGAGTTCGGACGTGTCGTTGTTAACTAACTTAAATTCTGCGCTAAAACAGCTTCCTTTTCAAATGGCTGCTTACCAAAATGAAGAATACGCGGATATCATGTATTGTTACGGGTTTTGTGATGGTGACGCTGCTGCTGCTCGAAGAGACTATCAAAGACGTTTTCCTACCCGCCGTTTACCTGATGTCAGCGTGTTTGGTACGACATATCGGCGCATTCGAGAAACGGGATCGGTTCGACGTCGCCAAACCGACGCTGGTAGACCTAGCGTCAGTGATCCAATCGAAGAGGAGCAAATTTTGCAGTGTTTTCAAGCAGACGGCACTACTTCAACAAGAATTGTGGCTAGGCAGCTTGGTATGTCTCAGTGGAAAGTCTGGTTCACTCAGCACACAGCACGGCAGTATCCATTCCATTACACGCCAGTACAAGCTATCGAGGAGAGAGATCCTGTCAGAAGGATGGATTTCTGCAGATTTCTAATAAATGCAGGCATTGAAGACCCTGAGTATCTAAAAACAATCTTGTGGACAGATGAATCGAACTTCGACCGTGATGGTATTACAAACTATCATAATCTGCATTTTTGGGCCCCTAAAGGTCAGAATCCGAGAAAATCTAACGAAGGAGCTCACCAGCACAGATTCTCACTTAATGTGTGGATGGGAATCGTGCACAATAATTTAATCGGGCCATTCTTTCTGCCGGCACGCCTAACCGGCATCGCCTATGAAAACTTTTTAAGAGAAGAGTTACGTCCGCTGCTGGAGGATGTGCCGCTTACCACAAGAACAGCTTTGGTGTATCAACATGATGGCTGCCCAGCCCACTATTACCGGGGCGTGCGACAGTGGATGGATGAGAACTATCCACTGAGATGGATTGGTCGAGGCGGCCCGATCCCTTGGCCGGCTAGGAGTCCCGATCTAACCCCATGCGACTTCTACATTTGGGGTCATATGAAGACATTGGTGTATCGTACACCTATCTCTTCTCAAGAAGAATTAAGAGAGAGGATTTTGGCAGCTGCCCAACAAATTAAAGACACGCTTTCAACTCGAGTGACAGTAAGCGAAGTACGTCGCAGGCTTCGTGCTTGCATACGTAACGGAGGAAGACAATTTGAGCAAGACTTGTGATTTTTAAATGTAAAACTTTAAAACAAAATTTGTAATTTCATATGATTAGGTACTAAACATTATTATTTTACTCTTTTTTTTATTTTCACCAAACCAATAACTTTTTGAATAAAATTCACATCTGCGTGTTTAATAAGGTTTATTTTCCAAACTTGAACTAAAGTACACAACTTTTGCATCTTTTTGGAAAGCTTAGGAATTGAGGAAGTTATTTCCGCAATTTGTACGCCAAGTGTCATAAATTTTTTTTGAGTAATCCTCTTTGGATTGAAACAAAATCCAAATAAAAAATTGTTGTCTTGCGGTTTATAACCTTTTATTTCGGTGGTTTTGGGTATTTTTCACATGTATTTTAGTTTAAAGTAGTCGCTCATTCATCAGCTACTAGAAAAATGCTTACAGAGTGCAGAGAGTGGAGTATTTTTTTCACAATTGTCATTTTTAGGTCGAAAAACGGAAATATTCAAAAAATTCTTAAAAATGAGAGAACTCGAAAACAAGCGATTTTCGACCCCCAGTTAACTGGGGAAAAATTGTTGCAAATGAACTCTAGTATAACCCCTTTCAAGGAATAGGTCGAATTACCAGTCACCCTGTATAACTGTACTGCAGGCAGCTGTAGCAAGACTCACTTTTAGCATATTGAAGGTATTGGAAATAAATAATAAATAAATAAGGTGTTAAGATGATATGTGAAAAAAAAGGATTCTTCAAAGCGTCATATATCATGAAGTACTAACAGTAGGAGTATGATTTGGGGATATGTGTTAATTGAACATATAGTTGAAGTTTTGATTAGAGCCAAAACACGATTAAGACACATTTTCTCGATAGAAAAACAAGCCAAAGTACCCTCGTCTTTATCGATAAACGCTTGGAACTGCTAAACGGTGAATAATAGAAACACGAGACTTGATTTAAAAAAAGAGATTGATATATTATAAAGTTTGATTAGAGCAGAATTGAACTTACATAAATAGTACAATCACAATTAAATAAAGTTTGTTTTACGCTTGCGTCGTTTCAGGCGCGCGCGCCGCCCCATCTCTTTCTCTCGCATCAGGCAGTAATATAAGCTATCACACGCCCATTTCGCTCAATTATTTTTCGACATAGACCCTTAAGACGGAATGACGAGTGACGTATTATTGGTGGATAGCCTTTCTTTCACAAATACACTGCACATGAAACTCTTATCCCTTAGTCGCCTCGTACGACACCCACAGGAAGAAATGGAGTGGTCTATTCTAAGCTATAATTTTGGAGGTTACATCGCTGCATCAAGCACTAACTCGTTATTTTATTTGGCAAATTTATCTTTACTGAAGATATTGTACCCAACTCCAGATGTAACGGCCCCGTAGCTCATTCGTTAGTGAACCTGCCTGCTGTGCCAAGAGTCGCGAGTTCGAATCCCGTAAGGGACAAATATTTGTATGTCGTATATGAATATTATTATATGATATATTCTATATCTTTGTCTAGTCTAGTCATCATAATAAGTCTAGGCTAGATAATTTGTGTGACAATGTCAAAAATATTATTTTATTTTATATTTATATTGTACCCTTAGAAAAAGTATATGTCTAGAAAGAGCCTCATGCTTCTACCGTATAAAACAAAAGGGGCCAACTTTCTTAGGGTAGTGTGCGTGAGGCGCCATACTAATTATGTCTGTGTGCGTGTATATGGATAGGGTTTAGAGGCCAATACTGGTTACAATTTTTTTCTACGTTTTTGTAGCTTCGACTGTCAATCTTGACATATAACTTACCCAAGATTCTACCCAACTATTTACTTACTGGACTTACTTACTGCCAGGAGCATTTGACTTTTTCTGTATCTATTTGCCAACAACATAATGTTGTTCTATAGTCGGCGCGCGGTACGAGTAGGTATGTAAAGTTTATATATAATTGGCTGCTAACATTACTGTTTATCATATGTAGTTAATGTCAGCCTGGCTTGGCACATCTTTCATTCTGGCTAAAAACCCTGAGGCAAGACCAAGGGAAGGCCAGTAATGGAATGCAGTGCATATAGCGGGGCTCTCACTACAGACTGCCACTATTTTACTTTAAATGTGCTCTCACGAGAACGAGGAAGGCAAGGAGGTGCAGGTTTTTTTAAATGCCTGCATTTAAAATAGATTCTCTTTTTAATAGAGATTATGTTGAGATATTTTTAAATAAAAACAGCACACACACATACACCCGCATACATCTGTCATATTATAATAAGCACAATCTCGACCTTTATTGCCTTTCGAGATAATCAGGATTTACGAAAATTATCAATTGTCTTTTGAGGCGTTTACTTTCTAGGAGTTTCACGGTGGAGAATTCGTCAAGGATGATAGGATGGCCCAATATACCTCTGCAAAAGATTGTCTCTTAGTTGCCTCGTCAGCTATCCAGTGGGAAGAGACTAAAGTAGTAAGTTCTTTATTTCTACAGCACCAAATTAAATAAATATCTAATGCTCACAGGCACACACATTGTAATGATCCCAAGCAAGCACTATAGGCTGTTTATTATGGAAACCATACAACAACGGCACAAACATATAAACATCCATGACATGATAGGTGGACAAAGCTTGATGATAATGATGAATCAATGATGAACAAAGTACTTGCGCAAAAGATCCAATCATATCGTCTATCGTACAAAAGTAAGTAATTCGCTTATCTCAGCTGTTTTTGTTTCTTATTAGAAAAAAACTACCATGTTACTGTCAGAGGTAGGTACTTATTTGTAGTAATAGTTATTCTTTCTTATACTGTGTTTCTTTTTCTGAGGTAGGTGAATGAGTGCTCGGACAAGTACAGGTTGGAATGCGGCGTGAGGCAGGGGGAACTGACGTCTCCGAAGGTTTTCAACTTGTGCATGGACCAGCTGATTGTTGAGCTCAGCAGCATGCATGCAGGATGTTCGATAGATGGCATCAATGTCAACAACATCAGCTACGCGGATGACATGGTGCTGCTGAGTTTGTCGATCAGCGCTCCGGCGACTGCTGTTCATATGTGAGGCCTAGGAGCTTAAACATGGTTTGAAACATAGCACTAAAAAAGTGAGCTGATGGTCTTCGCCGCAAACAGGGGTGCGCTGGAATACGTACCAACAGTTAGCCTAAAGGAAATGTTTTAAAAAGAGTACAACAGTTGAGGTATCTGGTTCACTATTGTAACACATGACATGAAGGATGACCCGGACAACGAACGGGAGCCTACGGCATTGGCAGTCAGCGAAACAATATGTTGGTCCGCAGGTTTGCTCATTGTACAGAACAAGTAAAGATTACATTATTCAAAGCATTCTGTCAATCTTTTTACACGAGCAGCCTGTGGTTTCGATATACGCAGAAGCAGCAGACTTTTTCGTTTTTGATCATAAATATCTCATTGCTCTCAAAAAGTTAAATATAATATTCTATTCGTTTCTATAATATTATAAAAAATTATGCTATCGCTCATATCAGGTTCCTATCCTTCATAACCAGTCTGGCGTATTCCCACTCTCACAGTTGTGGTTGAATAGCTGCGCCTAACATTATTGGCACTACGGGTTGATACGGAGATTCCCAGAGGAAATATAATGCAAGAACTCCGGAGTAGTTTAACAAAAGGAATTTCACGAAATTGAGTGGATGTGGAATGTTTATTTGTTTTGTATCTTAGTAAGTTTGGCCAAGTAAATTTGATGTCTATGCCCTAGAAACCATATTGATTTGACCTAAAATTTTTAGCTAAGAGAAAGCATGTTCAAATAAACAACTGAAAGAAATTTTGTACTTTTGAGTTAGCACCTAAGATAAGTAAATAATTTTGTGAAATACAAAGTATAACATACATCATCATCATCATATCAGCCATTAAACGTCTACTGCTGGACATAAGCCTCCCCCAAAATGGGGGTATTTGCTATCGCCACGCTTGGCAGGCGGGTTGGCGATCGCAGTTGGATCGAATCAATGTGTGTACTCAGAGAATGCTGCTGCCCATCCTTCAATAGATCCCTTAGTCGCCTTTTACGACACCCACGGGAGGAAATGGGATGGTGCTATTAGTGCTATAGATGCACCAAAACGGCTATCCCACTAAATATCGACGATAGGGCTAACGATTTCCGGACAATACTACAGACTAGATGCTATATCTATATTATGTAAAAATCGTCGTTATAATTAGCACTTAGAACTTGCGAACAAAATGTTAGATTAGTTAAAATTCCAAGAGGTTCTATTTCGCTATCCGAAAATGTCAATAAACTTAAGGCAACCGTTCGAATGATTTTAAAAGATGACCTTAAAAATTTCTGCGCATTTAGTACTGAACTCATTGAGTGTCGTTTGCCAGTCCGAAAGCTCAGACGTAGGTACCTAATTTAATTAGCTTAATAACCTAGAAACATGTTCAATACAAATCCGACCCAGAGCTACCACAAATTATCTTGGCATAATGCTAGAAGTGGGGCGATCCTGGAGGAATGCCTATGTCCAGCAGTGGACGTCCATTGGCTGAGATAATGATGATGATGATTGCTAAAAGTATTCATCTACAATGTGCCTTTAGACATTAACTCTACGAGTCTCAAAAACCTAATTACCCCGGTATAATCACTGATAGAAATCTTAACAAACTAATTTGGCTCGTTTACGTAACACGACCGGAACTCGGCCAAACCACAGATCTTATCCCATTCCATACAATAAAGAGCCGTCTGTATCTGAACATCGCAAAACAAACAGCTTGTTTAGGGCAGTGTCACAGTTGTAGCGACTTATTAGTGATACTGGCGTGGTGGAAATCCTATCTAATCCTATCCTATCATATAAATATGAAAGTTTATGACGATGTTTGAATGTTTATGATTATGACTCAATCACACATTAAACTGGCCCTTTCATAGAAGCAACATGTTCCACTTGAATACGTGTCCACACCGCATTGATGTTCCTGAGTTCACGTCGTCACTATGGCAACGACAGACCGCAATGTGTCATTTTGTGTTGTAGAGATAGGAAGTACTTACTAGTTTTGTGTAACATGTTGCACTTTATGTACATGTTGTTTGTTTGAACGTGCGTCGCTAGAGTTTACAACGGATTTGGATGTGTACGTACAGTACGACCAGGAAAATAATTCCGCTCGTCAATCTTCGTTTGCGCAGAGCAGGACCGAGTCCCCGACAAAACACAAAGTTATTTAGTAATCAAAGGGTGGAAGGTCGAAAAGCAGCGGAAAGGGCGTGAAAACAAATTACCCAATAGCGTAAACGGATTGAAGGTCGCACATCCTGATTGGTCAATATTATTTCGCGCGGTATTAAAATTTTTTATTTGTCGACTGCGCAGTAAGGTACATCGGTAAGACTTATAAACCTGGTACTACTATACACAGATGTAATATTGTGTCGGGTAAATAATTAAATAATAATGAAAGAACCTTATGTCTTGAATATTAAGATATCATCACAAAGAAAATCAACGCTTAGCGTGTTACAGTTCTGTTATGCCTTGTTGCTTTGATCACAGATTACTTCGTAACAGATACTTCATTTCCTTGGAAAACGATAAGTTTTCACGCTTTAAAAATTTACTGCCAGACGGTACGCGTCAAAATGTATCTTATAGCGCTTGACTCAGCGTTGTTATTACTTCGTACAGCACGCGACGTATGCGACGACTTTAGCGACAGGAGCTAGTGGAAGAATTCATACAAGTAAGCGCATCGACTACGATGCTTCAAAGTGTAGGTACTTGAGTGCAATTTACTAAGCGTTACATCGCTGTCAAAAACATCGACGTGCTCACAAAATTGTTACGTCATTATGCATCCTTTTCAATTTAATAATATTTCTATGTAACCATTCTAAACCTTTATTTCAATAATATTATTTTCTTTTTTGTTTTATCTTGATGCGAATTATGTAAGATTGATCTTACTTAGGTGCTAAAAAAGGAAAACAAGAGTATAGATTAAAGAAATTAATTTGACTAAGTTTGTAAAAATATTACTCAGAATACAAAAAAAAAACATTTATAGCAGAAATGATTTGATCATTATCATCATCACCAGCTTGTATCGACTTACTGCAGGGTTTTTTATTACTTACGAGTTTGTATGATTTTTAAGTCTTTATTTGATTGTTTCTGTTCTAGCGATTTACAAAATTTTTACGTTTACTTTTTTGATAAGCGTTGTAAAGAGTTAGAAATATTAAGAGTTATTTTAACGTTCAGTAGCATCCTCATCACAATATTAAAGATGTTTCAATAATGAAAGCCCAAAATAAAAAATGTTACTCCAATTTACTACAAAGGCCTACAAAACAATTTTTTAAGCATATGCTCACGACTATATTCCCCGAGGGGGTAGTCAGAGATATTCTGAAACCTCAGAACATCCACGTTTCACTATAGTACCGAAACTCTGCCCAGTGTGACGGGGAGTGAGCCCGTCGCCACTTGTAAATGGACATTAGGTATAATACATGTCCCGAAATTGAAGCATGCAGGTTTCCTCACGATGTTTTCCTTCACCGAAAAGCCAGTGGTGTTATAAATCGTACATAAATTCTGAAAAACTCATTGGTACGAGTCGGCCTGGACGGGGATCGAACAATCGCCACCTGCACGGCAGGCAAGGTTACTCGCCACTGGACCACCACGGCTTCCACCAAGCACCACAATTTGTTTATGTTGTAAAAATGTCACTTTTATTGAAATAAGTATGGAAGTGACCGTTTTTTTTTTCTTTCTAAATCTACATAAAGCTTGTAAAAGTATTGTACAAAAATGGCTTCCAGGCTTTTGTAGTTATCTGGAGTAGGCCTTTTATAATTTAGGTGTTTTTTTAGCCTATTTCATCTCACTGCTGGGCAAAGGCCTCCCCTTTTATCCTCCCCTTTTTCGATTGACAAATCTTAAAGATTGTGATGTGACTGGTGGATGGTGCTGCTGACCATTAAAAGGACCCTTAAAGCTAGGTTGAAAATTCTACCAACATTCACGTTCTATTAATAGTTCCATTTTGTAATGTAACAAGGAAATAGAACAGGAATGTAATCGATAGGTTTTCAATTCTAGTGTCAAATGTGTCTCGGGCTTAACAACTAAGCGGTGCGCTGCAAATGACGGCGTTTTGCAGCATCGCTTTTCTATCTGAGATTGTTTTGTTCGAAACTAAACTGAGGGTCGAAAAATAGATAACATTTTCGTGTTGACCAAGATTCTTTGTTAGTCGCATTCATTCTTTATAGTATAAAACAGACAGACAACAAATCTAAAAATGGTTGAGTTGGAGACACCTAAAAACCATAATCGTATTCTTTTTCTTGTAAATATCTTCAATGTACAGACACTTATATACTTATAATAGTATAATAATAATAATAATAATAATAATAGATAATAGAGTCATTTACTTGGCTTTGTCCCGTAAATTGCATAACAAAAATACCAGCGCAAGCTGAGAAATCACAAAGACAAAAAAATAATAATAATAATAATAATAAAATAAATATAATAAATTAATTTATAATATTATAATATTTATATAATAGATCGTCTAAACACAATATTCACGCAACCTGAAATCCTGAAACCGGATACAAGATGTAAAGGTACTTAAAAACAAATATGCTAAATTAAAGTGTTCGACTTTTTACACTCTTATATCGACGAGGCCAATTTGTAAGAAAAGGAAAACTTTCTATTTTTAAAGTTACATATAAAGATAAAATAAAAACTTGAACACTAAATGTGCAAGTTCGAGTTGGACGGTCTTTAAATTATTGTTTCTCTACTACCTACTACTATCGGGGACTTTTCCGCCTGTCAACTTTAAAAAAATCACATAATTTAGCGCATAATGTATTGTTTGGAAACTATTCATAAATTGGTCTATTCAACAATAGGGCGGGGCTAGACAGTGCTTTTATTTTTTAGTATGCAAGCAAAAATGAGCCTAGTGGTGGTCATGCGATAAAGACTGCGATAGTACGTGGTAACTACTACGACTACCACGTCTTAGCAAACGCGGCCACGCAACGCAAAGCCAGTGAGTAAATTACGAAAAAGTTTATTAATACAATTTATCTTTATTTACTTGAGTTTATTCAACAATCGACGTTCCCTAAAATAACATTTATGTCTACGCAATAGATACGGAAAAGGCTTGATAGCGGAGACTTCTCTTTTGAAGTGTCGTGTGATCCAAAGATGATTCATAGATCTCGGTTATTGAGAACGTACGTGTGTTTCGACTTGGGCACCAGTTGTTGGGTTGTACGTGGACACAATTTGGGCTAAGTTCGACGACAGTCACGTCCGAATATCGACCACTACGCTTGAAGGAAAATGAAATGCTTTTATGGACTACATGATCGTTAAGTTTGATACATTTCTGGCTTTCAGTAAAACTACAGGGTGTTAAGGTAAACAGTTGCATTACTTTATAAAGGGGTGATTGTACCCATGATACTGAACAACTTACCCTAAGAAACCTATAAGAATTAAACGGTTTTATTGATAAAAACTAGAAAATACGAGTAAATAAGATAATAACAGACGAGAATGAAGTAAGAGTAAAAAAAATAAGAAAAGACACCGACAAACCTTTACATAGGTACCTCCTAGGTTCTTGGTTCTACTGCAATTTTCCGGTCATTTCCCAGGATATTTTCTCACAATAAATATTTTGTTTAACTCATTTGGGGAAATGAGTAGGGTTTTTTTTTCAATGTTTTTTACAATTTCCAAAGTTTGTTCTAATTACTGTACCCGTCTCAACAACAAAAAAACAGTACGAATTGTTTTTTTAGTGCACATTCAATTAGAAATAAGAATAATTTTTGGATTTTTTCTGGCGGGTCCTGGTAGCTGGTAGCAATCTAAAAAGAATTTGATGATAATTTTTTGATATATATAACTTGAGATTGGATTGCCCTGTACCTATATAAGTATATCACTTCATAGTATACTATAAATCTAAGTCGCTTCCCGCTGTCTGTCCCTATGTATGCTTTGATCTTTAAAACTACGCAACGGATGTTGATGCGGTTTTTTTTAATACATAGATAATAGAGATAGAGTGATTGAAGAGGAAGGTTTATATATAAATACATCAGCATTGCACCCGTGCGAAGCCGGAGCGGGTCGCTAGTCTAATATATAAAATTCTCGGTCACGGTGTAACAAAATTCCTCCGAGACGGCTTGACCGATTCTTACGAAATTTTGTGTGTATATTCAGTAGATCTGAGAATAGGTCGTAAAGCATATTTCAGTGGGCTGCCCGTACGAAGTCGCGGGCAACAGCTAGTAATTTACATATCTTTCTGTCAGATTTCCTTGAAATCAACTCAGTAGAGTTAGACGTGAAGTTGGTAACAAACATACCAACACTCAAACACTCTTTCAGATTACTATAATACAGAGTACTATAATTACTACTTAATAGTATCCATATTATGGATTTTTAAATCAGTGCCAATGTTAAATGGAAAATGCATGCAATGTTGTGCATGGAAATACTTTTTCATAGTTCCAGCTCACACTTTGAAAACTTTCGAAACACAATGGAATGACTGTCGTGTACAAATAGATACGTTTATCTTCGCAGTTCAGTAAGCTTAGTTTTATTTACTATGTTCAGTTTGGTTAGTTCCCTCGAATTATTTCATTTTCACACTTATCGTATCAGAATAAGAGTTACATTAGGCTACTTCTTGTGGAATCTACAATTTAGTGCGGTTCACGGTGCAAGCAAGGAATACTCGTATGGGTAGGTATGTCATATTATTGTCGCGGACGCTGTGAAATGACAGATATAGAAAGGCATTCAAAAATTCGGCCGGTTTGTCATCAAGCTCCGTAGCTCAGCGGTCGAGGCATGAACTCCCATGCTGGGGGTCGATTGTTCGAAACTCGAAAATAATTCTAAATTTTTATGTTGTTAGAAGTGTTCTAGAAGTAAGAGGAAGTAAGAATATTTGGAAAGAGAGAAAAAAATGGAAATTCATTGAGAAGGAAAGATCTTCCACCAGGCTGTGTGAAGCCTGGGTACCGGCCGTGGTCCAAAAGTTCTTAGTTGATTGATTGATTGATTGATTGATTGATTGATTGATTGATTGATTGATTGATTGATTGATTGATTGATTGATTGATTGATTGATTGATTGATTGATTGATTGATTGATTGATTGATTGATTGATTGATTGATTGATTGATTGATTGATTGATTGATTGATTGATTGATTGATTGATTGATTGATTGATTGATTGATTGATTGATTGATTGATTGATTGATTGATTGATTGATTGATTGATTGATTGATTGATTGATTGATTGATTGATTGATTGATTGATTGATTGATTGATTGATTGATTGATTGATTGATTGATTGATTGATTGATTGATTGATTGATTGATTGATTGATTGATTGATTGATTGATTGATTGATTGATTGATTGATTGATTGATTGATTGATTGATTGATTGATTGATTGATTGATTGATTGATTGATTGATTGATTGATTGATTGATTGATTGATTGATTGATTGATTGATTGATTGATTGATTGATTGATTGATTGATTGATTGATTGATTGATTGATTGATTGATTGATTGATTGATTGATTGATTGATTGATTGATTGATTGATTGATTGATTGATTGATTGATTGATTGATTGATTGATTGATTGATTGATTGATTGATTGATTGATTGATTGATTGATTGATTGATTGATTGATTGATTGATTGATTGATTGATTGATTGATTGATTGATTGATTGATTGATTGATTGATTGATTGATTGATTGATTGATTGATTGATTGATTGATTGATTGATTGATTGATTGATTGATTGATTGATTGATTGATTGATTGATTGATTGATTGATTGATTGATTGATTGATTGATTGATTGATTGATTGATTGATTGATTGATTGATTGATTGATTGATTGATTGATTGATTGATTGATTGATTGATTGATTGATTGATTGATTGATTGATTGATTGATTGATTGATTGATTGATTGATTGATTGATTGATTGATTGATTGATTGATTGATTGATTGATTGATTGATTGATTGATTGATTGATTGATTGATTGATTGATTGATTGACTTTTTTATTTATTTATAATGAATGAATGAATAAATAATTTTTTTTCATTCATTCATTCATTCATTCATTTTTAATTCAATTCATTCATTCATTCATTAATTCATGCATTCATTAATTCATTAATTAATTAATTCATTAATTCATTCATTAATGCATTCATTCATTAATGCATTCATTCATTAATTCATTCATTAATTCATTAATTCATTCATTAATTCATTAATTCATTAATTCATTCATTAATTCATTCATTAATTCATTCATTAATTCATTCATTAATTCATTCAATAATTCATTCATTAATTCATTCATTAATTCATTCATTAATTCATTCATTAATTCATTCATTAATTCATTCATTAATTCATTCATTAACTCATTCATTAATTCATAAATTCATTCATTAATTCATAAATTCATAAATTCATAAATTCATAAATTCATTCATTCATTCATTAATTCATTCATTAATGCATTCATTAATTCATTAATTCATTAATTCATTCATTAATTCATTAATTCATTAATTCATCCATTAATTCATTAATTCATTAATTCATTAATTCATTAATTCATTCATTAATTCATCCATTAATTCATTAATTCATTAATTCATTCATTAATTCATCCATTAATTCATTAATTCATTAATTCATTAATTCATTAATTCATTAATTCATTAATTCATTAATTCATTAATTCATTCATTCATTCATTCATTAATTCATTCATTCATTCATTCATTCATTCATTCATTCATTCATTAATTAATTAATTAATTCATTCATTCATTCATTCATTCATTCATTCATTCATTCATTCATTCATTCATTCATTCATTCATTCATTCATTCATTCATTCATTCATGCATTCATGAATTCATTAATTCATTAATTCATTAATTCATTAATTCGTTAATTCATGGCAATGGCGTCGTATTGAAACATACCAAATACTAGTTTGCTGATGAACGATGATAGATGCTGAACTGACCTTACAAGTGTTACTAAAAGAAATCTGCTGAGTTTTCAAATAAAAAGTGCTATCGCTTTACTCAAGCTGCGCTAAGCTGAGCTGAGCTGCTCGCTTCATCCGGCGCATCCTGGGCGCATTCAGCCTCGATACGACCATTGCTGGCTGGCTAATAATTCCACTACAGCACGAGTCTCATGCTGACACGTGAGAAGAAGAACTGAAGATCTCAAATTTTATTCAAAAGACAAACTACTTTTTCGAAGTCTTGCTTGAGAGATTAAAGGACGATATGACGCCAAAACGAAATTCACCTATTCACTGGCTGAGTGAGGCTGACCTGGCGGCTCAGTACTGCAATCCCACCTCGGCTGTAATGACTAACTTTGCTCACTTACTGTATCATAATTAGAGATCGGATAATCGGATGCATATTTACCTAAAGTTAATGTGTTGGCTATTATGAGTGCACTTTTGTAACAAAAAAATGGTTTTTGTTCTGATTAGTAATAACTAATCAGAACAAAAACCATTTTTTGAAGTCCAGGAAGTCCGGGAATACAATAGTATTCCCGGACTTCCTGACATACCGCGATTTATTTAACCGATTTTTTATTTCTTTTTTTAATTATAATTAATTAAAAAAAGAAATAAAATGTTAATGCTAATGTTTTAAGAATAAAAAACTATGTATCCGATTATTGGTTATGCATACGCAGATTTTATGGCATCCCGAAAATTATTTTAAAAGAGATAATTTTAAGAAGCCGCTTCCATAATTTTATAGCCAAAAATGAATTTTTGGTAAATATAGATCCGAATATGGTGCGAATTCTTATGATTTACGAATTTAAATTTCCTTGGATTAGAAGGCACCACAATGACATAATGAAGAACAAGCCAGTCAAAAATAGGTATACCTACTAAAATGACGTAGTTAAGTAGAGGTGAGGCGGCTGTGAAAGGGTCAGGCGTTTGTTCGGTCGGGGATACGTCTTAAAAGAAACCACAAAAAGCTATCATTATTGCGGGAAAACAGGTTTTTCTTTACTTTTACCGAAGATTGATCCAAAGAATTTGGCCTACGTAAAATGAAATGTGACTGAAACTGAACATCAATTTTCGCTTTTCATTACCCAAATGGCTATTATTATTTCATCATTAGTCCTTCATAATGGTTGATGAGTAGACAGTAATCGTTTTCACAGAGAAACAAAAGCGAAGTTTTCGTTTGTAGCCCAGTCTTTTTACGGTTTGAGCCGGGACTAATTAGTAATTGACATTTTTTTGGTATAATATTAAAGAGCCAATTTGAGCCTAGAAGTGTACCAAAGTTTAAAAAAAATGACGACAGCAACAGTTCCAATTTTAAAATTTATATTTATCGTTCCAAAAAACTCGATGGTAAATTTTTTTGAACATATTTAAGGCTTTACCATTATACATACTACAAACATGGTGACAATATTTGTGTCTAATTGGAAGGTATCGAAAAATACATTCGTATTTTCTAATAAATACCTCATTTTTTAAATTTCATTGTGTATTTTATTGCTCAAAAATAATTTATATTGTTAAATCTAAGTCAAATAAGTGCATTGGTATTAATATTAATAATTTAAAAGCCATATTCTGGGACACATAATTTTGATTTCTATATTGCGTAGCGATGTTTTTTTTAATATGCTTTAAGATAATCTTTTTGTCACCTAATAGTTCCGGTTACAATTTAAAAGTCCAATTAATAATTACTCCCTACCCCGCCTGAAAAATCTCCGTAAAATGACTGGGCTATTGATTTTAATAATAAATCAATTTATAAGCGACGAGCTCCGGCATTCCAGAATTGTTTTCTGCGGAGAGCCCTCATTGAATTTATTAATTAGTAATCTTCTTTCATGCTATCTTTTAGAAAATGCGGAAATCAATAAGCGTTATTGCTCGAAGAATTTTGCTGAACTTTCAAAGGTAAATGGGTCTTTTGATAGGATTTGTTCTTTTGTAAAAAGTTTAAAGTATTTCATCTTTAAAATTTAATTGTCTATTTGACCGCTTGTAATTAATCGAAATTGTTTCAGGTCGTTTAATGTTTCATTGTTAAATATTGGAGGGAAAAGTAAATTATCAGAATATTACGGATTGTTTCTGTGATTCTTAAAGGTCTTTGATGTCGGATTGATTTTGAGTAACAAAGGCAATGAAATGAGAAACTTATTCTCTTTGAATACCTACTGTTTGATAAAACGGTACTTTGCTTCGTAACAGTTATTTAAAATGGAAGAAATGAAATTCAAATTATAATTTAAAATATTTTACATTTACAAACTACTATATAAACTTAAGATTGCATTTCCATTCGGGTATAAAATAATCTTACTATTTTCATCTATTAAAATTCAGTCGCCTAGAGTTACAAGGAGTCAGAGGTTTGCAAAGTTCTGGGCACGATATTTCGATGGCAAGAGCGGGGTGATGCCGATCCAAGCGAATCAAGCTGTCAGAACCATACACCCTCATATCGCCAAGACTAGAAAGAACCAAGTCAAGATAACGGTTGTTAGCATTAGGGATGTTATTAAACTGCGACAAATTACAGAGATTCATGAACTCGACAAGTATCCGTGCTCTGCGGTCTGTGGGACTAGAAGGAATAAGAGAGTGATTATTTTGATTGAGAGTCCATGTTATGTAACGGGAATTAAAATCACCTATCAATGTGAATTCGTTATTGCAACTAGAGTTTAAGATTATATTTTGACAGTTTACGTAAAAAGTTGTCATGTAATAGATAGATGATTTGGTAAATAGCAAGCACAAATATTTATTATAGGCTTGTTTGGTACACTAGGAATTAAACTTAACCAGAGGTCTTCGACCCCGGTTTCCCACGATGACTGACGGACGACGTTGAGGTTCTTTTTTGTAGCTACTAGAACACCACCCCCTTCATCTTTACCAACTGATGTACTAGAACGGTCGCGACGGAAAATATTATAGCGCGTATCCAAAAATTCGCCGTCAAAAACTCCCTCATTGAAATTAGTTTCCGTCAAGCATATGATGTCATAATTGCTGTTGATTGCATTTAAAAAGAGTTCCGTAGTTTTAGACCTTATCCTATTAACATTTTGATAATAAATAATAACCATAATTAAAATATTTAGAAAAAAAAAACAGATTATTTATAACTTTAATTGAAACAGGAAAAATTCTTAAGAATAGGTTAGTAAGTTTGTTAGTTTTGCTTAAGATTAAACAAAAACGTTGCATCCTTCACTCGTATAGCATTGGCGTTTTCGTCTTTCCTCATGTATATTTGACCATATTTTGTCCATACGAATTTGTAGTTATTTTCCTTTGCAAATTTTCTGGTAGCTGTATATAACTGTTTACAGTCAAACGAAAGATGTTCTCTGATGTATATTTTGCGACATTCACCACTCAAGCCCGCATGTGTTGTGTTAATGGTACCATTTGGGTTTTGTTTGTTGAAGCGGTGCACGGCGGATAGAATGTTATCTCGCAGGCGAGTAGATGTTAAATTAACGATAATGTTTCGTGGCCGGCTGGATGTTGTGTTCAATTTGGCAACTCGGCGGCATGCACGGATTTCTGTATCCAGGATAGGGGTATCCAACGCGTGGCAAATATTCTTGAAGATTGTGAGTACGTTCTCGTTGCGGCTTTCAGGTATTTCTTGTAGTTCCAGATTATGGTCCCTCGAGATCTTCTCCATGGTCTCAAACCGCTTGTTTAGGTTATTCAAATCAGCACGCAACGTTGACTGTTCGGTCTCTAAAGCGCAAATAATTTTGTTCTTTTCTTGCAGTTTAATTTCGAAGTCACTTTGTCCAGCCATTATATAATCCGTTGTCACTGTAAAATCGTCTTTGAGCCCCTGAACGGCCGTGTTAATTTCCGTTGATATCATGACCATCACGTCCTTTTTAAGAGCTGCACGAAGATTATTCATAGAGCTATTTAGTTTAGCATCCAATAATGCACTTATACTTTCCAGAGTTACTGGGGCTGACCCGACTGCTTTGCTATCGTCTGCAGTGCGGGGGGTTGGCGGCGGTGACTGCGGTGGTTGGACGGATTTACCTGCTTGTAGGATCAAAGTGGAAGTGCTACCACTATTTCTCTGTCCGCGCCTTGTATTAATATTCATGCAAGATGGGCATTTTAAAGAAGCCAAAAGGGCAGGATTTGTTTTCTTCTCTTGGTCAAAATTGACACAGACAAAGCAATATGTTGAGTTACAAGTTTTGCATTTCAGATAAGTGTTCTCCTGCAACTTCTCGGCACAACCAACACAAATACTCATTTTGTTACTGGCACTGACATCTAGTGAGCTAGCGTGAGAACTAGCACGCAAAGACTCACTCGTGATTCAGCTTATCGAGGATTGCTTCTAGTACTAGAAATAATCGATGATTAGAGTAGAAAGAGGTTCAGGGCGAAAATGACAGATGGCGCTAATAGTTCCTTAATCAAGTGAAATAATTACTTGAATCAATAAGATCGTCAGTGCTTCAATAAACTAATAATAGCGTATATTCTCATTATGATCACATCAGTTTGTATACACTTTTTCCAACATTGTAAAAGTCACAAAATCGTTTCACTTTAACCAAGTCACTATTTTAATTCACTGTAGGTAGGTTGCAAATGTCGTTTGGTGATTTTTGCAGTTTTAGTTACTATTAAAGGTTCCTATGATGAAAATAACGATATCACAGATTCCACAGCACTTATATAGTAAATTTTTAGGCTTAACACATGTTTCGGTGCAGTTAACCAATTTAAAGCGTAAATGAAATTTGTAAACAAACTCTTCCGACCGACCTCGGTGACAGACAATTGTAGTTTAGTATATATATATTTCGATATTGTTCCCCTAGTGAAAGTTTAGCCCAGTCATTTTACGGAGTTTTGTTAGGAGAGATGGGAAGTAATTATTAATTGGACTTTTAAACTGTAACCGGTACCATTTAGTGACAAAAAGACTATCTGATGGATGACATATTAAAAAAAATCGCTACGCAACATAGAAATCAAAATAATGAGTCCCAGAAAGATTTTAAATTAATAATATTAATACCAATGCGAGGTAGCCTGGGTGTTCGTGACATTCCAGATAAGCTTCAGGAGCATAGGCTTAGGTGATTTGGACACGTGAAAAGAAAGCCACCCGAATATGTAGGAAATATGGCACTGCAACTGTCGATTCCAGGACAGAGACCAAGAGGACGTCCGAAGACTAGATGGATGAACACAGTTCGTTGTGATATGACCGAGTGCAATGTCTCCGAAGACGACGTCAGAAATAGGGCAAGTGGAGAGAGCAGATACGGAAGGCTGACCCCACCACCATATGGGATTTAAAGCCAGGAAGAGAGAGAGAGAGAATATTAATACCAATGCACTCATTTGAATTAGATTTAACAAATTAAATTATTTTTGAGCAATGAAATAGGCATAGAAATTTAAAAATGAGGTTTTTATTAGAAAATGCGAACGTATTTTTCAAAACCTTCTCGTAGAGAAAAATATTTCCAACTTGTTTGAAGTATGTATATTGGTAATGCCTTAAATATGTGCAAAAGAATTACCACCAGGTTTTTTTATAACAAGATAATAGCAAAATTTTTAATTTGGAGCGGTTGCTGACGTAATTTTTTTTTATTTTGTTACATTTTCGGGCTCAAATTGGCTCTTAAATACTATACCTAAAAAAATTTTTATAAATAGTCCCGGCTCAAACCGTAAAATGACTGGGCTAGTTGTTCAGTTTGATGGTCTAAACCACCCCCTTAAATGTTTATTTGTATTTTTGTAACGTACGTACGTGTTTGTGTTATGCACAGAGAAATAAATAACATTATTTAGGCGACATACTAAGTTCCTCTAACGCCAGGGTACCTGAACCTGTCTATGAGAGAATGGTCATGAAAACAGTCAGCTGACGATTATGAATACTGAGATAGGATACGAAGTCCATAATCAAATCAAAATAATATATTGTGTATTTTATTCATTAAAGAGGCTACAATCCAAACCCGCTTTTAAGTGTCAAGTATTGCCATTTTTTTTTATTTACCCCCTCGTCTTACGGAACATATAATCGTTGCACAGAAGTGGCCAGAAATAAAAAAAAACACTTCATATAAACAGTAACACGATTACTACGGCTTTATTAATCGAGCTACTAAAGCAGAACTTGAGCTCAGACGATAATTAATAGGCAGTTTTAATGGTTATTGGTTCTGTAACTAACTAGAGTGGCATGTTTGCGCACTCTTTATCACAGTAGACTAACAAAAGCTGTCATTGTGAGAAGTAACTTTGGAAATAATTGTTAACGTTCTGCAAAACCGTATGTGGTTAAGAATGGACCACGTTATCTCTACCCGCGGGTTTCGGTCGTACAATAGCCCAGTCAGTTTACGGTTTGAGCCGGGACTAATTAATAATTGATTTTTTTTTCGGTATAAGTATTTATGAGCTAATTTGAGCTTAGAAATGTACCAAAAAATAAAAAATATCACATAAGCAACAGCCCCAAATTTTTAATTTAGCTTTTATCTCGTTCTAAAAAAACTAATTGTAATTTTTTTACACGTTCTTAAAGCTTTACCATTATACATAGTTCAAACATGGTGTTAGTATTTTTGTTTACTTAGAGGGCTTTGAAAAATACGTTAGTATTTTCTACTAAATATATAATTCTTTAAATTTTAAAATGTAACTAAGCGGTGCCAGTAAAGTCCAATTCATAATTACTCCCCACCCCTCCTAACAAAACTCCATAAACTACTGGGCTACAAGTCGAGTAAGGCATTTTGAGTATCAGATTATTTTTTGAGTGAAATCAGTACATGGTTTGCGAGATTTTCATTCTCTAAGACGTCAATAAATGGTTTTCAAGTTTTACGTTAATTTTGTTTAAGGCTGCACCAAGCCATTGTGCTGCCCCCAATCGCATTTTTTTTATTTCGTAACAATTAAACAATATTTTCAAAAAAAAACAAGAATGTCACATTGTATTTATTGCTGATTTTCGATTAATCCGGTCACTGCGAATTATTGATTATAATTTTTGTAGTTATTATCTTTAAAACCGCCAAAAGTGGCCACTTTTAGCTACACGCATAAAACATAATAATCCGTAATGTTTTGATAAATTGAAAGCCAATCAGGGCTACAATGTGAAGTTCTTGTTTTTTTTTTATTTCGATTGAGGGCAGCAGAATAGGCTCGGTACCTTCTTAATACGTTGTCGACGTATACATAAAATGTCTACCTACTTTTATTTTATAATCAAATCAACACGTTCTCACTCTGGCTCTGTCTTGGAACGTGTTAACTAACCTAATTAAGAGCAGGCAAACTTTTTGGTGAAGGCATTGACTTACTAACTACTGGACGTAGGGTCAAAAGTGTCCAAACCAAAAGAGCACCATAACGTAAAAAGAGAATCAATTACGCGACAGTCTTCGTTTGATCGGACGACTACGCGGCCGCACGGGTGCCCCGACGGGTGGGATGGAAAATAATTTCAGCATTTTCAATGTTTTTAGTTGGTTTATATTACTACATATAGGTTGGTGTAGTTTAATCTCAGACACTTTTTTCGACAATTTTGTACTAAACCTGGCGTCCGTAGTATTCTACGTCAATGGGTGAAGGTTAGAAAATTTGTAATCATATATTTAGCGTGTTGAATTTAGCTGAGTTCAGTGTTAAATTAACCGATGTTTTACTGGTGATAGGGCTGACACAAAAGGTTCACCCGTTTAATTAATGGGGTTTTTATTAAAGGGTGTTGGAAAGGGTTAATATGTACCCAGTCTTAGAGGTACCGTACATAAATTAAGCTTAGCATTATGAGTAGCTGTGAAATAAAGTAAAACTAAAAAAAGTAAATTGGTTGTGATCTGCAAAAGTTGGAGGAAAAAGATCTTTCTCGTTATACTTCCTATTACTTTAAGCACCTATCTCATAACCTTTCTCATAATGTAGGTCCAGCAATTTTCTATTCATAAAAGATTTTTATTTTAAAGAGAATTAACGATAACAGGAAATTAATTATGAGAATTGAAGGAAACGAACTAAAACGAATCAAAAACATCACGACACGATAAAAAAAATCATGGAATCATATTTTGTGAAAATAGCTGTCAAAATGTTCGCGATTGTTGTTTTTGTAAAAAGACCTTGGTCCAGGTTTGCCATTTGATTCTTTTTTGTAGGTATAATAAGGTCTAACAAAATTAGCTGAAACTATTTTAAGGGGATGATCAGACCATCAAACTGAACAACTTTCTCTATGGGACCAATATCGAAATCGCGAAAAAAAATCTGCTGTTCCATACAAAGCTACTCGAACTAAATGTATACGGCAGATTTTTTTTTCGCGATTTCAATATTGGTCCCATAGAGAAAGTTGTTCAGTTTTGTGGTCTGATCATCCCCTTAAAATAGTTTCACCTAATTTTGTTAGACCTTATATACAGCGAACTCTATCGGAATGGCTATTTTATGAAAACTCCTGAAAGATCAATGTTTTATAGTACGAAATAAAGATAAAATGTCTGATTGAATATTAAAAGTAAATTATGAAATAAATATCATTTTAGTCGTGTATCTGTTTTCCAGTAAATAGCAACCCTACTTACGGAGATGAGAAGCGAGGAAAGGGAAAACTTTATTTAGGTACTCCGCTTATGAGGGTTATTACATGTGGGCCAAATCTGCACATGACGGTTTATGGTGTAGAATTTACGACACGGAAATTAACAGGATCTCATTTACAACGTTAGGTAGGTAGGTATGTAAGTTGTTTTCTACTCAAATACGAGCTATTGTATCAAATATGTCAATTCGTTCCATCTCAAAGGTTTATAACATGAATCGCTTAGAGATAGTGGGTAGTTTATAGTAAAATTTATGACAGCCTAGTACAGGGTTGCCAGATGTGGTTTTGGAAATTTCCCCAGATTGAGAATTGTATTTCCCCAAAATATCAAATTGTATTTGATATGTTTTGAAGAAAAATCCCCCAAAAAACTTTTGGTTGAAATAAAACGAATGCACAGAAAACAAACAGTCGATTATCTAACAGACAGACTTTGTGTATAAAGTTTTTCTTCAGTCAGGTCAAGACTCGGTCAAGTTAACAAAGTGGCAAGAAGTTGGAATAGGTATTGTCTAACAAAAAAACATTGATTGTGTCTTGTCAGTCAGTCAATCCGTATGTCAAGTTGGAAACTTCAGTGAAATAAAGGCTTTTCACATCAAAATTATGTGGAGGGCAGGAGGAGTCTTGGGAGCTCATGAAGATCGTTCGGTTTCGGTTCAAGACAGAAGTATAAGCCCTAATTTTGTAACATAATACGATGTTAAAATTCTTTATTTAGATTGAAAAACCCCCGAAATTCCCCACATTGATAATTTTTTCCCCATCAATTTCCCCAAAGATTTCATTTCCCCAAATTTTCCCCAGAGGTCAAATTTTTCCCCAAAATTGCGTGAAAACCCCCCAATCTGGCAACCCTGGCCTAGTAAGGGTATATTTTGGTTCTTGATGATTCTGGGTTACGCCAGTGTATTAATTATTGTAGCGCCATCTAAAAATATTTTCATTCATCACAAGTGCAATAATTCTTCACTAGATGGTAAATCACAAGTAATTTGTGCAACTTCTTTCGTAATAAGGTATCAGATACAAGAGATGATTCTCCTGTTTCATACATTTGAGTCGAGTCGGTAAAGCAGTTTTGTACGAAAGAGCTGATTGTTTTAATTTTTTCTCAATGTTGGGTTGAATAGTCAAAGTTGTTTAATTTGATGGTCTAAAACACCTCTTTAAATAATACTAGAGAGTTTTCTTACACTTGCAAAGTGTGTAACATCCTGTCATTATCCATTTAAACCAATTTTAAAAAGGGATGGTTCTCAATTCGATCAGTATGTTAGTATTTCTTTTTTCTCTGATTTGATAGTATTACAGTGCAGACATAGAAACAATGATTTTAGAGGTGAATTACTTATACAGGATGTTTCAAAAATACAAATAAACATTTAAGGGGGTGATTTGGACCATCAAACTGAACAACTTTCACTGTGGGACCAATATCGAAATCGCGAAAAAAAACGGATGTTCCATCATCATCATCATCATATCAGCCGATAGACGTCCACTGCTGGACATAGGCCTCCCCCAAAATGAGGAGATTTGCCATAATCGCCATGATGTGATGCGTTTGCGATGTTCCATACTAAACTACAGATCTACTCGAACTAAATGTATGGGACTAAAGATTTTTTTTTCGCGATTTTGATGTTGGTCCCATAGTGAAAGTTGTTCAGTTTGTTGGTCTAAACCACTCCATTAAAAGTTTTCAATTTTAATTTTTACTTTTGTAACGACCTGTATTTCGATTTTTTTTTTGTTTCTTGGTACCACTAAACTAAGGACTTACAACTTGCTCATTTCCAAGCTGTCATCGCTTTTAATTTAACACAAGAAAGCGAACGAAGCGAAGCGGTAGAAAACTAACAGCAAACCTATTTCAAACCAGCCGGTACAGTCGCACATATAAACTTTTTATTTAAATTTACAAAGTCTTTTACATATTCAGCGTATCTTTTGTTTCAGTTTTAACGACCGCTTTTATGACCAAAGTCTTTACTCGCTAAAAGTATCCTATAAAATCTTTAAGAAGGTCAAATTGGTTCGTCTTATTCACATATTCAAAGCAAAAGATGCTTATTTAGCTTTACAAAATGTAATAGGTTTTCCTTTTGATATAAAAAAGGGTAATTTCTAGTTGATGCGGTTTTAAAAAAAGGATTTAGATTCATTCAAATTCGTAAGACGCAATGAATGTTGGTTTTTCATGCAGAAGACATCGCAAATTGGGAAGTGTGTTCCCCTGACGGTGAATAGAAAGGTCTGGATTATAATTAATTACATATACTCTCAAAATTAATGTAGGTATTTTGCTATTTTATATCTACAAGATGTTACCAAACTTTTAGGTATTTTAAATAAATGCAAATCCCAAAATCGAACAATATTCGATATAGGATATTATTTGAATATTTTGATATTTAAAGTTAAAGTAATAATTAAGGGGTGGTTTAGACAATCAAGCTGAACAACTTTCACTATGGAGCCTACATCGAAAAAAAATATATATCTGCTGTTTCATACATAACTGCAGTACCCACCCCACTCGAATCAAACTTATGGAACAGCAGTTTTTTTTTTTATTTTGGTTCGACGTTTTCTCCATAGTGAAAGTAGTTCAGTTTGATTGTAAACCACCCCCTTAAATATTACTAAGGTGTTTTGTTGACCTTTTTGAAAAGCCTACGTACACTTCATGATTAAAAATAAAAAATAAAACCATTTATATTTTTAAATTAAGCTCGCTACATCTTCGACCCCATCTTCGTCATGAGGTGAAGAGCAAACGTCATTAATAAAAAAAAATGCAGTTTGCTTAAATCTATAAGTACTTCTCACTGAAGGCGAACCGCATCGCCAATTTTATCGAACAGTATCAAAACCACTAAAATTTCACAGTGTGTAGGTGTAACCATACAATAGAAACTTAAGCTTTGGTTATCAGTTACTCTAGCTTAAAACCCTTTCTCTACAGCCTGTACACAAAGTTTTCAAGTTACCACTAAGTTGTTTCCTCTGAGAGATTGTGTAGAATAACCTTGTTTAACTTGCAACCCGGACGAAAAAGCTATTTAAGTTTGTGAAACAGTTTTTATCAAGTACAAATAGACGGGCAACTTGTGAACACGGACACCTGAGTCTCTAGCTAACAATAAATCATGTTGAAAGTCTTTTTTAGTGGTCAGTAATGATAGCGGAAAAACGGAATGCTTCTGGTATTTAACATTCTGAAAAAGGTATGCTATTGTTTTGCTCCCCAAGGATTCCCTGTGACATGAGAAATTAATATCATAGAGCTTGATATAGAATAGGGATAACAGAAACTGCAAACGCAGTTCAAAGTTAAGCCATTAAAACAAATGATGTACCTACTTACCTTTTTGGTAGTACCAAATCATTTGTCCTATTTTCTTTTTGAATAGTTCCTAAATAATATTGCGATGTGATCCACTTATAAGCGCCTAAGTGTTGCGTTTTAGCAAAACTGGTGGAAGGTGCGTCAGGTGCGTAGTTTTTGATACAATGAAGTTCATCATCTAGTTTGTTATCTGTTCTCAGAATGGTTGTATTTTTGGCCGAATTGGGTAATGTCGTGGTAATTATTCAAATGGTTAAAAGTATAAAAGTACTACGGAACACATAACTTAACTTCAACTTGCACTTCGCCAATTTCTTATTTAGCTATAATACTAGTAAGAGGTACTATGCGATAAAAGAACATTGTGAACAGAAATAGAAATATCGGTTACATTTGTTATGTTCTTTCGGTTTGTGAGTGTAAATATATCGTAGTTGTAAACAAATATCAATAAGGGACTGTGTGTGGAAATATCTGTGAACACTGACAGAACTTTTTGGCAGGAATTTTGATCAAGGAAATATTTTACAAGGGAATATATTTCCTATGTACTCACGATCATAATCTGTTTCGGGGTGGTCAGAAACATTGCTACAATTAACTATTTTAGCTAGGCTAACGCGACACTGATAGTGCTATGTGCGAAAATACTCTTATAAATGCTCTTGTCTAAACTCCAGAAACAATTTCAGTAAAACTTATCAGAGAAGAAGCCTGTAATGTTATGTGAGAAAAGATGTATACTATCTCAAAACGGGATAAATTCAATAGCAAGCCAAAGCTATTAGCCAATGTTATGAAAGAAGACCAAAGACACTACCTAAAACCGATCCATTTATACAATGACTTTGGTTATAGAAAGTCATTTAATTTATATTCGAGCCGTCACAAATAAATAGCCACGTAAAAAAATATTTCTTTGGTAATAAATAATATCTAGTGAAAGAACACTTTTTTGTAACATTTTAGTATTACTCGGCACTTAGGAAACTACCCGGAGATTGATGGCATGTCTTTACCGGTAGACGCCATTGTCGAACAACTAAATCGAATGTGTCAATCAGAGTATTGACGCTGCTGGCTATGCGAATGGATTCTCCTTTGGGTGTCTTTGCACGAGACCTAAAAATACAGAGAGAAAATAAATTACGTTTACTTGGATTTTGACACGCATACTTCGCCCGCATCCGTCCTCGCATCTCTAACTCGCATTGTATCTAAAAAACCTCGCTCTACTCAGGCCTTTACGACTAGAGCTATTATGCGAGGCTTAGAAAATGAAGCTATGTTTATTGGTGTCTTTTTTCCTCGATTATAGTTTCGTTACCTTGTACAGTACTGGTAGAATGGCACTCTTGTGTATGATAATTATATTGTATGATAAATATGGATAATTAATCATGTGGTGAATACAACTCGTGAAAAAAATATCATTAGGTATACATAATACTATTACCACCTCCTTGGTCCAATGGTGTTCTCGACACGGAGGTTGTGGGTTTGATTCCACGGGGGACACCTAGTGATATGTCACTTTGTGCGTTTTTCCCCAGTTGGTTAGGACATTGCAGACTGAGTCACCTGATTGTCTGAAAAAAAACGATGATTTAGTGCTACGGATCGCACGTTAAGCCGTTGGTCTTGGCTACTATCCTTGTTGGTAGTAGTCGTTAATTAAAAAAACACGTCAGAGGCCATAAATTGTCTGAAAAAACTCTGACACCAGGGCTTGCTGCCCACACGATAAGAAGAAGATTAGGTATTAAACCATGTACCTATTACTATAAAGCTCATTACTATACTGTGTAATGTAATGTAACCCTACGTAGCGTAGGTTCACAACAAACTAGGATCGAACTACTATTACGATGAATACTAGCTTTCTAAACAAATTCAAATGGATTATGTAGGTACGAGTACGTATGTTATGTAAAAATTATGGTTGCAGTATTTTACATTGCAAGCTCAAATAAATAAATCAACATAATTTCAGTCCAATTACATTCACTAGTAATGAACACTATGTCTCTCCTAATGATTTCCGCAACAATCGATTTTGAACATCACACATCCATCTTCTCCGCTCGGTTTTACAAGATCATCAATCCACCTTTATAGGGTAAATACACCTTGCCATCCAAAAGTTTGTTTGAAGTCTCCACTCGATAATTTTTATTCTCCGTTGGGTAGCTAGTTCTACGAGCTATAATAAGGTATTCTCCACTTACTACCACTTCAAAACTGGCTGATCTTTTGAGCGATATCGCTCGCTTAAAATCTCTTTATTCCTGATTTGATAATAGAAAGAAAATAATTTAGAGTATAATATCTCTAAGCTATTTTCTTACATATTATTATGTATAGCTCTATGATTCTATCTGAAGTACAAAAATTGCATTATCTAAACATCTTTTTATAACACGCATATGGTAGTCGCACAAACCTAAAGAAAAATGAGATTTCTAAAATCAAATAACTTTTATACTTACATCCAAAAAGCAAATATTGAAACCAAGTACCTAGTTTAATTGAATTTCAAAATTCTAATCTCGAAAGGAAAAGTTAAGACTCCCAATACATCAAAGTCAATGAAGTTTGATCCCAATTTGCAAGACGTCAAGACAACTACTAAAGTGTACCAATACTCTTCGCAGACTTTAGTTAAATTACGGACCTTAGTAGGTAATACGATTAGCAGCGATTAAAGCCCAATGGATTAGCCGTAAAATTAGTGAACACAAATGGAAAGCAACAAAATTAACATTAATTTCTCTGGTATAACTGCCTCCATGGTCTAATGGTTAAGAGCATTGGGCTCTTGACACGGAAGTCGTGGGTTCGATTCCCATGTGGGACACCTAGTGATATGTCACTTCGTGCGTTTTTGCCCAGTTGGTTAGGACATTGCTGTCTGAATCACCTGATTGTCTGAAAAGCATAACGATTCCATGCTTCGGATGGCAAGTTAAGCCGTTGGTCCCGGCTATTATCTCTGGTGGTGGTAGTCGTTACATTAAAACCAGGGCTCTGCCCACACGATAAGAAGAAGAACATTAATTTTGCCAATTTGAAATATTGTGTCAAAAACTGATTTGTCAAAAGTCTCCAAAGATTATTATTATATTTATTTTTTTTGGTTATCTACTGTGTGAAATAAACTTGTAAGAATGGGCCTAGGAATGGGCTGACCCACTAATGATAATTAATTATAAGAAGGATTGATAGAATGAGACTTTGGGACAATTCCAACGACGCGACGCCTGAATCCGGATGTACTTATAAAGATAACAAATGAAGGAGAATTCCTTCTTTTCAGACAAATGCCTTCGAATAAAGTCTAATGGCATTATTATTTATTCACAATCCTAGAGCCGACCGACACGGCCATTAATATTTGAGGTTAATTCTTTTTTAATTGCGAACTAAATTATTCGTTTCAACTTTCTTGTTCTTGGCGTCTTAGAATTTGTATTTTCTTTCGTTTTTTCCTGTTTTTAGTTTGAACAATAGCTGTGTCATTTCAGATGGAGAAATTCTGATACCTGTTTAGTTTAACATGTATAATACCTACCTACTCGGTGTTACATCGTGTTATAAATATACCTACAAGCTTCAATTTCGAGGCAATTTAATTATACTTCCAAGGTTCTGTCCACTATCCATTATAAGTGGCGACGCGATTACTACCCATTACCAAGCTTCTGTCCACTATCCATTATAAGTGGCGAAGCGCTCACTACTCGTTGCCAAGCTTCTGCCCACTATCCATTATAAGTGGCAACACGCTCACTACACGTTGCCAAGGTTCTGCCCACTATCCATTATAAGTGGCGACACGCTCACTCATTGCCAAACTTCTGCTCACCTCCATTATAAGTGACAATGCGCTCACTTCCCGGTTCTATCCACTGTTGACTGTTCATCATTTAAGTGGTTGCGCGCTCATTTCTTGTTACGCTGGAGCTGGACTTAGTTCGGGCAGTACTAATGAAATTTAGATTTTCAGAATATTCTATTGGTGTTGTTGTTATGAATATATTTAGGACTAGAGTTTACCCGGATCTTCGACCGCACAAATTATATACTAGATTAAAAGTCAAGTCATAAGCTATCAAACAAACAAAAAATCATGAAATTGTGTTAAGTAGTTTTTGCGTAATGCTCGAACAAACTTCTAAAAAGGTTGATTGGAGTCAGGAACACATAAAAACTAACATTATGTTTTTCTTATAAATATTTCTTAAAAACAGACACACTTCTGCTACAGTTTTACAATAGTCCTATCCTCGGGGAATATAGGAGCGAGTTTATTCTATAATTATTTACAGGTATGTAATGTACTCAGAGATCAGGTGTACAAAGTAGCAGTTCCTACATTCATTCATGCAAAATAGGTATCAAAATTTAGGCTTCACAAAGTAGCCTGGCTTCAAGCGTTATTGCCTCTAATAGTTTGTGACGTCAGACAGAAAGGTTGGCGTCTCAAGAGAGCTATGGCAACGTTCCAAACGAGTTCGTCACCGAGATAATATGCCTTATCTTTAGTGACGTCAAGAGAGGGGGTATAAGCTCCCACCAAGGCCGTACAATTTTAAAGTTAAATGAGGTAAAAAGCAGTAGCAGAAACTTATATGAGGTCTTTGTTTTGCTATGTTGACGTAAGGCGTGAATAGTGGTATCGACAAAGCAGTGAAATATAAATGCAAAATTCACATGGTACAGTTGGAAGTAGTTGGAATAGTTAATTTTGTTCTATTCAATTTGGATAAATTTAGGCTTTTAATTACAAAACTATTTTGGCTTGTGTATAAAATATTTGGAATTTGCAAAGCAAACATTTATGTGGTTTTAAGAACTTTATAAACATTTCATGAAATTGTTTAAGGATTACCTTTTTATGGATTACACATAAGCATATGCTCACGACTATATTCCCCGAGGGGGTAGTCAGAGATATTCTGAAACTTCAGAACATCCACGTTTCACTAGTAGTACCGAAACTCTGTCCAGTGTGTTATGGATTACAATTATCTAAATGTATAAAATTAAATTATAAACCCTGCATGCCTGTAAACCTGTATAGGTTGTATAATTAAATTCATTACACATCGAACAGGGAAGAATAGGGTGCTTCAGACCATCAAACTGAACAAGTTTCTCTATGGAATCAACATTGATATCGCGAAAAAGTAATCAACTGTATCTTAGAAAAAGTTAATCAGCTACTCTACCAAAGCATAAAAAATGAAACAGCCGATTTTTTTCGTAACTTTATAGTTAGTCTTATAGTAAAACGTGTTCAGTGTGATGGTCTGAGCATCCCATAAAGTATGTAACGCATTGAAGTTCATCATCTTAATTAAGAGCTACGCTCTTGTCGGTGGAGTATTCGCCAATTCTGTCTCTTTTCCGCTAGTCTTGAGTTCTTGATACGATACGACATCAACCTTTTCCTTCACTTAGGCCAGATAACTCTGTCTAGGTCTTCCTCTGCCTCTCTTCCCCTCTATCTTCCCTTCCAGTATGGTTTTAAAGAAATTGTCATTGAAGTTGACACCCTATATATTAGAGACCTGTACGAATAGTCCATACAAAAAAAAGGTGAACGGTTTTCCAACGCTGCCCTGCCGCAGGCCTGCTAATAGTAGTTGATGGTACGCAAAAGCAGGGCAGTTCTGTTTAGGTCCTGCTATAAGAGCTCGTAATAAGGTCCCTGACCTGTTGATACTCTGAGAGCGCTCCTTGAGCGCAGATATCTCGAAGCAGAATTTTTTCCCAACCCCCTTTTCGTTGTAAGGGAGGGAAAAAATTTGTTTCTTCATGACTAAATCATTTTTTTAGTTACTATTATCTGTAGTCAGCGAGTAATCGAGATGGGGCTTACAGACAGACAGAATGGACGAAAGTATAAAGGTTCCTTGTTTGACTACATAACCCTAAAAAGGAATATGATACATTAGTTAAAAGAGGCCTGTGCTTTTGGGGCCTGTGTAATATTATTGATGGAGTCATGACCATGACTTTATCACATTATGACATTCACCATTCGACATAAGTTCATTTTAGATTTAGTCGCCTATCGAGTTAGTTTATTAATTTTCAGAAGTTATAAGATGCTATGTATTAAATATCCACTTGCCCGCTTCCAAGACATTTTACCATGCTCCTCACTAGCACATTTGAAATAGCCTCATCGCTTACCCTGTAGTATACTTATACTGGATACGAGCCTGAACACTTGTAGGCTCGTATCCAGACTTTTGTTTCGGGAGGGGGGGGGGATACTTAATTATCGGGGGGGAATCCCCATATTCAAAGAAAAAGTAAGACAAGTGCTATAATTACTTTTCCATACAAATATTCGGATTTCGGGGGGGGAGGGGGGGGGGGATAAATCCCACCTATCCCACCCCCTAGATATGTGCCTGTAAGTGTTCTACCTAAACAAGTATAATATAGTACGTAAACATGTAATATGACAAAACACGACACTGGGGAATAACGTGTATCTAAATTTTACACCGTAATTAATTTATATTTACCTATATTACACATTGTGAAAGTAAATTTGCGTTTCAGTATTATGTTGGTCTCTAAAATAAATGTCTGTATTTGGCAGGAATGTCGTATCATATTTAAGCATTTAATGCTATAAGACAGACTATATCTAAGGACATACGTGCTGTTGAACTCGGTATAAAAAATCATTTTGGGTTACACCGGGCACAACATCTTGGATCGGGCACACCACCTTGGATCATCGGGGTCTCTTTCAGAAGTCTTCAGCAGAATTAACAAGCTAATGGGCTTCCTGGAGGAGCTGGGATGGCAGGAGTAGTCATTCCCACCTAACGCAAAATAGGCGCCTAAGTCGTCGAGTTGCAGAAAATGAGCCCGCTCAACCGATACTAATGACACCGTTTCTTCACATTTATATCTGAAGTATCAAACGTCTTGATCGTGATGATATTGACCATTGATCTCTAATATCACATAACTAATTATACAGACTTTTTTCAAACTTTCACTCATTGCCTGTTCTGTTTAGAGAAATCAGAAACGTAAGAGTGAAATCACTTTTTCCATGATGCCCGTTATGCCTCAAATCTTATTCAAAAGGAAGTTCAGAAGAAGTTCAAAGCCGTTGTCAAATAACTAAAAGAGTCTAATATCAGTCCTCTACTCGACCTTTAGCCAATTATACCCCAATATAACTCTCACAAAGCTCTTTACGGCCCATATTCTGCATTTTATACATTTCAAAGAGCGCTTTTAAATGAAAAAGATAGTTAGGGATTCGTTTTACAATGGTGCTACTCTGCTAATGTGTGGTGCTCGCTCGTTTAGAGCCACAGAGAGGGACGTTACGTTTTAAATGGTGTCGCTGTAAGTGGCAGGTTTAGTTGCATTAGTACGGTGATGTGTAATTGTACCTATATAGTTCCCTTCACCTGTTAGTTCTGTTATAATCTTTTATACAGTATTACAGAAAAGTGCGGTCATATTTAGAGGGATGCTTCAGACCATATCGCGAAAAAGAAATTGGTATCATAAATGTGGAAGGGCAAGGTGGAGAGAGCAGACACGGAAGGCTGACCACACCACCATATGGGATTAAAAGCCAGGAAGAGAAAGAGAGAGAGAAAGAAATGTATATCAACAGCTGTATTGTAGGTGTGGGTTTCTAAGTGAAAGTTGTTAAGTTTGATGATCCTTTAAATAACACCATACCTTTCCATTCCTGTATGGTTGTTTCTTAACACGAAAATAGGCTCTACCGTACCGTTAAACTGACTCCCACAATAAAACACAGGGTGTTTAAAAATTAAACTGCTTACGATGACCATTTTCCCCACCAACACTGTTAGTCCTGTGGGATAGAGGTTCAAATTACAGTTCCCAAATAGTCTGTATAAAGATTTGATCATTCATAATTTTTGATCAAAAGTAACGTTGTTATACAGGGTGTTATGATTATTATTAAGTATCGTTAACCTTTAAACCACAAACATTACCCATCAAACTGAACAACTTTTACAATGGGAGCAAATCGATCGGAGCCAAAAAAAAATCAGCTGTTCTATACTAAACTGCAATACCTACTCGACTGAAATGTATGAGACAACCGATTTTTTTTCTTGCTCTAATCGATTTGCACCCATAGTAAAAGTTGTTTAGTTTGATGAGTAGAGTATGTGGCTTAAAGGTAAATGATACTTAATAACAATCCTTACACCCTGTATAACAACTTTAGCTTTGATCAAAAATTACGAATGGTCAAAACATGATCCCAATAACCAGTCAAAGCAATAACCTGACCGAGACTATTAACCTATTTTTTTTCGATGCGAATTGCAAAGGTGTGAAATTTTTTCTCTGTCCATTTTCCCAGTGGTATTTTCGAGGGAAAAGTAAATAGGCAATTTTTGGGTGAAAGCGAAATAGACGAAAAAAGTAAACGATTGATTTTCAATACAAAAAACTAAAGAGGTCGTAACTCTTCATCAATCTCTTGATTCATAATATACGAGGACCTAAAATAAATGATTTTATCGTAAAGCATGTGAAAAGAAAAAGGGTTCACAATATATTACTTTTCTTTTACAATGGCATTCAGGGTATTGTAAGGACTGAAAGAATAATTATCTGGGCCCACCGAGACTGAGACGAAAGCGCTTTGCACACCTAGTCTACCTAGAGGAACGATGTTACGATAATGTCGATATCGTTTTCATGGAGATTTCAACAGAAGAGTAAACAATATAGATTTTCAAAACCCGACTTTTAGTAATATTTCACTTTATAAAATGTACGCACGGCGACACATCAAGCTATACAAAACCAAAATAAGCTGGCCGCGCGTAGGTTGAGGAACGTATAACGTCGCGCGGTCAGCTTATGTTGGTTTTCTATAGCTTGATGAAAGAAAGAAAGAAAGAAAGAAAAATCTTTATTCACCATTAAAGGCACACACACGAATCAACATAGTACATCAAAAGAATGATGTGTCGCCGTGTGTACGTAGTAGCCCTAACCTTAGCCTAATTTGTGTTCTGTCCCTTTCGATGACACACTCCACGGGCCTATGTGATATTTCAGCTGTACATACAATGTTGTGCACGTATGCATTGTGCCTTCGAAGTAAATTGCTTTTCACACCACCCTCTCGAAAATGGCCAATTATACTGTCATGTAAATCTAACCTAAAGCAAGTATTTAGCTCTACGGTCTAGCTGGGCCATAATATTGTACAGAATTTCATGAAAACCTTCTGGTCAATAATGTGATTTGAATTTGGAACCGCATCCACAATAATCATAGTTTAGTACGTCCGCAACTCAAAATTCGTATGAAAATTTATCATAGAGACTTGCACCAAAAATAAATTATTCGAAAATCGAACTGATGGCCACCACAAGTAAAACACAAAAAATTCATTTAAAAAAAGGCGGGAATAAGTTTCTTTTTACTGTCTCGCTGAAGGTGTGAAGAGTAGAGTATGATCCTCGGGGATAAAAGTGTTTTCGTCTTGCTTCAACCCCTCGCTTCTTTTAGGATTCAAATCTTAACTTCCGCGCTTCTCTCGGGAGTTAATAACTCTAAACTCCCTAGCTTCTCTCGGAAGTTAACCCTAGAATCCTTCGTTACGCTCGGGATTCAATAATGCTTGTGTTGAAAGACACTGCTTCATCCCCTTAGTGCATAACATAATCTACTATTATGCAGTGTATCGTTTTCATTGAAACAGTGAACAAAAGATAGCAATGTACTTCAAATTTACAAGCACGCAAATGCACGCATGCGAAAATATGTGAAAAAGGTGTGATCATAGCTTTATGATCAATTAAATTATCTAGGAACATCTTGGCCATAAAGAGTAGAAAATTATTGAGGGCGCCAGTTTTTTGCAAAAACATCAAAACTACCGGGCAAGAACATTCAATATGGTGTACTAAAATATTTATTTCCTGGTGTCACAGTTTTCTACACTCAAGAATAATGTATATAATATCCTATCTACACATTTTAACAGACTTAAAATAAGGAGGATAAGACTTTGGTCATTTAAAACAAGAGGAAGTGGTTATATTTAACCAAACTGTGCATAAAAAAACAAAACCGATATTATCTTACAATTATTACTGTAGTAGAATCTCGGGCTAAAGAAGATTGATTGTTAAGATTTACAAAAAAAAGAAAAGAGAACAATGACGTCTGTTTCAAGAAACGCGGTAGCGCTTTATGGGTTTTTAATTAAACTGGCTTTGGACGATTTTTGTACAGCTAAGAATCTTGTAAACGAGATGCGAATTTCTTTTGGTGACTTACAAGGGGACTAAATGATATGGTTTCTCACTGTGTGGGACGTATTCAATCCACTACTTGATAGTTTATTCCATGCTTAGATCTTGAATTTAATATACTATGCAGATAGAGTTGAAAGTTCAACTACTCAGACAGACTAGACTACAGACGTTTGTATTGAGACGTTTTTTAGGGTTCCGTAGACAAACAAAGAACCCGAATACATTCGTTCATTCAATATGTCTGTTTTTCTTTATACCCCCCCTGAATTACCTCCCTCATTTTTGCACCAATTGAATCGTTTCGAATGAAGACAAATAACAGTAAACCAAACATAGAAAAGCGGTAGTCCGAGTGACGCATAGAGGTATACCTCTATGGAGTGACGTATAAGCTTCTAATGCTGGATGAAAAATCTCTTCAACTTGATGGCAAGTTAATTTCGGAGAAATGCGATCTAATCGACTTGCGAAAAAAAAAGACTATAACTTTTTTTTCCCCTCGAAAAACGCGAGAGTTAACGAAGTTGGCTTTAATTAAGTGTAATGTAAGTAATATACTGCACTCTGAATAAATAGCGGCTCATCTTTTAAAGCGGAAGAGCACTTAGGGATCGTCAACAGCTGCGCCTCCGAGCCTGTGAGGCTGATAAATTGGTTACTACGACTTCTCAGAACTAATTCGATTCGATTGCAATCGTACCTATAAGTACCAAATGTTATGATGTTAGACAAAGGTTAAAAAATGAGCGCAGAAACAGAAAACCGTTGAACAGAATCGAACTTAAACGTTTGATAATAATAATAATAAGTATAATATACAGGGTGTAAGTGACAGCCCAGCAAATACTGAAACGGTGAACTCAGACCATCAAACTGAACAACGTAAGCTGACCAGAGTTAAGCCTGAACTCTAGTGCAACACACAATATTAAATGAAAACAAAAAGGAAATTGCGATTTATGTTCTTATTTGTAACTATTTCGTATTTTTATCTGACTTTTGAATCTTGTTCCTCAAACTGTAAATCCACGACGCTCATATTTATATTTATCGACGTTTGCAGTCACGCACAAGAAATTATACAGTTTTGAGAATTTATGCAAATTAGTAAGGCGAGTGAAAAGCCAAAAACAAGAGAAAAATTTCCGGAATGAAATAAGAACGGTTTCAGGAAGGGAACGGGACGCAGTTGGGTAAGTATTTCATTTATCGTCACGACTTTGACAGGTGTTTTAGACGTTGTTTTAGTGAATTCCTTCCGGGATAAATTATTGTTACTGCTCTACAGGGGTGAATTTAGGAGACACTTTTACCCCGATCTGCGCCGATTTGAACGATGATGCAAAGTGACGTTTGTTCGTCTGAGAATGTACCAATCTATACTTATAAAAGAGTACCGTGACTCACTGACTGACAGACAACGCACAACCTAAACCGCTGAAGAATGAAACATGGGAAATTGTTTATTCTACAGAGGATGTAGCAGGGGACTAAAAAAGGATTTTTCTAAAATTGACCCCTGATGGGGACGCGCGGACGAAGTCGCGGGTCAAAAGCTCGTACTATAAACAAAGACATTTTATTTAATATTCAGTAAGCAAATACTTCATTAGAGAAACGTTCAAAAGGAGTTAGGACTCGAAAACATAAAATCATTATTTTTGGGTCGTTTCAAAACACCCCTTTGTTAACCTTTTGAGGAACGACGTCGACATGAATCTTATGAAAATATCAGTCAAATTGATAATTTTTGAATAAATTTTTTGGCTATAACAACATATTAAAGCTTTTGATATACCACCTATATATATTGAATATATGTAGGTGTAAAAGTATCAACAACATTTACACACATTTAACCACATACTCTACCCATCAAATTGAACAACTTTTACTATGGGAGCAAACCTGTCAGAGCAAAAAAAAATCATCTGGCTCATACATTTGAGTTGAATAGGTATTACAGTTTCGTATCGAACAGCTGATTGTTGTTCTGACAGGTTTGTTCCCAGAGTAAAAGTTGTTAAGTTTTGTTGTTTAAAGATTAATGATACTTTTCCTTACACCCTGTATAAAAATGCTCGTGAATGACTGACAGACAACGAGGTGGTTACAAATTCTTATGTCTATAAGCTTGTCAGGATTACGGTTGGTATATAGGTAAGATGGGTATTAGAAAATCGTATGGTTCACCCAGTAAGATGCAAATTAATTGTGTCTATAATGCATACCTTTCAAGCTTCGTTAGTATAATTAGTTACTTGATATAACGCTCGAGAAAGTCTCGCCGGTCGCATGCCTCGGTTCCACAATTATTCAAATTAGGCACTCTGCCCCTTTCCACAACATGTTCTAGCTTAAATTTAATATTAAAGGCCTAAAACCATCACTGGTTTCAGGTGGTGCCAGGCACTAGAACAAATTAATTTAATTCCTCGTTTGAAAATTTTAATAACATGCATAGCTTATATTATATAAGACATTGTCAGAAATTAAGGCGAATTTTCATGATAGACTAGGTTGTTTTGTAGAATTCAGTTCTCACTGGAAGCTTTTTTATTGATCTTATTTGTCAGTAGATTCCAACAACATCAACGATTTAATTATACAATATTTTTTATCTCTTTTTACCTATGTACTACCATTGAAAATTTGAAACGTTTTTTTGTTAGCTTCAACATCGACAAAACTACCAAGTGCGGTCGGACTCGCGGCCTGAGGGTTCCATACATACATAATTACGAATAACAAACTTGACTTTGCGGTAGAAAAAATATCTTTCATACATTGATTGATGATTTCATACATCATGGTCGATGCTTCAACTGAAAATGTAAGTAAAGTAAGTATGTAATGTATGTAAGTTTGTAATCGGAGAAAACATTTTTAACATAAATTTTATTATAACTATTAATTAACGATTTTCGAATTTACTTGTACTTTGCTTCTTTCCAAACTTCATGATGATAGGTCATCCTCCTAGGGATCGTAGACCTTAGTATTTGATATTAATTTTGACTCGATCGATACCTTTACCTATTCCTGAGAAAAGGACGGACAGACGGTTGGACGGAAAGTGATCCTGTTAGGGCTCCGTTTGGTTTTTTTGAGGTACGGAACCCTAAAAAGTGAATAGTTTTGAAACAAAGCATCAGCAAAATAAGCTATGGTTTTTTATACGTTTTCCAAGCACATGGTTCACAGAATTAATGTTCTTTTACGTTCGGTCGTATATCAACTTGAAATTGGTTCTGTTTTGGTATTTGTTCTGTTACGCTATGTTTCCACTTTCTACCCAAAAATAATATAATTATATTCACACTATCAATATGTTTCTAAATTAAAAACGCTGTGGTTCTAGCGAATTTAGTGTGAGTTTTTTTAAAGAATGATAATCATTTTGAATGCGTGTAAATAATTGATTACTTACCTAATAAAGATTTCTTTGTTTCAAAGATCAGTAAATAATGCGAACGGTTAATGGAAATAATTATAGAAACTAACCGATCTACTTGTACGTAGTACAAGTCCGTCTATGAACATAATAAATAGAAGATGGCATAAATTAAATTAATGACCAAAAATGTTCGGAAGAAATTGGAGTCACGTTGCAAGTTTTGCCACGAGCGGTTGTCATTTGCGTTGTGTTCGCATGGTTTGCATTTGAGCTTGCCACGAGGCTCCGCTATTTCTTATCAACTGTGTTTTTGCAACAAAAAATCCTTAAAATTGGGGTAGATATCCCACAAACTACTTTACACTGGCAGAAAGGCAGTGCCAGCAAAAGTCAATTATTTTAAGCTGTTTTTCATGGCCCTAGCATTTTCCTTGCTTTAGTGATGTTGTGCGTATCGCTCAACAGCAAAGTTATTCTGCGTCTCGTACCTTTGAAACCCTCGCTACGCTCAGGATTCTATTTTTGACTCACTCGTAGTTCAATCCCAGACTCTTTCGCTTGTAACTAATAACTAATATTTCTTAACGTTTTTGAATGAATTTTTAATGTCTGTAAATATTTTAGATTTATAAAAAAGAGATTTAGTTTACATTTTGTTATTGATTTCGGTACCGATAAGATTTATAAAAACAAAATTATGGATCAATACCCGTATAGTTTGTATTCATTGAATCACTCTGTTTGTACGCGGTGTGCCTTCCACAGAGTAAATATCCAGTGACGTCAGCAAATTAATCCATGCTAATTGGTTTACAGAGATTGTCAACACTAGGCATCGATAATTTATTTCGGACATTCTCGTTTTCGGAATGGAATTGCATTATTTTCGCGGTGTTTTAATCCGGATTCCTGCTGCAATTTTCGTTGATATATACCTACCCGAGTGCTTACTTTATCTGGTGTCCAATGCAGTGGTGCTATATTTTCGTGGCTGTTTTTCCATGCTGACAGTAACCGTCACATTGTCGTTTGTCTCACTGACAAGGCTAAAACGTAGGCTAAAACCGAGGGAAATTCGCATGTTGAATTTTTGCAATTACCTACCACTCGTGCATTCTTTTGACTGTTGTTATCAGCGATAATGTAGTTAGGTACTCTTATACTCAGTGGTCAAAATTGAATTGCTGGGACATCTAGAAATATATAATACTGCGTATCATTATTACCTAAATGTTGCGTACGTGACGAACTGCGAGTAATCCAATTATTTCTAGACGAGCGTTAACCCGCGACTTCGTCCGCACAAATTATATACCAGATTTTAAGTCAGATCATAAGCTATCAAACAAAAAAAGTTTCATCAAAATCGGTTCAGTACTTTTTGCGTGATGCTCGTTCAAACAAACAAACAAACACCCAAACAAACAGACAGACAAAAAATCCAAAAATTGGTGATATGGAATCAGGGATACCTAAAAACCATATCGTAACTTATTTTTTGTTAATATCTTCAATGTACAGACACACTTACAGCTTTATAATTATTTCTAGATTAATTCATTATTATGAATAATATTATGTAGTCGCACTACACCCAATAACAATTAATTTTAATTGCAATTAAATTAATCACAATTGATTTTTTAGTCAATTAAATGACTAATTGAAAATTTAATTGATTAATGCCCCAAACTGATCATACTTATTATGAAAATGTCGATCACTTGCAACTTTCAATACACTGTTGAATAAGAGATGGATTATTGTTTACCTTAATTGTCATCAGTTGGCGGTCAATGGTTTCAGTTAGGTAGAATGTCGTATTTTTTGAAAAAGGTACCGTTCATTCCTTACCTTTTTTTCATCTGTCATCACTTTTAGTAGAAGAAAGTGAAAATATAGCTCTATATCGGCAGTAGACCATCAGAGAGATGACAGCCAGAGCCACGTTTCCGCAGATTTCGATTTTTTTTTATCTTTTTCGTCCCAAGCATTTCCAGCCTTCTTCGTTTTATTTATTAAAATGTTGACAGGTCTTTACATTTCAAAATTAATATTAAAGGCGTGAACTCACTCACACTCCATTCTAATTGCATTAATTATTCACATGCACTCCGTTGCGCGTCCAAACACTGCGGGAATTTGCATCGCTCAGCGGGCCATTGTTGTGCAAATTTCACAAATGAATTCCACAAGCGAAATCCAATTGCTAGCAAAGATATGAACTTGTCACAAAAACAGGCCGTTATCCGTAAAGGCTAAATAATAAGTTATGCTAAATGTTCAAACCAATACGTTTTTGTAAGGAAGGATGAGTTACTAACGTATACAGGTGTAACAAAACACCCTAGTAATACTGAAGAGGGGGGCTTCAGACCATCAAACTGAACAACTTTCACTGTGGAGCCAACACCGAGAAAAAAATAAAAAAATTTTGCTGTCCCATACATTTGAGTCGAGCCTGTACTGCAGTTTTGTATGAAACAGCAGATTTTTATTTCGCTATTTCGAAGTTTATATATTTATTTATTTTTTAAGAAGGTACATCAACAGCAAAAATACATTAACAGAATTATAACATTGGCAAGCTGGCTTCATAAGTGAAAGTTATTCAGTTTGATGGTCTGAAGAAGCCCCTTAAGTATTACTAGGGTGTTTTGTTACACCCTGTATATCAATTGAGTGAATTGTTATTTCACAATTTTAGCAATAACACATACATACATAAGCTCATGACCGTAATCCCTTCGGGGTGATCAGAAACATTGATATAGCTACGAACTTTCTAAAGCAAGTAAGCAAGGTTTCTTGAGCAATAATAAGAGACGCAGAACAGAACAAAAGTAGTTGATGTCGTCAAACGGATTTCAAAAGTGTAAATGATTATTCGAAGTTCTTGAAGCACAAAAGTTGGTAGGACACTTGGCCATGCGGGATGCTGGCAGATAGACGAAAACATTCACTTTCCACGTAGAGAGGTCGGCAAACAGGGGATGAGAATAGCGTGGGACCAGGGCCGTCTTAACTACATAAAATATATTGGGCGCAGGGGTGCGAAAATCAGCCTACGCCTAAAAATTACAACATTTCTTTTTTATGTTCCATTTTTCGCCCCACGCTCTCTGAATTTGCCGCACGTGTTAGTACATCTATTTAATTCTTGTAGTGATAAGATCTAAATTGGCTTGCGTAACTGAACAAGCCGATTGTTTTATTTTATTTTCTTGGGAAAACCAACAGCTGTTAAGGTGATTCACATACGATGACGCATGTCGGAGCGGCAGACGTCAGTCCGTCATTTGGGAAGCAAGGAGTTGTATGAAACGGCATGTAGAAGCACACATGGTGCGTCAATCCGTCACCGTGTGTTTCTACGTGCGGTTTCATACAACTCCTTGCTTCTCAAATGACGGACTGACGTCTGCCGCTCCGACATGCATCATCGTGTATGATCCGTCTAACACGATACAAATTTGGATAGCTTACAGTAAGCCAATTATAGGTATCCGCTGATAGAAACAGAATTTACAAGAAAACGTCGTGTGTCGAAACCTGCATGAAGCGTATTTGTGAACAAATATTGCCTCTAAATTTTTTTAGGTATAATGAATGTTTGTTAATAAAGTAATCAAATCTAGCAGATTACGTATGTTATGTCATACATATATAAGGCAATCAGCTTGCGCGTCCTAGGTTCCTGCGGCTGGGTGCCACGCACCCCTACCCCTGGGTAAAGACGGCCCTGCGTAGGGCTTCACATGAAAATGAAGAGCCCATACCCAGCAGTGAGGTATAATGGGCTAATGATAACATCAAACCAAATGTTTGGACGCGTTCAAAACCTTAACACCGCACTTGAAAACCGTAATGACTAGTTGAATAATATTATAATCGGTCACGATCGATATTTCATTGCTCACGTTAATCTGGATTATCGAAAATGTGCTTAATATTTATACATCAGATACAGTTACCTACTTCTGTCCTATGTACATGAAATGATTAAGTTAAAGCGGATTTAGTAAAATATCAAACACAATGTTTAATTAAATCTGCAGAGTTTATTGGAATATGACATGGTAATAACGTTTGATCTCGAATTACGTGGGTTTAATATCAAAATTCCTTTCTTACTGAGAGGTAATCAAATAATAGAGCAGATTAATTTAGAAACCTGAATATCCCTGTAGAAACAGATGGAGAGACAGTGATTTGGGTTAGTTGAATTTGGCAACAATACGCCAAATTAATAGAACAAATGTCTCTGTTAGATAACATTAATATATCCCTTTGTAGAGAAACTTGTTCTTTGTTTTCTACAAGTAGGTGTATTACCTAATTGGAATTGGATTTAGCATGAATTCTAATTTTATAGTTTTTAGGGCACCATTCCCAAAGTGTGCCAACGACGCTCTATTCATAAGCCTACGCTGTCCTTCCGTCAAATATTAACTTTAAAGCTGTTACGGTTTCTTATCTTATCTTGTTGTGTTGTGGGGGCTGGCAAGCCAGCAACACTTCGACCCAGTGGGATCTTTTGTGTTAGCCCCAATACTTTTTGTTTTCTTCACCCTTCAAATACATGGTCAATGAAGGAGGCAACACCATTGAGGGGAAGAAACCTAAGATCTCCCGGTTTCGGGTATCCATCTCCGAGTAGGCACATGCGTTTTACCGCCAGGACATGACAGTCACAAAGAACATGCTCCGTTGTCTCTTCATCCTCTCCGCATGCTCTGCAGCTGGGATCCAGGGTGAGTTTCGTGCATCATCGCGCCTGTAGCGTAGTGCCCAGTGAGGGCTCCGACTATGGCACGAGCCTTGCTCCTGCTATTATTCAGTATAAATCTTGAGACGCGAGTTGTCACATTGCTGACAATGTTTTTGGAGTGTTGTAGGCCTGCAAGGCTAGACCACTCCAGTTTGTATTACGGTATTAAGTTAAAGCCTTAAATAGGTAGGACGGACGGACGGATACGGATGAACGGAAAGTAAGAAAGTCTCGTTTTAACCCTTTTGGGTAAGGAACCCTAAAAATAAAGATTGTTTTTTTTGCTTTATCCGAAAAACGACAATAAATACACGCGTGAAACTTGGTTAGCTAGAAAATGTAATAGTAAGAAATGCTGAACAAATTCAAAACTTCTGCATTCAGTTTAAAGTCTGTATTAAATCAGAATAATATGCGCCTGAAAATTTTATGGAAGCGGTTTGGAGAAAATTCTTTGTGACGATATTAAATATTCTGTGTTTTGAATCAAATCGAAACTTAATTATTAAATGAAAACATATCGATAGATTTAGAGCAATAAACCTTAAAATATAGTATTTATGAGATTTATTGGTCTATCCTCTTGAAAAGGGGGAAGCAGCGTTTGTTTCCAAATAGAAAACTCCAGTAGATCTGAAACACAAAATACTTATTTTAATAACTAGCGATTCTTCAGTACTAAACAGTATTTTGTTGGCGTAAGTAATTCGCATTGATAATAGTGTTTTCAAGAATGAAATTGTATGTACTTTACTTTACTTGAAATTATTTTTATCAGAAATGGTGTAACTACAATTTACGAAAAAGTTAGTAGAATTAAAATCGAGTTATAGTTTATTACTTGAATGGACTCTTACCCAGTCTTCGGATTGGGTCCACCCATTTGCAACCTGCCTGGCAGATTACACCTTCGAGCTATAGCGTCCTGGTAGGTCGCGCATTCCACACCAGTGAATCCACCGCTGACCAAAGATTCGCCTAAGAAGAAGAAAGCTCTGGAAATGAAACAAATATCGTTCTGAAGGCAAATTTCGAAATGCCATAGATTATATCGATCTATTAGATTGGAGGAGGAGAAGCCATCAGCTTTGCGTGGCAGTGATACAAGTCATCATGATCAGCTCCTATCCACCCACTGCAGGTCATAAACCTCCTTCCTTTTTTTGCCATCCTTCTTGATCCTGCGCCAATCGCTATCGCTATCTTTCAGATTTCGTCAAATTACTTAAATTGAACTGGTTTATATTCGTAGGAAAGTTTTTGTCCCATAAGGTTTCTGGTTTTGAGTTTATGAACAGCCTCCGATACGTTTTGCGAAAGTATGCACTAGATTGCAATACAACAATGAATCGAGCTATGGTGTAATACCCTCGAAACATCTAATATAATTTAATAAAAATATGAAGATAACCGTAGTTTGATACCAAGCATTTCACAATTTCACACGATTGTGTAAGTAACCGCTTGGCTCAGTGGTCAACTTAATGGAGTTGAGTTTGCAAGCGCTGAGTTCAAATCTCTGTCATGGATGGTAGGAAATATTTTATGAATTTTTCAGTGTTTGTTAAATCAGAAATGCAATGAAAGTTCCAGAACAGGTTTTTCGCTTGGAAACATGTAACAGTAGATGGCACTTGACTTGAATCACCTAACGTGAAGCTTGTGCCTCAAATTCTTAATACTTAGGGGCTCAGATTTCTCTGACGCTGACTGTACCTCCATAATTTACTACAGTAATTATCTATGTCTAAACTTATTTAAATTTATATTAGTACCTAAAATGATGACAATAATCATCATTACATCCCGGATTATTGTCTCCGCCGTTAGGATAGAAGTCAACATCTCCTAATGGTTCTCTGAACCCCATATTGAGAATATTTGTGTGTATAACTTCGGTGTATACTCCATCATCTGGGCGAAACTTGTTACCACTCTCGCTCCACCATTCTACCGCTGGGTCCAGAGCTAAAAGGAAAAAAAAATATCAGAAACATCTGGATTGATCAATAGTACACCAAAGATTGCAGAATTATAAAGTTCTGATTATATTGATATTTCGAAATAAACCGTATACAATTTTTAAATCGTTTTCACCCCTTCAGACCTAAATTACGAGATTGTGTTTTAATTAGTACCTATATTATGATACAAGTAAGCAAAGTTGGTCATTACAGCCGAGGCGGGATTGCAGCGAGTGATGCATACTAGCCGAGGGCTGTATTGACCAACGCTCACGCGTTTCATTCGACGATTCGATTCAACATACTTAAAAGGAAAAAGTAATAACATTTCCTAAAACACAACAATTTTAGACAAATATTTTTGGAAAATGGCGCTGGGGTATGGCTAGGCTTTTTTTTCGAGATAGTTTTGCGCTTGCAGGCGGTCGAAGAGGCAAAGACTGACCAACATTCAACCAACGACATTTTGTTGCAAACAACCTTATATTAAAAACGTTATAAACTTCCTATTTATGTATTTATAACACAAATTAATGTTAATTTGTTAACTAAAATAAATTGTTTGATGAAATGAAGCGTTTATTTATCATATTTTAACTAAAACAGATTAATTTATTCAGAAAACAGTTTAATTTTTGTTTCTTACATAAAAACTCATTGCTGAGATTTAAAAACAGACTATAGAAAAAAAGTAACATTACCGCACTAGCATAGATTAATATGCGCACTAGTGCGATAATGTAATCATTTTCGCACGCGTGTTCAATAAGCTGCATTATGTAGCTAAAAGCGGTGCAACAACAGCCACTTTACGAGCAAGTATGTTGAAAAAAATATTTCTGTTAATTTACTGCATAATATCCGTGATATAATTTTAGTATTTTTAGAAAAAATCTATTTTATTTATATTTATTTTTAGTTAATAATGTGTCCATTCTAATGGACAAGAAGACTGAACTGACTAAAACAATCCTCTATGTCTATAGAGTACCGCGAAATGTTACATTACCTTCAGAACAACAATGAGTCATATTATAATAATATAATACTTTATTGAACTAAATAAGGTACTTATCAAATATAATAATTTCACAACTTACACTAACAGTACAAATACACAAATTAATAATAAAACTGAAATATCTTAAAACTAAAATATAACAAAATAACATAAGTGATGTCCATTGAAATGGACTGGGTCTGAAGGGGTTAATTGTATTATTTAATAATAGAATTAAATTGGTTTCGATAATCGCCAACTTCAAGAGAGAAGAGAAGGTTTATTAAATAGTTCTCTGCCTTACGGTCAAAAAAGGCTGAAAAAGTTCACTTCCGAATACCAGCACCAAATTTTAGTATGTTGTTAGGTATGTTCTCTATACCCCAAAACTGCCAGGAGACAGTCTCTGAGGTGTCAGTATATTTTTAGAACCGGCTCATGGAGCCCTTTGATTTGATATCCCACACGATAGGTTTAAGAACAAAAATTTGTTTAATCTCATACAAAAATTGTATGACGTCATAACTGGAGACCCTGACACCTTAGAGACTATCTCCCGGCAGTTTTGGGGTCTAGAGAACATAACTAACAACATTCAAAAATTTGGTGTTGGTATCCGGAAGCGAACTTTATTTCCATTAAGGCAGTGCACTAAAAGTTGATGAATATGTTGGAATAGTATAATCCAAACTGTTTTTAATGTATCTTTAGTACATTGAGCCGCCTGTAGGTGGCGTTGTGATATGACCTACTTTGGTTGGTCGTTTAATCTCTCTCTTGGAAATGTCAATCGGTGTAACCGTGTTGTTGATTAATAAAATCACAAGTTTAAAGTATAATCTGTTTTACTTCAGCTCCAAATCTAACAGGTTATGGGCTTAGCATACAAAACAAATCAAAGTGCGTGAATATTTACTTGAAAGCATCGTCAAATCGAATCAATCAAGATGTCGGAAAACGAGTCGCCGCCGGCCGCGCCGCCATTGGTGATCACGTCTGGATCGTCTTCGTCTGCTATTTCCGTGAATTTTGAGAAGCTGAGCGGAACGAATAATTACGCTTCGTGGAAATTCCTTATGCGCATGTATCTCATACACGAGGATCTATGGGATTGTGTGGAAACGAAAAGTGACGGAAACCCAATAGTCACTGATCAACGCAAACAACAAAGGGCATTAGCAAAGATATGCCTCATGGTGCTGCCATCATCGTTTTCTCACGTACGTAATGCAAAGACTGCGCATGAAGCATGGGCTAACCTAAAAACAGCCTACGAAGACAAAGGGTTGTGTCGACGTCTTGGACTACTACGTACTTTGTTTGGGTTAAAGTTGGAACAGTGCTCAAACATGGAAGCGTATCTTATGAAGATTTGTGACATTGATCAACAGCTGCGAGACATCAATGCACCGTTGGAAGATGATTTCTTGTCCGTGTTAATGTTAAGCGGTCTCACATCGGACTATGATCCGCTGATCATGACACTGGAGAATTCAAATATTAAATTATCCAGCGATAGTGTTAAGAGCAAATTGATACAAGAAACATTACGCAGAGACATTGACCGAGGTGAACAAGAAGGGGCGCTGCTAGTGAAACAGTCTCCGAAAACATTTGAATTCAAGAATAATCGATTAAAGTGTTTTCACTGTAAAAAGGCCGGACATAGAATCAAAGATTGCCCACTTAAGTTTGACAAAGGTGAGGGAGACAATCTGTGTAACTTTACTTCTCACTCTCATTCTCGTAAAGAAAACGTGTGGAATGGAACGCTATTGACAGCTTTGGCTGTTGACATTCAGTGCGATGCCTGGTATGTGGACTCTGGTGCCACATGCCATATGACAAACAATAAGAACCTCATGAAGAATTATGTCAGTGACACTCCACAAAATGTGACGGTTGCAAATAACCAGAAGATGAGTAGTGCAGGACATGGTGATATTAAAGTGCTTCTGAAGGGACACAGTGAACTTACAACGTTAACTGATGTGCTGTTTGTGCCGGACTTGTCCACAAATTTGTTATCTGTCAGTAAATTAACAGAAAAGGGACTTCAAGTTATGTTTGATTCGAACAATTGCAGTGTGTTTAGTGGAAATACCTTGATTGCGACGGCTACAAGGGTGAAAGGTGTTTATAAACTGGATACTGTGACTACACAAACATCTGATGATCAACAAGCTGCTGCCAACTTGTGTGGGGCAGGGCAAACTCAGGAGCTGTGGCACCGACGACTCGGTCATCTCAATAAGCAAAGCATGCGACTACTTAAACAAGGTATGGCTACTGGTATTGATTATAATGAGACTGATTTTAAACCATGCGTAGCTTGCATAGAGGGCAAGCAGGCCAGATTACCGTTTCCTAAAAGATCTTATAATAGAGCTACAGAACAACTAGAGCTAATCCACTCTGATCTCTGTGGTCCCATGTCAGAATCCTCTTTTAATGGTGCTAAATATATATTAACATTTATAGATGATTACACCAGAATGACATTTGGCTATTTTCTCAAGTCTAAGTGTGAGGCATTTGATGCATTCCTGGAATTTAAAAATTTGGTAGAAAATGAAACAAATAAGAAAATTAAAATTATCAGGACGGACAATGGTCGTGAATATGTTAATAACAAATTTCAGACTTATCTAAGAAGCCATGGCATCCGGCACCAGACGACTGTTCCATACTGCCCGCAGCAAAATGGGGTGGCAGAAAGAGCAAACCGAACCATTGTGGAAGCGGCAAGATGCATGCTACAGGAAGCTGGACTAAGCAAACAGTTCTGGGCGGAGGCTGTGAACACTGCCATCTACATTAAGAATAAATCACCAACCAAGGCTGTAAGAGGAACAACACCACATGAGGTATGGACTAGTAACAAAGCTGATTTATCTAATTTGAGAGTTTTTGGTTGTATAGCTTATGCAATGATACCCAAAGAGTGTCGTAAGAAATTAGACTCAAAAGCTGAGAAATATATCTTTGTTGGTTATTGTCCCGACACTAAAGGCTACCGATTGGTAGACCCAAAGAATCCCTCAAAATGTATCAAGTCTAGAGATGTTCGATTCCTGGAGAGTAAAATGTACAAAGATTCAGATACTATTGATGACAATGAGGATACTAATGAGTCTATGAATCTAAATAGTAACATTTTTGAACCGAATTTAGATGCTCTGGATCGTAATTCATGTGTGCCACAGGCAAATACTGAGACAATCTCAATTTCAGACTCGGATTCATCTGACTATGAAGATCATCATCCTTCAGACGTGACTTGGACGCCTTCAGCAATGTCATCAGAAGAGTTTGAAGACACCTTTGATACAGCGGCAATGGCCAGAGTTACAAATTTTCAACTGTATGATGAACCACAGACTATAAAAGAGGCACTGACGGGACCAGAAAGTGAACATTGGAAGACAGCAATCAAAGATGAGTATAAGTCTTTTGAAAAGAATAATGCGTGGACTCTAGTCGAACTGCCTGCTGGAAATAGAGCTGTCAAGTCTAAATGGGTTTTTAAAAAGAAACGAGGAAATAATGGTGAATTATTGCGATATAAAGCGAGATTGATTGCTAAAGGTTTTACACAAAGATATGGAATTGATTATGAGGAAACATACTCACCCGTGGTAAGATACTCTACCATTAGACTATTGTTGGCGATGGCTGTAAATTTGAATATGGAAGTAGATCATATGGATGTGACAACTGCATTCCTCAACGGTGATTTGAAGGAGACTGTATATATGGAAGTACCTGAAGGATACAAGGTTAAGAAAAATATGGTATTCAGGTTAAATAAAGCGGTCTACGGTCTTAAACAAGCATCAAGAGCATGGTATGAGAAGATAGATAAGGCTTTGCTTAATCTTCAATTCAAGAAATCACTTGGTGAACCATGTGTATACATCAGAGGTGATAGTAATGGTAACCTCTTAATTTTGGCTCTTTACGTAGACGATATTTTGTTATTCAGTCAAAATAAAGTGGAGAAGGACAAACTGAAACAAGAATTGATGAGCATATTTGAGATGAAGGATCTGGGTAAAGCGACACATATACTTGGCATGCGTCTAAGGCAAGAAAATGGAAAAATATCTCTTGACCAGGAAAATTATATCAAAAGGATGCTCGAGCAGTTTAACATGACAGATTGCAAAACAGCACAGACACCTCTAGAAAATGGAATAAAACTTGAAAAAGGAAATGAAAACAATGTACACTCACAATATAGAAGTTTAATTGGGTGCATTATGTATCTCGCAGTATGTACGAGACCTGATATTGCATATGCAGCAAGTTTATTGAGTCAGTTCAACAACTGTCACTCTGAATTGCATTGGAAAACAGCTAAACGTGTGCTAAGATATCTGAAGGAAACAATGAACTATAAGATAATATATTCTAAATCAGATCTGACCGTGACAGGCTTTGTTGATGCAGATTGGGCATCAAACCATTTAGACAGACGTTCATACACTGGTTATATGTTCAAGATTGGAGATGCCGCAGTATCCTGGGAAAGTAAAAAACAAAGAACTGTTGCCCTTTCTAGCACCGAGGCGGAGTACATGGCACTGTCTGACGGCGCTAAAGAAGCAAAGTTTATAAGGAGCCTACTGTCAGAATGTTTAGGAAAACGAGTTTGTGTAACCATCTTTAACGACAATCAGTCAGCTCAGAAATTGTGCAAAAGTCAGTTCAATCACACTAGGACCAAACACATAGACATAAGACATCATTTTGTACGACAGGCTGTTAAAGATAATATTATTAAGGTGGAGTACATGCCCACAGAGCTTATGCCAGCTGATGTTTTAACTAAATCATTATGTAAAGATAAACATTATAATTGTATTCACAATTTAGGATTGAAGACTGTTTAGATTTATTATAGAAGTAAAATATTGTTTTGTTTATAAGTTACTATTTACTGTTAGTGGTTCCAAGTACTTGGTGCCTAATCGATTGTTAGCTTGTAACAGTTTAGCTTAAGGGTAGGTGTTGGAATAGTATAATCCAAACTGTTTTTAATGTATCTTTAGTACATTGAGCCGCCTGTAGGTGGCGTTGTGATATGACCTACTTTGGTTGGTCGTTTAATCTCTCTCTTGGAAATGTCAATCGGTGTAACCGTGTTGTTGATTAATAAAATCACAAGTTTAAAGTATAATCTGTTTTACTTCAGCTCCAAATCTAACAGAATATACTAAGATACGACCAAAAAATTATGCACCTATTTGTTTGGTGAACGAAATTTAGTCTAAGTGAAAGGTTACACAGGGGTTCACATAATGCCGCCGGGTTGCCTAGCATAATCTTGCCGCAAGTACCTTTACCGTAATGATTTTTTGGTACCTACAATGTTTTCCCAAAATTGCACCTATCAGTTTGGGAAGGAAATGAGGTGCCATGGAAAGGAGACCGATCTAAAAACAGCAAAAAATTTGATTGCCACCTCTGCCGCAACTTTAGGGTTGCGTTCAAAAAAGTCATTTTTAACCAAAAGAGCAGTGAAGAACAGCGGCGCGCAGCGACCGCAGGAGCATATTCCGAGTAAATGTTACCAAATTATATCTACAATTTTGAATTTTGTTGCTAGTCAAAAACCTGCTATCAGTACTGCAGTTTTATATGATGGATATTTTAGTAAAGTAAAATAATAAATGTGATGTGCTATAGAAAAAATATAATTCTTCATCAGACAAGATTTTATGAAAGATTAAACGAATACTAGTTACTTATGTGCACTAATCAACTTATTTTTTATCAAAACAATGACTTGCTTAGATTTTATAAACTCTTATCGGGACGTCTTAAGGTGGTTTCAGTCCATACAAAAGTTTGGCGCACAATACGCGTAGACGGAATTAATAAAAGTAATATTTTATATATGGATAAATTTTGTATAAAAAATTTCAAAGCTTTATATCTTCGTAATTATTTCATAAATTGCAAATGTTATTTGTGACGCGGCATCAAGATGTTCTAAAATATTTTTCCATATATACAAAGTTACTTATATAAATACCGTCTACGCGTATTGTGCGTTATAGTTTTGTATAAAATTGACCCCTCTGCAACCACCTTAAGTAATCCCTCATAAATATCTAGAAAGATATCGATTTGCAAAATATGCAATAATTATTTTAAGTCTGTCAAAAATCAGCCAAGAGCGTGTAGAACTCACCCATGATAGGGTTCCGTAGCCATTGGATAAGTAATAGCTGCATAACTATTTTTGCACACACTTTATTTAGAAGACGTTTGTAGGAAGCTTAGACCATTTATATCGGGACTTGCCTTACGTTAGCATTCCCCTATGCCAAGGCACAAGATCAAATGATCATGTACATGTGCATACAATTTTATGCCTTATCACTAAACGAGACATCCTATAATTGCGGAACAACTAGTCTTGTTTGGGGTTTACACGAGACTATTTTTCATGATTTTTGACATTCAAAATTCCCCGGTTTGGAAGAGTGCGGGTGCGGCCCGTCCGAGACAAATTTTACAATCTTTAATTTGATTCAAAATTAGACTCTAAATTAACGAAATAAAATCAAAAGTTGCGTATATTATGCTACCTCGTCCCCCGCAAAAAGTGACAGAAAAGTTTGTTAGTGGAATTAAACGCACAACTATCCATATTTAAATGGTCTAAGGTAGGAAGTGATCCGGGTGGTGTTGTGATGGGAAAGTAGCAAGAATTGTCTAAAGAAATTTTATATGAAACAGCTAAAATTAGACTAAAAACTGTATAGCTAAGATTAATTTAAAAATTTTGGATAATCCAACTGTAGTGTGATTTAATAAAAGGTCAGCGCCACTATCTAGTGATTGGCGAGAAAATCTATTTTTATCATTTATTTTACAATTTTTTAAGAGGACAGGCTCTCGAAGAAATTTGGAGAATAGGTCATTTTTCCGACTGTAAACGTATTTGTCCGATCCGCCCCTCCCTTACACCCCGCCGACTAAAGTGCGAAAGAGACAACTGCAGCTCGGACTGATTTTACGTTTTTTTATGAAAGAGTAGCTTTTTCGCGATTTACATGTTTTATTTTTCGATTGAGGTTTATTCGTTGTGTTGTAAATCTGCTTATGTTTTTTTTAACTCACCGGAGATATAAGCTACATCTCCATTAAGATTTCTGCCGACCACACCAGCTTGCTGTGCACCGAGACTGAATCCAATGACGTGATAGTTAGCCAGAGATGCACCAGTCACGCCATTCAACCAGTTTATAAAACGAGCCACACTTACACCTGAAAATGTACAAGAACAAAATATAATAAAGATTCATGACAAAGATGATTCACAATGAAACAGTAAATAAACCTACCTAACTTAAAAGTGTGAAATAAGTTATTGATCAAACGTTGTGGGTGAGCTTCGATGAGACTTGTATCAAACTAGAGCGTAGGGAACCCCATTTAGAAAACAATTATTGCATATTTTGTTGAATAAAATACAATATAAAGTATGCAAAGAAAAAAGAAATGATATTGTTACAATGCAGTTCCCTGTGATATTTCTAAACGTCTTAATAAGATTAAAACCAAGCAGCTTGGAAAGGTATTGTCTTAAAACCTTATTATGACGTTCCCAAAAATAGTGCTGCATTGTTGTGCTAAAGCAGCATCAGAACATCCACGTTTAAGTAATAGTACCGAAATTCTGTCCAGTGTGATGAGGAGTGAGCCCGTCGCCACTTGTAATGGACAATTGATACAAATATATCTCGAAATTGAAAGATGCAGGTTTCCTCACGACGTTTTCCTTCACCGAAAAGTCAGCGGTGTTACATCCACTGCACTCCACTTTACTACCACAACTTTTGAAGTATGATTGATTGATTGAATGACTTTTATACCTTTTAAAGTAAATTTATCATAAAATAAGTCAACTGCGTATAACGTAGAGAGGAGGTACTACATTTCTTAATAATTCACAAAATCAAAATATAAAAGGGTCATTTGGCTACGTGCACGAGTGTCAAAGTATAGATGCTGAGATAGTCTAGAATAAACGATTCATTATTTACCAGAAGCCACAGCATTCATTGCAGCTGGCAAATATAGTTCAGAAGCGCCAACGCTCCAGTCAACTACGATAAAATTAACATCTTCTGCACTGAGGTATCCTGCAATATAACGAAATATCTTTACCACCTACAAAAAATATTTATTCTTTATAATAAAAGAAATTTATCTATTCCTGCTGTCATGCCAATAACTGTTTCTTAGTTGATTTTTTTCACCGTGTCTTATTTGACCCATTTATTCAAGTTTTAACAATGTATTTTAATCAAGCATCATAATATTATGAAGATTCGTCATTAGGTTACTTTTTTATGTTACACGAGCTTTTGACTTGCGATTTCGTCCGCGTGGATAACCCCTTTAGGGGTCGATTTGCGAATAACTCCTTACTTAGTGCACCCGTACATCCTCTGTAGAAAAGCTGTAGAATATATTATATTCCAAATTTCATGTTTCTATCTTCAGCGGTTTAGGTTGTGCGTCTGTCAGTCAGTCAGTCACGGAATTCTTTTATTTATATTTAAATAAAAAAAAAATATATAATTATACGGTCGAATTGAGAAACCTCCTCCTTTTTTGAAGTCGGTTAAAAAAGATGTGTTACTTCCAAACCTTATATTTCGGGTAGGCACAGCAGTTTTGTATGGGACAGCTGATTTTTTTCGCGTTTCCTGAGGAAGGCTTCATAGTGAAAGTTGTTTAGTTTGATGGTCTGAGTTCACCGTTTCAGTATTTGCTAGGCTGTCATTTACACCCTGTATAACAAAGTGATTTTCATTTGAAGCTTTACCAGCTTTGGGGAGATGAGTTCTTCGCAACTTTTGCGAAGAGGTGAAAAACCATGTTGGTAGATTTTTTCAGTCGGAGTTATTGCTGGCGAAAAATCTTCTTTCCCTCCTAAACTTTATCTTGAATTCTTCTAAATGACCTATAGCGAACCCGTAAGGCCAGTGCAATTCTGATATATACCTCGCGGCACAAAACTCTGGCGCTCGAATGAGTGTATTTAGACGAAAATAGTGCTTAGTGTCTTGTACATACGGTCAGAGCAATCAAGGCCAGCGCTAGAGATTCATGCCCCGACCTATACCATTCGTAAATCATTAATCTCTGGAATTCTTGTTAAGTACTTCATCATCATCGTCATCTCAACCGATATAAAAGTAAGTAAAGTCCTTAAGTAATATTTAAACCGATGGTCAAGGTTCTCGCACTCAGTATTCGACAAAAATAGGCTAACATGTACGTGTCCAGTATTCAATGGTGGTAATTAACCTTAGGCGGATCACCCTAGACTACGACGACCAAAATAGGCTGAAAAACGTACCTGAAACTAAAACAGCATAAAAGTTAGATTGAGCAGAGTCTTGCCAGCCATGAATTGCTACCACAGTTTTACGATTAGGATCGAAGTTGGAATTAGCAAGCAAGCTATTGTATCCATATACGAGGGGTTGACTGACAGATGGGTTCGCTCTGAAATAAACAAAAGGTTTGTGGTGATATAAGGTGGTAGGTATGTATAGAACGGGCAAGAGTACACACGACGACACAATACATCAAGATATACAAAACCAACATAAGCTGGCCGCGCGATGTTATAATAATGTGACTCGACCTACGTGCGACCAGCTTCTTTTGGTTTTTGTATATCTTGATGTTTACTCGTAAACTTGTAAAGCCTACTTAGTGGTGATAGTTTCGGTGGTGGTTTCTTTTAATTTCCTTTTATTACTACTGCCATGAATTTTTCACATATCCAGAAACAAGCGTTTAGCTGGCAGGGTGGGGGGGGGGGGGGGCAATTGACTCTAACAAAAATTTTCACTTTAAAGCTTAATATTGCGCTAACGGACCCCTAAATTAAAAAATGGTTTACCTATAATATTTTTAAATCCCACACCCTTAATATTTTTAAATGACCTATCTAAAATCCCCATGCCATGAGGTAAACGAGAAAAAAAAATTATTTTACCACTTGTCAGCGTAATGAATATCACCCATCCCAAATTACAGATTTCTAGTACTAAACATCTCTGAGCTAAGCCGCGGACAGACAGACAGACGGACGGACATGGCGAAACTATAAGGATTTCTTGTTGACTACGGAATCCTAAAAACTGAATAACACTTGATGAGGCATAACCTTTGACTAGCATAACACAATAAGCAAATATTTAACAAAGTCAGAAACAAAGTACCTACCTACATGCGTTCCGGGACATGGCTGTTCACATGTCAGAACGTTCAAAGGGTCCAATTGTGTAAGTGTCAAAATGTAAAAAACTTAATGGTTAAAATGTTGCAGTGACAAAATGACAAAAGTTCACATTGTATTTATGTTATTGTTAAGTCGTGCTTGTGTCAGAATGTACACATTTTACTATGTGTTTATTAAAAGTCATGTCAGTGATTTAATATTTAAATGTTATAATATTTTAGTAACTAATCGTGTTCATGATACCTACGCAACAAGACTTATTAATCCACCACTGCATTTTCTATTAAGGTTTTCTGATATAAAAGGGCTGTAGGGCTAAACGATTAATAAAAAAAAACAGACCTGGTAAAAAGATGATACTCATTTGCCTGATCCGGATCGAATCTGGCTGCCTTAGCAATATCACTCGCCTTGAGCCAGGAATCAACTAAGTGTGGGGTCCCGTCATCTGCTCGCACATATTGATATCGAAGTTCTCGATCAGATTTTGAAATGACGTCATCGGTTGGTAGAGCTATAGAAATAAGTATTAAAATTGATTATGAAGAAATAATCATTGTTTGAATCAACCAATTGTATTACTTTAGTTGAGTAGGTATAGGTGTAATGCAATAGGTATTAAAAAAAAAATAAGCGCTTCATTTCACCAATTAGACCAACTTTATTTACATCAAAACTACTCAAAACAAATAGAAATATTTGTGAATATTTTGCTATTTTAATTACTAAGGCAATCTTATTTCATGTGATTTCAAATCAACCAATCGTTTATAGTTTGCCGTGGGCAATTATGTTTCGTCATCAATAACAACTTTCTCTATGGGACCAATTTTAAAATCGCAAAAAAAGAAAGGTGCCGTACATTTTGGGTCGAATAACTAGAGACCAGGCATGCGGTAGCATTTCCCCTCTGCCACGTTACAAGATCAATTAATCATGTGCATTTACAAACAATCAATTTTATTATCACTAAACGAGACAGCCTATAATTGCGGAACAATAACTTCAAAGTAGTCGTGTTCGGTTCGGAGTTCACACGGGACAATTTTTATAAAAATTCGAACATTAAGTACACGCGTAACTAGTCGTAATAGTTATTATTGTCTAAGGTCAAGTAGGATTACAATTTTGCACAGAACGGCTGAGATTTTTTTTGCGATTCCAATGTTTCTCCCATAGAAAAAGTGGTTTAGTTTGATGGTTTGATCATCCCCTCAAAAACCGTCAGCATATTCTTCTTCTTCTTATCGTATGGGCCGCAAGCCCAGGGCCCTATTGAATAAAAGTGACAATTGACAATGACAATTCTGAGTACATCGTGGTGTCACATTTTTTCAAACCGTCTTACGGCCTCTGACGTGTTTTTTATGTAACGACTACTACCACTAGAGATAGCAGCCGAGAACAACAGCTTAACGTGCCGTCTAAAGCACGGAATCATCTTTCTTTTCAGATAATCAGGTGATTCAGCCTGCAATGTCCTAACCAACTGGGGAAAACGCACAAAGTAACATTTCCCTAGGTGTCCGTCACACTCAGTGTTAGATTATGACGGCATCATAATAAGAAGGGCCCTATATTCCGGGGTATAAGAAATAAGTATTATTAACCTTTCAACCATATAGTACCCATCAAACTGAACAACTTTTAGTATGGGAGCAAACCGATAGGAGCAAAAAAAAATCTGTTGTTGCATACATTTGAGTCGAGTAGGCGTTGCAGTTTAGTATGGAACAGCAGATTTTTTACCATAGTACAAGTTGTTCAGTTTGATGGGTAGAGTATTTGGTTTAAAGGTTAATAATACTTTGCCTTACACCCTGTATAAACCCTATCCAAACAAGATGAAAGTTCTTATAAAATATCAATGAAAGCACACTCCCAATGCTGGGACTAGGTACATACCTGAAGCAGCACCCAAGCCGATTATAACAATAAATATTGTTAACCGCTCCATATTAAGACTTATAATAAATAAATCTCAGACATTAACTATTCCAGTTTTATATGTTTATGTTTATCTTGCCCTCTTACTTTAAATAATCATAAAACAATAATTTTTGCGTGTCATTCATTGAAAATATTTGATAAAAACATTATTGGGGTGAAGGATAAGACAGAATGCATTAATAAAATATTTTGTGTGTGTGTTTGTTTACATCAAGTGAACTAAAAACTTCAACCGATTGAAATTATTTGAATAGGTGCACTCCGATTTTTTAATTACTAGAAAAATGTTAAGGGTGTATTCAGATAACGAAACTAAACAACTTTCCCTAAGGAACATAATATGGGTCGAAAAACGAGAAATTTTTTGGACTTCACTTAGAAAATCGATCGGCTGATCCGTAGGTCATCCGCATTTTTTTATGGAAGGTCAAAAATTTTTTAATTGTTTTTCGACCCCTGTGCCTTAGAGAAAATGTATATGTCCCTTAAAATTTTTCTAGTAATAAACAAGACTAAAAAGTTAAAAAATATAAGTTCTATTGTGTAGCTCCAGGTTGCCATCATCAGATCCTGGTTTCCTTATCATGGTACTACCCTTGGGATATCTCCTTTCCAACAAAAAAGAATCATCAAAATCGGTTCATAAACGACGGAGTTATCCGCGAACACAAATAAAAAAAATATATATATGTTATATAATATATACGGTCGAATTAAGAAACCTGGTGCATATTATAAGATAAGATAAGAAAAATATTCTTTGATTGCACACTTAGAATAGACAAATACACTTATAGAAAACACAATACAATTATATTCCAGAAAATCATCGGGCTATTGAGAGCAGCATTTAGTTTTTATTTTTATCGTAACGTGTTCAAAAGAACAGCACCGCAATTGTTATTACCTCTCTGATCTGCGCGTACGGAGTCGGCGGGCACAGCTAGTAAACCATGAATTATCCATATTTATGTCATTATACATTTATAATACTTTTATGCTACTCTAGGTGATTTGACAAAAAAGTTTGCGATCTTATCTTATCTTGTCTTGGAAATAGTACTTATATTGTAGACATGGTATAATACCTAGTTATTTAACACATAGTTTTTGCCCACAGGATGATTTTAAATAGATTTGAATTGAAGAAAAACCTAAAGCCAGTTCATCAATGAACAAAATCTGTGTTAAGTGCTCTTGAAAAATCCGCTGTATCATTATCTACCTTCATCGTTAGTGACGACTCTATACAGGGTGTCATCGTTAGTGACTTAGTGACGACTCTATACAGGGTGAAATTAATATCATTAGCATTCTTTTAAACTAAGAGTCTACCCATCAAACTGAACAACTTTTACTATGGGAGCAAACCGATCGGAGCAAAAAAAAAATCAGCTATTCCATACTAAACTCCAAGGCCTACTCTACGCAAATGTGCAACAGCAGATTTTTTTTTTGCTCCGATCGGTTTGCTTCCATAGTAAAAGTTGTTCAGTTTGATGGGTAAACTCTTAGTTTAAAAGGATGCTAATGATATCAATTTCACCCTGTATAGTACCGAGAGAGAATTTTTCAATGGATATTACCAGCTTCGAGTTCTCTTTAATTTACACGGACTGTGTCGGTGGCGTGCGTATGATGTAAAAAAAATAATATATGTCTTTGTGATCCCTGGTTGAGCATAGAATACGCTGAACAAGAAATTCTGATGCGTATCTCATCATCATCATCACTGACTTTACCGGCTGTAAAATTAAATGGGCCACTTACTTCCTTCGGCCTAGATCTGTCAAGGTCGCAGTAGCTATTGGTCATTGACCAAGCCCAAACCAAATAATACTTAAAGGGGTGCTTCAGATCATCAAACTGAACAACTTTCTCTATGGGACTAAATAAATAAATAATAAATAAATATCTTGGACATTGTCACACAAATTATCTAGTCACATTTAAAGTACCTGGACTTGTATTATGATGACTAGACAACGATATAGAATACATATGTAGATACAAACATCCATGACTTGGGTACAAATATTCATATTCATCATATAAATATTTGTCCCTTACGGGATTCGAACCCGCGACCCTCGGCACAGCAGGCAGGTTCACTACAGACTGTGCTACCGGGCCGTCAACTGACTAATATCAAAATCGCGAAAAAAACCCTGCTGTCCCTTACATTTCAGTCGAGTTATGTGGTTTTGTATGGGACAGCGGATTTTTTTTTCGCGATTTCAGTGTAGGTCCAATAGCAAAATTTGTTCAGTTTGATCGTCTGAATAGCACCTCTTGAAGTAAGTGTCCTATTTAATTTTACACCCTGTATACTTACATCCCACTGCAGGGCACTGAAGGGTGTATGGGGGTTAGTCGACCACGCTTACCCAATGCGGATTAGTAGACTTCACATACGCATCGGAATTTCTTCTTCAGCGTTTGACTTAATCGATGTAGCGTAATTGAGAGGCCCCAAGAGGAAAATAAGCAAAGAGAGGAATGGCGGATGATTGAGTATCTATATTAGTAACTATAATTGAGCTCTTTTGTGAGGCCATCATGTGGTTTGTCTTCAATATGACTGCGAACATTATATACATTTTGGACAAACTTGACCTTGTAAATAAATAAAAAAAAATGTTTTGTTGCGGACAACAAAGATCCGAAAGATCATTTTAGTAGCAGTAAGACTTACACAACCCCCACCCCCTTTTGCTTGGATATTACACATACTTATAGTTTGCGGAGTTTTCTTCCAATAGACACGTAACATCTGTGTCAGTACTACCAGTAGCCCTCGCATGCCACCCTCGAGAAAACGATAAAAATCGAGATGTGCCTCCATCTTTATTATTTTACGTATACCAGAAAGAGCGCGCATGATGTTTTTCTCGTTTAAACGCTTTGTCGTGGTTGGCATGCTAGCCCTGTAGGCCTCGCATACCACCCCCGAGAAAACGATAAAAATCGAGATGTGCCTCCATCTTTATTATTTTTTGTATGCCAGAAGGAGCGCGCATGACGTTTTTCTCTTTTAAACGCTTTGTCGTGGGTGGCATGCTAGCCGTGCTGCTGGAAAATAATTTCTCTCGTTAAGACGATGGGGGCACCGAACGACCTTGATCCTTCATTCTTGATGTCACTGTGGTGCCTTCAAATCGAAGGAAATCGAATTCGAAAATCATAAGAATTCGCACCAAATTTTTATATTACTAATTAACTCGTTATTTAGTAGTCTTAAAAAAATTTACTCCATAGCATTTTTAGATCTTGATATTGTCTACACAATGGACACACCATTGTGTCGCAAGTAAAAGTGATTTCAACTTATAAAGTAGATGCACATTATACAGAATTTTTCTAATATTAAGGCTTTCCTTTGAACACAGGTTTCACATATATTTATAGAAAAATAAGAAAGATCATTGCTATATTTTTTATTTATTTGTATGTCTTTCAAGTAACGAGAAGATAGTCTCTAAAAACCAGCAAAATATGGCCCGGCTCAGCACATAGTGGAGGCGACTGTAAAGAACTAAAATTTTTCAGTTTTATGAGTTTGTGTCTAATTGAAATTTGGAACAGCAGAGATGGCAATGGCAGCCCTCGACGGATTTTTTAGGGTTTGGTTTATCATCTTTCGTTACTTACCTACTTTCTGTTAGTCGGGGGTTTTTTCAAAAATTGTATTGAATCCTTTATCGCTTACAACGTTTACATGCGTCGTGGATTTTTTTAAATTTTGCTTTTGATATTAAACTTTTTAGCGAATTAATGTAGTCAAATTAAGGTTTTACTTCGGAACCCAAATACTTTGAGTAAACTTTTGTGAAACCTTCTGAATTGTTTACCCAATTTTTTTGCCGCTCTCCATTATTCCGAGGGTTACAGTACAATAAGGGTTAGTTACGCCCCATTGCGTTTCGGATTCCAGTAGATCACTCGTTGATGGTCCTTGACTCCGGTTTCGATGTCACAAAGGAAAAAAATGTCTGTTGATGAAACAAAACATTATATAAGGTGTTACAAAAATACAAATAAACATTTAAGGGTTTAGTAAAGTCTAGTATAAACGTTTAGACCATCAAACTGAACCACTTTTACTATAAAACCAATATCGAAATCACGAAAAAAAAAATCGGATGTTCCATACTAAACTACAAGTCGACTCGAGCTAAATGTATGGGACAGCAGATTTATTTTTCGCGTTTTCGATGTTGGCCCCATAGTGAAAGTTGTTAAGTTTGATGGTCTAAACACACCCATTTTTTTAATTAAGAAATAAAATTTTATTTGTATAACAATGTCCAAGATATTTATTTATTTTTACTTTTGTAACAACCTGTATACAGGTTATTAGGGTAAACAGTTGCATTACTTTAAGGGGTGATTATACTTATAACACTGAACAACTTTACCACAGATACTAATAGGAAATTCGCAAAAAAAAATCGACTTTTCATACAAAAGTTCGATCAGCTGATTGCGTTTAGTATGGGAAGTCCACATTTTTTTTACGAATTTCCTATAAGTTTCTTAGGGAAAGTTATTCAGTATCATGGGTACAATCGCCGCTTAAGGTAATGCAACTGTTTACCCTAACACCCTGTACTGTAATAAAAATAATACACCGAATTATGGAAAACATTTGTGGGAGCCCATCACTAATGATGCGGGCGCGCATCACTACGTTCAAACCAGTCCAGGCGACAGAGGGGCGAGGCGACGCGCGGGTGCCAGCTAGCCGCCGAGCTTCATTCGGCCGCTGCCTGCCGCAGAGCCGCTCAGAACGCCTGCCGCGTCGGACCTGTATCGCCTCGCTTAGCAAATACCTATCTAGTGCTTACGCGGTCTAAACCTAGGCTATTCTATTCGCTTGCTGCTTGCCTGTAATGCTAAGACATTAAATCTATAAAGTGGAGTCTGTGTTTACCTACCTCATCGCTATACCTACAACACGAGACCCCACACATTCTGTGGTGAATTATGCAAAATGATACAAATTATAAGTAGGTATTGTAAGGATGATGTGGGTATACAGGCAATCCAGGGTGTAAACTTAAATGCGTTACATTCTTAAGAGGCTATGTAGAAAAAATAGGATTCTTCAAAGCGACATATATCATGAAGTACTAACAGTAGGAGTATGATTAGCGGATATGTGTGAATTGAACATATAATTGAAGTTTTGACAAGAGCCAAAACACAATTAAGACGCATTTTCTCGATAGAAAAACAAGCCAAAGTAGCCTCCGTTTTCATATATAAACGCTTGGAACTGCTAAACGGTTAATAATAGAAACACGAGACTTGATTTAAAAAAAAAGAGATTGATATTTTCTAAATTTTGATTATAGCAGAATTAAACTTATTTAAATAGTACAATCACAATAAAATAAAGTTTGATTTGGCGCTGGCGTCGTTTCAGGCGCGCGCGCCGCCCCATCTCTTTCTCTCGCATCAGGCAGTAATATAAGCTATCACAGGCCCATTTCGCTTCAATTATTTTTCGATATAGGATGCTTCATACCATGAAACTGAAGAACTTTCACAATGAGACCAACATTGAAGTCGCAAAAAAAAATTATGTTCCATAGAAAACGTCAAACTCGAGAAATCATAGTCCTACTGCTAGTACTTCACGATATATGATGATTTGAAGAATCCTATTTTTTTCACATATCCTCTTATGCTTGATGTTGTTCTGTAAGACACCATATTTTTTATTACTAGAAATAATGAAACGAAATATCTTTCCAAGAAACATGGGTCGAAAAACGAATAAATTTTTTGGACCTTTCATGAGCCATGGATCAGCCGATCGGATTTCTATGGGAAATCCAAAAAATTCTCGTTTTCCGACCTATAATTGGTCCTTAGGGAAAGTTGTTTAGTTTCGTTATCTGAATACACCCTAACATTTTTCTAGTTATAAAAAAATCGGGGTGTACTGTATTTCAAATAATTCAAATCGATTTAAGTTCTTCATTTTTATTACATGATGTAAACAAACACATATACAAAACTTTTTCTTCATGCATTCCGTCTTATCCTTCACCCCAATAATGTTTTTATCAAATATTTTCAATGTAGGTAATACTCAATACAGATAATTGTTTCATTATTATGTAAGTCAGAGGGCAAGATAAACTAAATACATAAGACTGGAACAGGTAATTGTGTAAGATTATTTTATTATAAGTCTTAATATGGAGCGGTTCACAATATGTATTGTTATAATCGGCTTGGGTGCTGCTTCAGGTATGTTAGGTACACACCTCACATCCCAGCATTAGGAGTGTGCCTTTATTGATATTGTATAGGAACTTTGGAACTTTCACCGTGTTTGGATAGGGTTTTAAAACATATACCTATTAGAATTACTTATAATAAGTTTCTCCTAGACAAATTTCTTGTAAAGGTACCGTGTGGGTGGAGGCCTGGTGTCCTGTGACACCTTATTCAAGCTCACCGCAAGGTGAACTTAGTCCAGGCACCAGTCTCCACATTACTATAATAATGTTTTTAATACTAGTCCAGTTATACCTAAACCACTTGTTGTCTTATTATTGTATGTGGAGAGAAATAAATTATTTTTATTTTTTATTATTATTATTATAATATAGGCTAACACGGAGGTCGTGGGTTTGGGTAATTGTAATAATTCTACTCGACCTTAGACAATATAACTATGGACGAGTTACGCTTGTAATTCTAATAACAAACTTTTCTGCTACTTTTTGTATTTTAGATTCTAAATATGATGGTTAAAAATAGTCTCGTGTGAACTCCGAACCGAACACCGAATACTTTGAAGTCATTGTTCCGCAATTAAAGGCTGTCTCGTTTAGTGATAATTTATAGAGTTGTTTGTAAATTGACATTGTAAAATTTTTGTTTTTATTTATTTATTTCAGAATCTTGCATCTGAGTTTACAATTTTTGATATCGCCAAACTGCTGAGCAGTTTGTAGGCGTTGCGCTCGTCAATCACATTTTTACTTAAGGCGGTTGCAGAGGGGTCAATTTTATACAAAACTTTGACGCACAATATGCGTAGACGGTATTAGTATAAGTAATTTTGTATATATGGAAAAATAGTTTAGAAAATCTAGATGCCGCGAAACAAATAACATTTGCAATTTATAATATAATTACGAAGATATAAAGCTTTTAAAATTGTGTATGAAAAATTTCAAAGCTTTATATCTTCGTAATTATTTTATAAATTGCAAAATGTTATTTGTTACGCGGCATCTAGATTTTCTAAACTATTTTTCCATATATACAAAGTTACTTATATTAATACCGTCTACACGTATTATGCGTCAAAGTTTTGTTTAAAATTGACCCCTCTGCAACCTTCTTAAATGCTATATTTTAGTTAGTAACAATTGACATAAAATTGATCTTGTAACGTGGCAGAGGGGAAATGTTACCGCTAAGTACTCGACACAAAATGTACGGCAATTTTTTTTTGCGATTTTAAAGTTGGTCCCATAGAGAAAGTTGTTTTTGGTGGTGGTCGAAACCGCAAAGCATACTGCAAACTATAACGTTTGGTTGACATCTCATGAAATAAGATACCCTTAGTAAATAAAATAGCAATAAATTCACAAGTATTTCAGTATGTGTTTTAAGTAGTTTTGATGTAAATAAAATTTGTGCAATAATTATTTCTTATTTCTACAGCTATACCATCCGATGACGTCATTTCAAAATCTGATCGAGAACTTCGATATCAATATGTGCGAGCAGATGACGGGACCCCACATTTAGTTGACTCCTGGCTCAAGGCGAGTGATATTGCTAAGGCAGCCAAGTTCGATCCGGATCAGACAAATGAGTATCATCTTTTTACCAGGTCTGTTTTTTTAAATTAATCTTTAAACTCTAAAGCCCTTTTATTTTAGAAAACCTTGATAGCTAGTAATCTTTAAAGAATATGCAGTGGGGGACTAATAAGTCTTGATGTGTAGGTATCGTGTAGGTAGGTACTGCGTTTCTGACGTTATTAAATATTTGCTCATTGTGTTAAATTATTGCTTAGTTAAGAAAGTTACCTAATTATTCAGTTTTTAGGGTTCCGAAGTCAACATGAAACTATTAGGGTTTCTCCCTTGTAGTTTCGCAATGTCCGTCCGTCTGACTATCTGCGGCTTAGCTCAGAGACGCTTAGTACTAAAATAGCCCAGTCATTTTACGGTTTGAGGCGGGACTAATTATTAATTGACATTTTTTTGGTATAATATTGAAGAGCCAATTTGAGCCCAGAAATGTACCAAAATAAAAAAAAATTACTTCAACAACAGTTCCAATTTTAAAATTTAGCTATTATCTCGTTCTAACTTTTTAAACAAATTTAAGGCTCTACCATTATCCATACTACAAACATGGTGGGAATATTTTGTCCACTTAGAAGGTATTGAAAAATACATTCGTATTTTCTAATAAATTACCTCATTTTTTAAATTTCAATGCCTATTTTATCGCTCAAAACTAATTTATATTGTTAAATCTTGTTGTGTGTTATCATGCGAGTGTTGTGTCATTGTTATTGTCAAATGAGTGCATTAGTATTAATATTATTTAATTAAAGATTGAAAAATTAATAAAATTAATATTATTAATTTAAAAGCCTTCTAGGACACACAATTTTGATTTCTATGTTACGTAGCGATATTTTTTTTTAATATGCTTAAGATAATCTTTTTGTCACTTAATGGTTTCGGTTACAGTTTAGTTTAGTACAGTGTAGTTTAAGTCCAATTAATAATTACATAGGTCTACATATTCAGCCGACAAAGTGGTAAAATAAAATATTGAAAAATATTTTTATAGGGTATACCTCCCCTAAACGAGAAGTGGGAATAGATTTTTTTTTCTCGTTTACCTCATGGCATGGGGATTTTAGATAGGTTGTTTAAAAATATTAAGGGCGTGGGAAAGTAATTTTTCGATTTAGGGATCCGTTAGCGAAATATTAAGCTTTAAAGTGACAATTTTTGTAACAGTCAAGTGTCTCCGTCCGACCCCTTCCCCTGCCAGCTAAATGGTTGTTTCTGGATATATGAAAAAAATTCATTGCAGTAGTAATGTAACGAAATTAAAAGGAAAACCTTCGCGGAATCACCGCTAAGTCTGCTTTACAAGTTTACGAGTAATAGTCGACCAACTTTTATTTGTTATCAACTTTTATTAGGGATTTAATTACCTATAATTATGATGAGTATACGTATACATGTACACACGGCGATACATCAAGCTATACAAAACCAAAATAAGCTGGTCACGCGTGGGTCGAGTAACATTATTATAACATCGCGCGACCAGCTTATTTTGGTTTTGAATTTATCTTGATGTGTCATCGTGTGTACACTTTCGCGTTGTATACATACCTAATGGTACCATAAACATTGTGTTTATTTCAGAGCGAATCCATCTGTCAGTCAACCCCTCGTATATGGATACAATAGCTTGCTTGCTAATTCCAACTTCGATCCTAATCGCAAAACTGTGATAGCGATTCATGGCTGGTCAGACTCTGTTCAATCTAACTTTTATGCTGTTTTAGTTCCAGGTACGTGCATTTCAGCCTATTTTGATTGCCGTAGTCTAGGGTGACCCGCCTAACGTTAATTACTATCATTGAGTGCGAGAACCTCGACCATCGGTTTTCGTATTAGTTAAGGACTTTACTTAATTTAATATTGGCTGAGATGGCGATGATGATGAAGGACTTTACAAGAATTCCAGAGATTAATGATTTACGAATATATCAGAATTGCGCTCGGCTTAGAGGTTCGCTAAATGTCATTTAGAAGAACTGAAGAGAACATTTAGGAGGGAAAGAGGATTTTTCGCCTGAAATAACTCCGACTGAAAAAATGTACCTCCGTGAATTTTCCCCTAGGTCTTCGCAAAAGTTGCGAAGAACTCATCTCCATAAAGCTGGTATAGCTTTAAATTAAAATCTAATACTTTGTTACATATATCGATAATTTGTACCGTGGTTTGTTAATGTGAGCAATTGCGTCGCAGTCTCAAAATATACGGTTTAGACGTAACGTATCTTTTATTTAGGTAACAATAAATAAAAGAGTTCCGTGAATGACTGACTGACTGATAGACAACGCACTGCCTAAACTGCTGAAGATAGTAACATGAAATTTTGAATATTATATCCTACAGAAGATGTAAGGGTGCACTAAGAAATAATTAAATATACAATAACAGCCGGCATAGATAAATTTCTATTATTTTAAAGAATAAATATTTTTGATTGATTCTGAGGAAGATAAAGGTGGTAAAGATATTTCGTTATATTGCAGCATACCTTAGTGTAGAAGATGTGAATTTGATCGTAGTTGACTGGAGCGTTGGCGCTGCTGGACTATATTTGACAGCTGCAATGAATGCTGTGACTTCTGGTAAGTTAAATGCACTATAATGAATGGTATATGTAGATTCTAGACTACCTCAGCATCTATACTTTGACGCTCGTGCATGTAGCCAAATGACCCTTCTATATCTTGATTTTGGGAATTGTTAAGAAATATAGTACCTCCTTACGTTATACTCAGTTGACTTACTTTATGATAAATTAACTTGAAAAGGTATTAAAGTCGTGGTAGTCCAGTAGAGTGCAGTGGATGTAACACCGCTGGCTTCTCGGTGAAGGAAAACGTCGTGAGGAAACTTGCATCTTTCAATTTCGAGGTATATTTGTCCCCATTGTCCATTGCAAGTGGCGACGCACTGGACTGGAGTTTCGGTACTACTACTTAAACATGGATGTTCTTATGCTGCTTTAGCACAACAATGCAGTACTTTATTTTCTAAACGTCATAATAAGGTTTTAAGACAATACCTTTCCAAACTTCTTTGTTTTAATCATATTATGAAGCTTAGAAATAGCATAGGGAACATGCATTAAAACTATTTTTCTTTTTTCTTTGATTATATTATCTTGTTTTTATTAAATAAAATACAATATCAGGTATGCAATAATTGTTTTCTAAACGGTTCCCTACGCTCTTGTTTGACACAAGTCTCTCCAAAGCAAAGCTCACCCACCTAAATTATTTCACACTTTTAAGATAGGTAGGTTTATTTACTGTTTCATTATGAATCATCTTTATCATAATTTTGTATTGAACATTTTCAGGTGTAAGTGTAGCTCGTTTCATAAACTGGTTGAATAGCGTGACTGGTGTAGCTCTGGCTAACTACCACGTCATTGGATACAGTCTCGGTGCACAGCAAGCTGGTGTGGTCGGCAGAAATCTTAATGGAGATGTAGCTTATATATCCGGTGAGTTAAAAAAACATTGGCACGAATAAACCTTAATCGAAAAAAATAAAACATCAAAATGCGAATAAGAAACTACTCTGTCCTAAAAAAAACGTACGTTTATGTAGATAAAATCAGTCCGAGCTGCAGTTGTCTCTTTTGCACTTTAATCGGCGAGGTGTTTGGGAGGGGCGGATCGGACAAATACGTATACAATCGGAAAAGTGACCTATTCTCCAAATTTCTTCGAGAGCGCCTATCCTTTTAAAAACCTGTAAAATAAATGGTAAAATTTGACTTTTTTGCCTATCACTAGATAATGGCGCCGACGTAAATTAACTCACACTACAGTTTGATTGTCAAGAAGTTCTTTAGTAATCTAAGCTGTTTCATATTAAATTTCTTTGGACAATTCTTGCTACTTTCCCATTACACCACCACCCGGATCACTTCCTATCTTTAAATATGGTTTTACTAGAATTACACGCGTAACTTTTGATTTATTCCGTTAACTTAGAGTCTAATTTTGAATTTCAAAAATCATGATAAATAGTCTCGTGTGAACCCCAAACAAGACTAGTTGTTCCGCATTTATAGGCTGTCTCGTTTAGTGATAAGGTATAAAATTGTAAGCACATGTACATGATCATTTGATCTTGTGCCTTGGCAGAGGGCAATGCTAACGCAAGGCAACTTCTTCTAAACAAAGTGTGTGCAAAAATAATTATGCAGCCATTACTTATCCAATGGCTACGGAACCCCATCATGGGTGAGTCCTACACGCTCTTGGCTGATTTCTTACAGACTTATGATAATTATTGCATACTTTGCAAATCGATATCTTTCTCGATATTTGTGAGGGATTGCTTTAGTCGTCCTGATAAGAGTTGATAAAATCTTTAAGCAAGTCATGTTTTGAAAAGAAATAAGTAATTAAGAATTATTAATCTTTCATTCATTTATTATTATTTATTTATTTCATAAAATCTTGTCTGAGAAAGAATCATATTTTTACAATGTACATCACATTTACTGTTTTATTGAGACTCGAAATGTATCCCAAGTGGCACGTTTTCTTAACTAAGAATAAAACTTTCTTGAATTCACTATCATCTCTCTTCATTCTAAATTAAGTTAGTTCCTAAGCTTGTGACTAGCCGATTCCAAAACACAAATTCAAAGTTAGATTTGAGAATAGTGGCCGCCATCTTGAACTTTTTTGTTTTTCTACCGATGGCAATCGGTAATATCGATTTTGGAGGCAATCGGTAGAAAAACAAAGAGTTCAAGATGGCGGCCACTATTCCCAAATCTGACATCAGATTTGTGTTCGGAGGCCACGCGGACTCCCAGATATCGATTTTGGAGGCATCCATCCGCGTGGCCTCCGAACACAAATCTGATGACAGATTTGAGAAAAGTTGTCGCCATCTTAACTTTTTTGTTATTTTACCGATTGCCTCCAAAATCGATATCTGGGAGTCCGCGTGGCCTCCGAACACAAATCTGATGTCAGATTTGAGAATAGTGGCCGCCATCTTGAACTTTTTGTTTTTCTACCGATTGCCTCCAAAATCGATATCTGAGGGTCCGCGTGGCCTCCGAACACAAATCTGATGTCAGATATGAGAAAAGTGGTCGCCATATTGAACTTTATTGTTTTTTTACCGATTGCCTCCAAAATCGATATCTGAGAGTCCGCATGGCCTCCGAACACAAATCTGATGTCAGATTTGAGAAAAGTGGTCGCCATCTTGAACTTTTTTGTTTTTCAAACCGATTGCCTCCAAAATCGATATCTGGGGGTTTCTATGATCTCTTAAGACGAATCCGACGTCAGAATTCAGAAAAGTGGCCGCCATCTTGAACTGTCTTGTTTTTCAACCGATTGCCTCCAAAATCGATATCTGAGAGTCCGCATGGCCTCCAAACACAAACCTGATGTCACATTTGAGAAAAATGGTCGCCATCTTGAACTTTTTTGTTTTTCAAACGGTTGCATCCAAAATCGATATCTGAGGGTCCTCGTGGCCTCCGAACACAAATCCAATGTCAGATATGATAAAAGTGGCCGCCATCTTGAACTTTTTGTTCTTCAAGCGCCAGCCTCCAAAATCCAGGTACCGATTTTGGAGGCAATCGGATTCGTGTTCATAGTCCCCGCGCAGCCTCAGATATCGACTGTCGAAGCAACGGGTGAGAAACTAAAAAGTTCAAAATTCTGACGTCGGATTTGTGTTCGGAGGCCACGCGGTCTCTCAGATATCGATTTTGGAGGCAATCGGTAGAAAAACAAAAAGTTCAAGATGGCAGCCACTATTCTCAAATCTTACTTTGAATTTGTATTCGGACTCCACGCGGGCCCACAGATATCGATTATGGAGGTAATCGGTTGAAAAACGAGAAAGTTCAATATGGCTGCCATTTTCCTCAAATCTGACATCGGCTTCGTGTTCAGAGTCCACGCGGACCCTCAGATATCGATTTTGGAAGCAATCGGTTGAAAAACAAAATAGTTCAAGATGGCGGCCACTTTCCTCAAATCTGACATCGGATTCGTGTTCAGAGCCCACGCCGTCTATGTGGAGTTGTGTGTCCACCCAATTTCGGTGGATTCTTGGACAAATTTAAAAAGACGTGGTAAACTTTTTAATCGTTAAATAAATTAACGAATAAAATTAAAAATTAACAAAACTGATCAGATTAACGATTAATTTTTTAATCATGATTAATTCAATCAAAATTAATTTAATCTGATTAAAACTAATCAAATTAATTAATTGATAAAAAAAATTGATGTTTCTGATAATTTTGTTCATTTAAGGTCTGGACCCAGCGGCCACTTGGTGGAGCGAGAGTGGTCACAAGTTTCGCCCAGATGATGGAGTATACACCGAAGTTATACACACAAATATTCTCAATATGGGGTTCAGAGAACCATTAGGAGATGTTGACTTTTATCCTAACGGCGGAGACAATAATCCGGGATGTTATAATGATGGGTGTAATCATGCTAGGTATGGTAATTTAAATAAGTTTACACATAGGTTATTACGATAGTAATTTATAGTACTCTATGTAGGTACGTTAACTCAAAACTGGAAACCCTATGGGACACAAACTTTCCTATGAACCAGTTTAATTGAAGTAATTTGACGAAATCTAAAAAAGTGTCGTTAAGATATTGATGCGATTGGCGCAGGATCAAGAATGATGGTAAAATGGGAAGGAGGCTTGTGACCTGCACTGGGTCGATGCGTGCTGATGATGATGACTTGTATCACTGCCAGGCAAAGCTGATGGCTACTTCTTCTCCAATCTAATAGATCGATTCAAAATTTGTCTAATGACTTCAGAACGATATTTGTTTCAATTCCAGAGCTTACTTCTTCTTAAGCGAATCTTTGGTCAGCGGTGGATTCACTGGTGTGGAATGCGCGACCTACCAGGACGCTATAGCTGGAAGGTGTAAACTGCCAGGCAGGTTGCAAATGGGTGGACCCAATCCGAAGACTGGGTAAGAGTCCATTCAAGTAATAACTATAACTCGAATTTGATTCTACTAACTTTTTTGTGAATTGAAGTCACACCATTCCTGATAAAAAAATTTCAAGCAAAGTAAATTACATACAATTTCATTCTGATGATATTGTGTATTGTAAACATAGAATAATTAAATAAACATTAACCTAAAGAAAAAAACAAAAAAGAAACAAAACTAATACTACTTACAATTTCATTCTTGAAAACATGATTGGTTGATACTTAAGACATCAATGCAAATTGCTTACGTCAAAAAAAAAAACTGTTAAGTACTGAAGAATAGCTCGTTATTAAAATTTTCGATAAAATACTACTATTTATTTTGTACTCAGTATTTTGTGTTATTGCTTAGTAAATATACTCAGTATTTTGTGTTATTGCTTTCAGATCTACTGGAGTTTTCTATTTGAAAACAAACGCTGCTTCCCCTTTTTCAAGAGGATAGATCAACAATTCTCCTAATTACAATATTTTAATGTTTATTGAACTAAACCTATCGATATGTTTTTAATAATTAATTTTCGAAATGATTCAAAACATAAAATCTATACTATCGTCAGACAAAATTATCTCTAAGTCGCTTCAGTAAAATTTTCAGGCGCAAATTGTTCTGATTTAATACAGAATTAAAACTTATGCAGAAGTTTTGAATTTGTTTAGCATTTCTTCCTATTACATTTTCTAGCTAAGTCAGTAGCTTTAAGTTACTTTTATATGGAGGAGCAACGTGATGTGAAAACGTAACGCAATGTGATGGCAGACAAAGGTAAATGCCAAATGTTCTAACATTATTCATATTGTGCTTTACGTACAAGGCTGTCTGAATTATTTAGGATCATTCTCTAGTTCGTGCTTTGAAATTGTCAAGGCTTATAAATACTCGGAGGGCCATGCTCGGAGTTTCCGCAAAAAAACAGAGTAGCCGACATAGCCCAAAGAATTGCTACACTTAAAGTGGCATGAGTAAAACACATTTCTCGCAGAACCGATGGCCGATAAGGTCGAAGATTCCTCGATTGGCGACCACGTGACGGAAAGCGCAGCGTGCGTAAGGCTCACAAGGTGGACTGACGACCTGGTGTAGGCGGCGTGAACCCGTTGAGTAAGGGCAGCGCTGGACAGGTCGTTGTGCCGATCCTTGGTGAAGGGAGGCCTATGTCCAACAGTGGACGTTATTAAATAAAAAAATAAAAATAACTCTCACAGACACATACATTGTAATGATCCCAAGCCAGCACTATATAGGCAGTTTATTATGGAAACCATACAACAACGGCAAAAAAATATAAACATCCATGACCGAACCGGGATTCGAACCCAGGACCCTGGTTTGGCAGTCCGGTTCGGTAACCATTACACCAACCGGGTCGTCAAATAAGAGTAAGAATAGAAATAATGTAGTGTACGTAAAAAGTGTTACACCAGCACCCACGGTATATAAGGCGTCACGAGTTCACGACAAACAAATGTCATGCATCTCTAGTTCGCAGTACATTCTATCAACTAAGGAATTTTGGTGAACTTCATCATCAGCCTATTTATACGTCCCACTGCAGGGGGGCCTGTAGGCCTACCCTCAGGGAGGTTGTATGGGCGTTATTCCACCACAGATGCCCAATGCGGATTGTTAGTGTTCACATACGCATTGGATTTTTTCTTCTTGAGCATTATGCAGGTTTTGTTACGGTGTTTTCCTTCACCGTTTGAGAGCAGTCGGTATTACGTACGTAAGTTAGAAAAACTCATTGGTACATGACATGTGCTCCCTGCGGATTCGAACCTGGGCCTCAATATTGAATTTCCATACCTCTCCGCAACGCGCTACTGACGCTCTTGTTAAACTTAATAGCTTTTAAATTATGGATGCATGTTTGATGCATCGGATAATGCCATGCATAATTGCATACCTACAAAGATGATGCATATCTTAATCAGCAATCAGGTCCTATGTAATAAGGTCCTAAGTATGTAGGTACGTACTTAGAAACGAATCTGGATGCCAAGAATATGAGAAATAAAGCCGCAGACAAAAGCTAGTTAATTGTTTGAATGTCGGTTCTCGAAGCTTTACGGCCAGTAGTTTTTAATATCTTTTTAATTACCTACCCTGGACTCTTTGTACCTATGATCATCACATTTTACTTCGTGGTTGGCTTACAACATAGATCATCAACAAAATGGACTTTCATGTTAAAATTTTATTGAACTATCAAATAAGCAACAACACTTACATTAAAGTACGTAACGATTGCTTGTGAGATTGCTGAAACAATGGGCTAGTGCGATTTTTTTTAATGATTTTATAGACTCACTAAGGCTGGCTTGCACCAAAAAGTGTAGTTAGTAATCGCTCTGTCTCACACTACTTATATTAAAATCAGTGACACCATCATATTTAAACATGTTTAAGCCTAAACACCTTTTGGTGCAAGCCAGCCTACATTTACAGCTTTTTATTATACAATTAAATAGCGGTTATGTTATAGAGCACATTGAAGTGTTGCGTAATTTTTATGCTTTCAATAAGAAGTCCTTCGGGCAGATTGTCACTAAATATTATTCCCAGTTGCTTGCGATAAAAGCTTTACAGCAGAAAATGTAGGCAATAAATTTCTATTAAAACTTGTAGGTTGTAGGTAGGAACGTATTATTTTTTGTTGTTGTTTGGCGTATTATTTCATTATTAAGTACTTCAGAGTTCTACGTCCGTGTTACAAAAGTTTGAGGACCTATTTGTAAACTTTTATTCAGGTACCTAGCTATATATATTTATATGATATTTATGACGATCGTATATTTATTTATTAGCAAATTGATAATTTTTGAAATCTTGTTATATGATAATTTTTATTAACACTGAGAAACTAATGTTATAAATGTACCTGCTTAGTTATAAAATGTTTGAAAAGGAGTCGCTGTGATGGTGGGTTTGTGGATGATCGTATCTGTATCGGTGGCATATTACTTTCTGGGTGGCCACGTGGCTTCGCCATTTTGTAGTATTGCCCAATCCAGTTTGGCCTCAAAACTGGTAATTTTTAATTTTAATTTTATAACAAATGCTACAATAGAAAATAATAATTTCTTTAGGACGGCCCGGTAGCACAGTCTGTAGTGAACCTGCCTGCTGTGCCGAGGGTCGCGGGTTCGAATCCCGTAAGGGACAAATATTTATATGATGAATATGAATATTTGTACCCAAGTCATGGATGTTTGTATCTATATATGTATTCTATATCGTTGTCTAGTCATCATAATACAAGTCCAGGTACTTTAAATGTGACTAGATAATTTGTGTGAAAATGTCCAAGATATTTAATTTAATTTAATTTCTATTTCCTATAAGTATGGTCCTAAAATGATTTATTACGATTTTTTAAATGACAATACCTTGTGGCATTCTGATTTGTAAATTCTATCGCACAGAAAAAATCTATGTGGAATCCTACATATTTTTCTCCAACTAGGTACAAAATGTGTTGCAAAGGTAAGATTAGAAGAAACCTTTTGTCTTTGTTCTAAGCTCATACCCCTCATTAATCTTTCATTCAGACCCTGTCGCCGCAAACGCCGTGTTAAGAAAGAAATACGCGAGGGGGCTAAAATGGTGCTAAATATTATATGCTGGATTTTTGGCCATATACTAACTGTAATCGTAACAATTAAATAGCAATAATAAGTAGATTTATAAGCACATAGGTTCTTATCAAAAAGCTTCTGCCCGAAAAACCTAGAGAAATCCTATGGGGTTAAATAACATCACTTTATAATGTATACTAAAACAGTATGTCTTTTATAATCAGATATCAGAAGACCTGAAATGAGGATGGCAAATGGAGAAATCACTTCCTTTTCTAGCAAAAGTTTGAATTTCAATTCAATTCAAAATAATTTATTTCAGAGAAAATGTCCTTATAGTGTTAGTATACATTTATCTTACAGGTTGTGTTAGTAATAAAAACATTTTATTTTATTTTAAGAACCCGGCATCTTGCTTGACCCAGTGATACATTTTTTGCAAAATTTGTATGTAAATTTATTTTAATGTAATTATCAAAATTCTTGTTCGATGAAAGTGGCCTATGCTACTGTATGCTTTTGGCAATATTGGATTGGGTATAGAATCCCTTTTGTTATGAAAAAAGCAAGGCAGTATGAAAACAATAAACACGAGAAAACTGTTTTTATGTTGTAACCTTTGTCATTAAGGGTTAGTTACGCCCCATTGCGTTTCGGATTCCAGTAGATCACTCGTTGATGGTCCTTGAGTCCGGTTTTGTTTTCACAAAGGAAAAATGTTACTGTTGGTGAAACAAAAATCTTTCTATACTGAATTATGAAATACACCCTAAATGCAAAATGGTTCAAGTACGAATTATGTAGGTAGGTACTGCAACGATGAGAGTAAAAAGGGTGTGAAAAACTTTCACGATGGGAAAACACTGAAATCGCGACAAAAATTAGCTGTTCCTCAGAAAATGAATAGAAAAGCAATAAATGTATGAATATGAAAATGTCAATGGCTACTCCAGCCAAACGAATGTATGGGACAACTGATTTTATTTTAAAGATTTCTATGTTTGCTCCATAGTGCAAGTTGTACAGTTTGATGGTCTGAAGCATACTGTTTAATATGTAACGTATTTAATTTTACACCCTGTATATATAATGTACCAAAATTACCTGTTTGAGTTAAATAGGTAGTTTAGTTATAATAATTACACTCAAATTTTTTTATAATATTGACGCATTTATGTAGTATACCCATAAGGTTGTACCTATCAACTGTCATAATTTTTCTAAATATTTTCAAAAAATATTTCTATAGTCCTACATTCAGAAAATACGATTTGTTAAATTTCAGTCAAAGCACTTTGCTCTCAATTAATCTAGCTTGAAGCACCATTTTAAGAGTACAAGAAGGCAAACGTAACAGAGATGAATAAAAATACAAAAAGCCTCTTGCCTTAAGTGGCTGCATCACGGCTCGGGATCCTTTCGACTTTTTGCTTCGAAGTGTACCTTTGGGGACATTTTGAATGTACTTTGTTGGAAGTCTAACTTTTAAGGTTCAAGGTGGAAATGTGTTTGATTTAGAATTTTAACAGAAGAGGTTAATAACAAAAGCTTCCAAATTTTACTGTCCTGGCTGTAAACAGGCTCTTCATTTCTTTTATCTTCTTTAACTTTTTGCTGTTCGGGTCATCGTCGAATATACAGGGTGAAATTGATATCATTAGCATCCTTTTAAACTAAGAGTCTACGCATCAAACTGAACAACTTTTACTATGTGAGCCACAGGATGGAGCAAAAAAATTCAGATGTGCCATACTAAACTGCAACTGCCTACTTGACTCAAATGCTGCATGAAAATGAAAAAAAAAAATTACGTTAATAAAATTATAAGTTTGGTTGGATCTAAGCTACTCAATCACACAAACAGCTGAGCTGTAGTATATTCTGAAAACTATGTTTGTGGACACAAGACGCAGATGGAGTTTCGGGCAACAGCTAGTACTTTACAAAATATTAGGTAGGTTTTAATTTCTTAGAAAACAAGCTAATTGCAATTAACGTTAATACCCAACTTAAGATGGCTAAAGATAACACTCTAGATATTGCCATAAAGTACTTTATGCGACATATTTTTCTCGGCCACACTTTACTTAAGAAAGATAGATTGTGGTCATCCATCAGATTCCTTCGCTGTGTTTTTATTCACTGGATTAAACGTCGCTCAAAATATCGAAGCTTTGAACATTAACTGCACGTTGTTTATACGAGAAAGAATATAAATCTTAGAAAATATGGACGTAAATATTCATAAAATGGTTTGATTATGTTAAGTATTTCCTTCCATGAACGAAAATGCTTGTAAGATATTTCAGAGCGCTGGTTTTCGCTCGCGAACGATGTTCCAGCAATTTAGAATGATGTCCTACCTTCAAGTTTAGATAAATTATACTAAGTGATTAATCGCAATGCTCCTCCACATTGTTGTGAAGACCTCGAGCACGTTAATTAGCGTATCTTTATCGTATCGATAACCTACTTAAAACAATTTAGGTAAGCAACTTCTTTAATAGACACAGACTTCGATTGTTATCAATAACTAGCTTTTGGAACGAGCGCGTGGAATCGATGACGCTGCCCCATCCGTCGTAATTCCGGGGTAAAAAGGTAAGTTGGTTTTGGAAAAGTGAAATAAATAACACTCACAGGCACATACAGTGTAATGATCGCAAGCAAGCACTATATTAGGCTGTTTATTATGGAAGCTATATAAAAATGGCACAAACATATAAACATCCATGACCGAACCGGGATTCGAACCCATAATAATCGGTTCAGTAGTTTTCACGTGATGCTTTAACGAACCGAAAAAATAATTTTACACTAAAAGTCTTACAGGGTGTAAGCCTAAATGTGTTACTTAATTAAGGGGGGTACATCAGACCATTAAACTGAACAACATTTACTATGGAACCAACATTGAAACCGCGTAAAAAATACCAAAATGTTGTACGAAACACTCGATTTTTTTACGATTTTGAGGAACAACTTTTACTATAAACTCGCAAACTTAAACCTAGTTTATTGTAAAAGTTGTTCAGTTTTATGGTCTGAAGTACCATGTTCGATATGTAATGCATTAATTTTATTGTACGCTCTGAATTATAGTTGAAAATAATAATACAAGATGTATTCCTTCCTGTTAGAATTTTAAATGACAATGTCATAGATTATCGTCGGTTTAGGTTGTGCTGTGATTATAAAGAAGAACGACCACTTCCCATACGTCTTTAAAATGTTAATTGTATTTTTATGTTGATGATTTAATGATGATTTGAACACTATGAAAAAAATGTATTAGTGCATAATTTAATGTAAAATAAGAAATATTCAAATTACTCTCGCTCGGCTCGCACTAAGGATCCCAGAAAACAAGATTTTTGGTAATATTATTTAGGTACAGAAGTATGGTACGGAACCCTCCGTGCGTGTGTACGAATCGCACTTAGCCGGTTTTTAGCACTGATAGATTTCTTTATAAATCTTTTTCCAGTAGCGTCAAAACCTCTTTATTAATCTTGTATGAAGTCGATGAAAGAAGCAATAAGCGGCAATCGCTGCAATATGCGAACGTGATATGACTTGACAAATAAAAGTCTTTCTGTGGGTATCTGCCCCTCTAGTATAGTTTCTCTATACGCAAGAGACGAGCCCTTGATGCATATAAAAGGGACCTCTTTTTGCGCTTTTCAGAGATTGAAAACCGCGCGTGGCGCGAAATGTGTTTGGAAAAAACCGAATCGCGCGCAAGTACGACCTAATTATATCATACTAGAGGGACAGGACCACGGTACCGATAAATATTTCTTCATAATTCAATTTAATTTAAATTTATGAATGCTCACAATAGAAAGGCGCGAGTATATAAATCTAAACTATTATAAAACTGTAACAGAAGTGTGTCAGTACATTAAAGATATTAACAAAAAAAAAGTTAAGATAATACGGTTTTTAGGTGTCCCTGATTCCATATCACCAATTTTTGGATGTCTGTTTGTTTGTGTGTTTGTTTGATCGAGCATCACGCAAAAACTACTTAACCAATAATAATAATAATAACCGATTTTGATGAAACTTTTTTGTTTGATAGCTAGATATCTAGATATATTTTAGATAGATATTTGATCTGACTTAAAATCTGGTATATAATTTGTGTGGATGAAGTCGCGGGTTAACTCTAGTTAATTGTAAAGTTAGCATTCAAAACTATCTATAGACCGAATCAGGATTGGTCTTAAGAATTCAACATAACATAATAATATTTGACATAACAAAAACAGTCTTAAGTTTAATTAAAATAAAAATAAAAACATCTTGGATATTGACACACCAATTATCTAGTCACATTTAAAGTACCAGAAAAAAAAACATTAAATTTTTGTTGGTAATATTTAATATTCGAGGAAAAATAACGGTAACCGGTAAGCTGGCCGCTATAACTTTGTGCGGTCAGCTTATTTTTGGTTTTATAGCTTGATGTGTCGCCGTGTCTAGGTACCTATTTCAAAGAGCAATTTTGACATCGAAATTTAATTAATTAATTAGTTCTGATAAAAAGCTCCTTTCAATAGAATTCTATTAAGGCGAGCCCAATCCTTTCACCGTTAGATGTTCCCAACTCGATCGAGGAAGTTTTAAATTAGTTCTTAACCACGCCACTACTCCCTCCCCCTTTTCAGTTTACATAGATATAAGAGCAGTATAGCTGTAAGTAGTACACTGGCTGTCAAAATTACAGGTCGGACGCAGGCTTTTTAATTTTTGTATACTTTTAAAACATGAAGGAGCTTAAAACTATAGCTACAGGGTGTAATAAAACACCCTAGTAATATTTAAAGAGGTGGGTTAAACAATTAAACTGAACAACTTTCACAAAGGAGCAACCATCGAAATTGTGAACAAAATATCAGCTGTTTCATACAAAACTGCAGCACACTGCCTTACCTACTCGACTCAAATGATGAGAGTAGATTTTTTTTATTCGACGTTGTTTCCATACAGGATATCGAGTTAAGATGGTCCAACGAAAAATCTGGGGTAGAGGACATCATTTTCGACCTTTCTGGTTCTATACAGAATGATCCAAAAATTTACGGTTTCAAAGTTATTCAAGTTTTTCACCGATCGCCACGAACCGCTAATCTCTCCTCCGTTTAAAATAAATTTTTGTAAGAAGATGCAACTTTTTTTTCGGTGTAAGGAAGAAATTTTTAAAATTTTCTGTAAAATTATTATTTGTCATAAACTTTTTTATTTTATGGTTTCATTTTGTTCACATTACACAACAATCTTAAAACAATTTCTGAAACATTTTTTTTTAATAATTTAATTTTTTCATGAACTATTATTATAATAATTTTTATTTTCGTTATTTTTTAATATTGCAGTAATAAACTTTATGTCGTCCGATAGATACATTACTGAAGTATGTTCATGACAAATTTCAGCTCAAAATAGTAACCAGTTTGAACACAGTAACCAGTGTAGTGGGACAAGGTAGCAGATCGATGAAAAACTTGAATAACTTTGAAACCGTAAATTTTTGGATCATCCTGTATAGAACTAAAAAGGTCGAAAATGATGTCCTCTACCCCAGATTTTCCGTTGGACCATCTTAACTTGACCACCCTGTATAAAGTTGTTCAGTTAAATATTACGAGGATATTTTTTTGTGTATATGTGGTGTACAGTTCTTCAGAGGGTAAATAACAATACAAGTATTTCACTAGTTGTTACACACGGCAACTGGTGGATGCCACATCCGTTCGGTACAAGGAGTAGATTAGTAATGATGGCGGGTGTTGCCCCCACCACTTACAATGCATACATTTATTTAGATCAAGACAACAACCAATATTATTTATTACAATGATCTTAAGACTTGATATAATATAATTATGTTTATAACGAGCGTTAACCCGCGACTTCGTCCGCACAACATATATACCAGATTTTCAGTCAGATCATAAGCTATCAAACAAAAAAGTTTCATCAAAATCGGTTCAGTAGTTTTTGCGTGATACTCATTCAAACAAACAAACAAACAAACAAACAAACACACAAACAAACAAACAGACAGACAAAAAATCCAAAAATTGGTGAAATGGAATCAGGGACACTTAAAAACCATATCGTAACTTTTTTTTTGTTAATATCTTCAATGTACAGACAAACTTTCTGTTACAGTTTTATAATAGTATAGAGTTAACCCGCGACTTCGTCCGCACAACATATATACCAGATTTTAAGTCAGATCATAAGCTATCAAACAAAAAAAGTTTCATCAATATCGGTTCAGTAGTTTTTGCGTGATACTCGTTCAAACAAACAAACAAACAAACAAACAAACACACAAACAAACACACAAACAAACACACAAACAAACAGACAGACAAAAAATCCAAAAATTGGTGAAATGGAATCAGGGACACTTAAAAACCATATCGTAACTTTTTTTTTGTTAATATCTTCAATGTACAGACAAACTTTCTGTTACAGTTTTATAATAGTATAGAGTTAACCCGCGACTTCGTCCGCACAACATATATACCAGATTTTAAGTCAGATCATAAGCTATCAAACAAAAAAAGTTTCATCAATATCGGTTCAGTAGTTTTTGCGTGATACTCGTTCAAACAAACAAACAAACAAACACACAAACAAACACACAAACAAACAGACAGACAAAAAATCCAAAAATTGGTGAAATGGAATCAGGGACACTTAAAAACCATATCGTAACTTTTTTTTTGTTAATATCTTCAATGTACAGACAAACTTTCTGTTACAGTTTTATAATAGTTATAGATAGATTAATTTTAGCTAAACACCACAGTATACAAAGAGGTAGTAGAAATAATAATAACGGGTCTCTAAAAGTTTGATCCCGTATATTTTGGTTTTCTTGATTCTGTAACGTAGCCGTTTTCAGGTGCAGCGATCCTTTTATTTTGTTCACATTATTGATTTATAATGATGTTATGTGATGTGTTACAGAAATGAAAATGTTCAGAAAAGGTTGATGTCGTATCGTATCAAGAACTCAAGACACTAGCGGAAAGGAGACAGGATTAGCAAAAACTCCACCGACAAAGGCGTAGCTCTTAAATAAGATGATAATGATGATGTGTTAAAAGGCTAGATAAAATCTACTGCATATAAAAATGCGGGAAAATAGATTGCGCTGGTATGTACACGTTATGCGCCGAAGCAAAAACCAGTATGACTAGATAGGTTATGGCCATAGAAGAGGGAAAACAGGTAGAGGACACCCACCGAACACCTGGATGCGAAAAATCCCAAAGGATGTGTTGACTAAAGCCAGAAATGACGCAAAACCGCTATGAGTGGCGAAATAATAACAGGATGGCTGACCCCAAACAGAAAATAAGCCAGGGGATTGATTAATCGATGTTCTATAATTATATGATATAAAACATACTGATGCTTTCCTTTAATAAATTACTAGCGTTAACCTGCGATGTCGTCTGCACAAATTATATACCAGATTATAAGCTATCAAACAAAAAAAGTTTCATCAAAATCGGTTCAGTAGTTTTTGCGTGATGCTGGAACAAACAAACAAACAGAGAGACAAAAAATCCAAAAATTAGTGATATGGACTCAGGGAGACCTAAAAACCATATCGTAACTTTTTTTTGCTAATATTATCTTCAATGTACAGACACACTTTCTGTTACAGTTTTATAATAGTTTAAACGATCCAAGTCTTTTTAGGGTTACAAACCCTCACCGTTATACTATAACAAATATGCCTGCGATGCCAAGGATCCGAATAGTCAATATACATTTATACCTACATATGAAATTAATATTGTAATCTGAATATGAAAAAGCTACCTAGGATAGGATAATAGGCGCTTAATAGGATATTACTAATTTGATTTCAAATGTAAATGTGACTGACGCAATAAACAACTGAATTGATTTCAACGGAATATCTTTAAAACGATAGGTAATTTTTACTGATCCTTAAATGAAGTATATGCAGGCGGTTTCCGTGTGTATTATACGGAAATGTGAATAAAGTGTTGAAATAAAATAAAATTACAATTTGACATATTAAAGAGTATTCTCTGGATTACCACATATGATACTTTTTTATAGTCAACGCCGATGATGACACAGGACAGCTAGTCTTAACTATTATGAAACTGTAACAGAAGTGTGTCTGTACATTGTTGAATCGTTGAAGATATTATAAAACTGTAACAGAAGTGTGTCTGTACATTAAAGATTTTAACAAAAAAAAGTTACGATATGGTTTTTAGGTGTCCCTGATTCCATATTACCAATTTTTTTATTTTTTGTCTGTCTGTTTGCTTGTTCTTCATAATTCAATTTAATTTAAATTTATGAATGCTCACAATAGAAAGGCGCGAGTTTATAAATCTAAACTATTATAAAACTGTAACAGAAGTGTGTCAGTACATTGAAGATATTAACAAAAAAAAAGTTAAGATAATACGGTTTTTAGGTGTCCCTGATTCCATATCACCAATTTTTGGATTTTTTTTCGGTCTGTTTGTTTGTGTGTTTGTTTGAACGAGCATCACGCAAAAAACTACTGAACCGATTTTGGTGAACCTTTTTATGTTTCATAGCTTATGATCTGACTTAAAATCTGGTATATAATTTTTGCGGACGAAGTCTCGGGTTAATTCTAGTAAATTATAAAACTATAGATAGACACTTTAACATTGTCCAGCAATGTAAATTCCTGAGACCTAATACAGTGTTAAAATACTCAGCATTCGAGTAGTTCCACTAACTTGTGCTCTATATTATACTAATTTAAGTGTGGAACTGCAAAACTAACTTCAGATTAGTTCAGAAGCATTTTGGTATTAGGATGCGGTTTGTCTGAAAATGGCTAGTTTGTTTTGCGAATGATCATAACATTTTTACTCATGACCATGATCCTACTCGGAATGGTTAGACTACAACTGGCATGTAGGTAGCTAGCCTTAGAGATACCTTTAGCCATTAGAAGGTACGAAGAGTTCTGTAAGAAACAGCTGATTTTAGTTACTTTTATTTCGATTATCTCCATAGTGAAAGTTGTTCAGTTTCATTGTCTAATCTAAACCATCCCATTAAATACTTATAGGATCTAAATTGAATAGGTAAGTGTAATAAATTTAAACCCACGTTACCTTATTTGCATGTAAAATGTGGTCAGGAATAAAAGCGTATAAAAAAGGCCCGTTCGTGATCGGTATAACAAAATCGGATGCTGAATGTTTGGCTGCGCATTTACCATATTCCTACTGTTACCGAACTTTATTCCAATTAAGTTTAGATTTTAAAACTGATTGTACCGTTTAGTTTATAATATACTAGGTGACCCGGCGAACTTTGTACCGCCTCAGAATCAGTTTTACCCGACACACACTTGGCCATTTTTTGTTTTTAAGCCTTCCGTAGCATGTTCACAACACCCTATCAACGTTTCATCGCAATGATTTCATCGATTATCAATTATCATTTATTTCATAAAAATAATTTTACACGTCAAATGCACTCCTTAACTACTTATAATTATATTATTTATATTACAGTCCGGTATCACAATGGTTTCATCGCAATCGGTCCAGCCGTTCTCGCGTGATATCGTGCCCATGCCCAATGGAAATAGGGATTCATTTTTATATATTTATATTATGTATACTAGAGTTAACCCGCGACTTCGTCCGCACAAATTATATACTAGATTTTAAGTCAGATCATAAGCTATCGAACAACAAAAAGGTTCATCAAAGTCGATTTAGTAGTTTTTGCGTGATCTTCGATCAAACAAACACACAAACAGACACACAAAAAATCCAGAAATTGGTGATATGGAATCAGGGACACCTAAAAAACATATCGTAACTTTTTTTTGTAATATCTTCAATGTTCACACACTTCTCTTACAGTTTTATAATAGTACGAATCACGAAAAACTAATTACATTTTCGTCATCTTTTGTATCATCATTTTATTGTAAACACGGCGACACATCAAGCTATACAAAACAAACATATAAGCTGGCATCGCGACGTTATACGTTACTCGACCTACGCGCGGCCAGCTTATGTTGGTTTTGTATAGCTTGATGTGTCGCCGTGTATACACATAAAATTACAGATAATGTAGGTACCTATACTTAGAGTAGACAAGCACAAAATAATATTCTTTTATTATTTTAAGATAGTACTTACACCGGAAGTTCGCGAGTAAACTCGTGATTTGGCCACAGCGCCACAGTTCAACACCATTACGAAAAAAAAATTGGACCTTCCATACTAAAGTGCAGATCGGCCGATTGGCTTTTGTGGAAGGTTAAAAAAGAATCCCTTACCATTTTTCTAGTTAGTAATTAAGAATAATGGTGTATAAGTTTTTAAAACCGAAATTGGCTAAAATCATACATCATAAACTTTATTGCATCCTTGAGGTATTTACAGATCTTAAAAATAGGTTATAACGCATCTCAGGGCACAGCAATTTTAGCAACAGTGCTTATTATAATAGTTAGAATAGATAGAATTGAATTTAATTAAATTGAAAATAAAATTGAATAAAAATTAGTGTGTAAGGTAGTAACTTATTATTAATATGTGGTGTAGCATCTACTGCTATAAACTGTAAACCACTGTCCACCAAAAGGGAATAAAATTTGGCTTAGGGATGCTACTTACCTTTTATTTTGCACACTTTGATATGCAAGCCTCAACAAAGGTTTTCTAAGGAATTCTTTATGGAACTTTTTACTTTGAATTTTGAATCAGATGCAAATATAAGATCTTCTGAAGATCCTGGTGAAATGGTGGTCAAAGACGCTAGAATTAAGGAGAAAGCTGTTATTGTATGCAGCATTAGTGGTCTGAATACTCGTACCTATGCAGTAAGCTCTCTGATTCCATTAACTTTTTGTAAGCGTGCCAAATGTATTGAAACTAAACAGACTTGCTACACTTACCTAGTTGTGCCAAAGTACGGGTAGGTATTAGATAGATCTGACATAGGTACTTAAAATGAATTCAAGATGAATAAAATTCTGTTTATAATGATAAAGCAGCGGTGTGTATTACTTATCAATTCCACTTTTAAACAAAGTTTGTAAGTAATATTTTACTTACAAACTTTGTTTGAAAGTGGAATTGATAGGTAAGTTAAAATCCGACCATTGACGATAATTTAAGTTAATTATTACAATTTGAAGATATTTACCGTCTATGTGGATGGGATTGAATTATGAAAGCTATGAAACTGCTAAACTTACGTAAGCTTGCGTACTTCACTCAAAAATAACACATTTTCAACTGTGATTTTAGCCATGAATATTCAAATAATTATTTTGATTTAATTCGAGTGCCTTTCTAAACATTTTCACTAGTTAATTCCGCTGGCTCCACGACCCAAAGTGGGTCTTCGCCTCTGAAATCACGGAACGTCACTTTACCCCATAGAGAAACACGTGACTCCTGAGGCGTTGACAGGAGTCACGTTTTTCTCTTTGCTTTACCTGATCCTGCACGACTTCTTGCCAGAAACTGGCTTGATGCTCACGTAAAATTACATTCTATACACATGGACTCACGACGTCATAGAATAACAAAACACAAAAATGGCACATGTACACTAATGTCACCTTATTAGGCTTCAGTTGTGCTCTGCTGTCATATATTCCCACTGACATTCCAGTCCTTTCAAATGTCTTCGGTCACTAAGTAGTAATGTAAAACAATCAATCACACTAAACTTTTGCCGTCCTGTTAACATCAGCTCGTTGATGCGAAGTCCTTGTGTATAGAATGTCATTGCTCATCTAGGTCAGTTTTTACTACATCGTTTCAAAGATATCTCGGGGACCCGCTGGACGTCAACCCATCTGGGTATATGTCTATGCTCTCCTAACAATGCCAATTTTCACCCATTTTCTATGTGGTCCTTCGATTAAAGAAAATGTGGCCAAGCCAGCAGAGGCTTTATGCTTTTGTCTCACCGATGATGTTTTGGAAGGCCATGAGTTCTTCAATTACGGCATTTTCCAGACTCTCCAGCCCCTATCCTCGTTTTGTACTGGCCCCAGGATTTTACGAGGCATTTTCCTCTCGGCGACTTTGAAGTTTGTGCTCTTCTTCTTGCTGTCCTCTCTTTCATAAAAGTAGTAGCTACTTAGTAACCATACAAACTTCCGCTTCTAAAACAACTAAGAACTTTTGACCACTAAACAACGACCGTTAAAGCAAGTCCAACTGCCATTATGAGGCGCAAAGATACAACGTAGTCCGTTAATCCGGACTTAGTAGAATGGAGTCTTGTTCTAACAAACTTTGCCTCTTTGCCAAATACGAGCAGGTTTTAAGAATAGCTATTATATTATTTTTATTTAGCTCTATATTCTTTAAACGCTTGGAAGGACATTCATCCTGTGCTTGTTCGCTAGTGTCCGTATAGCTAGCGTATACATGACGGACTAGCATTTTGTCAAGTTAGAGTACACATTTTTTGAAAATTAATATTTTCACTTTACGAAAGAAGAAAGATTATTACCGACCACGAAGGAGTATTATTATGTTTCACCGCTTGTTAGGCCGTCTGTACTCTAAGGTATAGACAATACCTATGCCAGCTTTCTGACTTAACCACAGTATAAGAAAGAGTATCTAGTACTACATACCTCAACTGTTGTATCAATTAAGTAAAAATAAGTAGCGTCGGTGGCGCGTTGCGGAGAGGTATGGACACCCAATTATGGGGGTCCGGGTTCGAATCCGAACGGACAACATACCATGTACGAATGAGTTTTTCGAACTTATGTGCGTTATACCAACTGCTCTCAATCGGTTAAGAAAAACATCGTGAGGAACCCTGCATACACTGAAGAAAAAATTCTGATGTGTATGTGAAGTCTTCCAATCCGCATTGGGCACGCGTGGTGGATTAACGATCATACACCCTTGAGCATCCTCCTGCCTGTGCCCTGCAGTGGGACGTGTTTGTAGGCTGATGATGATGAGAGGAAATAGATAAGTACTTATAAATTACTGCTGTAGACTTTCCAAAGTTATTTTAACTATCTTGAAATACAGCAGAAACATGAACAAAGAAGTCGAGTAAAAGAAGGCTAGCTATTAATTTATATTTTACAAAAGAAAAACAAGTTTCGAAGGAGTTATTAAGATATTGTCATAAGAAATCCTTTGAAGAAAATTACTTGGTTTTGTTCTTTTGAAAAACAAAAGTTCTCAAAATTGTGTTTAACCTTTAGAGCGGACCCAAACGAAAATAACAAACGAGTTTTGCTATTGGAGCAAACGAGGTATTTTTAAGGTCAGCGTTAAATAATATCTACTTTCCCATACATTTGAGTCGAGTTGGTACTGCAGTTTTGTATGAAACAGCTGTTTTGTTACACTCTGTATTGTTTTGTTAGAGTGTTATAACTGGACTTCCTATTGATCGTCATACATTTTATCGCTTAATCCTTTGGTGATATAATTTATAATAATATTTATAACAAGAATTAATCAAGGATGAAGACAAAAATATCACAAGATTTGACAAGACAAGATTGCGATAAGTAATTATTTTTTAATTCATAATAGGTATAATCTCCTATCTAAGAATTATTTACAGAAATATTTATAAAAATAAATACTTTACCTACTGAAGATAAGTATCTATTTGAGAAACGGAACACAGTATAAAATCAGATTCAATGTCGCTCCTTCCATACGTCTGTTTGTCACTTATCTTTTAATTTTTTGCGGAGAATGTTGATAGTTAGACTATGCAGAAAGCATATGTCCAGCAGTGGACGTCCATCGGCTGAGATGATAATGATGATGAATGACTAAAGTTGAAATTACTGAATTTTGTAGTTGCAAAAGACTGTCAAAAAAGTGGGCTACGAACTACCTATGTACAACGAGATGAATGAAGAAAATCAAATAGGTTTTTCAAAGTTTTTATTTTAAAACAAGATTTAGTTTCGGTCAAATTATAATAAGTAAGATACATGTTTCTGAATTTGAGTCTAAGATCACCCAATTGTTAAGCTATTTGTTTGTAGGGAGGGTACCTATGTTATTAAATATAATGCTCTATTTTGCATGCAGAAAGCCAAGATAGGTGTGTAAGGAAACGTATTGAAACTCAAAGTTAGCCATCTTCGAATCTGCACTCAGAGGAAGGATCTCCTTATTATAATCTCTTTGAATCTTCTTTATTGCATCTCTATTACTCTTAGGAAATAACACATTCATACCGTCCCTTTTACACCTGCTTACTTTTTAATACCGTACAATACGTTTCGAATCATGCATCTCCTTTTAACTAGTAAGCACACTCATTAAAGTCTATGGTCCAATTACATATCTAACTTACGCGCGCAGGCAAGGATTTGGTACAATTCGCTAAAAGTGGAAAGGTCCTAGTCGAAGCTCCTAGGCCCCGGGTGGCAAATGCTACCCAACATTTTTTCTACACCAATGTCCATACCTTTTTGCAACGCCGCGTTTCGTCGACGCTTTCCAAATACTAGTCAGTATGGGCTGGTGAAGCATTGCGAAGAGGTATGCCAATCATGATGTTGGTGGGTTCGAATCCACAATATGCCATGAGTTCACCGACTTTTCTCAAACGGTGAAGAAAAACATCGTGAGGAAATTTACTACGTAGTAGCATCGGTATTTGTTCTTCAGTGTATCCTGCATTGCATAAGCTGATGTGTATATGAAGTCTACCGATCCTCATTGGGCCCGTGTATACCATGAGGGTAGGCCTGTGCCTTGCAGTTGCATGTAAAGACGCTCTCCCATAGGTAACCGCTGGGTCGGGCCAGGTGAGGCGGCTCTGAAAGGGACAAGGTCGTTCAGTGTGTGATTGTGCTCATGATACTGAACAACTTTCCTCTAGGAACCTACAAGATTTTAGCAAAAACTAGCACTAAATGCAATCAGCTAATCGAACGCGAATTGCTTGTGTGAAAGCTTTCTTTTTTATAATTTTCTTTAACACGTTCCGGGACAGTGACCGGCTATAGCAGTGATAACAATAAAAGTTCTATTGTGTCTCGTTCACCGCCCCGGAACGTGTTAAGATCCTTGAAGAAAGTTATTCAGTATCGTGAGTATAATCACACTTTAAAGTAATGCTACTGTCTACTCTAACATCCTGTATAGGCTGATGATGATGATGGACGATATTGGCATTATGTCCATTAGCGCAGAAAACTTTCAGGATTAGTAAAAGTAGTAATAAGTATTTATTCTGTGGTAAAAGTTGGTCTGGCTGTTACCCAATATTTGGTAATTGTTGGCTACTTTACTTATAGTTTGATTAGTTTGAACATAGTGGACGGGATAGGTACAAGATACCAACAAAGATGGCTGCGTGCCATCAAACTTCCTCCGTGTACAATGAACAGCGGCTTCTTATTGAAGAATGTTGACACGAAGTTGCACAAAGTCCGATGTTGTGGTGCTGTGAGTAATAAGATCTGGAGAGAGCTAATTTAAGGGGCCATAGGTTCTGATGAACATTTTCTATGAGAAACGCGATTGCTCAGCCCTTCGAAAAGTGCATGCGTCTGCTCGTATTTTCGATTAAAAAGAATTAACAAAAGTACTTTTTATAGATTTTTTTATGCTTCCACTAGATAAACTAATATGTGAGTATAAATACCAAAAATCGGAAACTATTTTAAGTTCTTCTAAAACGAGAAAAACGTTTAAAAATACAAATAAATACATCATCTTTGTGACGATTTTCTATCGATTCCAATCGTGTATTGAATTGATGATTTCGCTAGATAAACTATCCAAAAATACTGAGGTATGACTTTGGTTTCGAAAAATTGTATAAATCTATTATTATTTGGTTATAAGGGCTTGGTCAATGACATAATAGCTACTGCGACCTAGATAGATCTATTGTAGCTGTCACCCTAGACCTAAAGGTCATTTCCTAGGCCCACGGACTTCATGAACCGTGTTATGCTTTTGGAGGGGAGGTCCCTAATGTCAGTAGGTGTTATTATGTATCCACCTAGATGGCGACTTCTGCTGTGAATGAGCACTTTGCATTCGCAGAGGAGGTGTATGGGCGTTTCCTCTGCTTCACAGCAAAATCTGCAAGTGGGTGAATCTACAAGCCCCATTCTGTGTTGGTGTTTGTTTAACTTGCAGTGTCCTGTTAAGGCTCGTACTAAGAGCCTTAAGTCGTTGCGGTTTGATTTGATGGCATCCGAGGTATGTCTGTTTGAAAAGCCGGTCACAAGTTCTTTCGCATGCCTCAGTCCTGGTGTATCCGACCAGAGCCTACGGCTTTGGTTCATGGCCCATTCCTTTAGCACACGTCTTGATAATATAAGCAATAAGGCTCGGGGCCTATGGCGTCCTCTTCCGCCGCTCTTCGTGCCAGCTCGTCAGCAGCCTCATTTCCATCAATACCGCAGTGTCCGGGCACCCAGCCTAGGGCGACAGAGTTTGTCAGTCCTAGCTGGTTTAGTGCTCGGGCACATTCTAATGTTAGCTTCGACTCTATTTCGTCAGATCCTAGCGCTTTCAGAGCAGCCTGGCTATCTGATAAAATAACAATATGTTTCCCCTTTGGGCATCTTTTCAGATTCTCATGTACGCAATCTATGATAGCGTACATTTCAGTCTGAAATACAGTGGCTTTGGAAATTGTATAAATCTAGTCAAAAAATGAAAAATAAAACATGCCTCAAAGGTGTTACGTCATACCATATGACCTTAAATGGCTATTTGAGAATAAAACGGCCAAGTATCACCATCTTTTTTGGAATGCCTAGAAAATTTTATAAAAAAGTTATCATGATCGATGATAACGATGAAGCCGTAGTAATTTTTCGTCTATGGACGCATCACTGATAATTATTGTCTTGACATTTATAGAGATCATTTTTACAGAGAATAAAAAGAAAATACCATATGTTTGGAGGTATGTGTTAATATGAGCGAGCTTGGGTGAATACAATAGATCATTAAACGTCGCAGTGTTATAATTTACGAAACTTTTGCAATTTTACACCCTGAAAATTTAAATTAACATCCTGTATGCCTGTAAAGGCAAACAACTTTTGTATGACTGGCATGACAATCAATTTTAATGAAAGTCATGAAGAGTACAATAATTATGACTATATTAATTGTACAACATAATATTATGTATTCAGGGTGTAAATGACAGCCTAGAAAATATTGAAACGGTGAACACAGCCCATCAAACTGAACAACTTTTACTATGGAGCCTACCTCAGGAAACGCGAAAAAAAATCTGCTGTCCCATACAAAACTGCTGTACCTAGCCGACTTAAATGTATGGGACAGCAGATTTTTTTTGCGCTTCCTGAGGTAGGCTCCATTGTGAAAGTTGTTCAGTTTGATGGTCTGAAACACAGATCACAAAAACTAAAGGGAGATGTGAAAAGCGGTCGGGGGCAGTGTCGCAGCAATATGCGCAAAAACGGAACACATTGCTCGCGACAGTAATGATTCAATATATTAAGAGGCTGACAGCCAGTCGAGATATTATGTGTAAATAGTTTACAATGCTTGCGTAGTACTAAAGATTATTCGAACGTTGAGTTCTGATACCGCAATGGATAATGAGCTCATTCAAGCTAACAAAATACTTTCTATCGCGTGGTACTGGTGGTGATGCGACACTAGGTTTCGTACTCAGCGCATTGGTTGGCATCTCTCTAGATCTCTATGGTCTGAAGTCACCATTTCAGTATTTGCTAGACTGTCACTTACACTCTGTATTATGTGTAATATTAACAGGTCTCTATCAAATTTTTTATAGATAATTTCGTTAAAAAGGTATCATGTTGTCTTTTTATTATGATACGCTTTCAGTTTGCCTAAGGGCTCCACTTTTGTGTTAGGTAATAGGTACCCACTTTCATTATGATACGCTATCAGTTTGCCTGCGCCACTTTTGCATTAGGCAATACATACTTTCTAAAAATCACAGAGGCTCTTATTTCATGGAAATCTTTTGCAGTTTTTTTAACAAAGAAATAATGACGAAATAGACAACATTTTTTTAATGCTTTTACAAAATGATTTCCCTAACTCCTATTACATTGTTGTATAAAATTTTTCATTATGAGATGTGACGGCATTATACCTACCTATTTTAGTCATTTTAGTCTAGTAGGTAGGTACTGTAGTTTTAGATGAAACAGCAGATTTTATTAAATTTTTCTCAATGTTGATTCTATAGTGAAAATTGTTCAGTTATGTGGTCTAATTTTAACCACCCTTTCAAATATTACTAGGATCTTTTGTTACACGTTAAGAAACCTGTAATTCATATTTTTACCAATGCGTTAAATCTTCAATTGACCAAACAGAAATTTTTTTCAACATCACAACAAACCCTATTCCCAGGTTTATACTATTTATTCTTCAGCCAGGAACTTCTCAAATCTAATAAAGTGACAACACACAAAAGGACTGCATTTTCCTCAACATTCTTTTGTGTGAAATGTTATTTCGTTTGGAGCAACATTTCAATGGATCTATAAAGAAAATTCTTGTTAAGAACTGTTTGTTAAAAGTTTATGATAAATCTTCACTATTCGAAGAACCAACTTTCGACGCCTTATTTATATCAAATCTTATGTATCAAGGGTAGATTTTAAATTCTACAGAGTATTAGGGTGAACAGTTGCATTACTTTCAGGGGTGATTATATCAATGGTACTGAACAACTTTCCTTAAGAAACCATACAAACGTTCGATCAGCTGAATGCATTTAGTATGGAAAGTCCAAAAAAAATTTGGTAATTTCCTATAGGTTTCTTAGAGAAAACTGTTTTGTATCATGGGTACAATCATCCCTTAAAATATTGCAACTGTTTACCCTAACACCCTGTTCTTCATTTTTAAGACAATGGTATTATCTTCCATCAAAACAATGAGAATACTCGTATATTATATAATCTGACCTTTACATACCGTATACCTAAATAAGGTACGTTACATGTAAGATATGTCCCTACCTATTATTTGAATTATGGTTATTTGGGTAGGTTAGGTATTAAGCTAAAAGGGTATTTGTTGTTTCTACTTTTGCTCTTGCACGCCGTATGAATGGCATATTATATTCATGCACACGCTTCAAAACTGTTGCTTCGGATTTATTTGATCAAAATGGAGTAACATTTACTATTTATCTCATTTCATTTGTAAATTTGAATTGAAACATTTCAAAACCACGGCATTCAGAGTTCGTATCTGCGAACAAAGTAGCGGGCCACTATTGTTCAAAAGACATGCCCAAAATCAGGTTGAGGATGCGTTATCTCATCACCATTCCGAATCCTGTCTTTAGGGGCTAGACGCAAGTTCAGCCTAACTTTCAATACATTTTCGGCATGATCTTTTATGTAAGTACCTAGTTAAATAAATACACCATGTTTATAAAATTGTGTAGAATTACATTTAATTACGACACTTTTATCTACTTAATGCACCGAGATCAGCATTGACTGCACTATCTACTGTTAATCCGTTTGATAGTAGACATCGTATGTATAAAATGCAAAATGTTTAAATCAAATTAGTGACAACGAATATTCATCATGGCTTGGTTGGCAACCATTTTGGTAGTGTCAGTTTTTGCTGCAGTGTCAGGTAAGAAAACATTATTCGTGTCTCAGTAAGAAAATCGATACTCGAGCAGTATCTCGCGACTTCGTTCGCGTTACCCCTTTAGGAGTCGATTTTCAAAAATCCTTTCTTAGTTCATGTAGATGCAGGGGACATCCTCTGTAGAACATATATAGATTCCTTTCATGTATTTACCTTCTGTTACGGAGCAATCCCTGAAACCTGTTTCTTTAGAAACACAATAAATTGCACCTGTAACGTTTAATATGTATTTTATTTTTTTAATTGCACCTGTAATTAAAAAAATAAAATACATATTTTTCAATAGAAGAATATCTTTAATTCCTTACGGACTGTTGGTCCCACTGCTTTGTACCACTAGTGGGTCCAGTAGGATTTTGAAGTACTGATGTCTCCACTGTAGAAAAATGGCAGTCTGCCTGTTTTTTGGCCTCCGTCTTAGAAGGATAGTACATAACTTATACCTCACTACGATTATAATAACCAGTAATTAGTAATTAGTCAGTAATTAGTCGTCAAGAACAGTTGGTTGCTAGTCGATGTTGCCATACTTTAATTTTTTGGAAATTATAGTCAATATTCTACCAATATGACACATTCATAGTTTTAATTTTAATAAAAATTCACGATATCCGTATAATATTATAATAATTGAAGAAAACTAAACGAGAGACACTCTCAATTAAACCAAAGACGTTTCGTAACGACCAAAAATAGATTTTGCTACGGATTTTCTGATGACTTGTCCACTGCCTGACTGACACCAGCCAGTCTTTGACTACTTTTATGTGTGGACTAGTTACGCGTGTAATTCTACTAACAAACATTTCTGCCCCTTTTTGCGGGGGGCGAGGTAACATGAAATCCGCATCGTTGGATTTTATTCCCCACAACTTTAGATTGATCTGTCTGACTGATCTAAAAGAATGCGAAAACGGTTTAAGAATGGGAGAGTTACTAGTCAAGTGCCTCCTGTACGCTGATGATCAAGTGATACTTGCATCGTCAGCGGGAGAGTTACAAGACATGGTAACTCTCATGAATACAGCATTGAAGAAAAAAGGAATGAAAGTGAATGTGAATAAAACTAAAGTAATGGTAATGGAGAGGGATGAACGTGTGACTGAGAATGAAAAAGTGCAACAAGTGAATGAATTTGTATATTTAGGATGCATGTTTACTAGAGATGGGAAATGTGGGGGTGATGTGCATAGGCGAGTAACAGCGGGAAACAAAGTAAACGGTGCTCTACATGCCATTGTGGCTAGCCAATTAGTGTCCAAAAAGGCGCGACTTGCTATACACAATGGTGTGTTGGTGCCTACACTTATGTATGGCAGTGAGTGCTGGGTATGGCAGAAGAAGCATGCAAGTAAAATTAATGCTGTTGAAATGCGTTCCTTGCGAAGTATGTGTGGTGTGACGCTGAAAGATAGAGTGAGAAATTGTGTAATAAGAGATAGATGTAAATTAAAAGAAGATGTAGTGACAAGAATAGACAAAGGTATGCTTCGTTGGTTTGGTCATGTGGAGAGGATGAGTGATAGCAGATGTACGAAAGAGATATATGTTGCTAATGTGAGCGAAAGCGTCGGAAGAGGGCGCCCTCGTAGGACGTATGCTGATCAAATCAGTTGCGTCCTACAAAAAGGGGAGGTGCGGAGTACTCGAAACCGACGGGCATGTATGAAGAGATGTATGGATGTGCATGAGGCAAAAGAAGTATGTAAGGATCGTAGTAAGTGGCGCGCCCTGGTCTCTGCCTACCCCACTGGGAAAGAGGCGTGACGTTATAGATAGATAGAACTTTAGATTCTAATTATGATTGTTAAAAATCATTAAAAGAAGTCTCGTTTGAACCCCAAACGTTCTAAGTTCGAAATTATTGTTTCGCAATTATAGGTTATCTCGGTTAGTGATAAGGTATAAAATTGAATGTTAGATGCACATGATCAAATTGTTCTTACACCGTGGTATAGGGGAAATGCTACCGTAAAGCAAGTTCTTATAATAAATAGTCAAAGTTTCCAGTACGCGGTCGCCACTCGAGAACTCTTCCCATCGGCCATCTGTTCGCCACAATCGGCCATTTTAATTTAGCAATTCGTTAAGTTAGTAATAAAATTGTATCTTTCTAGCTAAGCCTGTTGACGACCCAGTTCTTATTAAATGGACTGACCGTGAGAGGTACCAATACCTTGAGGACTCTGATGGCCAACTTCACTTGATCGACAGATGGATGAAAGTCAGCGATTTCGCTGATGCTGCCAGATTCAACCCTGACAGGCAAAATGTTTACCATCTCTTCACCAGGTCTGTGAATTATTTTTTCATTGACTATCCAACATTTTACTAATACCTGGGTTTTGAGCTTTTGTTCCTATTATCGCTAACTTCGTTTATTATCTATTTTAGAGTTTTTGCCACATCGTGTGAACAATGCATTCATTTTTGCTACGTTTTCTATTCTAGGCAAAACCCATCACGAAGCCAGCCGTTCCGTTTCAATGACAACAATGCCCTTCGTAACTCCAACTTCAACCGCTCACGCAGGACCGTATGGATCATCCACGGTTGGACAGGATCTGCTACCGCTGAAGTCAACACTATTCTTGTACCAGGTAAGGGTCTTTAATAAATATTATCATATTTATACAATATTTGTAACTAAGGAAAAAATTTTTAGCAAATTGGAACCTCCTTTAAATGTAATATCATTAACTTCTTGTCTCATAAATGCAAGATGACTATCATGGCTGCACTGCTAATGCATCATAACCAGTCACAACACAAGAAATCAGGAAATAAAAAATGCTAAGTGAGCTAGTAAGCTAGGATTTGTATTATGGAAGCCACACAACAACGTCACAAACATAATCACATCCATGACTGATCCGGGATTCGATCCCAGGACCTTGGTTTGGCTTTCCGGCTTGGTAACCATTACACCACCCGGGTCGTCAAAAGGAAGAGGAATGGCCTTAATCTCTTTATTAGCCCTCCTACATAAAGATGTGATATGTGACGACCCAGTTGGTGTAATGGTTACCACGCCGGACTGCCAAACCTGGGTTCAAATCCCGGTTCTATTAAGGATGTTATATGTTTGTGCCTTTGTTGTATGGTTTCCATAGTAAAAAGCCTATAGTGCTTGCTTGGGATTATTACAATGTATGTGCCTGTGAGTGTTATCTATTTTCATAACCGCCACGCTTGGATTAGCAGATATTGGTGGTACTCAAGTGAATGGAGCTGCTGTTTTCTGTTAAATTAACATTTTTGCGTATTCTGATTTGGAAACTTTCAGCTTTCCTCCAAGCCGAAGACATAAACGTGATCGTTGTGGACTGGAGTATTGGGGCCAGTATTGCCGCTGGAAACAATGGCCCTATCAACGCTGTTTCTTCTGGTCAGTATGGATTCAAGATTATACGACAATCCAGATACATGTTGTCTCATCTCAGACCATTTTTACCAGTAAATAATAATATTATATTGAGGTCGTCATACATTTGTCAATAAACTCTTTCGAAGGGACCCTTTTTAACACCATTTTTTCTTTCGTGGTAACACCCTGAATAGGGTCCTTTTTTATATGCTGACACTTTTTTAAGGGGATGATCAGACCGTTAAACTGAAAAACTTTCTCTATAGGACCAATATCAAAATCGCGAAAACAGCTGTTCCATACAAAACTACAAACTTACTCGAGCCAAACGTAATGGGACAGCTGAATTTTTTTCGCGATTTCGATGTTGGTCCCATAGAGATAGTTGTTCAATTTGATGGCCAAAACATTGCCCTAAAAATGGGTCAGCATATTAATAAGGACCCTGTATTTTTCCAAAAGCAACCCATTACTGCGGACGGAGTTTCGGAAAAATCTTTGCCATAGCATTTTGTATTACATTTTACTTTCAGGTCAAAGTGTTGCTCGTGTCATGAACTGGGTCATGACACAGATGAACGTTAACATCAACAGCTTCCACCTCGTTGGATTCAGTCTCGGAGCCCACCAGGCTGCTGTAGCAGGCAGAAACGTTAGAGGAACCGTACCTTACGTGACTGGTACTTAAAAATATACTTACTTTGTAATTAAATGTATATTTTTCAAATATAGGGTCCAACTCATTATGCTGAGGGTTTTTAAGGGGATGATCAGACCATCAAACTAAACAACTTTCTCTAAGAAACTAAAATCTAAATCGCAAAAAACAACTGTCCTTTACATTTCGGTCGAGTAGGTTTTCAGTTTTGTATGGGATAGCTGATTTATTTTCGCGATTTCGATGTTGGTCACCTAAAAAACTGTGAGCATATTAAGAAGGACCCTGTATATGTAGGTCCATTGTTTTGGGTTAAAATTGAGGCTAAAAGGGCTTGAAAATAATGCATATTTTTGTCAGTATTTTTTGTTCTGAGGTCAATTAGGCCAGTTCATTAGAATATGATAAACAAGATTGTGGTCGTCACTTGTCTCATAGCTCTGGATCCCGGCGCTAACATGGAAAACAGCGGTCACATCTTCAGCCGCAATGCTGGTAGTTACACCGAAGCTATCCACACAAATGCCGAAGTTATGGGTCATGGTCACCCAGTGGCTCACGCTGATTTCTATCCTAATGGAGGTGATTTCAACCCCGGTTGTGGTGTCAACTTCCTTTGCAATCACAATAGGTAAGTAAGGCTATTTTCACTCTAATTAGAGTAGTAAAGTAGAGAGAGTAGTAAATGACATCTGATTCGGTTGACCTATAACAGGTAGCGGCACCAGGATCGAGAACAACTTTTGGTGGCGGATTTTGGGAGAAGCCTATGTTCAACATGTAACTTACCTGTTACAGTTGACTTACCTGGTCATGTACAGATATCATAGAAAATACAAATTATCTAGTCCAAATTAAATTAAATTAAATTAAAAAGTATTTATTTTTCTCTTATTTATATACAGATACATAATACATATAGCACAGTTTTAAAAATAACATAGACGGTAACATAAAATGTAAAGGACTCAGTATAACAGTCGTGGTTGCCGACTGCCACTGCTATTCTGTCCCTCCCTTAAACATAAATAAATAAATAATGTATTCTTAATAACTATAAACAACCATTCAATATTGAAAATTAAAATATAGAAAATCGTAGTTCCAGAATATACGCCCCGCAAAAGATGAAATGATAATAATCTTAACGCCTTGATTATAGGAGTTTCCACTTCTTTGGTGAGACCCTGACCACATCTAGTGGTTTCACTGGAAGAAGGTGCGCCACCTACGCTGCAGCAAGACTTGGTACATGCGCTCTTTCTGGCAACCTGAGGATGGGAGGCCTCAGACCTAAGTCAGGGTAAGGTCATTATGTATTTTAGTGGAAGATGAACATAGCACTACATAAGGTTTCTTATGCAGTCTGTTTGTGGTCGAAAGGCTAGCCACCAATCACCACTATACGATAGGTTCGTATTATCATCGTTAAACCGTCATTCCTAACAAAATAATATAAAATAAACCCATCGTGCTTACCAGTAAATCTAGGTCTTATTACGTTTATCTAGGTATTAGTAAATCTAGGTATTATTTCGTACCACAAAAGAAAAAACGAAACCCTTAACGAAAAAACTTTGTTGTCCATCTGTCTGTAAGTCTGTCAAGACCCTTTTCCTCAGGAACGGGTTAAGGTAACAAGTTTAAAACAATACCAATTACTGACGTCTACAGTCCCTTGCAGATGTAAAAAATTTAAGCTTCTACGCAACGCAACCAAAAGATACGTTCATTTACGTTAGATATTTTGATGCTCGCGAGCTAACTCATATCAAAACCTAGAAGTACTTCCCGTTGATCTGGAATTGCCAAAAAGCAAAGGTCTCATACTCATAGCACAACTAAATTTCGATTGCAAAGTTACATTTTCAGTTGGAGCATCGGCCGTGATACGACCGTAGTATGTGGAAAAATTCATTTTAACTGCAATTTTGCAGTAGTTTGTTTGTACTTTAACCCTAAACAAGTGAGCCAGTCCGATATGCGCTTTGGCCGGTGTTTTAATAACAATATTATTATCTCTAAAGAATTAATTATGTATCGATTGTTTATCAAAAAATATTCGTTTAAAGACAACAAATATACTGATAAAATGTATTCCGTTATGACAATATCGATTGTGCTATTGACAGTATTCATCGTCATCATCATCAGCCTATAAACGTCCCACTGCAGGGCACAGACCTACCCTCAGAGAGGGTGTATATGGGCGTTAGAGTAGAGATTGGTAGACTTATTCACATAATTTCGTCAGAATTGGGGAGTTGACTGCACCAAATATATTCAAGTTTTATCTTCTCAGTAAAAAATACGTTTGAAAATAATGCTAAACTTACATTTTCAATAATTTTGTAGCTAGAATACCATTTTTAATCTATACTATTATAAAACTGTAACATGAAGTTTGTCTGTACATTGAAGATATTAACAAAAAAAAAGTTACGATATGGTTTTTAGGTCTCCCTGATTCCATTTCACCAATTTTTGGATTTTTTGTCTGTCTGTTTGTTTGTGTGTTTGTTTGAACGAGTATCACGCAAAAACCACTGAACCGATTTTGATGAAACTTTTTTTGTTTGATAGCTTATGATCTGACTTAAAATCTGGTATATAATTTGTGCGGACGAAGTCGCGGGTTAACGCTCGTTTTTAATAAAAATTGTATTCTAGCTGTAAAATTACTGAAAATAAACTTAAAAAAGTATAAAAAGTATCGAAAGGACGACGAAAAACAATGACGTTACTATTCATGATTTAGTACAACTCTTTATACAAAGCTCGTGTTTTGACGTTTGATAAACAACTCGCGGATTTCTTTTTCTAATCGATAGTATTAAAGTAAAATCCTACGATACTCTCAATATTATCGATAACACTATAGATATTGTTAAAATTGTTGAGGTCACGATAGTATCGATAGACTCTGTCAATAGTTTAACAATTGTTAGTCAACATTTTCGTAATTATATTGATTTGGGCCTTTTAGAATATGTGCTCGACGGAGCCTCATTCTGCCTTTCTGTTTATTCTTATGTAAAAATATTTTTTTTTAGTTTGATTAAGCTCGGTATTAGCATATGCTCACGACTATAATCCCCGAGGGGGTAGTCAGAAAATTTCTCGTGTTGTTTAGATTAATTTTATAGTGTTTATTTTTATGTACCTATAATGCAAATTTAGTAAATAAACGTAATTTGACGATTGGTAATAATAATGTATTGATAAATAGATAGATTGATAGATTGTTTGATAATACAAGTCCAGGTACTTTAAAATGTGATTAGATAATTTCTGTGACAATGTCCAAGATATTTATTATTTATTTATAAGTCAAAAAATATAAGGTCTAACAAAACTAGCTGAAACTATTTTAAGGGGATGATCAGACCATCAAACCGAACAACTTTCTCTATGGGACCAATATCGAAATCGCGAAAAAAAATCAGCTGTTCCATACAAACGTACTCGACCTAAATGTATGGGACAGCAGATTTTTTTTCGCGATTTCGATATTGGTTCCATAGAGAAAGTTGTTCAGTTTGATGGTCTGATCATCCCCTTAAAATAGTTTTACCTAATTTTGTTATACCTTGTATATATATACAGGGTGAAATTGATATCATTAGCATCCTTTTAAACTAAAGAGTCTACCCATCAAATTGAACAACTTTTACTATGGCATGGGAGCAAACCAATCGGAGCTACAAAAAAAATCTGCTGTTGTATATATTTAAGTCGAGTCGGCACGGCACGGCACTGTCGTTTAGTATGGAACATCCGATTTTTTTTGCTCTGATCGATTTGGTCTCATAGTAAAAGTTGTTCAGTTTGATGGGTAGACTCTTATTTCAAATATTATTGATTTTTTAAACATGTTACAGCATTGTTGTGCTATTTCGAATCAAATTAAAGATTGAAAAATTTGTCTCGGGCGGGACTTGAACCCGCACTTTTCCAAATCGGGGAACTGCGTTATCCAATTGCGCCACCGAGCCCACTACCCACAGAACGAAATTTTCAATCTGATGCGTCTTAAGGGGACGTGACCGCAATCTACTGGTAGTTATTACAAACCAACCAACCCGCAAGTCCAGCATTACAACTGGAATTCATACGATATTGATGAATGATGACACACCCTTTTTCAATCTTTAATTTGGTAGACTCTTAGGATGCTAATGATATAAATTTCACCCTGTAGAATAGGGTCCTTGTTAATATGCTGACACTTTTTTAAGAGAACGATCAGACCATCAAACTGAAAAACTTTCTCTATGAGACCACCATTGATATCGCGAAAAAAAAATTTCTGTTTTTTTTGGCTCGAGTAGGTTTGCAATTTTGTATTAGATTTTTTTTTTCGCGGTTTATGATGTTGGTGCCATTGAGAAAGTTGTTCAGTTTGATAGTCTGATTGTCCCCTTATAATAGTGTCTTCATATTAAGAAGGTTACCCTATGCTATTTTTATAAAATAAATGTGAGTTTGAGGAACATCGTCGTCCAAAAATTTATTTAATTAATGTTTTGTATATTTCAGGTCTGGCCTCTACCACTTGCAAACCAACGCTTCGCCACCATTCAACAGGGGTTGATTGTCCTAATTAATATTTGATCAGCCCTTCTTCAGCACAACCTTTGATATCCAATCTCAATCATGTCACCTAAACTTTAATGAAAATAAAGGTTGTGGATTCCAGATGACTTGCCTTGTGTTTTGATGAATACAAAATATAAGTTAAGCTTTAAGATGCATTTGCCTTTTTTTCTTTTAAATACTGCTTAAATGTACGATAGGTTTGACCTTGTTCAACGCATAAAATGTACCAGTAAGGTAGACTTTAGTCTTTATGTCTAAAGTCGAATGACAACAAAACCAAACCCTTGTTATTTCGTCCTGTCCGCCTATCCGTCCATTATGTCCATGATTATGTCACAGGCATTTTATTTTGAGAATATTGAATTTAGTGACCGCAGAATCAATATTCTCCGAGTAAAACGGTTGTGATGCTGTGACATATTATAGAAGGATTCAATTTTGTAACCGCAGAAATAACTTTGTTCCATAGAGATAGGAAATACTACGTATCTATGCTTTGTTCTTCACAGTCTCTTTAAGAAGGAGTTTGCTGTTCTAGTTGGCGCCATTGCACTGCACGTATTTCGTGCGTTTCGTGTTATTTGTGACATAATTTCGTGTAAATCATGGATTAATATTTATATTGGTGGTGCGGATTGTGCACTAAACAGTTGCGTAAAGCGACCAAGATACATCCAACATAACGGGAATCTCAAAATAAATACGAAAACAGAACTTAAGGGGCAATACGTCCCAGAATTATCTGTTTTTTTTCTTTTTTCTACATAATTTATACAGGTTACCGAAATGAATAATACACAGTATTCTGGATAGTTCATCTAGTGAAGTCATTAATTAAATACACGATTAAAATTACTTAAGGTGGTTTCAGTCCATACAAAAGTTTGATGCATAATACGCGTAGACGGAATTAATAAAAGTAATATTATATATATCGCTCATCCGCAGAAACAATGACCTAACTGCAAAATCGAAAGATTTACAGGAAACGCGTTTAAAGTTCAAAATATCGTTCACAGGCAATGCGTTTAAAGTTTTATTAACTTTCAACCCAAGAATATGACTTTAAATCAAAACTTATTTCTGTTTTCTTTTAATTTTCATAATGCTGTGATTTTTAAAAAATATTCTTACATTGTAAAATCAATTTTGCATTTCATGCAGTTATGTCACTGTTTCTGCGGATGAGCGATATATATATGGACAAATAGTTTAAAAAATCTAGGTGCCAAGTCACAAATAAAATTTGCAATTTATTATATAATCCTCTTTTATAATGAGAACCGGTAAGGTTTGGAACTCACTCCCTGCGTCTGTGTTTCCAAGCAAATACAATCAGGATATTTTCAAAAGAAGAGTTAATAGGCTTTTTCTGGGTGAGCGCGCTGCATCCTCGGCTTCGTCTACACTTCCCATCAGGTGAGATGAAGCCAAGCGCAAACCCATTAGGAATTAAAAAAAAAAATTACGAAGATATAAAGCTTTTAAAAGGTTGTATGAAAAATTTCAAAGCTTTATATCTTCGTAATTATTTCATAAATTGCAAATGTTATTTGTGACGCGGCGTCTAGATTTTCTAAACTATTTTTCCGTATATACAAAGTTACTTATATAAATACCGTCTACGCGTATTGTGCGTCAAAGTTTTGTATAAAATTGATCCCTCTGCAACCACCTTAACACGATTTTTTTTTTCGAAAAGTTAAGAAAATAAGCATTTTAACATTATTTTCTTAAACTAGAATAACTTGCAACCGTTTATAATTACTGGAATTTACTCACATATTCACCATTAGTTTATCTTTAGTCTAATCATAAAAAAATATAAAAAAGTACTTTTATTAATTCATTGTAATAGAAAATACGGCACACGCACGCACTTTTCGGAAGTCTGGGCAATTGCGTTTCTCATAGAAAATATTCGTCTGAACCTATGGCCCCTTCAGTTTTGGTTCAAGACAATTCGTTCGTACATGTTGATTTTTACCAGTAGTTTACCAGTAGTTTTAAAAATCATCAAAAATTTCCTAAAAACGAATTGAAAGGGCTATAGACGGCTAGAGACGCCGACGTCTATAGCCGTCAGCTGATACTTAGAGATGTGTAGATACTAACACAAAGATAGATGAAAAAGCACTGTGGCTGGGCGCGACTCGCTAGGAGCCGCGACAGCCGCGCAGGCCAGCACCGCAGCCGTGTGACGTCGTCCGACGTCGGCGGCCGCCGCACCAGGCGCGTCGGGGTCTGCCGCCGTTGGCAGTTATGTCTGCCATACCGCTGCAGGTCCCGAATGTCGTAGGTACCCTGGCTCAGTCCCACGTCATCGCCCGAGTGCCTGATTTTTTCAGCAACTCGCGTACTTCAAAGATCAGTACTGCCAATATTTAAAAAAATATAACTGTAGACATCAGATGTATGGGCTAGATCCCTTTGCCTTGAACATAACAAACAAAAAAAAAATATTTGAGAAATACTATTAAAGACGAAACTAATTTTTACCACCGATAAAAATTTAAATTCTCAACATTTTATTACTACAAACATTTAATTTCAACCGAATTGGAACCCATGACTATACGTGGTCCGAAATGCACTTGTTTTAACAAATGACGAAACACAATTATTTGTATCCTACTCAATTATTTGCACGTGTGAATTAATTATTAATCTGTTTGAACGTGCGCGTGTAACAATCTGAAGATAAATTTTGAGTTATCGTGGGCTTATAGACAAATTTTTTTCAAGGGACAAACGAGTTGATCTTATGCAGCGTTTTATTTATATGCTGCATAAGTTTCAGATCCCGTTTGCGAATAATATCGTCAAAGAATTGTGTTTTGTATTGCTTTGTGTGCAATTTACACGAAATTACAATAGTTCACCACTCGAAACTCAAACCAATTTTTTTTCGACAATATCACAATTATATAGATTTCTGACGATGAGGCCAGAGTCTCTACGATACACATCTTTTAAACAAAACATACAAAGTTAAATTACAATATTGAATTACATAGTGTAACATTGTCAAGACCTGGATTGACTAACCTGCCACTGCAACTCCTGTAACCAGAATCAACAATAAATAATAAAGTCCAGATAGCACAGATGATTGAAGAGGTAAAATAAAATCTTGGAAAGTATTTTTTTTGTAGGGTACATCCCCTACACGCGAAAGTGGGAATCGATTTTTTTTTCTCGTCTACCCCATGGTGTGGGGTATTGTTGGATAGGTCGTTAAAAAATATTATGAGTGTGAAAAACCATTTTTCCATTTAGGGATCCGTTAGCGAAATATTAAGCTATATAGTGAACATTTTTGTTGGTGTCCTGTGTCGGAGGAGGCTATTTTGGCTTGTTTTTCTATCGAGAAAATGTGTCTTAATCGTGTTTTGGCTCTAATCAAAACTTCAATTATATGTTCAATTTACACATATTCCACAATCATACTCTAACTGTTAGTACTTCATGATATATGACGCTTTGAAGAATCCTATTTTTTTTCACATAGCCTTATATTCGATGTCAAAAACGACGTATCGCTGCTTTACTGCGTCGACTCATTAGTCCATTGACCTAAGAGGGTATCTTGTATGCCTAAGGAACCTTAAAAATTAATTGGACTTTGGTGCTCCGCCCTATCTTTGTAATTTATCAGCATAATATTAGTTTTTCCCTCCAATGTTGTGATAAAACAAATAGATACATACCTACTTTACTTAATTAATCTTTTGATTTTTTTCGCATGCACGTAATAATTAAAGATAAACATTATTTTGTAGGTATAATGCACTAGCGGCAGCCGCAACTACGTACGAGCAGACCACTGACTTTAAATACACATAACTTTTAATTGAATGAACCGATTGCAATGAAATGAAGCCTAAATGGTAATCTAAACTAATTCGTATGCTTTTGTGAAAACCCCATCCAAATCTGATCAGAAGTTTTAAGTGCGAGTGAAAATGGTCAGGTGTAAAATTAAATGGGACACTTACTTAAACGGGTGCTTCAGACCATCAAACTGAACAACTTTCTCTATGGGACCAATATCGAAATTGCGAAAAAAACTGCTGTCCCATACATTTAGGTCGAGTAGGTTTATATGGAACAGCTGATTTTTTTTTGTGATTTAGATATTGGTCCCTTAGAGAAAGTTCTTCAGTTTGATGGTCTGATCATCCCCTTTTAAAATAGTTTCAGCTAATTTTGTTAGACCTTATATAATTTGTGCGGACAAAGTCCCGGGTTAACGCCAGTGTATAATAAAATTGTAAACTTTAGCCCAGTTATTTTACGGTTTGAGCCGGGACTAATTACAAACAAACACACAGACAAAAAATCTGAAAATTTCTGATATGGAATCAGGGACACCTAAAAACCATACCGTAACTTTTTTTTTGTTAATATCTTCAATGTTTTATAATAGTATAGATAGGTAGGTAAACTATGTACATATAACATAACATAAATACTCCTTATTTGCACACCAAAATAGACCACCACAGAAAATACATCTATTTAAATGGTACATAAACAAGAAGGGTACAAAAGGCCTTATCATTAAAAGTGATTTCTTCCAGACTACCATTGCATGGAAGAATCGTATAATGAGATAATTTCTATATGGCCTAATACATTACGTATTATCTACAACAACCAATTTTTTAATTAAAACCACTTCTAATTCTAATTCTTTAATTAAACCAGTGGGTTATGCTAGAATTGACTTTTCATATGGAATTTGCATTTAGTGTGGAAAGTCCATAAATTGCTAATTTCCTATAGGTTTCTCAGGGAAAGTTATTCAGTACCATGGATGCAATCACCACTTAAAGTATTGCAACTGTTTACTCTAACACTTCGTTTAATGTTTAACTACTATAAGGCCCGCTTGCGCCTAGCAGGGTTATCGTTATTAACTCGGAACTAGACGCTAATTTGGAATTAAATTATAATTATATCTTGCACCATCCTGTTTTAGGGGTTAAACTTGTGTTATATTTAAACCGCCGATGTGGTAGGTTTAAGTCACTAAACTACGTGCTAAATGTCAAAATTGAGGCAACAGCTGTTTTTACAGTTTTGTTGTAGGCTCGCGCAACTCTCTAACAAAAAAAAATATGAAACGTGCACCGCGCCATTTAATTCCTTTGAACGGTTGCACACGTTTCATACATTCTGGATAATCGGTCACGACCAGTTTTTAGTATGAAAGTCCCGACGAAACGACGACGACGACGTACGAAATAAAACAAATGAGACAGACAAATACAAAGAGATGCAGTGTGAAAGAGACGTGCATATATTATGTTCATTCATCATTCACTTTTCATATTTTGCCGGATTACATAAACTCTATGGTCATTTAGGATGTTTCCAGCAAAAAACAGAGAACTGTCAGGTTAGTTAACTATGAACTAGTTTTCATTGGCGCAAGACTATTTTCGATAACACTCGTTTAATCTTTAGGTCGGTGCTACTAAATACGGGGTTACGCAATTTAAGTGGGCCTAAGTTCAGTAAACCATAAAATAAGGCGGGAACAGACAGAAGCTGATGTGGAGATGCGAATAAATAAAGCTCGAGCTGCGTTTGGTCAACTAAAACCCGTATGGCGGTCGTCCACAGCTATCACGGAGATGTCCAAGCTAAAAAGTTCTACTATACAGCAGTGAAACTCAATCTATCCATGAAACGGTCTACTAGTGAACTGATATAGATCAGAAGAAAAAAACTAAGATTGCTACATAAGAGAGGAAACATGCCAGTTTTGTACTGTTCGCACAGCGACAGTGCGTATTATACCTGCATATATATGCATATTTATTTTTTGCAACCATAACCATACTGACCCTTGAACGACTGTAACTCCTAAACCGACTGGAGTTATGCAGGCAGACCTTGTTCATCCCCATCACAGAGATGCTCTTCACCCTATGAATACTGAATCAGCCGTGCAGCTGATGATAAAGAAAGTCTATCTCTTATGGAGGACATTATTATTGGTAAGTAGTAGGGATTAAATAATAAATCATAGTCACAATAATGTTATACTAATAAACAAAACCGTTTAAAATGTTTATTTAGTCACGAATATTTCATCCCAAATTCAGACTTCGCACTATAAACTTACGTAACGTAGGTTCTTGAAGTTTTAGCCTAGTTTATTATTTATTTATTTACCTTCCACAAGTTGTTGATGCAAATCACAAGTTTGTAGTTTTCCCGACCTTTTGAGTACCTATTTACAAAGTTGCACCTTCCGTGAGACTTTCTATATGCAGTAGTTATTATTTTAGAATAGTAATACTGAAGTTGAACTAATGAATTCACCACTGAAAATTGTGAAATAAACAAAGTTTTAACAAAAAATTAAAACCTTAAAACCTAAAATATTATTTTTTAACTTTTTAGTTTTTTTGAAGGCGGTTTTAATTATTGCTCAATAATAATTTATTTTATTTTCATTCTTTATTTTAACACTTTAGTTTAACACTTTATTTTACACACGGATATATACGTGAAAACAACATAATAGACAATTACAATGGGCGAGCTTATCTGTAAAGAGATTTCTTCCAGGAATTTATATTGTTAAATCTAATTAAAATAAGTGCATTGATAATAATATTATTAAGTTAAAAGGCTTCTGGGAGATACAATTTTGATTTCTATATTGCGTAGCGATTTTTTAAAAATATTTTTTCAGATAGTCTTTTCGTGGTAAATTGTGCCAGTTACAGTTTAAAAGTTACATTGATAATAACTATTACTCCCCACCCCTCTTAACAAAACTCCGTAAAATGACTGGGCTACCTCTACAGAACACTTTTTTGCCAACCTGACTCGAACTTGGCTGAAATTGTTTTTAATCTTTAGATAATGGCATAATATAAATAAAGGATTTACGTTAATTCCATTAGATCAACAATCAAAATGGCCGGGTTAGGCACTGTTCTACTAATTGCAATTATAGCAGCGGTATCAGGTACGAAATCGTTTTGGCATAATTTATGGTTAAAAAAAACCGAATGCTGTCATTTGTGGAGAAAATAAATTATTTTAGTATTATTTCATTAATTTCATCAAACAATTTATTTTAGTTAACAAATTAACATTCATTTGTGTTATAAATATCTACATAAATATTAAGTAATAATAAATACTTTATTATCTCTTCACAAAATATATTACATTGACATGATTATGTATCTCTGTAAAAGGTTTAGTCACAGGCCGTAACCCGGCCCTTTGAAAAGCTTGCGTGGGGACACAGGTCCAACACGTAGAGGCCCCTTTTAGACACTTTTATCTAAATGTGATGGGATGCACCGATCGTGGTTTATCTCTGAATGCATTATTATGTTTGTCATTTAAATTATGATCACATTAAAAGTCACCCGTTAGTTGTTTGATATTCCTTCATCTACCTCATGATTTTTTTTACCGTTCCCAAAACTTTCAGGGGTAGTTCAGACCATCAAACTGAACAACTTTCGGAACGGAAAAAACATTTTTGGACCGGTATAAAAATGTATCCGATATAAATGCATTGGCTTTAAATAACCTCTGTGTGCGCATTGTGAACGGCCATGGCCCGGAACAAAAAACTTAAAAGGATTATTGTTGAGTACTGGATATTCATTAAAAGTTTCTATAATGTTTTCTAGCCCTGCCGGCTGAGGACCCTGTTATCCTTAAGTGGAATTCAGGTCTCCGGTATCAATACCGTCAGGACGCCGAAGGTAAACCTCACTTGGTAGACCAATGGCTGAAGGCCAGCGATGCAGTAATTGCTTCCGACTACAATCCAGACCTGCAAAATGTTTATCATCTTTTCACCAGGTAAATTTTTTCTGTCAAATACCAGATAAAGTATTTTAGGCGTAGTTGGTACATGTCATAAAATATTAATATTTGGAAAACACTGAACTTTTCACTGTCTTTAGAAGTTTACTTTTGATGATTTTATCGAAGATAAGTTAGCTAGATTGACATAATAAATAATTATTTTCATTTCTCCTTTATTTTCTAGACGAAACCCTTCAGTAAGCCAGCCCATGCTTCTTGGTATCGACAATCTCCTCAGGTCATCCAACTTCAATCCTGATCTTAGGACAGTCTTGATCATCCATGGTTGGACTGGATCCGCTACCTCTGACGTCAATACTGTGCTTGTACCAGGTATAAATAAATACACCTAAGACTTCAATTTAACCTGCTAAACCGTTCAGTGGCTATCAAAGGAATTGGGATTTCAAGAAATAAATAAATGAAGCATAGGGCTTAATATGTGAAATAATCTACAATTTGTGCATGCTTAAAATAGGTAGTTGTATCTACTACAGGGGCAAAAAATAAGGAAATAGGTAATTCAACTATCACAAATACACAAGTAAATTCCAAACATAGTAATTCATCACGAATCCATGGACAGTCGCAATTTTTAACGTACCTATACAATAGAAAATCAATTTTTCGTCTCGCAAATCTTCGTATCTAGCAGTCTAAAGATTAAAGTTTGAATGATATTATTTATTTTAATTGCTATAATTTCAGCTTTCCTCCAAGCTGAAGACGTGAATGTATTCGTTGTGGACTGGAGCGTTGGTGCTAGTGTCCTTGCTGGTACAGCTGGTCCTCTCAATGCCGTTGCCTCAGGTTAGTAGGTATATTCTTTTTTTTTCTCATAGCTCTTCTAGCATGCACGAAGTTTCAAGGCGTCTGATTGCGATTCGCAATCTTTGATTATGATAGGATTATGTACAAAATCATTTCAATTCTTTATATAACATTTAGTGTAATTAGCTTCCATTTTGCATGGATAAAACTGGGCTAAAATTATGAATATGTAACTAGGTCAGAGTGTTGCACGCGTCATTAACTGGATCCGCGACGTTACTGGAACTCCGATCGGCAACTTCCATCTCGTCGGACACAGTCTTGGAGCTCATCAGGCTGCAGTTGCTGGCAGAAATGTTAACGGAAACATCCCTTACATTACCGGTATGTTAAACTGATTCTTTGAATAAGTGAATAAAATTACTGTCCATATTTAAATCTGAAGCTATCCTTCTTTCTAACAATTTTCCTTTTGATTTGGATTTACTGTTATGATTCATAGCTCTGGACCCTGGCGCGAACATGGAAGACAGCGGCCACATCTTCAGCCCTGATGCTGGTACCTACACTGAAGCTATTCACACAAATGCCGATATCATGGGCCATGGAGAACCTGTAGCTCACGTTGACTTCTATCCCAATGGTGGAGATTACAACCCCGGTTGTGGTCTCAACTTCCTTTGCAACCATAATAGGTAATAGAACTACTGTAGGAACATGTTCTTTGTAGTTTTTCTGAATAAGCTTTGGTTTGCCTATAGATAATGTTTTCAAATTTGGCTGGTCGTTATTAATACCTGCATATACAACGTGTTAATGAATAAACGCAAAACCTCATATACCCCGACTGATTTATAACAAAATAATTAGATTGAAACAATAATGAATGAAAGTGCTAACGTACTCATGGATTTTAGCATTTTAATAATCTTGTTTTGGTAGTAAGTAGGTCTACCGGTAGTGTTTACTGAAACTTCAGAAATCACTTACATTATTATAATGTTAAATTACCCACCGCGTTTTTATGTCATCTGACAGGACAATTGTATGGATACATGAACTATCCCCGCGTTAATCATACCTGTTAATACGCTTATTTAACTGACTCACGAGGATGATTCATGTATCCATACAAAAAGCCGGGTTGAGGCCGGGATCGGTGTCGGGGGCCACTAGTTTATAATAATAAACTTAACTAACTAAACTAATAATGTTGTCCGAATAAAATTAAAAGAATTGTTGTGAGTAAATTTGCGACAAGCTCATTGCCTTTCGCGCTGGACATGGACAATATTAAAAGGCGATACGAATGTTCTGTATTGCATTATCAAATATCATTTATATATATCAGTTATCATTAACAGGAGTTTCCACTTCTTCGGAGAGACCCTGACGACTAACACGGGCTTCATAGGCAGGAGATGCACTACCTACGCTACAGCACGACTTGGTCTCTGCCTTGGACTCGGCACCCTTAGGATGGGAGGATTGAGGCCAAAGAATGGGTAAGAGAGCTATGATTATCATCACTATGTGTCTAATTGCCTGGCACAGGCAAAAATATAAGTTAAGAAGCCACACTCACCTCTCTCTACCAATAATGGATTTAGAACCAATGAATTCAAATCTTCCTTACAAGCATTGAAACACGAAAATTGACCTAGGCGTTCGGTAATGTTCATCCTTCTTTAGTAAGTACGTGTCCGTTTAGGTGTTCGCCCTCGATGTTTCCGACTTTAGGTACGTTTGTCCCTTTCTATCAATTTTTGCCGTTGGATTAGAAAGGATTAAAGTTGACTTCGGAAACAACGTCAGAAATTTATGAAAGAAGGACGAACATTACTGACCTCCAAGGAGTATTTTCATGTTTCACCGCTTGTAGGGCAGTCCAGATATACAATATCTTTTCCAACTTCCTGCTACCAATGTATCGTTGCCCGAAATGTAGTTACAGGTCTAGAAGTATTACAGTATTTGAAAGCACCCCTTCTTTTTGGTGACGAACCCACACACAAATGAACGTCCGTACCTATGGACAGGCCGCTACTCCTGTAGTATAGTAGTTGTAGGTATTTAAATTAGTTGGCTTGAATGTAGCGATGGAGATGGGCAAGAGAGAGAGTCTTATTTCGTAACAAGAGTGCTACGATTAAGTGGGCAAGGGCCAAGAAAGCTAGACTAGCACAAATTACTGCCTGAACTTTGTTTTAGGCTTAATACGCAAATCACAAAGGAATAGCCTTTGTAGGCCATCGCAGATTTACGATCAAGATACGCGTTGGTATCTCTGTAATAATCTATTTTTTTTCAAAGGCTATCTAGATCTAGATGCGCGGTAAATAAAAATTTCCCGTTTCTTCCGGTTCGGTAGCATATAGGGTCTTTTTTAATATGCTGACACTTTTTTAAGGGGATGACCCGACCGTCAAACTGAACAACATTTTCTATGGCACCAATACGAAATCGCGGAAAAAAAATCTGCTGTTCCATACAAAACTGAAAACCTACTCGAGCCAAATGTATGGAACAGCAGATTTTTTTGCGATTTCGTTGTTTGATCCCATAGAAAAAATTTGTTTACTTTGACGGTCTGATCATCCCCTTAAAAAAGTGTCAGCATATTAAGCAAATATTTTCTGTCTAATAAAAGTTTCTGAAACCTATACCTAATTAGCTGATGCACGCGACTTTCTCCGCATGGATATGGTGATTTATACTGTTAATCACTCGGATATTGTGTAGGTATCTAAAAGAGAAATATTTTTTAGAATCGATTCGGCAGTTCTACCTACATACAAACAAACATTGGTACAATACAAGTTCTTACAAATACACCCTATAGTTCAGTTCTATGGTCTTATACCACCCGTATTAGACCATAGAACTGAACAACTATCACTATGGAGCCAACATCAAGAGAAAAAACGACAACGATCTGGCACGAACAAATCGCTATACTCCACGGTTAGTCGGTTACCGACCCGCCAATAGAATAGAATAGAATAGAATACTTTTATTTTCCAGAATATGGTACAAATATGATCACTCTGTCATTAGACGAGCGGAATTATTTTCCTGGTCGTAGTGTAGGTTGATGTCGTTAGGTATTTACCCACATGGACAGAACAATGTTACTGACTACAGGTTTTTAGTTTTTTTATGTGTAAAATGAAATTTGAGTCATAGAAATTTTTCTATTTCCAGATCAAACGGACTCTTCCATTTGGAGACAAATGCTGAGCCACCATTCAACATGGGTTAATTGAACTTTGATATTATAATCATTCCTGCTCCCCGATGTATGCCAAGGTTTTTCATTTATACCCTTAAAGTAAAATTAATATATTTTCAAATAAGTGAAAAGGTGAAAGTAGGTGAACAATAAAACCGGTCAAGTGCGAGTCGGGCTACTCGACCACCGAGGGTTCCGTACCACACCACCACACAAAATATTAACTTACAAAAATATTTTGTTTCCTCCGGGACCTTTAGCGCGAGACCGACTCAGACTTTGCCGGTTTTTATTATTTTGCTGTTATATCTTTAATCACACCGAGTTTGCTCTATAACCACACCAAGCTTGTTTGCTTATTACAGTTTTTACTATACAACGAGAAGAAAAAAAGTTATAAAAATTAGTTTCTTGTAGAATTAACTTTTTCCTTTATGACATTTTTATTTTTTGTTAGCAAATCCGCCGTAATAACGCATATTGTTAGTTATCTAGCTGTTACCATTAATAAGTTACAGTCCTAAATAGGTAGGACAGAAGGACGGACGGACAACGTAGACTTATACATAGGGTCCATTTTTCACCCATAAGAAAGGTAATTCCAAAATCGTAGGCGCTAAGCGAAATTTGATTAGTAGGGTTCATTTTAAAATAGTCGAATTTTGCCTTGCTTACCTACTTACCACGTAGCGTTACATTTTATTTAGGCCTGGGTCCCTCTATGTGACGTGGTTTTTATTTAATGATTACAGTTACCAATAACATCAAGCTCAATCATTATCACGAACAATATTGCCACATTTATCGACATCTTGGCGAGACTTCAGTAGAACCTTAGATTTGAAAACCTGGTGAGCTGCTTTCGCGCTACGCCGGGAAATTGCTCAGAAGTAACTAGTGAGAAAGGTCTCTTGCGGTTCGTAAAAAACTGCCACGTGTTTTCTCATGACCACTGATAGTCTCAAATACCACTGGGATCGCAGAAGCTGATCACAGCAACAGAAGTGTCTGGTCGAAAAAAAAAACACAAAACCCTTTACTAAGGGACTGTACAGTTGAGCTTAACGACTATGACCTGTTATTTTAGGACCCCGCCTATAAGCTATTCAAACACCTCCTGGTTAACGCTGAATAGCATTGTACCTCACGGACAATACACTCTCTCTATTTGACGCGCTTTTGTCAACGGACAGCGGTTCTGAACATATCAATTAGGTGCCTATTCAGAAAATATGAATCAGCCTTTTGCTGACGTAGGTGGGAAATTTTATTTGCAGATTCTCAACTGCGAGGTAATAAATCTTGATCAAATAACGGGACGTGTAACTTAGACCCTTCAAATTCCATTTAGAAGAAAAGAGAAATATGTAACAGTGTTTTTTTTTCTATTCTAACTAAATAAAAGCGAAGGCGATTCGATTTATTACGGAATCGTGTTTTTGTGCAACTGAATTTGTAAGTGAATCACGGCCACTATTTCAATGGCCGCCAGTTTCCAATATTGGCGGCTTAGCACCTTTTTACCCGACTGCGCGAAAAGCAAAAGATAGCTTATGTATGTATGTATGCATAATATGCAAGTTTGTTCCTTTATGGCACTCAAGAGACCAAACGCGTTGGCCAATTTTGATGATTCTTACGTCAATCGATTTGTCTTAATCCTGTAAGTATCACTAAAGTCATTATAATTCAATAAAGTGACAACCAGACGAGGCATGTATTGTACCTACTGTCCATTTACAAGTGGCGACGGGCTCACTCCCCGTCACACTGGGCAGAGTTTCGGTAATATAGTGAAACGTGCATGTTCTGAGGTTTCTGAATATCTCTGACTACCCTCTCGGGGATTATAGTCGTGATAATATGCTTATGACAACCAGACGCCATATCGTGAAAAATAAAAAAAAACATAGTTGATGAACTATTTTAAGTGGGATGGCATTGAATAGGTAGGTATTTAAAAATCATCTTTAGGTTTCTCTTTACAAAATAATTAAGTATGAAGTATGAATGATAAAACATTATATTACTGTCTGCAAGATAAGACCTACAATGTCATTAATTAGTTTGTTTCAGAAACACAATATTTGATAGAGTTCCAAATAACGACCAAACCTTATCTTGCCTGGAAATTCTTATAAATTAAAATAGCGAAATTCTCTCAAGAGAACTTAACACAAAATGTTCGCAGAAAAACATAAATCAATCTAACTCGAGATTTTCTCAAAAGCTTATATTGAATTTGAATCCAACAGTGAAATATTCGACATAATACCATTTTTATGTATTAATTATACTTCTACAAAACAAAAATGTTATGAGATAAAAATTATTATGGAAATTTGCTGATAAATTTCCGAAAAGATAAAATTTTTGGCTCGAAAATGTAACGGGAATACCTAAAGGGCAAATTCAGAATTTATCTGGTAACATAAAACAAGGAATAATTTTACATAACAAAAACAATTAAGTTCGGTGCGATAGGTTGGTAGGTACTTAATGTAATGTACGTATATGTATTATATTATCTTATGTCGCAGGAATATTGTCAAAGTCGTAATATTATAATGACATAGTAACATTATAAGAGCTGGATACTAGATGGGTCACGAGGAGCAACAACTTAAAGTTTGAATTGTATTATCTATTTATTTTTGTCCAAGAAAACTTAGTATAATTTATTAATGAAAAGAAAAAGTTTGTTTTAACTTTATTTCATAAGAAATTTACCGAAAGAGTAGATACCTATTCAAATATTCCATTAATGTATCAACAATTTTAGTTAATCATTTTTAAGACAAAAATAGTAGTAGAGTAGACAGTAAATAGGCACCAAAAACGGTTCTAATACTAGGTAAGTATAGTTAGTGATTGTAATAAAATAAAGCTCAATTATGCTAACATGAAAGAAAAAGTAGCTTATAATTAGTTGGTACTTATAAGGTACTTAATTGAATCGAAGACAGAAACTGTAGATTAAATTCGGCTACTCGTGAAATTTTGCGAGGCCCTCTGGTGACGGAAATCATTTTTTACACAAAACATTGAAACACCGTCTGAACAGTAGATTTGGTGACGATCTGATGAAGCGTTTTGGAGAGAACCTTCATCAGATCTTTTCCAAATTTTAATAGGATCTATTCAGCTATATCTAATCTAAACTATTATAAAGCTGTAATAGCAAGTTTGTCTGTACATTGAAGATATTAACAAAAAAAAAGTTACGATATGGTTTTTAGGTATCCCTGATTACATATCACCAATTTTTGGATTAATTTTTTGTCTGTTTGTTTGTGTGTTTGTTTGTTTGTTTGAACGAGCATCACGCAAAACCTACTAAACCGATTTTGATGAAACTTTTTTTGTTTGATAGCTTATATTCTGACTTAAGATCTGATATATAATTTGTGCGGACAAAGTTGCGGGTTAACGCTGAAATGAAATGAAATGAAATGTCTTTATTTGTTGAATATAGGTGTGGGTAAGATGTTAAAACAATGTTGCTCGCTATATCCTGCCTACTGGCGGAACAACATGTATTATGCATTTATAGAAATGATAATGATTTTACCTAATCCTATAATAACATCATTAATTACTCAAATATACGCTCGTACCCTATATTATTGTCTGGGGTTAATCCTAAAAGTTGAAGATCTGATGAAGTGATTCGGAGATAGATAATGTTTTAGTTTAATTTTGATTTCATTTATTAAGATTTTACAGTTTTTTAGTACTCGTATTAAGATTTTGTACAAACTTCTAACAATCAATTGAAATAATTTGTAATAAAACATAAAATGTTTCTTAATAATATAATATGGTTAACTATAGACATAGTTAATAAACAAACTACAAACTTAAGTATTTATTAAGAAAATAAACTATTCTATAAACATTTTTCCATTTCTTAGATCTTAACTGTTAAGAAGAGATTCTTCATTTGAATCAATATTCTTTCTTATTTCAGTCATTTCATTTGTTTTTATTTCATCTTCCAGTTTTCGACTGCTCTTTTTGTGTTCAATGAAGAACCATCTGAAATAAACAGTTTTTAAAATTATTGCTGTCATCTTTTGCATGGTTTATAATTTATATTGAATCATATTTAAGAGTGTATTTACAGACGTGTATTTTGATGACTAAACAGCGTTATAGAAACACCCATTACTTGGGTACAAAAATTTGTATTAACCATAATATTACCATATTGCGGGATTCGAACACGCTATCCTTGGCTTAGCTGGCAGGTTTACTACCGACAGAGCTATCGAGCCATCATACCTCCGAGAGAGCAGAGTAGCATTAATCAATAAAAAAATCTGCTGTTCCATACAAAACTGCAGTAGGGACCTATCCGACTCAAATGTATGAAACAGCGGATTTTTTCGCATTTCTGAAGGTTGGCCACGTAGTGAAAGCTGTTCAGTTTGATGGTCTGAATTTACAGTTTCAGTAACAGGGTGTAAAGAACAGCTAGGCAAATAATTAAACATACAGATAGAGAGATAGATAAGTCAGTTATATAACAGAAACTTACACAAAAATGATAATAGCTGGCACTGTCATCACTGTGCTGAAGTAGTAAACAAACCCAGCATCCATTTGTATAGTCACCATGTACATCCACGAGTATATGGGCCCAAACACCATAGATGTTACTACCTCCATTAGATTGAATAGCGATATCATCTTGCCTAAAAGTTTTGTACGAAAGTAAGTATGATTGAATTGAAATGAAGGTACAGTATGAATAATCACGTATATTTTAATAATGCTTATTGGATATCTTCGTATTTCGCAACAGAAATATGAATGCAAGCGAGAGCGAGCGTGATAGCCAGTGATTTTGCTAGCCAACGGGCATTGTATAATTATACGTTATATCTCTGATTGATTTTAATGTTTGGTACATTACATATTGAAAATCTATCATTTAAAAATCTTCTAAAAATAACTGATATAATTTTATAGTCCTGACTATATAGAGGTAACAAAACAAAACAACAACAAACAAACAAACAAATAAAACAAAAACAAAGAAATAAACAACAAACAAATAATATGTGAAAATATTTTCTAACAAATTCAATAATCAAACATTTTTTGTAGTATAACTGTTTTGTTCTGTTTTGGACTGGCCTGTTCTGACCATTGTAATTTATCATCAATCATCAATTACCTATATACTTCCTATAACAGGGCATAGGTTCCCATATAAAGAATAGGTACTGTTTTTCGAAGTACGGAGGCGTTTGAGATAAAATACCACTAAAAAGGTCCATTGTATTCAAAGACTGGCTATCATCTGGCCATAGAACACATCCACACACACAGTTTTGATAGCAGCCCAAGGGGACTGGGCGAAGCTTAGCTTCGGTAATCGTTTTCATTATCGAAAATTCAAGTGAAAAACAAGCTCCTCAAAAGATCATAATTATTGTGCTTATCTACTTTAGTTACAAAAGAACACCTACCCAATTCGTCACTAGTGACTAGTTTAGAAGAAATCGATCGAAGGGCAGTAAAGGACGTAGCATTGAACATTTCGATGGCCACAGCTGAAACAAACACTGATTGTAAAAAAATAATATTACAAAATTTCTATCAAAAATAGAATCAATAAATAAAATAATGTTTTATTCTTAATTTGAATGCTTGACGATCGTTGCCTAAAACTTTGATCGAATAAAAATTCGGCTTGGCATTGACATTAGCTAAAAATTCGGTCGAACTTCGGTTTTAAAATCGCATCAAATTGAATGTAGGTATTCTAACCTAGGTACATTTGGAAACCGTTCCTGGCTAACCCTGTAGCTAGACCACCAATAATTTTGCTCATGTTCGAAATAAGGCCCAGAACAGAGTCGTCCCATTTACACCGACGGCTGAATATACTAATTGAGATCAATGCACCTGAAAGAAAAGGTTTGAAATTATTTATCAACATTAAGTAAGTAGTTATTGTATGTGCTATTTACGTAATACCGACCGACTGCTTTTAAACGGTGAAGGAAAACATCCTGCAGAAACCAGCATACGCTGAATAAGAAATTCTGATGCCTATGTGAAGTCTATCAATCCGCATTGGGCACACGCGTGGTGGACTGACGCATACACCATCCTTGAGGGCAGGGCCATGTCCTGCAGTGCAGTGGGACGTTTACAGCCTGATGATGATGATTAAGCATAGGACGATATGGTCTGACGTCTATATTACAAGCCTTTACCATGAGAGAAGACTAATGCTCCCGTTGTTGTGGGAACGATGGAGGCTAATGATAATATAATACACATTTTTATTATTTAATATGGGTGTCATGGATGTACAAATTATATTAAGTCGTAAAGAAAAAAACTGTGAAATTGACGTGAATTGAAGAAAGAATAGTCGTAGAGGTTTAACCAAGTTAGAATTTGAATTGATGTTACAGTATAATTGATTAGATGAATTTGATAAAAAACAATTTTTATTCAACAACTTTATAATTGTAACATATATTAATATTATGTTATTATCGTTTAGGCCCCTTCAGACAGTAAGACTTATCTTGATATTTATAATTCAAATAAATGACACAATCGCCTGATAGGTGAAACTACGGGAGGGTTATTGCACAGATATCATTCCAAACAAAGTCTAAGAGTTGGTAAATAAGGAAAATGTAAAAAACATAATAATACAAACCAAATGCATGCAGGACAATGTGAAAGGTACTGTAAAAACTGTACTTAAGAGCGTCCCAGTTAAATCTGTAACGGGTGAACAGATATCGGACTGTGTGCTCTCCTGGAAAATAAACAAACAAAATAATTAGTTTGAACGTCGATAAGAAGAACTAAGTAAATATGACACAGATGTGAAAATAAAGTATTCTATGTTGAAACCATGATAATTCGATTCTGCTCTCGATTCTAAACAAACTACTTTCTAGTTTTGCATTAATTCATTAACACGTTGTATATTTTATGTTACGGTATGTTTTTATTTGCAGAACTTTATTTGTGTATGTTATCTATATATACATATTGTGTTATTGTGATCTACACCGCCTACCAATCTTCTTTCACTATTTCCTCTACCCTAAGGTTGTCTTGAAGAAATCGCTTTTTACCGATAAGACCGCCTGTTTTTGCGCCTTTCATATTTTCTGATTGTTTGCTCTCTGTATACTATGTTTTTTGTAGTCAAATAAAGTGTAATTGATTGATTGATTGAAGATTATCATAATCCTTGGAGAACAGAACTTAGATCTAGTTATAGCTAAAAAATTATAAATAAGTATTAAATGAGTTATCTGAATATAAATGTCGTCAAAAAAACGTGGGTAACATGAGTTAGAAACTTTATGTTATAGAAATTGGTGAAACGGATTGTGAAAAAATTCGCAGTGTTTATTTGGTATTCGAAAGATTCACTTTCGTTGTCAAATTTACTTAAAATCACCAGTGCATGATAACATTAATAACCTACAATACAATTTATGTGATGTACAATGGAGTACTAAAGTCATTTTCGGGTTTTACCATAAGTGGGTCCATAAACGAAAGCTATAGACGCAAACACCAAAATCGACTTTGTCCTCCGACGATCAGGTCCTTTTTTAAATGCAGTAGAAAATGTATTTTTTACATGTTTTATGTCGAAAAAAGTTTTTAAGAAATAGCACATGCTAGACGATTCATTCTGAAATTAAAGATTAGTTAGAAAATTTAATAGATGTGAAAACATTACATGTATTTAGAGATTTTGAAATACATATTTTTATACCTCTTCCTTGTTTTCAGGATTATGTCTCTCAGGATCTTTTATGTAGAAGTACCCATACACAATACTAAACAAGTATAGTAAAGAGCACAACGAAAACACACCATAATATCCAATCTTATTCAACAAAATTCCACTTAAAGCAGAGCCTATAGGACCCCCTGCCGTCAGACAAAGATTAGTAATCCCAATTCTAAAAGTCCTGGATTCCTCGCTCGATATATCACTAATGTAGCTGAAGGCTCCCATGTAGATAGATATCCAGCCTCCTGTTATAGCTGGGAAGAAACCTTCGAAGAACATAGTCACTTGAACAGGGAGTTCGTAAAAGTAATACGCGTTGAGAATATTGCTAAGACACATTAAGAGATCTCCTACAATTGGTAGAAGTATGCATATCTTTCGTTTTCCTGTTCTGTCACTCCAAGCTCCGAGAAAAAGGATTATAAAACTCGGTATGGCTGTTAGGAGAACGTTCTTCCATGCTTCCATTCCTGCGACAAGCTCTTGAACAGCTAGTTCTTCTTGCTGATATTTGTTCCCTTGTTTTGCTATCAGAGCATTGCATACACTTTCTCCGTAATTCAGATTTACGCGGCATGCTTTGTCTAAGTTGAGGTTTTGAGTTGCGAGTCTACCGAGAACTCCAGGAATAACGAAGCATGCCAATGTTGGTTCCACAGTTATGTTTTGCTTTAAATGCTCATACTTTTCTCGTAAAGTCTTATTTTTCTGATGCTCTGTTTTCAATGGAACCTCTTCTGGCATAACCATATTTGATCGATTTTAGATTTCTGTTATTTATATAATTTAAATAGAGTCAAGTTTGAATGAGAGTAGAGTTAAAACTGATAGATAAAGTAAGTCATTAAATAATACGATTGTCGTAATACATGGCGTAATGCAAATATTAGTAAAGTAAAGTAAAGTAGTTCATTGATTATGAAAATGCAGTTAGTATAATAGAATTTGTTTAAAGGTTCCGTATACCAAAGAAAATAACTAAAATAATGTTTTTGTATTTTAACTTTGTCATTTGTTTGCCGTTTAACAATGTGGCCAAAATTTAGTATCCACTTGGCCACCAAATATTCAGATACGTTTTCTCTTTTAATTACTTAATCCATTTAAGAACTAATTCCCTAGGTGTTTCATACACTAATTCATTCAAATCATATTGTATTTTTTTTGTGCTATGCAAGCGCCCACGATTGTATAATCAAAATTAATTAACAAAGTATTAATCAAAAATATGAATCCCTATTGTAATAGCTTTTTTTGTCATAATTATTTTGAAGATAGGTTGCCATAGGTTATACTCTCAAATTTCCAGCTAACAGTATGTTAAAACATAGTACGAAAATTTGAAAAATTATTTTTTACCGTTTAGTGCAGTTTACTTAATATGTTTTTTTTACTTATTTAAAGGAAGCTCTAGTCTCTGAACTAAAATACCTCCAAGGAGAGCGTGGCAGTGACGTGAGGTGAGAAGAGAACCACAAACAAGTATTTTCTTACTTCTAATGAAAAATGCTACAAGTACAGTTAGATATAACTCATTTAACATTTTTTCACTGAAGGGACAGCTATGAACAATTTTTATTTTTACACTTTATTGTACACACAGACGGAATGATACACATAGTTGAGAAAATATGTACAAAGAGCGAGCTAATCACTTATTGCAGACATAAGAGACTCTACCTGAAGAAAATTTCTTCCGGTAAACACGTGTACTGAAAAACTAATTTAAAATTAACTACTTATTAAAATCTACTTATTCCGAGAAAACTCTCACTGTTCGATTTTCTTATCAAGTCTACAGATTTGACGATGTCCTTAATTTAATGTATATTATCAGTGCTCAATGTCACAGCAGCAAATAGAACAATATCAATATTTACTACTACCCATTATTTGTTCACGAAAACAATTAAACTAAAATCTATGTACTACTAAATACAATTGTTGCATTATTTTAGAATTAAAAGATTCATGTTTGTAGGACAGATATTGAGGTGAAATCTTGCAAAAAGAAAATTGTCTGCATACAGTTAAACTTATAATACTACAACAACCTGCAATGGCACAAAATTAAGAAGTGTAAATTACATGAAAATGATGTAGATTAGGTTAAAATATACAACATGTTGAAGAGTAAGCACAAAACCTCATACACCCCAACAACTAACTAATTCATAATAAAATAATTGCATTGAAATATTAATTAAATTATTTTATTAATTAAAATTTAAAGTTATTCGCATTTTAAGTTTTCATCGAATAATCATTTGTTATTTTATTATTTCAGCAATGAATGAAAGCGCATGCGTGCTCATGAATATAATCATATTTTAAAAATCTTATTTGGTAGAAGTAGGGTTGACATCGAGTTCGGTAAATTTTAAATTATGCTAACAAATTATTTGATATTTTGAAAAATTAACCTACCTATGTTGAAACCTTGATAATTCGATTCTGCTCTCGATTCTAAACAAACTAGTTTTTTGTTTATTCATTAACACGTTAAATTGATATCATTGGCATCCTTTTAAACTAAGAGTCTACCCATCGAACTGAACAACTTTTACTATGGGAGGAAACCCATCGGAGCAAAAAAAGAAATCAGCTATAAAAAATAGAGAAAGTTGTTCAGTTTGACGGTCTTATCATCTCCCTAGAAAAGTGTCAGCATATTAAGAAGGACCCTAATAGTACTTTATCTCGGTACGAACTACGAAGACGGAAGACAGTAAGGACGAAGTCGCGGGCAGAATCTAGTAAGTACCTACAATAATAAGGATATTAATTTAGTCATATTATAGCGTCCTTTTTGACCCCGCTCGCTCTCTCTATTCTATCCGCCTAGAACATGGCAGCCATGACTGTTAAAATGCTTAAAGACAGTAAAATTAAAATTATATCTAAGTTATATACCCGTATCTTCTGACGTATGCAGCGGCAGTGCGAAGTGAAAATGTTCATGTTTCACGTTTTGGTATAAATAATGAGCGGAAAGAGGAAATGTACACTGCATAAGCGAAGACTCGAAAAATACCCAATTGTTTTTTTTTCAATATCAACATCAAGCAATAATAATAATAAAATAATAAATAAAAATAATTTATTTCTCTCCACATACAATAATAAGACAACAAGTGGTTTAGGTATAACTGGACTAGTATTAAATACATTATTATAGTAATGTGGAGACTGGTGCCTGGACTAAGTTCACCTTGCGGTGAGCTTGAATAAGGTGTCACAGGACACCAGGCCTCCACCCGCACGGTACCTTTACAAGAATTTTTTTTAGGAGAAACCTATTATAAGTAATTCTAATAGGTATATGTTTTAAAACACATCCCAGCAAACAATTTGGTCGTATTATGCCCCCATTTATATGATTATTTGACTTATAAAAGTTATATTACTGTAATTTTGTCATATACTGGTGCTTTATGCGTCTAATGTACGGCTATACGACACCTATACGATCAAATTGTTAGCTGGGCTAACTCTTATTTTCTAAAATGTCTACTTACAATTTTCATGCTTATTTTCTATGACAGCTTAAGTTTATTTATGTATGTATGTAAATTGTGTATTGTGTAAATGTGTGAGAATAATACCCATAACTGAGTGCGTGTGTGCGATTGCATGTGTGATTGTCACAGCACAGAATGAACTTAAAACCTTTACAACTTGAAATTGACCTTAGCCCTAAGACAAGTGCATTACCTTGGGATCGGATGACTCCTCCGGAGCCATCCACTAAGTTAATTTAATTGACAAAATATATAATATATATGTACTCCTGTACTATATACGTTGAAGTCCTTAATCTACTGTGGAACTACGAGAAGTGCCTCAGTTTCCTGGTATGTGAGTTTACGGAGCCATTCCTTAGTCTTATGTTTGCAGGCAGTTTTCGTCAGTGGGAAAATATTCAAAGCGGCGTTACAATTATTATAAAGATATGTCCCGAGAAAACAATGAAAGCGATTTGTAAAGACAGTTTTGAAGGTAGTGCCAGTACAAACAAGATCACATCGCCGTCTCCGTGCCACATGATCAGGATTATACGTAAGGGAGAAATGCTGACGCATTATTATACTTAGGATGAAGAGCTGTCTTACGGTCATAACCTCACATGCCTTATAGAGATCTGTTGTCGGGAAGAGAAAAGGACGGAAGGTAGAAACTTTTAGGATTGCCCTCTGAGCTCTCTCCAGTCTTAGCATGTGAGTTTTTGGTGCGCCTCCCCAGATGTTTATACAATAGGTCAAAATCGATTGGCAGAGAGCGTAGTAGACCATCCTAATGACCCTGACATCAGCTATGTGACGAAGTGTTTTAAATATGTAGATAAGCTTTCTAGTCCGAGATGTCAGTAGCCCAATATGTGTTCTAAAGTTTAGTGAGGAGTCAATGATTACACCCAGGTATTTAAGTTCAGGTACGCATTCTAGTTTCGAACATGAGCACGAGTTCCGGAGGGGGATAGAGCAGCCATGAGCAATAAGACCAAGTGTGGGGGATGGTCTATTAACATTACGGAGGCTGAAGGCAATATATTTTGTTTTATCAGCATTAAGGGTTAGAAGGTTGGAGTCAAGCCAATTTAGAACGATATCCAGACGTTTTTGTGCAATGGAGTAGGTTTCATCCCATGAAACGCCATCAAACACCAGAGCAGTGTCATCGGCAAAGGATATGACTTTGCCATTTTGTAATAGGGTGTTGCAGAGGTCGTTTATAAAAACCAAGAATAGAGTGGGACCCAAAATACTACCCTGGGGGATTCCAAAAGTTATTGGCAGGTATTCACTAGTACAGTCATCTATCGCAACTAATGCAACGCACGTAGCAGCTATGATGTGGCACAATTTGAAGCGCCACGGAACAGCAAATTTTTCGTCCATAGTCAAAGTTGTTCGGTTTGATGATCTGAAAAAACTATAAGAATGTACAATTAGTACCAAGTATATAAGTCTTACCGATGTGCCTGCGCTTGATCTGAAAATAATGTAACACATTTAAAGTTATAAGGCAATTCTTGTGTGCAGAAACAGACAGTAACTACCATCAACCATTTTTACAGGAAGCTTTAACATTTCGTCTCCTACAAGGAGAGCTTGCCAGTGACGTAAAGTGAGAACTACGCACAAACAAGAGTATTATCCTACTTCTAGTGAAAAAGGCTACAAGTACAGTTACGCTGCTTTTCCACCAGACAGAGATGTGCGGGATAGCGAGGCGGTGAGCGAGGAAACAATCGGCCAATAGCGCGCTCGTTAGAAATTGAAGCACTCTTATTGGTCGATTTTTCCTCGCTCACTGCCTCGCTACCTCGCACATCTCTGGTGCAAACGCAGCCTTAAAAACCACCCCCGTGCAAAATTAACCAGCTGTTTTTAGCTTTTTACATATATAGACAATATAGAACGGAGTACGGGAGCATTAATAATAATTAGGATTATTAATAATGCTCCCGTAGTCCCGTCAGTATATTATTGTATTCCATGACGGTAGGTGAAGTAGGTTTACTACGCACTTTTGCACAAAGTTAGAAGTACCTAGTGAGTATTAAATACCTGAAGGTTTACTTATATTCTGAAACTGACGAAAGTCTTTCAGTTAATAGTTTGTACCAAACCCCATATCGACCCGCACAAGAGCGTTTTGCTTCTCTTGACGGCGATGTATGGAGACAGTTACGATGAATTAAAGGTACGAACATATTGACGAAGAGATTGTGCAGAAATATTAAATTAGGTAAGCTCAGGCTGGTAAAAACCTTGTTACAACTATAAAACCTTTAAAAAAAATTATTGAAAATTTGATTCGCGCACTAAATATTTACAAAACCCTTAGCACGAGCTAGACACACAATTGGCCGGTTTTTATTATTATTAGTTGTTTTACTTTAGAGTACGCTTTATAATCAGAATCACAAGTTTGACGTTATTGCCATTTTTACGATAGAGCAAAACCAAAAATCCTTGAAAAAAAACACATTTCTTGTATCTTCTCTTTTTTATACTATTTTTTTTTTATTATATTTACCAAATCCAACTAAATAACACACTGAAATTTTTTTTTACATTTTTTTTCTGTTTTTTTTTTCTTCTATTCACACTTTTATTCAAATTCATGTTTTGGTTCATAAGATACAGCCTTTTAGAGTTAAGAAGGACCTTGGAGGCTTAGTAATAGGGTCCTGTTGGCACTGTTTGGGTACGGAACCCTAAAAACTTTGAAATATACCTTTCGTGTAATTCCTTCAATCTATTATTATTAACTGTTTCCTTTTTATCTTTGGTGCTTTTATCACTTAATTTTGTAGGTATCAATCTAAACCTACCTCAGAAATTGCCTTTCTAAGTAAAACCTATAGGTACTTCATTCCATATTTCTATTTATCCTTCCAGCCAATTCTGATGAGCAAGTATGTGCTTGTCCGCGCAAGAAGGGTGGGTGGTAAAAAACAAGTTGTCGGCATTTTAACCCACCTTTTAAAGATTCCAAATGATCAGTGACTGATCTAGGTGCCGAATCTAACCTTAACTCAAAACCCAACAACTGGACCCTTTTTACGTGGACGTCCACACATAATTTACTAGCCTTTGCCCGCGACGTCCTCCGCATCTACGACATAAGCAATTATTTCAAGATCATTGATGTATTATATAACTTCGTCCGCATGAAATTAGAATATCGAAAAATCCTTTCTTAGTATACCTCGACATCCTCCGTATCTTCAGCCATTTAGGCTGTGCATTGTCTGTCAGTCAGTCATGGAACTGTTATATAAGAATAGATTTATCACAAAGATATACTATCCAACATTATATCTTGGACGTTACTAAAACTGTTCTTAGAATAAGAGAGAGTATTTCAACTGTAACCATCAAAACCAATGCACCGACTCGTCAAGTTGGCCTGCTCTTCAAACAGGTAATTTATCTAGTCGCTACTTGTGAAAAGCGTCTATTTACAACCCACCGTAGTTTACAAAGCGTGTTCACAAATTTATCTGTCGCCGATTCTCTCCATGTTGGCAGTGTGCCACGAAGGCTTCGACCCACATGCCGGAGCCGGAGGGTCAACGTACTTCTGGCCAATAAATATTTTTTGTTTACTCCACCCAATTATACGGGATCCCCTGATTCTTTTGTAGGAATGTCAAAATATGTTGAGTGTATCCACCGTGATGCAGCGTTGGATTACTTCCTTGTTTGTTACGTAAAAGCTGAAATGGAAAAATTTTCGGTTTCTCTTTAGTACTTTCAAAGACATTTTACTTTGGGAATTTTTAAAATTTCAATTTACCCTCCAAATGAAACTGATACAGTATCGGCTATTCATTGGAGATAAGACCACAGGCATAGAAAGATTATCGAGTACCTATTAGAAAGACCGTCATTCAACCAGTTTATTCTTATAAACGTGTCAAAAACTGCATCTTGGAAAAACTTTTTAGTCAGTTGCGTACATTATCTTGGATCACTGGCACTCGTCCTGTATTTCTACTCCTACAATGTGTTACCAAATGAATGTTAATTTACAAAACCTTTCATACAAAATCGATGCAGAGCAACATTAGATATTATCATAAATAAGAGTCCTCCTTAATAAGCTGACTGTTTTTTAAGGGGATGATCAAACCATTAAATCGAACAACTTTCTGTATGGGACGAATATCGAAATCGCCGAAGTCCGCAATTCCCTTTGACTACTTATATAGGGACTTGTTACGCGTGTAATTCTACTAACATTTCTGCCACTTTTTGCGGGGGTCGTTTTTTTTTTATTCCCATAACTTTAGATTCTAATATTGAACGTTAAAAATCATGATAGTAGTCTCGCGTGAACCCCAAACGTTCTATGTTCAAAATTATTGTTTCGCAATTATAGGCTGTCTCGTTTAGTGAAAAGGTATAAAATTTTATGTAAATGCAAATGATTAATTGATCTTATACCGTGGCAGAGGGGAAATGCTACCGCAAGGCTAGTCCTTATAATAAATAGTCAAAGGCAATTCCATACAAAACAACCGACTCAAATGTATGGGAGCAAATGTTTTTGAGTTTTAAATGTTGGTCCCGTATAGAAAGTTGTTCAGGTTCATAACGGTCACCTTAAAAAAATTGTCGGCACATTAAGAAGAACCAAGTATGGTAACTGAACTTTGTGAAATACGAAATTGTTTCGACTTTCTTGTTTACATAAATTATCTGATGTTTTTGATTCAGGATAAACGGTTTTGAGGTTTTGCGTTTATTTGTAACTTTGCTGCACCGGAAACGTTTTGCCTTTGGTTTTCATTCGTGAAAAATCTGTCCTTTAGGTCCTCTTGTTTGACCAGATGCTGCGATATACGTAATATATCATAAAATCTGTAACTTATAAACTAATACTTTAATAAAGTCTGCTACAGAACTTAAAACAGCAGCTGCACTGTTCGAAGATTCGCTCCTAAAGTCCGTGCTACAGGTCCCCCGAATCAAGCCACTTTCATACTTAAAATGTACGTATTAGGGTTCTGTTAGGGATCGCTTCACATTAAATAACATTGTAGCGAAGTAACATGAAACTAGAGAACTTTATGGCTTCAGCCTTGTCGACATGCATTAAACTGAATTTGCGCCGAAATGTTACCTACGTGTTTCGAGAATTGCATTATCTTGTAAAAGTTGAAACTGTAGGTAGGTATCTACTTTCAATAAAATATTTAATGATTTTCTAGAAAAAACTTTATTAATCGAAAAATAACATCATGCCCGTCAATAACAGGCTTCGTAAACGGAAATACATCAGAAATTGTTTCGTCAAAAATAACATTCCATTTATCTGCAACATGCTTCGTCAATGGACAATACTATATTTTAGGAATAGTACCAAAATTCGAAAACCGTTTGGAGATTATGTTATGTATTTATGTTGTGTGTGTATTTTCTGGAGTTGTTTGAAAAATACCAAAAAATTATTGCACTATAGAATTGGCTACACTTCTTTTGCCTGAATCTGAATCGAATCATTTGTTTAACATTGTCTATTTTTTTATGTTGGTAATTCAATTAATATTATCACATTATCACTGAAATGTTTGGTCCATGGGGTCTCTACCCTAAAAGAAACGAACTGATAACTATTAGCAATATTATCATATTTATTAACAGCATCTATATAGGTACTCCATGTATAAATAGACCGAGATCCGACCGTTAAATTATGCACCTATTTCTTTGGTGAACGAAATGTGATTCTAGTGAATGTTTACACAGGTGTTCAACGCCTCCATGTTGTCTAGAAAAATCTTGCCATGCGGCAAGGCAAGGCATCTTGCCATGATTTTTTGTCTATTTACTTTTTTCACCTAGATAGAGGGTTTGGAAAGTAAATGAGGTGCCATCGGAAGGAGAAGTATTAGTCTGCCGCAACTTTAGGGTTGCCAGGTTTAAAGAAGTTATTTTTTAAGTCATAGTTTTTCCAGTTCTTTAGAGCAGTGTTCTTCCGATGGCAGCTCATTTACTTCCCAAACAGATAGACCCAAAAATCATAATGGAAAAGGTACATGCGGCAATATTTTTCTAGGCAACTTGGAGGCGTTGAATTAACCCCAATCACAATTTCGTTCACCAAAGAAGTAGGTGCATAATTTTACGGTCGGATCTCTGACTAAAATGTTTGTATGCTTGGATAGATAAATGAATGTTTTTGCTGAAAGCATAACGATACCTGTATCAACCCAAACATCTAGGAAGGCTCGCGCAACTCTCTAACAAAAAAAAGTTATATGGAACGTGCACCGCCGCCATTAAATTTCTTTGAACGGTTGCACACGTTTCATACATTTGGGATCATCTGTCACGACCAGTTTTTAGTATGGGAGTCCCGACTCTTATAACGTAGTGAGTTACATTCTCTTTGCATCTAGGCTAAAATGTATTATTCACCTTTCTTTCGAGTTAGGATACAAATACATCAATTCTTTTCATAATTTAAAATTTATCGGTTAGATTTTAATAGCGTTGAACCTCTGTATATTATTATACTTTTGGTTCTTCTAATCTCAAGCCTGCAGAAAGGTGTGGTAAAGAAAGTGGAATCATAATATTACCAATTCGATCTTTTGAAAATCATTTCAATAAAGACGTCTCTTCAACCGAGAAATTTCTAATTTGTGTTCGAAACTTATCGTTTTTAGTTCGGATTCGAACTGTACCATTTTACAAATTACTGCTTCAAAGTTAAAGATAGGAAACTTATATTAAATCAGTTAAGAATAAGTAATGCCAATCTCAAACATTGTTTGGTTTTCTTATTACTACTACAAGTATGGATAAAATGTAACAAACATACATTTAACAGGACAAATTAAAAGGTAGTAAAATTTGTAATTTAACAAAAACCAACTTCGTAAAACATTAATTGGATTAATTAAGACTTTTGTGTTTTCAATTATTTTGACACCTTACGGGCGGTTTTCAATTTGTTTATTTTTAAACTTTTTAATGAATATAGGTTCGTAGTGCAACAGTTTATTTGTCGCTGAACTTTTTTTTATTATTGTGGTGTTCTGCTATTTAAATAGATAGATATTGTATATTACGTTTAGTAAAAGTGTATTGTGATAATAATAGTTATTGTATTGATCTTAAATAAATGCATGCATTGTAAGTGGTGGGGGCAACACCCGCCATCATTAATACAAATCCACTCCTCGTACTCAGCGGACATTGCATCCACCAGGTGCCGTGTGTAACTTATAACATATTGTGTAATTATTTTCCCACCTCACGCAGTGAACACTTTTTTTTTTACTAGCTTTATTCTTTACTAGCTGTTCCCGTGACTTCATCTGCGTGAACTTTAAGGGTCAATTCACACCTAAGGAGCAGTGAAGCGCATTTGCTCGCGGCGGCAATCGGTACACATAGCATATTAATGATTATAGAGCTTGTTTTTCGTTTTTCTTAATATTTTAGTTTATATCATACTTTATAGTCTCGTGTCAAAATTAAAGCCTAAAAGTTTTACTTACTATAATATGTATAATATTTGGAATCCTCTTTTCGTTAGTTTTCGTTTGATACCCATATTGTAATTCTTTAAAAAAAAAAAGTATATTCCCCCTCTTTTTTTTTGATTCGCTAACGACATATTAAAATAATATATCCTATGTTATTTGCACAATTTTTACAAATCCAACGACACCTCACACGTCAAAATCCATACGGTTTTCGTGGAAATGTCCCGTTCGCGGAAATTTCCCTTTCGCTGAAATGTCCCGTTCGCTGAAGTGTCCTATTCGCTGAAGTGTCCCGTTCGCTGAAATGTTTCGTTCGCTGAAATGTTCATTGCTCAAGTGAATTTCTTTCTGACTTCGCTGAATTTTTTCGCGCAAATGTCTTTTCGCGCAAAAGTCTTTTCGCTGAAATATGTTTCGCTGAAGTGTCATTCGTGGAAAGGGATTCGCTGAAATGTCCTGTTACCCTATTGTGTACCTAAAGATAACCCTACTGGTCTTGTGTTTATCTCGTATATCTGTTACTGTCATTAAGTACATCAGCAGAGAATCTAAAAGTGGTTTGATACTAAAGCGCAACGTCAAAGTATAATTTCAACTCATCAGTATTCATTAATAAATTACTAATTCAAGCTTCGTTTAATCAGTGCTCGGAAACTCTACTGAAAGCGTTCTATTTTAGAAATTAGAATTTTGCAAGATAACTTACTTAAATATTCTGCGGTATTCGAGTTCAAGATGTGAAGCCATAAGTAGGTAATTAGTTTCAGAAATGTTATCAACCACAGTCGATCAAGAAACGAATGGTGCGGTTCGGCGCTTATAGATTTACGGGTATGATTTATATTCTTCTTAAGACTAAATGCATGCATGTCAAAATGCGAGTATGACAATATGCGTAATGGCAATGGCAGCAAGCGGGAAAGCCTCAAACACAGTACATTATACGAGAGGTTAGAAATGCAAAGTGGCGTTTTTGCTTCGGAGACGGCTGTCGACACCTTGTCTTCCCACTCACGCTGCTACAACTGCTTATGCCCTCTCGCTCGCACCACGCCGCGCGCCTTACGGTGTTATGCAAATCATTGCCTAACCGTGTGCCATGCGTTTCACGCCTACTTTGCACTTCTAAGCCCTTTTATAATGTTCTGTAGCCTGAGTGACGAAAATCTGTCAGGGAAAGGACTTAGCACTTCGAGACAGCTAGGTTGGCAGATTTGACGCCAAACGCTAAGACGCAAGACCCGTTCCAAAGCAATATTATAGGGAGATGATCAGACCACCAAACTGAACAACTTTCTCTATGGAACCAACATCAAAATCGAAAAAAAAATCAACTTTTTCATACTTAACAGCAATCCTACTCGACCCAAATGTATGGGCCAGCAAATATATTTTCATAGATTAATATGTATATGTATATTTTTTGAGGTTTTAATGTTGGTCCCATGGAGAAAGTTGTTCAGTTTCATGGTCTGATCATCCTCTCACCGTCAGCATAAAGTTGGACCTTGTTTAACTACTAAGGATATAAACCCGTAAAATTACCACAGTAAAATATGGTAAAATTTGATGTTTTACGTAATTTTTGGTAAAATTCAAATAGTTTAGGTAGTTTTCAGCAAAATACGTTTTTTTTTTTGTTTTGCCAGGTCTCATTGAACAACAGCGCCGGCTCCGCAAAATTCAATATTTTACGTAATTTTCGGTAAAATTCCAAAGTTTACGTAATTTTTAGTAAAATACGTTTTTTTTCTATTTTGCGTGGTGTGGTGGGTGATAGAGGTGCGCCGTCATTGAACAATAACGCGGAGGACGCCCGCCGCTGCGCCGCCGCCCCGGCCGGCGCACTATGGTTCAAAACTCACTTTTAGCTAGACAGAGTAGGTAATATCTAAATATTTTCGTTTATAGCTTTAAAAGTATCCAAATACGATTTGTCAATTTGGAAAAACTAGCAATCTCATCATCATCATCATCATCATATCAGCCGACAGACGTCCACTGCTGGACATAAGCCCCCCCCCAAATGGGGGGATTTGCCAGTATCGCCACGCTTGGCAGGCGGGTTGGCGATCGCAGTTGGATTGAATGTGTGTACTCAAAGGATGCTGCTGCCCATCCTCCAGTAGATCCCTTAGTCGCCTTTTACGACACCCACGGGAGGAAATGGGATGGTGCTATTCTTAGCCGACACCACACGTAACAGAAAAAGGTCGCTGGTAATTTTACCATAATCTATATAAATGACCGTAATTTACCCGTATTTTCCGCGCTTTTTTGGTAAAATTATGTAATTTTGCATCCTAAATGACTATATACACGTACAATTCAACTCGCCAACTGTATTCTGCACTCGGAGTCACATACGAGCTCTCACCAGAAACCAATATGATTCGCCGTCTACGGATATGCCGTGGCATGAAGTCAGATTTGGTAAAGTAGTAGTTAATAAACTGGGGAAAAGTGAACTTTCCTGTTAGATATACTTTTAAATTTAGCTTCGTTCATATACCACTTAGAAACTGCCATAGGATGAGCTCCCGTTTGAATGAGAAAGGGACCTTTTCTTTGCATTTTGTTCCATCTTTGTAGTTATTACAAAGGCTAAGATCCTTCGTGATTAAACGCTCCAGAGAGCACAAGGGTGATTATTCAACAACGAGATTATTCGCCGAGAGAAATTGTTATAAAACCTGAGTTTTTATCTACCTCTGAAGGAACGTTGAGTGTTCTTTCTTTATTATTTTACTCCTAGAAGCTTAGGAAATTTTAAAGAAGAGCTTCTGAAGTCGCGAGTTGGGAAAAATTCTGAATACTTGCCACAACACAAGAAAAGAGGTACCTGCCCTGAAAAAGTTCTTTAGGAACCCATATTTTTAGAAACTTTGCTTTATGTATGTAAGTAGGGAATATAATCGGATGAATACACCACTGTAAGGGTACTTCTTACAGTTGCAGCATCCGACCCCTTCTCTGAGTATCAAACGACAACATTATGGTTAATGTTTGTTAGTATGAGAAGCGATAACAGTGGTGACTCAAGGACACTTTAAATTCCAGACCGCAGGTAAGGTTTTGAAATTAATTATAGGGAGTGGTTGAAAAGGAACTAGTCAAAGGCGCACTACCATTTGTCAAAGTAGGCAGCTCCTTTCGCTCTCCAATATACCCATGCATGCAATCGAAAGTAAGCGCGCTTATTTCAATAGGATATGCATTATGTTCAGGTATTTTCAACGTGTTCTAACAACAAAATTAGAAAAATTTCTAAAATATTAGCTCTATAATAGAGACAGAATACTGTTCGTTTTAAATTTATTGGAGTACAAAGTTGTATTCAATCTGAGAAGTTGTTTACCGCAAATGAACCTTATTATTATGTACTTAGTACCTACATAATTGGTTAACAACTTCTTCGTAATGTTACTAGGTACTTACTAAAACACTTCTTGGGTCGACAGAACTGAAATTGTCCACGCCAATGTCCTTGCGATTAATGTAATTGAGACCAAAATTTTATATCTAGAGTAACATTCAAAGGTTCTTAACGTTAATTAACTACAAATCTGTTACTTATATCTTGTTCACAGGGTCTTTCCATTAAAATATCAAAACATTGATGTATATTGTTCACTGAGTCTTAAAATTAAAATATCGAAACAGTGATGTACCTATAAAATACAATACCATCAACACTCACTTAAATCGCACATCATAAATCAAGCAATACCGACACTGATGAGACTACGTGGTCAAGATAACAATCTCTAAACATCAAAATTTGATGACGGCAAAGAATTATTATTATTTTTTTTTTTAATAAATAAAAACGTTTATTTTTCACCACAAACCGGTATGTACATAATAACTAGTCTTAAGCTAGGAAGTGCACAGAAATTTATGGTTGTGGATCGCTGGTGCCTGTGATGGGTAATAAAAACCTATGATACAGGTCACCAGGCCTCCACTCTCGGTGTGTGTTAACAGTTCAATACTTATTACATAAAATGTATGGATTTATTGCAATATTCGTAAACCTACAATGTTTGAAATTAAAAAATAGCATCGATTCCTAGAAGCTACTTACCTATAATTCACCCCACATACACATACACACACACACTTACATACACTATTTACCAATTTTGTTTTTTTCCACTTTCATTTTTGTTTTTTTGTTTGTTGTCTCTCACCGATGTTCCCATCTATAGTCGTATTTATGTCATATTCGTATTTGAATTAGGGTGTTGGAAATTCAAAAATATGGCCCTGAGTGGTGCATTCCCAATCCCCCAGGAGTGCAATTCTCTAAGCGTCACATCGCTGTCAAAAACATCGACGAACTTACAAATGTAACATCCTTCTTGCATCCTTCAGATGGTCGGAGTTTTTATATGAGTTTGACATACAAGACATAACCATAACGAATACTGAATTGTCAGCTCGCCGATGTTTCACCGACGAATTTAAGGTTGTGACGATGTTTGCGCTTAGAGTATTACATTGCTGAGTTGTCTAAAGCAGCAATTGCACTTGCAATTGGTCGGGCCCGATTTAAGCATACATTGCCGTATTTGTTTTCTCTATTTTAAAGTATAGCGATCAAAGCAAGCAATGTATGCCGAAATCGGCCCTAAATGTTGGGTGATGTTATCGCTGCTTTAACGTTCACGCTTGGATAACGTGTCGTGCCGGGTTCGAACAGGTAATACGTAATATAAATATTCTTGCCACAGAACGAGAGAACTGGCTCTATTTTCTGTGATTATTGCTACTGCTTGAGTAGTGTTTCGAAATTAAGATCAGTTCAGTGACTAATAATGAGTTTTCTAACGAATCCCTTTTAAATATTATGCTTCAAAACAATTTTGTAGTATGAAAGTGTTAAGTTCAATTTTACAGACAAAAAAAAATGAACGCTATTATTATTACAAGAAGCTATGCTCGCGCCTTTGTGTACACTAAATGCTGTAGTTTAGAAGCCTCACACATCTTTCAGATGTTTAATAATTTATTATACACATATTAAAGCACTACATCAATAACCATTAACCTAAAATAAAAACAAAAAAAAAAAAAAAAAAAAACTAATACTACTTACAAATAAAAAATGTCCTCGAAATTTCCGCCGCTTGGCGGCAAGGTGCCCAGGAGGCTGGCAGCGTTACCTCTTTGTATGGCCAGGCTGATGCGCTGACCGAGGTAGCTGCCAGCCCTCTGGTCACCGGAGACCTCGATTAGGCGCGCCGATAATTCTTTAAATAATCGGCGCGCCTCTGGCCCCCACGGACCCAATGTCTCGACCCCAAACGGTGCAAATATGTAAGCCTCGCCCAGGTTTACATATAAGCGCCGTTTGAGGTTTTCCGCGGTAGCCGCCGCCGCAGATTGAGTTTCGATTGCGACGAAAGAAAAACTAGGTATTGTCTAGGAAAAATACAGTTTGAGATTGCATTAAATTCACTTTTGTAAATTGTGTTTGTACTAATATTACTGATAGTTTATAACACTTTGTCGAGATTTGGTGGTTATATAGGCTGAGGTCCCTGAAAAATACCTTAAATTCGATATAAATGTACAAAGGGCAAGAATATTTCTAAAGATATTTCTTCCAGCATACTAGCAAAAGAGACAGTTAATTAACACCATACAAATTTATTGTGTACAAATTTATTAAGTTTTGCGGTTATAATTTTTGAATACTTACAAAATATTAAAGATCTACTCAAATTTACGATATTAACCGGGGATTATTATTGTTATAAGTAAAACGAATTGAACGAAGCCGTCCTGTACAAAATCAACAGTTTTCCATTTTTTGTTCATAACTAAATTTAATGTTTTGTAAATGTCATAATTATTCCATAATACACAATAAAAAATCGGGGATTATTAAGAATTTATGTTTTTCATCTACTAATATTTCAAACTATCACCTAAAATGCAATCTACTCCATAAAAAAATCCGTAGATTTCCCCGACTAGTACAACTTTTTGACAAACTGTAGATTTTTTTGAAAACTTCATTCGTTTTGATTCAGTAGTTTTTATGTGATTCGTGCGCAAACAAACAGACTTAACCTCAAAAATTCATCACCCCCATGTTCAAGGAACAGAATTACAGATACGCAGCAAAACGCTTTAGAAAGATTTTCTCAAAAAAGATGAAAATGTGATTTAAAAATAAGGATAATATTTTTAATTTAAAAAGTTTGTTGTGTAAATAAATTCACTTCAGTTAAGAAGGTAACTAATCTTTTTGGTAACTAAGAAGCACTTAGGTACTAAAACGTTTAAAAGGAAGAAAACATTTCTAATGCACGTTTCTATTCTATAAATATAGTAAGTCAAGTATTTTTCAACTTTACGGACACTGTAAAGCGAAGTTTGGAGATAAAACATTTTGCACTTGCAATTTAAAGTTAGAAGTTTGCTGCATTTAGATATCGGAATATTTGCGACTGCATGGATTTAATGTGGTAAACACTTTTTACAAGTACGTACCGTCTCATAATAATTCATGAAGAATAAATTGTCTTCTTCCGAAGTCTTGCTATATCTAACACACTTGCTAATGAATTGAATTGAATTGATGCACAATACCGCATACTAAAGGTTGTTACAGAAAGGTGTGGCCATATTAAGATTTTTTTACGCGATTCCGATGTTGGCTCCATAATTATTTTAAGTTTGATTCGGGTCGGGTATACTAGTAAATCAATCAATCAATCAATTATACTTTATTTGACACCAAAAAAACAGAGTATACAGAGAGCAAACAATCAGGAAATACAAAAGGCACAAAAACAGGCGGTCTTATCGCTAAAAAGCGATTTCTTCCAGACAACCTTAGGGAAGAGGAAATAGTGAAAGAAGAAGAGTCTAGTCGTTACAGAAAGTGTGGTTTCAGCGTTCAACTTAATATGCTGACGGTTTTTTAAGAAGATGATCATACCATCAAACTGAACAATTTTCTCTATGGGACCAACGGGAACTGAATTCGCGAAAAAAAATCTGCTGTACACTACTTTTTTTTTGGGTCGAGTAGGATTGCAGATTTTTATGAAACAGTTAACTTATTTTTGGTTGGTTTCCTCTTTGGTCCAATCGAGTAAGTTGTTTAGTATAAAAATCATCCTCTTAAAAATCCGACAGCGTATTAAGAAGGACCCTGTATTTGTGGTTATTATGTATGTTAAGACATATAAGCACACTTTTAGTAATGCCCTGGTATACAGGCGTGTGGCGCGGGACGGGATGATTTGCGGATATTGCAGGACTTTATTTGTTTAGGTTTCAACGGCCGTCATGTAGCAACCTCGTTTGGTCTTGTTGAGTTAACATTTGATATTGGAAATCTCACTTGAAATCTTTGTTTGTCGAGTAACAATGTCTGTAAAATTCGACTTTCAAATCTCTTTCAAGAATTCAGGTATAATCGATGTAAATTGAAGAAAACAAGTCATAATATTTCAATAGTTATAATGGTGATTAGTTACCTAACTTTTACCGGATTGTTTCTTGTTTTCGGGTGGATAGAACTACCTTGAAAACAACGCTAAAATTTTATCTGAAGTTTCAGAAGTTATTTCTAAATTGTATCCTCCGTGGGTATTTTAAAAGCAAAGCCTTAGGCTTGAGTGGAATCTCACCAAGTTTTTACTTAATTTATGCTCCCAGGGGATGGAAACTTTATGCTTATTATTCCGTAAGTATTATCGAGTTATAAGAATAGATGTGAGTAATCCGGCTTCGGATAAAGAATTTGAGGACCCTTAAATTACAGCCAATTCTGAAGTTAAGTAGGCAATTTGTCTTTAGATGATAGGCCATAATTTGAAATAAATGAATACCTATTCATCTTATTTATTTCAATTTATGGAAGTTCCCAAAGTACTGTCTGCTTTTCAGAAGCGATTTTTGAGCGTATGCTATATCGCGACGATATTGTTCCGTCAACGCTACGCTCAATAATCGCTTGTGTGATATGGCCCTAATTTGTTATACGTTTATTACTACGTCGTTTTACGAATAGAAGTAATAGAATCCATTCTAAAAGAATGGTTATACATTATACAGGTTTGTTTATTTAGTTTCTGTCCTACACGGAAAAAATGTTGACGACTCCTTATTACTTTGTTGACTTTACTTATAAACATTTTTTGTTCTAACTACAGGGTGAAATTGATATATTAGCATCCTTTTAAACTAAGAGTCTACCAATCGAACTGAACAACTTTTACTTTGGGAGCAAATCAATAGGAGCAAAATAAAAATCAGCTGTTGCATACATTTGAGCCGAGTAGGCACTGCAGTTTAGTATGGAACAGCAGATTTTTTTGCTCCTATCGTTTTGCTCCCATAGTAAAAGTTGTTCAGTTTGATGGGTAGACTCTTAGTTTAAAAGGATGCTAATGATATCAATTTCACCCTGTATAATCCTTGTCGATATAACTAAAATGTAATTACAACAACGAATTTTATAGTAGTCTACTAAAAATGAATAATCTCTGTGACTACATATTTTTTTAGTAGACTTTACGAGAAAATTTTTATTATAACTATATTTTAGTTATATCTAAAATATTCCGTGGTTATATCGACAAGAATTGTAGTTACGAAAACAATTTTTTTAAGTACAGTCATCAAAATAAGAAGGTCACCGATTTTTTTTCCGTGTAACTGAATATTGCGTTCGAGTTCGATACGATTACGTCACACGATCCTGCCGGGGTCGTCTCAAATGTTAGAGCACTGTTGCTAATTGCTTTATGTTGACTTCATACAAACAAGGCTCGATTGATTCAGTTGTCAGGCTTCCATTAGCTTTAAATGAGATTCGATCATGAAGAATTATGTAGACTTCACTCACACTCAGTTGCAAAAACGCTCACTAGAGTTAATTTTCCATTAAATCTCTTGCTAGCTTTTCGTCGTCAAGTCTACAAGACAAAAAGTGACGGCAAGACTTATATTTCGTCCTGGAGACTAAGCCTAATAGCCCAGTCATTTACGGAGTTTTGTTAGGCGGGGTAGGGAGTAATTATTAATTGGACTTTTAAACTGTAACCAAAAAGACTATCTTAAATCATATTAGAAAAAAATTCGCTACGCAACATAGAAATCAAAATTGTGTTTACCAGACGGCTTTTAAATTAATAATATAAATACCAATGCACTCATTTGACTTAGATTTGACAATATAAATTATTTTTGAGCAATAAATAGGCATTGAAATTTAAAAAATGAGGTATTTATTAGAAAATACGAATGTATTTTTCAAAACCTTCTTAGTAGACAAAAATATTCACACCATGTTTGTAGTATGTATAATGGCAAAGCCTTAAATGTGCAAAAAAAAATTACCATCAGGTTTTTTAGAACGAGATAATAGCAAAATTTTTAAATTAGTACTGTTGCTGAAGTGATTTTTTTTTTCATTTTTGTACATTTCTATGGTCAAATTAGCTCTTCAATATTATAAAGGAAAAAAATGACAATTATTAATTAGTCCCGGCTCAAACCGTAAACTGACTGGGCTATAACTTCGCATGAATTATTGTCAAAGAAATGGGAGATGTAATAATTAATTGGTATGGTTAAATGCATTTAGTTGTGAGTATGTATGTGTACGAGAATATTTTTAGTTTTTTTTTTCTGTTTCATAGTAGGCTAGGTATGTATTTTAATTTTTTGGATAATTAACTTTGCTTGCTTCAGCCGCCGTTATATTGCGGCGGGTTTCGTTTAGCTAAAATTACACCTATTACTAAACGTAACGCCTAAATCTAAATAACGTTGGCAACAAACAAGCAAACTATCCCAAACTTTTGACAGTTAAAACTTTTTCACATAACATTTTGTTGTTACAAAATGGTTACAACATTGTTTTCATTAAGTGGTAAAGTTATATTTGTCAATAGCATGCTGGTATGCTTACCAAACGACTTTACGAAGCTCCCGGACCGAAGTCGAACGGTCAATTTAAATTCCGTATTTCCCCCGGGTTCTTGTTGAAACATGTTGGGTCAAATTTTGAATATCAAACTCCGAATAAAATTTAAATTATGAATCGATGATTCGTAATGAAATTTCTTGTGGCAACATGTGGCAAAGGGTCGACTAGATAGGCCTTTTTGGATATCACTTTTATTGATTAGTTACTTTTATTATCACGACTGTCCGTGTGGTGTCGGCTAAGAATAGCACCATCCCATTTCCTCCCGTGGGTGTCGTAAAAGGCGACTAAGGGATCTACTAAAGGATGGGCAGCAGCATCCTCTGAGTACACACATTGATTCGATCCAACTGCGATCGCCCACTCGCCTGCCAAGCGTGGCGATTATGGTAGATCCCCCCATTTTGGGGGAGGCTTATGTCCAGCAGTCGACGTTTAATGGCTGATATGATGATGATGATGATTATCACGACAAACATTATCATTGTGCCATGTAGAAGTGCTAGTTTCCCGAATAGTTAATAATAGGTTTAAGGCGATAGGTCCGGTGATCTAGACCTTTTACATTTTGGGGAATTCTGCAATTTACAAACAAATACAAAACACTTGTCCCTCTTGAAGTACCTGCCTTCATTTTAGTCTGTGTTTTATATTACCTTAAAGTAAGCGTTACATACCAACATTTATTCCTCTGTGTACTGAATATACATATAGATATTATAGCCACATTGAGTACAAAGTGAAAACCCATAAATCTACTTGTTTGAAATATTTGGTCAATACCCTTTGAATTAATATCGCATAGGGGAAACCACATGTTCACCCTCGTAGCGTCATAATATCGAATACGATACGTAGGTGGTTTTAGTTATAGTACAAAAAATTAATATACGTACAATTTTTATCTGTACATCATCATCGTTATATCAGCCATTAAACGTCCACTGCTGGACATAAGCCTCCCCCAAAATGGGGGACATTGTCATAATCGCCACGCTTGGCAGGCGGGTTGGCGATCACAGTTGGATCGAATCAATGTGTGTACTCAGAGGATGCTGCTGCCAATCTTTCAGTAGATCCCTTAGTCGCCTTTTACGACACCCACGGGAAGAAATGGGATGGTGTTATTGTTAGCCGACACCATACGGAGATATCTGTACATACGATATAAAATAGATACAAACAACATAGGTCAACATAACTCCTAAGATTTATATTTTATTCCAGTCGACCTTGGTGCCAGGATAAAGTTAGGTGAAAAAACATTTTTTTCCATCAAAATATTGCATAAATTGATACATTGTAATATGTAAAGTGTAGGTGTCTGTATCTCCAATGTGTTACGAGAGCCCTCAAGAAATATTGACGCTCATAAATATTGATGCTATCCTGCGTTTTATTCCCTCATGGCAATGAATCTAAGGATTCCGTTTGGTTCTTACAGCTTGCTCTATACAAAAATGTAGCCCACCCAAATGTAGGTACCCTACTGATATTGTTTTTGGACTAGTTACGCGTGTAATTCTACTAACAAACATTTCTGCCACTTTTTGCGGGGGGCGAGGTAACATGAAATCCACAACTTTGGATTTTATTCCCATAATTTTAGATTCTTATTTTGAACGTCAAAAATCATGAAAATTAGTCTCGCGTGAACCCCAAACGTTGTAAGTTCGAAATTATTGTTTCGCAATCATAGGCTGTCTCGTTTAATAAAGGTATAAAAGAGAATGTAAATGCACATGATTAATTGATCTTATACCGTGGCAGAGGGGAAATGCTACCGCAAGGCTAGTCCTTATAATAAATAGTCAAAGTTTTTGCATGTGGCTCTGAACAGATTTAAATTTTAGGTAATTATGATGGATACTTTCTTGGGCAGTTCAGACTTTCAGTGCACGTGGCGATCCATTGGCCTATCCCAATGAGAAAAGATATATGTATATGTACCAATATCTCAATTTCAGTTGAAATTAATATTAGTAGGTACTGATTTAAGAGCCTGGAAAATTCTATTTGGTATCGGATCAATTAATGTGCGTATGGACGCTATTTAATCGTATATTTAGATGGAAAAGCATACACATGTCCCTATTATGAAATATTGTCACGGATGCTGTGAAATGACGCAGCTATAGAAAGGCATTCAAAAATTCGGCCGGTTTGTCAACAAGCTTCGTAGCTCGGCGGTCGACGCATGGACTCCCGTGCCGGGGGGTCGTTGGTTCGAGACTCGTCGAAAATAATTCTAGATTTTATTGTTGTTGGAAATGTTTTAGAAAAGTAAGAGGGAGTAAGAATATTTGGAAAGAGACAGAAAATGGGCGTGTTTAGGAATGTTCTAGAAAACAGAGAGAGAAGGAATATTTGAAAAGAACCAAAAACAATAGGAATGTTCTAGAACGAAGAGAGAGAAGAAATATTTGTAAAAAAACAATAAAAGGGGGCGTGTTTAGGAAAATTCGAGAAGGAAGGCGGGATTAAGAAATATCCGCAAGGGAACAAAGGAATAAAGAAAAGACTAACGAAATTCGGGCATCTAGAAAATTCTAAGGGGTATATAAGGCCGCGAGTTTGCGGACGCGAGTCAGTATTGATTTAACAGTGGAAAAGTGCGAAGAAAAGTAAAAGTGGAAAAGTACTAGTGAAAAGTAAAGTGCAAAGTAAAGTGGAACAGTGAGTAGACAAGTGTCAGTCTAGTGCAGTGTAGTGTGTGTCGCGTGTCGTGACGTCATAGTGCCGTGCGTCGTGACGTCATAGCGTGTCGCGCGTCGTGACGTAGTGAACAGTGAAAGTAGTGAGAGGGGAAACCGCTGCGAGGACTGTTAAAAGGGGAACCTCTGCGAGGTGGTCCGTGTGTAAGTGTGTAACCCAATAAACTCTGTAAATAAATTGGACTTAGCGTTTCACTCCAATCCCGAAACCCGTCGCTCGTAACAATATAAATGGCCTCAATTTTTTTTAAATTTATAATTTCATTATTATGGTATAGAGCTTTGACTACTTATATAGGGACTAGTTACGCGTGAAATTCTACGAACAAACATTTCTGCCACTTTTTGCGGGGGGCGAGGTAACATGAAATCCACTACTTTGGAATTTATTCCCATAACTTTAGATTCTAATTTTGAACGTTTTGTCGCGTGAACCCCAAACGTTCTAAGTTCGCAATTATTGTTTCGCAATTATAGGCTGCCTCCTTTAGTGATAAGGTATAAAATTGAATGTAAATGCACATGATTAATTGATCTTATATCGTGGCAGAGGGGAAATGCTACCGAAAGGCTAGTCCTTATAATCAATAGTCAAAGGTATAGAGGAATTAGATGATAAGATGATGAGAATCAAATCAATAAAAACTTATCTTTTAAATTGTTATTTGTCGGTTTATATCACATTGTATGTGATATTATGTTTTATAGATACAAGACCTTAATAAAATAATATTATTATACACATAACAGTATAACGAGGAGTCCTGAGAATAGCAAATGTTAGCACTTCTGATACAAATGGTGTCTGCTAAACCAATTAGGGATATTGTTGTTTTAACATTTTCTATGAATTATGTTACATATTCTAGTAACTTAAGAGGCTATTTTTGTAAATGATAGTATTACTATACTGGTAGTTCGTAAATATTTTGAGGGCGACTATGACAAAAATAAAAAAAAAACAGCTGTCTCGTACATTTGAGTCGAGTTTAGTATGGAACAGCAGATTTTTTTGCGATTTCAGGTTTCAGGATTTTTCCCTTATTAAAAGTTGTTCAGTTTGATGGTCTCAACCACCCCAGAAAGCTTCGGAACGAATAAAAAATCACCCGGTTTTATAGTTAGACTTCAAAAATGTCAAGTATGTTTTAGGTAGGTAATCTACTTAAGTGATTCCGTAAGTACCTAGTTTTTTTTACGTAAGCTGTTCAAGGTACCACTGCCGGGCAAAGGCCTCCTAAAGCGGATTTTCCTAAGATGTGTATGAAGATTCGGTATTGACTATGGTATCGACAACGTAAATACACCGGCGCGGCGGCGGGGGCGACGCATCAAGAGCGTTGCCATCATGTTGCCATACTGTAAGTGTAAGCCTAATAGTAATACTGTGCTTTTACTATCCAATCCTCTCTATTATGTGCAACACTGGCCAACTCTCCAATGCATGTTGTCTCTCCACCTTTATCTGAGTCTACCAAGCATCTACAAAGATACAAAAAGTTTGCATTGATCCTTTGATTAAATAAAAGCGTTGATCGCTGATTATTTTGCTTTCGTTAATTGTGATGAGGAGCTTGATCGTACATCACTCCAAACTTCCAGAGAGTTTCCTTAAATCTGAATTAAAAATCTAAATATAGTCGAATGAAGTTTCCTTCTGTATAAAATCGACGTGGTGGTCTAGTAACCATGCCTGTCTGCATTAAGAGCTAATGATTCGATCCCTGCCCAGGCCAACTTGTACTAATGAGTTTTTCGAAATTTATGTAGGTATGATTTGTAACACAACTGATTTTAACACGTTCCGGGACAGTGAACGAGACACAATAGAACTTTTATTGTTATCACGGCTATAGGCGGTCACTGTCCCGGAACGTGTTAATATACATGCTTCAATTTCGAGGCAAGTATTGTATCTATTGTCCATTATAAGTGGCGACGGTCACTTTCCATCACACTGGACAGAGTTACGATACTACAGGGTATTAGGGTAAACAGTTGCATTACTTTAATGTTACTGAACTACTTTCCCAAAGAAACATATAGGAAATTCGCAAAAAAAAAAAATGTGGACTTTCCATACTAAATGCAATCAGATGACCGAACATTTGTATGAAAAGTAAAAAAAAATTTCGAATTTCCTGTAGGTTTCTTAGGGAAAGTTGTTCACTATTATGGGTATGCAACTGTTTACCGTAACGCCTTGCATGTATAGTGAAACGTAGATAGTCGTGAGCATGTACCAAATCGATTAAAACGCATTTTTTGAAATTGCGAATAAATGAACGTTATTTTACGTTCTGGAAATATTTGCTTTAGACCAAACACGAAACAATGAAATTAAAATTTTCGAGTGCACTTAAAATGCTTTACAATGGTTTTACGGTTCGTTGCGCATCTCTTAGCAAAGTATAAGGGTAATAAATCTTTGTTCAGATATTAAACATCGGTTTTATGTCTAATATGAGATATAAAATGGGATTTGTATGTGCAATATATGAGATTTTAGTGATGGGTTACGTCTCATAAATATAATACAGCAGCAAAATACCCCCGAACAGCCATGATATAACTTTCTCTAAAATATCGGTGTTATAATAATCTATCAAAGTTTGGATGTTTGTCACTCAATCACTCGTAAAAGGCTGAAAGGATTTGGATGCAATTTTGCACGGAGATAGAATATATTCTGGATTAACATATACAATACTGTTTGAAAGTCCACGCAGATGGAGTCGCGGGCAACAGCTAGTTTAGGATATTTTGCAAATGTGCTCAGTTCTTCGCTTCTTTGCTTGGTTCTATCTATGGCGAACAGTGAAAGTTTGTCTTGTACTTTTGCATATCATACTTACACGGAGAAAAGAATCTAGTTAGTACTAGAAATGTGACAACTATTTATTTTAGTAGACTTTACTAGAAAATGTTAATTGCAAATTTAGCTTTTGCTAATAATAGACCCGTCGTCGTGGCGCAATCAGTTTGCAGAAAAACTTTACATAATTAACAAGTTAAATAAATTATTAAGTAGTGGGTAGAAATTAACACATAATTGATTAGGGATCTATCCACCCAGTAAAAAAAATAAATAACTTTTAAATTATCACAGTTTAAGATTTTCTGGCTACTGGACTATAAACTTATAAGTTTTAATGATAAATACCATTATAATTGAACCACTGTGAATGTAAAATAACCTCAAGCTTTTATTATTCATGGGGATGATACACAAGTAGGTGAGAGGCATACTTACCAACTTACACAAGAAATCCATTAGAGGCAATGCGCTATAACTTTAATATTCAACCCTTGTTTATTTAGGGTTTCCTTGTTTGTGGATTATGATATGTTTCGAAAGTGTATGGTAAATGTTATGGTTAGGAATATCGTTGGATATTTTGTAACTATCGATTGTTATTTTGACAATGCGTGTTGCAGATCACTGGCTATATTTGATTTTTTTTGGTACAATTCAAGGTAAAGGGTTTAAAATCCGATACAACCGATGTCTTCAATAAAATTATCTTATTTATAGCAATTAAAACGTTAGTGTTCGACGTTTTGACGCTTCTTTGGAGTTTTTGGAGACAATTTGATTGTTCTGATGAAGCATGTTGCTGATTTCTGTCTGTTTGTGTGTGTCTTGTTTGGAGACGCTTTAACTAATTGTTTTTGTGCTTTATCTTAATGCTTGTATGAATAAATTATTTATTTTGATCCTTTTGTAAATTTAAAATTTGTAATTGTTTTTTGACAAAGCAGGTAAAGAATCCTCTCATTTGACAGCTCATGACAGCTGTTTGATAGATTCCTCAGATGTTTCAGGCTGTCAATCAGTAAGTCATGTTCAGCGCGATATGGAATTCAGCACAGTTAAATAGTAAATGGCTTGCATTTTTAGTAATGAATATGGATTGAAGTTAGATGTTTTAAATTAGCGCGATCGCGACGGGCCCCTGATCACCCTAGTTTACTTTGTCATAAATACCAAGATTATTTTGTTGACTCGGAACTACTAGTAATTTATTTTGTACGAGCTTCATCCGCGTGGATTACTCCTTTAGAGGTCGATTTTCGAAAAATCTTTTCCTAGTGCACCTCTAAATCCTCTGTAGAATATAATGTTCCAAATTTCATATTTCTTTCTTCAGCAGTTTAGGCTGTGCATTGTATGTCAGTCAGTCAGTCAGTCACGGAACTCTTTTATAAGTATAGGTAATAGCGTTAACCCGCGACTTCGTCCGCACAAAATATATACTTGATTTTAAGTCAGATTATTAACTATCAAACAAAAAAGTTTTATCATAATCGGTTCAGTACTTTTTGCGTGATACTCAATCAAACAAATAAACAAACATCTTTTTTTTAATTTACAGTTTTATAATAGTACTAGAGTTAACCCGCGACTTTGTCCGCACAAATTATATACCAGATTTTAAGTCAGATCATTAGCTATCAAACAAAAAAAGTTTCATAAAAATCGGTTCAGTAGTTTTTAATTGATGCTCGTTCAAACAAACACAGAAACAAACAGAGAGACAAAAAATAAACTGGTGATATGGAATCAGGGACACCTAAAAACCATATCGTAACTTTTTTTGTTAATATCTTCAATATACAGACATAGTTTTTGTTACAGTTTTATAATAGTTTAGATAGATAGGATATATACATATAGATTTGTAGTTCTACATAGTGATGATATTAACCAGTCACGTTGAGTTTGTCTGTTAAAATAATAACTTCAGTCTCGTGTCCTAACATAACTGCATAACAATGTAGAAATACAAATATTGTCTTCCATTTTCAAGCAGCAGAAGCTGCCAACATTTTTGGACAAATATGGGGCGACACGAAATATTTAAGAATTCTCCGTAGGTATAACATTTTTCGTTCATCCATCGGAATATTGGAAAATTTAATTTCCTGTTAAACTTTGAGTTCGGTTAGTATTGTTTGCCAACCCGTTTTCTTCCCCCTTGTTAGAAAATTTTAGAGAAATTTCTCACAAAAGGAATTTTTCACAAAAATGGTTCGTACCAAGAATTTTATCTGGTTTGAGCAGATTGCTTTTGATAATGTCAAAAAATGTGAACATTATAAAAATAGCTGTTATGGTTAAGTTTTACTGCAACTATAAGCTGATGATAGGTACATATTCGTGTGCGTGAACATTTTCGTTCCAATGTCAACTTCTGTAAAATTCTTATTCCAATGAAATTTGGGCAGAAACGGTCATGATTATATCGAAAATCAAAAGTCCAAGTAGCCTGGGGCCTGAAGGTTTGAACGCCCACATGAGTTGATTACCTACTGTTTACTAATTTCATTGGTTGAAAGCATAGAATAAATTTTAGTATAATTTTTTCAATAAAAATATGTTTGAAAATAATGCTAAACGTAAGTTACTGAAAATGTAAATTTTCAGTAATTAATTAATTATAATAATTATAACACTTTATTGTACACACGGACATAATAATACACAAAGTTGAGAAAACATGTACAAAGGGCGAGCTTATCTCTGAAGAGATTTCTTCCAGCAGACCCGTAGAAGAGACAGTTAACAATTACAAGGCAAACTTATTGTAATTCTATAGTGTGAAAATTATTTCTTATAAAAGGTTAAACTATAAAAAGTATCGAAACGACGACGAAAAACAATGACGTCACTATACATTTTTCATACAAAGCTCGTGTTTTGACGTTTGATAAAGAGTTGCTGAATTGACTAGTTGGAAACCCGCGGATTCTGTGACAGCACCAAATAAGTAGGTATGTATTTTTGCGGTGTTCGCGCGGTTTGCGTTCGAGGTTACCTTGAGGGTCCGCAATCTCTTCTAAACTGTGTTTTTGCTAAAAAATAATCCTTGAAATTGGGACAGATACTCCTTGGCAGAAACCACTTGACACTGGCAGAAATGCAGTGCTAACGCACAAGCTAAAGTTCATTAATTTATAATTAAAACAATATTTTTACACATAAAAACACTTTTATTCAATCACAAGATAATACCTACCTCTTTTTCAGTTTTTTATCAATCTTTACAGTACAATTTAATCAAATCAAATCAAATATCTTTATTGCATAATAACATAACATTGCAGTTTTAATAAATTCATTTATTTATTCAGATTCGGTTTGTAAACTGTCATATTTGCTTGAACCTCTTATTTGACGGCTCTGGAACCCTTTCACAGAGCCCAAAGTTGTCAAATATTAGGAAACAAGGCCAGTAACAAGGAAACAGATTTGATTGCAATCCCTAAAGCCTTCGTCCTTTCCCTTCAAAATTGCCAATCTAATGCAAATGAAACCAACCCTAAACATGACAACACTTTATCAAACACGAGTCATTCCTCTTTCTCATAAAAAATGTCACCTATCTATAACTTTTATAAAATTTTCGAAGGAAATTAACAGAATACATTACCTTAAACCGGTCGTGTTGGTGATCCTTCGGGAAGGCCAGCAGTAGACGTCTATCGGCTGAAATGATGATGCTAATGATGCTAATGACGCCAATGACTACGTAAACGTGTAATAATACGAGCTTTTGACCCGCGACTTCGTCCGCGTGGATCATCCCTTTAGGGGCGGATTTTCAAAAAATCCTTTCTTAGTGCACCTCTACATCTTCTGTAAAATATTTGGAGATGGAGATGAAGCATCTCCGTGGTCTTGAGAGTAACTAAAATCTCATAGTAAAATGAAACATGATTTTCTCAAAATCATCGGAGCCGATTTTGATGAGCCTTTCTATGAGCAATGACGAAAGGTCTCCCAGCAAATATACAACACTTCCATATCTATTAGTTCATAGGCCACTCTCCATGCAAAGTTGCCAGGGCTCTTTTCATGTTTCTATCTTGAGCGGTTTAGGCTGTGCGTTGTAAAAATTGCTGAATAATTTTTTTTATTTTCAGAGCGATACCTACCAAACTACCTAGGTACTTTCAATTTATATAAAAATATTTAAGTTGTTCCATTTAAGCAAAACATTTCTCAAACTATTATTGTATACAGGGTGTAAGTGACAGCCTAGCAAATACAGAAACGGTGAACTCAGACTATCAAACTGAACTACTTTCACTATAGAGCCTACCTCAGGAAACGCGAAAAAAAAACAGCTTTCCCACACAAAACTGCTGCACCTACCCGACTAAAATGTATGGGACAGCTGATTTTTTTTCGCGTTTCCTGATGTAGGCTCCATAGTGAAAGTTGTTCAGTTTGATAGTCTGAGTTCACCGTTTCAGTATTTGCTAGGCTGCCACTTACACGCTGTACTACACGCTGGTGTTTCGAAGGTAAATTCGTGCTTGTCTTACAGCTCAGATCAACTTTACCGCAGTAAATAAAATCCAATACACTTAACAACCCTTCATTTTGCCCCAAAATGTTCGTAATAATGTGGCAATAATACTGCAGATAATGGCTATTACGCACCTAGGGCTGCCACTTCTTAATATTTATCAAGATTAACGTTACGTTGTTAGCAATCTGCAGAATCATAATTTTGACTCCAAGTTTTGTATGTAGCTTAAAAATTACTCGAAGATAAAAAGATTTATTGAAAATCATGTAAATCAACAGCTTTAAAAGTTTTCAAGTCTTCAAGTTCACTTAGTATTGAAGCAACCTGCAAAACCTGTAAGTAAACTGAAATAAAGGACAATAAAACCGGTCAATTGCGGGCTACTCGCGCACCGAGAGGGTTCTATACCACACCACTACACTATATAATTATTAACTTGGAATAAAGTTTTGTTTTCTTCTGGACCTTTAGCGTGAGAACGACGCACACTTAGCCGGTTTTTATTATTATTTGTTGTTATACTGTAGAGTTTGCTCTATTATCACACCAAGTTTGAAGCTTGTGTGTATTACCGTTTTTACGATAGAGCGAGATGAACAAACTGTGATAAAAATGTTTTTGACATTTTTATTATTTGTCAACAATGACATTCTAGGAAGGAGGACTTCGCATCAGTGCGCTATTAACGGGACCACTAAGTTATGCCCAGTTGTTTTACAGTACTTCTTTGTAACCGAATACATTTGAAAGATTTGAAATGACTGGAATATCAGCGGCAATGTATGACAGCTGGGCATAACTGATGCATACAAAGATGACATGTGTCATGTTTAGGCTTTGTTATTGTATGGCATGATGACTCTATGGTTATAAAAACTCATTGTGTGTCAACGAATCCGCCGTAATAACGTATATTCTTAGAAAATTTAACTGTCTAGCTATTACGATTCAAAAGTTACAGCCCTAAATAGGTAGGACGGACGGACGGACGGACAACGTAGGCTTAGTAATAAAGTCTCGTTTTCACCGTTTGGGTCCGAAACCCTAAAAATGATAAAATACAACAAAAACATCTGTCAACCTTTGTAAAACTTCAGTTTAATAAAAGAGAAAGTAATTTTACCAAAGCAGCAACCCTGTCCTAATTTGACTCTGAAGCCAATGGAAGAACAATATGGTTCAGATTAATCACTTGGGTTTATTGTTGAACAATAAAGGTTCTACAGACGCGTAATATTAAAGAAACGAGCATGAGTGCGAAGCAGTGTTGCATTAAACTATCGTAACTGAATGCTAAAGAAATACATTACTTCCAAAATCAATTAATTAAAAGCGAATCCTCATTCGAAGATACATTTATTGTCACAATATTGGGCAGTACCTAATATAACTATAAATGAAACTAAAAAAGTTTATCAGAAACTACAATCAAGATTTCAAGCTTATTGATTATACGAGTATCACTTCGTCAACATGAAATTAGAATATCGAAAAATCTTTGTGCCGTAATGAAACGGTAGTGCTGTGTAATCTTAGGAACTAAATACCTATGATGATGATGTGTAATGTTGGGAACGCACATAAACAAAATGTAGAATGCCAAAAGAGGTTCAGCCAATTGTCGCCCATCTGCGTGGAGACGATTTAGCGAAGGACAGTCACTATACAACCCGGTCACATTATCTCTGCACCTCTCTGGAATGATATACCCCTCTCGCATCCCCCTTTGCGTCATTACGGTCTATATAATCGCATCAGTACGGTTAGCATCTTCGTGGCCAATACGGGTCTTGATAATTGGGTACTCATAGTTTCATACTACTAGAATTCCGATATAACGTCATCGACTCAGGTGCACAGATAATGTGATCAGTTTTATCTTATACGAGCGTTAACCCGCGACTTCGTCCGCACAAATGTTAATTCAGATCATAAGCTATCAAACAAAAAAAGTTTCATCAAAATCGGTTCAGTACTTTTTGCGTAACAAACACACAAACAAACAGACAGACAAAAAATCCAAAAATTGGTGATATGGAATCAGGGATACCTAAAAACCATATCGTAACTTATTTTTTGTTAATATCTTCAATGTACAGACACACTTCTGTTACAGCTTTATAATAGTGTTACGAGCGACGGGTTTCACACTTACACAAGGACCACCTCGCAGAGGTTCCCCTTTTAACAGTCCTCCTCGCAGGGGTTTCCCCTCTCACCACTTTCACTGTTCACTACGTTACGACGCGCGACACGCTATGACGTCACGACGCACGGCACTATGACGTCACAACACGCGACACTATGACGTCACGACACGCGACACACACTACACTGCACTACACTGACACTTGTCTACTCACTGTTCCACTTTACTTTTCACTAGTACTTTTCCACTTTTACTTTTCTTCCTTTTTGTTTCGCACTTTTCACTGTTAAATCAATACTGACTCGCGTCCGCAAACTCGCGGCCTTATATACCCCTTAGAATTTTCTAGATACCCGAATTTCGTTAGTCTTTTCTTTATTCCTTTGTTCCCTTCCGGATATTTCTTAATCCCGCCTTCCTTCTCGAATTTTCCTAAACACGCCCCTTTTTATTGTTTCTTTACAAATATTTCTTCTCTCTCTTCGGTCTAGAACATTCCTATTGTTTTTGGTTCCTTTCAAATATTCCTTCTCTTCTCTCTCTGTTTTCTAGAAAATTTCTAAACACGCCCATTTTCTGTCTCTTTCCAAATATTCTTACTCCCTCTTACTTTTATAGAACATTTCCAACAACAATAAAATCTAGAATTATTTTCGACGAGTCTCGAACCATCGACCCCCGGCACGGGAGTCCACGCGTCGACCGCCGAGCTACGAAGCTTGTTGACAAACCGCCCGAATTTTTGAATACCTTTCTATAGCTGCGTCATTTCACAGCATCCGTGAAAATAGTATAGATACGCAGTCATCATCATCAGCCTATAAGCGTCCCACTGCAGGGCACAAGCCTTCCCTCAGGGAGGGTGAATGGCCATTAGTCCACCACGCGTGCCCAATGCGGATTGGTAGACTTCACATACACATCTGAATTTATTCTTCAGTGTATGCAGGTCTCCTCACGATGTTTTCCTTCACCGTTTGAGAGCAGTCGGTATTACGTACATAAGTTAAAAACTCATTGGTACATGGCATGTTGTTCGTGCGGATTCAAACCCGGACCCCCATAATTGGGTGTCCATACCTCTCCGCAACGTGCCACCGACGCCAGTAAAAGTGTCGCCAGAAACACAGTAAAAGTATGTAAATACGGAACTGACTTTATTTCCTGCACGCCACGAGTTTTTGACCTAACTCTATAGATTATTGCGAGGTTACTGATGGTTATCAGGTCCTGTCTCATTTTCATTCGCTCAGTATAGTATGTGCTCATAACTTCCTCTCACTGCGAACTTGGTCGTATAAAGTGTCGCGGACATGCCTAGATACAGTAGGTACACATCTAACTCTTCGCCAAATGCTAAATAAACCATTGTCAAAACCTGTACAGGTAGGCTTTGTAGATACGAAAAAACAACGCAACCTTTACCTAAGTATAAGAAAAATGTCAATGAGTAAACACCTAAAACTTTTGGCATGCAAACCGTGTCCATGAGCTTAAATTAAGCGTGAACGCGAATGTACGATCATCAATATTTATCGACACTACCTCTTCTGGGATATAATCTTGTTGAGCATCATAATATTATTATGATTTTACGAGACATGTTTTTGGTTGGGTATTGCGACGAAAGCAATATTCGATGTATACCTATGTGTTGTTTACACGAGGAAGGATCAAGGCCTGCCATGAGTTTACACTGTAGTAGGTATACTACAGTAGTTTTACTCCCATTTGTGTATTGAATTTCGTATAGCGCTCCTATTGGTTACAATGAGAACTAATTCTGCCATACAAAATTGGCGCCGTAATTACAGTTGTTGGTAGGCCTAACAGAATGTCTAGCAAAGCCGGGTCAGGTTTACTTCTTCAGGTCACTGTTATTTCTTTCGGGGTTATTAGAAATGTCGTTTTAGTGTGTACATTTTGTAGAAGCTATTTTAACATAAAGTCAAGACACCTTTATTGTACACACCAAAATTTAGTAGTGTTAAGTTTTGTTAAATTTTTTACCTAGAATGAGAGTTAAACGATAACGCTTGGCGTCTTAAAATATGTATAAAGATAAATATAATAATTGTTCAGTAATAGAGATAAAACGTTGATTAATTACACCGTGTTTTATCGGCGGTACTCAAGGCATTGATTAGGCACTCGAGAACCTCTTGCAAGTTTGAGGGCATCTCGGCGGTAAAGTTTGTAGAGTAAGATCCCATCGGATTCCAATTTGATACTGACTTTCCTACGGATAGCGAGGCAATTATGCAAAATTTGTTTAACTTCCCTCAAAAAGAAAAATACTCCAACAACAAACAATTTCGCAATACATGATGAATTTTTATTTGTCGGCCCAGCACGGGTAGCATGCCCCCCACGACAAAGCGTTTAAAAGAGAAAAACGTCATGCGCGCTCTTTCTGGCAACGTAAAATAATAAAGATGGAGGCTCATCTCGATTTTTATCGTTTTCCCGGTGGTGGCATGCTAGCAGTGATTGTATCTGTTATGGCTAAAAGCCGAAGTGCGTTTACGTAAACCTAGTTTTAACCGGCTACGACTAGGTATAGCCGGTAGGTTAGAGTTAAGTTAGGTTATAGCCAGCTAAAAGCAGGTGTAATCCCATTTCGGCTTTTAGCCGTAACAAATCCATTGCCTGCTGAATGGCATTATTGTAAACAGGCAACTAGGATAATTGTGAATAGGGTATCTATGACCAAGGTTTTATGTTAAAGTTACAAGTAAAATAATGAATTAACTGTTAGGACTTCGTACGGTGAAACGAAACGTAGCAGTTAACCCAACGGTATTTAATGTTAGTTACTTTGAATAGGGATTCAGTCGTAGAGCATGATTTATGAATACAATTAAGTATCTACCTTTTCGGAGATCAGAATATATCAAATTCTGCAGAATAAGCACAGATACCGAATGATTTTGGTTGAATGTGTCCAGTTTGTTCTGAATAATGTAGTTTTCGCTGACGGGTTTTGTCTACTGTGGAATCAGGTTAAAGAAAATACAATAATGGTTAAGCAACTGTTTTATGCCTTCGCGGTTTAATGGTTAAGACATTGGGCTCTCGACACGGAGGTCGTGGGTTCGATTCCCACGGGGGACTAGAGATATGTCACTTTGTGCGTTTTTCCCCAGTTGGTTAGGACATTGCAGGTTGAATCACCTGATTGTCTGAAAAGAACATGGCACGTTAAGCCGTTGGTCCCGGCTACTATCTCTGGTGCTAGTAGTCGTTACATGAAAACCACGTCAGAGGCCGTAAGGCGGTCTGAAAAAACTCTGACACCAGGGCTTGCTAGTTGCTGCCTACACGATAAGAACGAGAACTGTTTTATGTTCACAGTATGGAGTAGAAATATAGTGTATGGAAAGTTGCAATTATGATATTTGTTATAGGTATGGTAGGTAGAAAAGTAATTATTAATAAATTAATGAACAGTAGGTAAGTACTTAAAAGGTTAACTTTTTGATACTTTTATCCTTATATGTGTATATAATAATGATAATAACAAAAAATAATAATAAATATCTTGGACATTTTCACACAAACTATCTAGTAACATTTAAAGTACCTGGACTTGTTTTATGATATAGAATACATATATAGATACAAACATCCATGACTCGGGTACAAATATTCATATTCATCATATAAATATTTTTCCCTTACGGTATTCAAACCCGCGGCTCTCGGCACAGCAGGTAGCTTCACTACAGCCTGTGCTACCGGACCGCATTATAAAAGCCTCAACGGCCTCGCATTCACACGTTGGCGTACAAAATAATACGGGTGATTTTAAAAACCGTGTTTGGCAATATTTTCTCACTCCGCTCTTGTCATCTGTCATATCCTGAAAAATGAATTCAACAAAAACACATTGTGATCCGGAAATAAAAGGTTTGGTAAGGATTTATATTTGTTTAGGTTAATTGTTTTAGGTTTGGTTGTTTTAAGATTTCAGTGTTGCTCTTGTAATAAAAGTTGTTCCGTTTTATCATTTAAACCACTCTTGAATATACAATATGAAGTTATTTATTATTAAGAATACGTATAGCTAATTTTATTAAGCTTACTTAGGGTATTTGACTATACAGGGTGTAAGTGACAGACTAGCAAATATTGAAACGGTGAACTCAGACCATCAAACTGAACAACTTTCCGTATGAATCCTATACCTCAGGAAACGCGAAAAAAATCTGCTGTCCCATACAAAAGTGCTGTACCTATCCGACTAAAATGTATGGGACAGCTGATTTTTTTTCGCGTTTCCCGAGGTAGGCTCCATAGTGAAAGTTGTTCAGTTTGATGGTCTGAGTTCACCGTTTCAGTATTTGCTCTGCTGTCACTTACACCCTGTATAAAAAATATTTTATTTTTATTTTCTCATTAAAAAATAACTCACATTTCTGTAATTCTTTGGCTTTGATATTATTTTTGATAACAAGATAAACTTTAAACACGAATGAAATTTTGATTTTGATACAATTAATTTCAACCAAATATCATACAAAGCGTGCGTTTTGACGTCCGTCCGTCCAATAAAATTAGCTGATTTGACTAGTTGTTAAATAAATAGCATAATGAATATTGGCAATGCGGGAAAATTAATAGATATACAAATAATCAATTCGCTTGCCGACGATAGGAACCCCTGGTAAATGAAGTCGGTACACATTAATTCTTTCTGCATTCATCCCAAGTGTCATCATTGGTCTTTCCATCTTTGAAAGATGATTTAAGCAGCGTCTAAAAAAACTTTGATATTTTATGTTTATGTAACCATTCGTTATTATTTATAATTATGACGTCAATTTTAGTTTCATTAACGACATATATCTTGGCCGAGTGTGCTTTGGTATTGGTGAAGCTAAATTAGAGGCCTACCATCTCGCCTGCAAAATTGTTGACATCAAGTTGACTACTAAGTACTGACCCTGTTAGGGTTGCTTGTAAAATGTTGACATCAAGTTGACTACCTATACGAACCTCTAAAGGCCCGCATAGTGCAGTATGGCCCACTACTCTCCTTAATGTCGATGTTTTGACCATTAATTATCACATACTACTACTAAAACCTGTTCTCCTGGTTAAATGTAACTAATCGATGTTTCCAATTGAGCTGTAATTACATCTTTAAATTGGTCACGTATCTCCCCCAAATGGTTTGCAGTAAGCGCCAGTTCACAACCAACGAATCGATTTTGTGCTCGATTTGGTTATTTTCCTTTCAATGTGTACTTTCCTTTTATTATTCTGCGTTATTGTGTTGCCCTGTTAACCAAATGTTCGATGTGTTTTGAATAGCATTTGAACTTTCTTTTTATTTAAAATGTACACTCGTAGATTGGATTTTTTGTTGTCCGTTGGAATAAAAGGTCTGCCTTCAACAATTTAGCATTCACTGACTCCTATGACTTTATTCCCAACTAACAATTTAGTCGTATAGGTGTCGCATAGTCGAACATTAGACGCATAAAGCACCAGTATATGACGAAATTACAGTTATGTAACTTTTATAAGTCAAAATAGTCATATAAATGGTGGCCTAATACGACCAAATTGTTTGCTGGGTTCCCCCAGACTCAGGCCTCAGAATATCCACGTTTCGTAGAAGTACCGAAATTCTCTCGAATGTGACGGGGAGTGAGCCCGTCGCCACTTATAATGGAAAGTGGGTACTATAAATGCCTTGAAATTGAAGCATGCGGTTTCCTCACGATGTTTTCCTTCACTGAAAAGCAAGTGGTGTTACAAATCCTACACTATCCTAAAAACTCATTAGTACGAGTTGGCCAGGACGGGGATCGAACTATCGCTTCCTGAGCGACAGGCAAGATTACTCGCCACTGGACCACCAAGGGTTTTTGTTTTCCTTAACAACTTGACCACAATATAATCTAGAAATAAACATTTTAACGGGTTCTTACCGCGTTTTGGTATATTTGAATTCCCGATATTTCGGCAGTGTTACAACTGACATGATCACGGGATGACTGAGGAACTGCATAATAACCGCGTAACTCTCAAAAACTGTATTGACCACAATATACCTACCTACCTTACTTTAAAGTAGGTATGCTGGTATTAATATCATATTTTCTCTAGTTTTTTTTCTAACAGATATATGTTTTTTTTTCTATTAATCAATTATCATCTCAGCTGATAGACGTCCACTGCTGGACATAAGCTTCCCCCAAGAATCACTCCATCGACCGATCCTGCGCTGCGTTCATCGAACGTCGACATTAATGAATACAAAATGAACATAAAACTGTAAGTGTTAAGTACAAAAATATTCGGATAAATTAACATACTATTATAAATCTTCAGCAATGAATGCCGTCTTCTTTATTTACTTACGCTCGTACTTTCAAATTCTCAATTCCTTAGCAAGAAAATAAAAAGATTGCCTTTTTAATCTGTATCATTCAATCAGATCAATCGAAGGGATTATCTAAAAGGAAATGCCAGATATAGCTTATAGGATTATCCAGAAAAAGAAAAGCAATTTGGATAAATGACACATTTGGAAGAATCGGATAAGCGACAAAACCCTTGGCTGCAGATTGTCGTTGAGTATAGATTGAGTGAGAAAATTTTGAAACCATATAGGAACGCTGCAAGATAGTGTGACGGGTTAGTTTATGCCGGTAGCAATTAGTAACGCAAGGAGGCGGTTAGATTAGTTTTCTGGACGAAGCATTGTGCGAATCTTTGAACATGTATTATTTTGGCATGCTTCAAATCTTGCCTGTTCAATATTCTGACATTATTGTTGCTGGTTTAATTTTGACGAAGCGTTGTTACAGATATATATTGTTGTATGAAAAGAAAATGTGCAAATTGGTCACACCCTCTAATAAAAATTATACTATTATGTCAAAGTCAAATATTAATTCATCACGTAACACTTAACTTTGACGTAATAGTATAATTTTGATGGGGATTACGGCATCCCCCAATTGTGTAGACTGGGGTTGTTGAGGACGTCTACTAAGTCCTGATGGAGTGTGTGCGGGGCGAGGCCTTCAGGAGACAGGTGTTTGAAGGCTTGCCGTCTCTTAATATCGGGCGTTGTAATTGTGCCTTGGCTGCACCTACGTCGGTTGCTGCCAAGGCACCGTTCTCCATCTACAAAAAAAACCTTAAATTTGTAGTTATTTATTATTCTATTTCATCACTGTGTAGTTACTAGTTTTTAAATTGTTATTATAATGTCTGTGAACTTACCCAATAGAAAATCCCACAGAGCGACATAGCCTCAAGCCAAGCTCTTCGGTGCGTTCGATAAATATGTCCCTAATACTTAATAAGATTAAGAAAAAAGAGATTGATGATAATTATATTATTCTGTTTTTTGATGAAACCTAAGATGCAATCTCATCTGACTAAGATGGATTAAATCAACCAAGAACGTTAATGGATTAAAGTTACCCCCCAGTTGGTTTACCTAATTTGAAACAGATAACTGTGATGAATTCTGAAAACCCGTATAAAGGATGACTAACGCTACACCGTGCCGGGTCCGAGCCCAGTCCGAGTCGAACGTCGGCTGTAGGCAACCGACGACCCGGCCCGGCCCAGCCCCGGCTCCGTATAGCGTGAATGTGTCCATAAAAATGTATGTAACTAGCTGGTGCCCGCGACTTCGTCTGCGCTTCGTTCCGGACAATTCAAACACATCTTTATAAATTTAGCCTATGTGTTATTCTGATGTATAAGTTATATTATTGTAAAGTTTCATTAAAATCCATTCAGTAGTTTTTACGTGAAAGAGTAACAAACATCCATCCATGCTTACAAACTTTCAAGTTTATAATATTAGTGGGAAGGATATTATTTGACCGTGCTACGGCCGACGCTCGGCTCGGACCCGGCTCGGACCCGGCACGGTGTAGCGTGAGTCATCCTTAATGCGTTTATCAAGAAGATCAGGAACACGCTAGCTCTTCTCTACTAAATATTGATATTATCTAAGACAAACGAATTGCTACTGGAAATAATAACGTCAGACATTTTGTGAAATATTTGACAACATAAAATGAAGAGAACTATTTAGCACGTACCGCAAACTGCCTCGAAGGACATAGCGGGGATAGTGACGTAATATAGTTATGTCACGTCGATATGTGGGTTACGTCCAGTCTTATTAATGTAGTTTTATGACATGACGTAGGTAGTGCAGATTATACATGTAGGCTTAAAGGTACATAAAGTATGAAATTATCGCCTTTAAAAAAAAAATTTAAAAAAAAATGATTTATTTCAGATTATTCATCCATATTGTGTTAGTAACAATTGTCTTATAACTATGTTAGTTCACAAATACATTCATTCATTAATAAAATTAAATAAATTACAATATTACATAACATTACATTATTGTACAAAGGGGGATGAGCTGGCATGCAGTAGCATCCACCTCTGCACCATGGGGGAGTCCCACCGCTCAGCCAATACGCTCAGAATGCTATTAGTACTGCCCCGGAAGCGATTCAGCAGCGAGGCGCTCCGCTTTCTAATAATGGCGTAGAAGTCATCTATATGCGCCTGCGCGAACATTGTCGATGCGCTGCAAAATCGCGGCAGCCCCAGCAGCATCCTGAGCCCATTGTTGTACTGGACTCGCAGGGCGCTGTATGCTCGCTGAGTGTAGTTGGTCCATAGACTGCACGTGTAAAACGACTGACTGTATGCTTTGAATAAAGTTACTTTTACCTGTTTAGTACAGCGTGCAAATCTACGAGCCAACATGTTACATCGTACAGACAACGCCCTGCGTTCCCTCTCGATGTCCTCACTGTCAAATAGGTCATCTGTGACCCAGTGGCCCAGATACTTGAACTGACTTACCCTATTCAGTGTCGCACCACACAGAGTGATAGGTGACGCAGATGAGTAGCTCTTGGTACCGGCTTTGAATATCATGTACTCACTCTTCTTAGGGTTGTATCTGAGCCCATGGGCCCCAGCATAAGACTCACAGATGCGAAGGAGTTTCTGCAGCCCCCCAACCGACGGGCTCAGCAGCACCATGTCGTCTGCGTAGCTAATGTTATTAATAGACACTCCACCAATAGAGCATCCGACATTAGCGCTGCTGAGCTCGCCGATCAGCTGATTCATGTACAGGTTGAATAGGCGAGGCGATGTCAACCCCCCCTGTCTCACACCGCACTCCAACCTGTAAACATCCGAGTGCACTCCCTCCCATCTCACACTGTTCTGCTGGTGACTGTACCAAAACCTAAATATCGACACTATCTCGCTCGGGAGCTGTGTCTCACTTTGCAGCTTATGCCAAAGCTTGTCGTAATTTACTAAATCGAAGGCTTTTGAAAGATCTAAGTAACAAGCATACACAGGAGTTTTTCTAGCTGTGTAGTACTGTACAGTCTGCTTGAGACAGAGGATAGCACTCTCAGTTGACAAACCAGGCGTAAAGCCAAACTGCGCGTCATGTAGGTGAAGGTGCTTCTCCAGCTGTTGGTCAAGCAGTCTGTCCAGCACCTTAGCTATCACAGTAGCGAGCGAGATAGGCCTATAGTTAGATACATCCGATGCATCGCCCGTTTTGTTTTTTACGATCGGGACTACCACTGTGTACATAAGATCATCAGGTAGGAAATTATGGCTGATGCACAGGTTAAATAACATAGCCAGGAGTCTTGGTAAATGCACACCAGCGTACTTCAAGTGCTCGATGCTAAGGCCGTCATGACCAGGAGACTTACCCCTTACCATCTTTTTAATAACGTCAGCCACATCCTTGACTGTGAAACTAACGCTGACGTCGCCATGTCGACACTCAGCACCGAGCACCTGAGCCGCAGACCCGGCTTTAGGATCACACTACATGACAAAAGCCTCCTCTCACTAAAAAGGGTATAAAAGCTGCGGTAAAAGGGAGTGACCCATACTCCACCTCGCGATCTCAGTGTAGATTGGTGGAGGCAGCATATAGTGGCAATCTTGCCGTCGAAGTATTTTCTAAACTTTTAATCTGATATTCAAATTCTTATCTGGTACATACCTTGTTTACCCATTCTTTGCAATGAATATCGGTAATTAGTTAATTCTATAAGAGCGAGTAAATTGAGGTGGAATTTAAACAAGGTGTTAATAAACAAATGAACGGGAAACCTGAAAATCGTTTCACTAAAATTCGATGTAGGTAGTAATGTTTTCGAAAAAAGAAACAATTTTGACTTTTCGTATAAATCGTCGTTGTCGGTTTTTAATTTTTTTTAGTATGAATAATTTAAAAACTACTTAACTCTACATAAATAAAGAAATTATAAAGTCAAAAGTCGTAGCCTTCAAGAATTTTCTAATAAAAAGTGAATTTAATATGAAGTGGTTAGACGGCGAAATATTAAAAATTTCACCTGCAGTGCAAAGTTTATACCTGCATAAAAGCGAAGCATAAAATGTATAAAATGCCGTTAAAAATTCAACACGGGTACAGCAATTTCATGTGAAAAAAGCCCTAATTGCCTAGCGGGCCGTGTGCTGACAACAAAGGTACAGTGCAAGCAAAATATGAGGCTAAAACAACACGACACAGTAGCACTTATGAATGCCTATGTTACAGAAGGGACTGTAATGTATGATCTCTAATTTATAAAATTCTCGTTACTATACACAAAATTTCATAAAAAACGGTTTGACCGATTCTTATGAAATTTTGTGTGTAGTAGTACGAAGTTTTGTCAGTAGGTAGTCGTAAAGTATATTTCAGTGGTCTTGGCATTCGAACGAAGCCGCGGGCAACAGCTAGTATTATTATAATATACAGGGAGAAAAATATCTACAAGGTGTTATTGAAATGAGTCGACACATTTTTAGGGGTGGTTCATCAAACTGAACAACTTTTACTATGCTAGCAAACGTGAAATCATAAAAAAAATGCTTTTCCATACTAAACTGCCATGCCTACTCGACTCACAGTACGTGAAAAATCTTTATTTTAGCAGAAATTACTAGAAAATTTGTTATTGATAAGTAGATTTTATTAAATCTACCGAAAATATATTTATAACAACAAATTTTCTACTAAAGTCAAATATTTTCCAGTAAAGTCTACTATTTAAAAAATATTAAGTTTGTCTCGAAAGGGATTATGGTTATGGGGTTTTTTTTTCATACTTCAATAGGTAATTCTCTCTCTCGCTCTCCATAAAACAATTAATGTTCTACTGCACCTTTCTACACGGAGAAAAATATGAATCATTATTTGTGACAACTATTTTTATAAGCGTGCTGTATTATACGAGTCGGGACTATAATTGCCAACGCCCACGCATTTCATTCGACGTTTTTCAATACCCTTAAAAATAATATTTTGTTAAACAACTATTTTAGACAATTATTTGTGGAAATAGGCGCGCGGCTTTATTTTCCAAAGACCTTTGGGCCTTTAGGTGAGATAGCTTTGGATGCGCAAGTGGAAGAAGAGAAAATATTTTACGAACCTATTAACACCAATATTACGCTACGGTGTGACTGTACGCCATTTTTATTCGAGGTTCAACACAAACACCAGATAAAATGTCACCGAGTCACAGGTTGTACTAAGGCTCGGCTAATTACAACTGCGCTGAAATACTGAGCCCATCCGGGTTGTAGAGAGAATTTAATATTTTCCCATTTATTATTTGTGAAAGAGACGTACTACAGCTCTTATTTTACGGAATATTTTATTTCTTAACTGTTTATGTTACCGGTAAGCTTTATGATGAGTTTCTGTAAATTATTATTAATAATTAAACTTAGAGTCAAATTATTATTTATTAAAATTCACACAAAAATTAATGAATATCAGTTAGTGGTATATTCTTATTCATTGTACCTAAGATTTTTTTCATCATCATCATCATCATAGGCCTTTACATCTGTTGCAGATGGTTAATGCTGTGTTTTTAGAATAACGACAGAATTTTCTAAAATCTAGTATTAATTTTATTGATCACCTAATTACACCTAATAATCCAGTTGAAGACCTTTTAATGCTGCATAGCTACTGAAGTATTCTTCTTTATAATTATACCAAATAATTGTTCTCCGGTAAAGTTTACTGTGTAAAACTTTTTAGTAATAGAACCAATTAGGCGTTCCGCGGTTTGCCTTTAAGAGATGTTTGATCCGAAACGCTGCATCCGTTCTGCAAGCGAAGTTCCGTTCCGTCCTATTTTCAATATTAACTTATTAAACAATTAAAGTCAATTAATTTTTTTATACACTATCTAGAAACCAATGTCTGTGCATTTGTTAGATTTCCTTTTAAATATATAGTTTCAATGCTAGGATTAGTTTAAGATTTGTATGGAAAACTGAGCCATGATATCATTAGAACTAAATATCTCAAAGGAAATCGGACGAATGCAAAGCACCAGATATTAGTTTCTAGACTATCTAAAAAAATAATTGACTTTAATTGATTAATACCCAAAATATATCCTAAGAGGATGTTTAGAGAGGATTAGGTATGCAATTATTTTTATTTTGGCACACTTTAGTAGCTTTTTGTGGTGGTTTAAGTATATTTTAGTAAAATCTACCAGAATTAGATTTTTAACTACAAAATTATGGTAGGTACTATGTGCTACAACTATACTATAGTTGTAAGTCTGCTAAAATAAGTAAATAATTGTCACATGTATTAGATATTTTTCTACATGTATCGGTCGCAATGAGCCCCTATGACAGCCCACGTGTCAATAATGTCCCGATAAATTATGAATAAAACATTTTCAAATGAACCTTATAAGAAAACGCAATGGCTGTGTGTCAGAATTTATATGAAGTTTATCTTTCCCGATATTGGATACCTTCGTACCGATATTCAGTACCAGTCGAGTTATTTCAGTAGAAATAAACATGCAATATTCATACTGTTCACCCTAATGCCAACGCTCTTTCTGATTTTGTAGCGGAAAACATGTTTTCATACTGTAGATGAAAGAGATCTTTATTTATACTTTTGAGTACTCTTCGTGTATATTTAAAGCTTTAAAAGGTTTAGAAACACTATTTTTCAAATGTAGTATGGATAGCTGTACAGAGCTGTTTATTTTGGCGAGAGATATACAGAGATATGCACAGCTGACTGCCAAACTCCTAATGGTGAGGAACCCGAAGAAGAAGTATGGATAGGAGAATATGGTTGCTTTTTTACATTACCTACCAAAATAGTCGCGAGTTTATGAAATTGAAATCATGTATTTTATAAACATCAGCTGGACTTTTTTTTTTTAAATCCTGCGGAAAAACAGAAAAAAAAACAAAATAACATTTTGCATACTCTGAAGAAGAAATTCTGATGCGTAGGTATATTTTACCGCATTGGGCACGCGTGGTAGACTGACGCCCAGATGCTCCCCCCTCTATGTGGGTAGGCCTTATGCCCTCCAATAGGATGTATTTAGGGTCCCGGTTTTTTTAAGAAGATGATTAGACCATCGAACTGAACAACTTTCTCTATGGGACCAAGGTCATCTGATTTATTTTTCGCTTTTTCGATATTTTGTTCGCATGGAGAAAGTTGCTCAGTTTAATTGTCTGAGCATTCCTTTAAACAAACCTCCAGCATATTAAGTAGGACCCTGTATAGGCTAATGATGACATAAAAGAAATCATGTTCGATTAAAGTTTTCCCCCCGAGGGTTGATTTTCCAGGGATGATAATTGGCTGCTGCCCTAACATCCAGTGGCTCTATCTAGCGACGAGTATAATTGTAATTTATAACCCGAATTATGAGCCTTTAACCCACACAGTGCTTTCAGCGTCGCCCAAAGCGAAAGCGCTGCGTGGGAAGACAACATTTTCGCGACTAATAAATATTCGCGTTGTTTTTGTTCGCAAAAATAATTTTAAGTACCTAGTTCAAAATCATTTTCACAATATTATAACTAGCATTACCCATTCATCAAGACGTCACAAACTATTAAAAGCATGTGATGAGGGCAAAGCATTATGCCTGTCCTGACCCGTGTCGCTATAAATACGTCACGAGGGTGACGTATTATCTCCATCCGTTATACCTATACTAGCGTCAAGATTAATAGGATTGTAAAGGGTACAGTGCTACGTATGATAGTGTAGGCGTGTAAGGAAAGAGCCTTCCCGAGAGATAAATCCTCTATGCGTCTGGCGCATCCTGGGTAGTCAGCCTCGATATGGCCATTGCTGAATGGCTTATTATACAATATTCTTTCTTAATATGCTACACCTTTTTAAGGGGATGATCATACCATCAAACTGAACAACTTTCTCTACGGGACTAACATCGAAATCGCGAAAAAATTATTGTATGTCCCATACATTTGGCTCGAGTAGGTTTGCAGTTTTGTATGGAAGAGCTATTTTTTTTTCGCGATTTTGATGTTGGTGCCATAAAGAAAGTTGTTCAGTTTGACGTTCTGATCATCCCCTTAAAAAAGTGTCAGCATATTAAGAAAGACCCTACATTTATTTGTATTAATGTATACTTCAGAATTATTACCAAATTTTTTGTCATATTGGGTATTATTACATGCCGTGAGGCTATGAATAGCACCATCCCATTTCCTCCCGTGGGTATCGCAAAAGGCGACTAAGGGATCTACTGAAGGATGGGCAGCAGCATCCTCTGAGTACACACATTGATTCGATCCAACTGCGATCGCCAACCCGCCTGCCAAGCGTGGCGATTATGGCAAATCCCCCCCCATTTTTGGGGGAGGCTTATGTCCAGCAGTGGACGTTTAATGGCTGATATGATTGGGTATTATAAGCCCTACAGTACACAACAATAATAATGACAAAATATTATTATTATAAAATATCGACATTTTCAACTCCTAGTAAGGGTAGAAGGAATAAGGGGACGACATGGTATATTTCCTTGTGTGAGATGATAACTATGTATTTTAACATCAATATAGGTAAATATTACCTAGACTGCCTTTTGTACCCTTCTTGTTCGTATAAATTGTTGTTTTTTGTGTATTCTAGTGTGCAAATAATCTTCTTATTTTATAACGACGTATGAAACGACATTAATTAAGTTTAATATCATCCTCGGTCGCTCTTAGTATTTGAACACGGGGTGGAGATGTGGTAAATAAAATTGCACTAGGTACACGTTCTAAACGGAATTTTTTTTAAACTGAAGAACCGAACGACCACTGCAGCTTCAAAGCTTAAACAAATATGTCAAGATAAAGAGTAAATTCGTATTTCAAGAGTATATTTCAGGGTCCATTATGTCTGTCTGTATTCTTCCCCCTTAATTACTCGCTCATTTTTGCACATATTTAAAAGGACATCATCGGCGATTCATACATTTTTGGTCCAAATGTGAAAAAAAAAAATGTATGAAAAGGCAGATTTTTCAAACCATAATAACAACAAGGAAAATAGCCCTACATCTTTGGTGCCATACTAAAAAAGATAGATTTTTCGACCCGAATAAAACCAGGGACAATGGACCTACAGCTTTGGTACCATAATAATAAATGTTTCGATGGACAAGTTCTAACAGAATATCACATAATTTTATTTTTGGCCGGCACTTTCACGTTTTCGACCAAATCAGATGATGTCCTTTGGCATGAAAACAGATAACTGTAACCCAAAAAAATAGAAGAAATCTTTTTTTTCGACCCATACAACGTAAAGGGGTTGGAAAATTTTTTTAGGTAGGCTCCATAGTGAAAGCCACCCCTGTACAATGACTATGGAACCATATCATGGGTGAGTCCGACATGCTCTTGGCTGGTTTTTTATTTTCGCTCTGGTAACACGATTTCAAACTTACCGATATAACTATAACTAGCACATATAGGTCTGTACATATTTACTGAAACTGCGTGTAAATAAATGTGGACCCTTGAGTATAAATCATTTGTGATATACGATATGGCCGGAAATAATGTAATTTACGTTGGTTACCTTATCTTAACCGTAATACTACTTAATAATTATGATCCGACAGATTTATTAGTGATACTAGCTGTGCCAGCGTCTTCGTACGGGCAGACCACTGAAATAACATAAAAAGAAAGAAAAAAGAACAAGAAATATAAAGAAAAAAAAAGAGAGGAATAAAGGAAATATAATTCGCATAACATTGCCATCAAATGAAAACATAAAGTAAAATCTATATCAATACATTTCTCAACACTACATCTAATCTGTTTAGTAGTTTTTTTAAAACAACAACATGGCTATAACATGTTTAAAAATCAATAATATTTGAAATTAGTTTTTTTAAGTTAAATAAATAAAGTTAAATAGTAAAATAAAAGTTTATTTTTACTTTTGTAACAACCTGTATATATAGATAGAAGATATAGAAGATAGGAGAAGATAATTTTATCTAATAAACTAGGAATTTTAGTGTAAATTAATTATTGAACTTTAGTCCTACGGAAGCGTTAAGGTTGATGAAATTGCAGGTGGAGAAACAATTTAGATGCTTTTCCGAAAGGTTGCTAAGAGCTTTATGTAGTAAGAAAGCAGTAATTTTTGGGGCTCCGTACCTAAACTTTTGCCAACGGGGCCCTATTCATAAGCCTACGCTGTCCGTCCTTCCGTCCTAGCTTTAAAGGGCTGTATCTATTGAACTTTAATAGGTAGAGAGTTGATATTTTCACATAATATGAGGTATAATTTTAGATTTTTTGACAAATAATAAAAAATACAAAAAGTAAAAAAAGTAAGATATTTCCCGATACAGGAAACGTGTTTCTTTCAAGATCTTTTGTTATTGCTTGATCGTAAAAAAAGGTAATACATACAAACGTGAAACTTAGTGTATTTATAGTGCATATTCTTAGGTAAAACAACAAATAATAAAAACCGGCCAAGTGTCAGGTTCGTGCTAAGGGTCCCGGAAAAAACACATGTTTTTTTTGGTTATGTTGTATGGGGGTACGGAGCCCTCTGTGCGCGAGTCCGATTCTTACTAAGCCGGTTTTTTTTTTCATTTACGATTGTTTATAATTCTGTAGTCTAAAGGGCCTTTAATAAAACTTGTCACAAACTTAGATATAAATTGTTTTATTATTTTTGAAGTCACTAAATATATCTTACAAATGTTCTTTTTTTCTATATTTTCCGGGACATGACAGACATTTCGGTAATGTTATATTACTTAGTAATTGGCTAGTATACCTAACATTTGCGACCTTCGTCTGGGAAGACCAACATAATTATGCCAACTACAATCATTTCACTTGAAGTCAAGCGATAAGGAATTATGTACCAAGCTGGTCCAATCGAAGAAAAATATCTAATATTATATGTGACAACTATTTAATGGTAGAAGACTTTACTAGATATTAAACAGATTTCATTGAAAACTACCAGAATTAGTTTTATAACAGCGTCTGCTATTTTCAACTAAAGTCAGTAAATAAAAATAGTGGTGGTGCAGTTTAATTCCATGAATGCCTAGATAATTTGTGTAAAAATGTCGAAGATATTAATTTATTATATTGTAAAGTTTCGTAGGTGGCGTTTTTGTGGGCGAAAGAGTAGCCACTTATCACTACTATATGAAACCTTTTTACATGCTATAGGTAAACCTTGCTACAACTGCATGCTTAAAAATATAGTTAGGTGTTACAGTTGTAGCATTATTAGTTTATGTTTATATGTAAATGTGTCTATTCTCGTGAAAGAAAAAAAGAATAGAACCGAGGCGGTATTTACATTTTCGCTGTGCGGCCAAGGTTTGATTCGAAGTACTTACATTGCTGCGTGAGCGTAATATGTTCCATGTTTATGCCAAACTAACCAATCGATATACTTCAACTCAAATCGCAGTTACCTTCGAAAGCGACCCGCGAAAATCCCGCTTTAGTCAAATTTCTCAAGTAGAACCTTTAAATAAAATACAAGTTGTTCGTCTAGATGAGATTATAAACTCTTTGAATTATGGCCACTCTCTTGTACAACACCTGCAGGTTAAGTAAGCTAAAGCTGTTTCGCACTTAACTGTTCGATAGCATCTAACTTTACTTAGCAAACACAACTTAAGTTCTTGCAAAGTGTGTTTTCACAATATATACAACTTTTATTTATGAAGAATGTTTATTTTTATGGTACCTTGTAGGCCTATCAATGCGCCTGTTAGACTCTAAAGGGAACCCAAGAGCTGGCGCTTTCCTCGCTCAACGGATCGGCACAGCCATTTAGCGAGGAAATGGTGCCAGCGTTTTGGGTACTCTCCCACAAGGACCGAATCGGCACCACATCCTAGGGTAGTTTAGTTTTAAGTTACTTTATTTTTAATTTTATTTAATGCTTTTTTTGTTATTTTTATGTATTTATTTTGTATATTTGTTGTATTATAAAATAAATATGAAATAGTAGACATTACTGCATATTTCAAATAAAAACATATGTAACATAAATGCATAACTGAATTAGTCGGTATTTCGTATTACGCTTCATCGACATGTTCAAAATAATTACCTACAGTGTAATTTTTTTTACCTCGTTTCCAATAACGTAAATATTTGGTTATCATTACAACATTATATACCATCTCTGCCATGCGCGTCCCCTGTAGAGAAGATTAGGGTTGGAATAGCAAAAAATCTTGGGTACTCTTACTAAGACTGTATTAACCGAAGGAATACCTAGATTATAAAAAAATGGCGAACGATTAGAACAATATGAACGAGGGAATTAGTAGTAATCACTGATGTCCACAGAACACCTCGCGTTAAAATAACCTCCATTTATCATAACTACCAAGAAGAAGAACTTTTTTGTAGCACAATAAAGTTTATGAATTTTGCAAGACGCCCGGTTTTTTTCCGGAAAACATTTCCAGCTTTAAACTGTTACATTTCACTATTTCAGCAAACAAAAAAAGACAACGTAGAATTTCTTTTCCGTTGAAAGTATGTATAATATTTAACAGAAGGTTCAATCTACGTTTCTCCCTAAGCACACCGTTTAACTCCACAAAAAATTATATCAAATCTCAGATTGTCGCTTCACTTAATCTCGCTTGTGAAATTTATGCGCACATTCAATTTCAAGAGAATATCTATTGCAAACTTATATTTTTTTTCAACGTTTGAAATTAAACCTTATTTGAATGCATTACTGACCTCAAAGGCTGAGAAAATAACATTGTTGGTGAACCGGGAGTTTATTAGAAAAAAACGCAAGATTTTATAGGAAAGATGATTGAGCAGATTCTAGAAAAGCCAAATTAACGTATTCCGTCGAAATTTCTTCAGGTTTGTTTTTTGAAGCGAATTTTATTGCTTATCATCATACTTCACCCTTATTGCCAAATTCATTTTTCCACCTCTTTTTGGTAATACAAAAGTAAGATAAATATTTTTATGAGCTGGCTTTTCCTTTGAAGCAAATAGCATATAAGTATATAATATATAGGTACTTATAATGTTTGTAAATGGGCATAAATACATCAATATCAAAAAACCTTTGAAGTTGTTTGAGAACTCGTAGGGTTCGGAAACGGCATTAATCAAGCAGTAATCAAGATTTAATTAATATTTGATTTTATAGTCCTAACGGAGAACCTGATTTGTTCTAAATGTGCGTATATTCGATGCGATGACCATAATAATAAATGTCAGTATAGTTCGGAAGCACTAAACAACTGAACTGTTTAAGTTTGCAGCTCTGGCATTTGTCGTTCGACGGCTTTCCCCCGGGAATCTCAGACTATATTGTTTTAAGTGCAAGTATTGTTAAGCATTGTTTTGATTTATACTATGTCTGAATAAAGCACCCTTTAGACGGGCAATCGATTGTGTGCTTCCTGCTACAGCCGAATCGCGCGGCAGCAAAATTGCTCGTCTAAAGGCCGAAAGTACTATTGCAAATCTGGTCTCAGCCAAAAGGGTGCGCGCGCTGCTCCCCTCCTTAGGGTCCCGGCATACAGAGAGCGGACACGCAGTCAAGCGTTCGGCGTTCGCGTTCTGTTTCTGTCTTCAGACCCTGAAGGTGGTTTCAGTCCATACAAAAGTTTGACGCACAATACGCGTAGACGGAATTAATAAAAGTAATATTTTATATATGGAAAAATAGTCTAGAAAATTAAGTTGCCGCGTCACAAATAACATTTACAATTTCTAATATAATTACGAAGATATAAAGCATTTAAAATGTTTTATGAAAAATTTCAAAGTTTTATGTCTTCGTAATTATTTTATAAATTGCAAATGTTATTTGATTTTCCTAACTATTTTTCCATACATACAAAGTTACTTATATTAATACAGTCTGCGCATATTGTGCGTCAAAGTTTTGTATAAAATTGATCCCTCTGCAACCACCTTAAATTTTTGCTATTTGGCCTTGACAGTAAGCAGCGATCAGTTGCCCGTCTTTGTGAGAACGGGTCCGTGCTTGTGAGTATGTTTGAAAATAAAATTTGATTAATTTTTTGATAGGAGTTTGTGGTTATTACGAAAGAGAATAAATAGACGTTTTATAAACGTGTATACTTTTGTGATTCCTGGTTAGTGAATGTCTCTGCACGTGTAGTATGATTATTATTTCATCGAAATTTTTGACTAAATAAGATGTTCGTTATAATAAGCCTGTGACTGACTTATTATACACCGTAGAATCGGTGTCGTTTTGAAGTCGGAACAGGGTGCTTCGAACTATCAAACTAAAACAACTATACCATAGGACCAACATCAGAACCGAAAAAAAACAAAATTTTTATAAAACTTTCTCGAGAACCTATGGACATTTTCTATGGATGGCGTAATAAGAAATCAATTTTCTTAATTTCAAATATTATTGATTTTTAAACATGTTATAGCCATGTTGTGCTATTTCGAATCAAATGGGCTCAGTAGCGAAATTGGATAACGCAGTTCCCCGGTTTGGAAAAGTGCGGGTTCAAGTCCCGACCGAGACAAATTTTTCAATCTTTAATTTGATTCAATTTTCTTAAGTCTGGATGTAATGTTACGATAAACATAAAGTAACACATCAAAAGACGCATATACCCATTGCCCCTAGAAGACAATCATCGAAGTAGCTGCTGTCAAACTGTTCTAATCAATGACATTAGTAAACAAGATAATGTCATTGGTTCTAATTATTACTGCTACAAGTGCCTCAGCTGTCTGACTCCTTTCAAATAGAAATCAATTCAATTCGTTTGACGCTATAGCGTGTAGTTGCATCTCAATATTGCTACGAAACGACTTTAGACTTTACTGCAGCAAAGCTTTGACTGAATGAAGGACCAGGCAAGAGCAGGAATACATTATGATATTGCAAAGAGCCGCTAAAAGAGTTGGGCATGATTAGCACAGGACCAGAAGTGCTAGTGAGATCCAAAATTAAGACCAAATGAATACACAAACTTCTTACTGTTTAGGCCAATTTCTACTGCTGATTTCAACGTGTGAGTTTCAAAACCCCACTCCAGAAACAATTTGGGTGATGATTGAGTATGGACTATGGATAAATAAACAAAATATTACCATTAAAGGAGCACTGAGTCTCCAGTGCTGCAAATCGTACTTTTTTCTATTTCTTACCAAATATACAAACAACATTCCCATAAAAACAAAAATTCCAAATTAGTTTTAAATTTGTCGATAGCGGTTAGTGTGGGGCTAGTATGTTTCTTGTTTGTAGTTGCTTACCATGGACGAAGAATTTTTCGCTTTACATTCTGTCTTTAAAACCGCCAAAAGTGCACTTTCGGCAGTTGTAGTAACTACAAAATATAACTACTAAGTATACTGATACTACGTAGTACTTTCTTTTAAAAATATTATCGGCTATAAACTAGATGCTATAGAGCAGTATCAAAGTCTTATACATCAGTTAAACTAGGTCAAGGCATACCAACGTAATCCATCGGCTTTCTGAAAGTATGAACATTGAATTTCTAAGTGCTTCCGCTACTAAGACAGCACGATTAATTTCTAAGTTCAGTTGAGCTCTTTATACTTTCTACCACTGCTTCTTCATGTTCAGTTCTTACTGTTTACAGGGACTCAATAACAAAAAAAAATACCGCTGGTTTCTCGTTGAAGGAAAACATTGCATCTTGGAGAAAATCCACATTATTAAATTTCGAATCGTGCATTGGACATTTTAAGTATAATGTGGATAAAAAGTATGACTTTGTTAGATTTAGAATATGTCTGACCACCCCCTCGTGGAATATGTTATACAGATTCTTCTTTGAAACTATTTTCTAAAGACACTTGAATAGGCCACCTACTGCATTGTTCAAAATTACATTAAGTTTTATTTGTCAATTAATAGAGAATAACAGCACTGTCAAAGTCTTTATTTTATGCTAGGATTATAATGGCGCAAATGGGTTATTAGGACTTACTCTTACAGCTGTTCTACTTCGCATTTGGTAATAAAATACTGCCAGCTTGGATGTTAATATAAGTAACAACATGTTATGTTAATCTGAACAATATTTCAGAAGTGTACTGAAAATGTAGCATGCCAAAATGTGGCTTTTGTTATTTAAATTGCTTCAGTTACCTACGTATGATAAAAATGTACGCACATTGAATGTTTTTGTAAGAATTTGAGCTGTAACGATAATTCGATTTCTATGATAGGTAGTTATTAATATTTTATTAATAAATTAAGAGCCTTTTGCTTGTTTTCTTGCATTGCATTTCTGCCAATTTTTAGTGAGTTTTAGTGATTACGAGCTGATACAAAATGGTGGAGCCTCGTGGCGAGCCGAAGAGGACACAGCCGCCTGCAAAAAGACTTGCATTATGGGGGCCCGGGTTCGAATCTGCACGGACAACATGCCATGTACCAATGAGTTTTTCTAACTTATGTACGTAATACCGACTGCTCTCAAATTGTGAAGGAAATCATCGTAAGGAAACCTGAAGTCTACCGATCTGCATTGAGCACGCGTGGTGGACTAATACCCATACACCCTCCCTGAGGGTAGGCCTGTGCCCTGCAGTGAGGCTGGTGATAAAATAAAAAATACATTTATATTGCCGAATGGTCGCCTTCCCGGCAAAATAGGATCGGCGTCAGCTCAATTTCTTGTATGCAAAATTAATCTACATAAGCATTATAATTATTGTTTTAGGACTCAATACTGTATTACTGGCATGTGCTTTGAAGTTTACCTAGGCAATCCCAAGCATTAAATCCCGTATATAGAACTTTATTACCTGCGTCACAAATGTGGAAATTTCTTGATTAACAGGACTTCATGCATAGAACGGGTAGAGTTACGATGATGAGTTTATCTGAACTAGCATTAAGCCTACAGTATCTAATGTAGTCAAGCCGCATACTATAAGGATAAATCAGGTGACCGCTGAATATTAATGCCCGTATTATTGCCCGTATAATGCGGTCAGAATTCTAAATAGACCTCGAAATCATTATAAATAACTTTAGGGCAAATTTATCGTTTTCAGGGTTACAAAAAGGTTAGTTTAATTAAAGGGATGTTCCATAAATGTTTATTAAATCAATTTACTGATTGTATAATTGGTTTTTACTACTCCTGGGTATTGTACAGTCAACAACAAAATCTATGAACTTTAGCAAAATTCGTAATGAAATTATTCTCTAACAATGGATGTTACGTGAAAGAACGTTAAATTAACTTCTCTTTAACTAAAAATAAAATTAACATATAGTATAAATAAAATATAGTTTCATTCGTCATCATTTTCTTTTGATGGTGACTATAGGTACGTGGCAATAAAAATGTTGTTTTCTACTACCTATTATCTATCTTCTATTTCTAATCCGTTTGCAAGGCGTATAGATTACAAAAAATCATATTATTATCCTTCTCATTTGCAGTGGATTTCTTACAAAATTTCTTGTTATCGTTTCGAATTAATAAAAAAGCGTTCGAGGGTTCCATATATTATTTACTAAATAATTAAATGTACTAAATATTACTTACTAAGCAAAAAAGAATGTGTTTTCTCCGGGACCGTTAGCGCGAATTCGACTCACACTTTGCAGGATTTTATTAACACTTTATTATACTGTAGAGTTTCCACTATAATTACACCAAGTTTGACGCTTGTATATACTAGCGTTTTTATACGATAGAGCAAGAACGAGAAACGTTGCATAAGACTTGATTATTGTTTTTACTTTTTTTTTTTTTTTTTTTTATCATGGGTTTTTAAGGGGTACGAAACCCTATAAATGTGTTTAAAAGTTAAGTGAGGACATTATTAGTAAGAATTTAAGTAAGAGTTTTAGTAAATACCTATTGACAAAATAATAGAGAAAATTCTCTATAAAATTAAAATTATTATTCGTATTAAAATTAATACGACTTTAATATCGCATGTAAGTGTCAAACCCATAAAGGCAAGAACTATAATTCAACCAAATAAAACTTTTGTTTCAAGAATTGTTAGAGACATATCTAGATATATCTTCGAATGCCCTCTGTCCATGTCAGCAGGATAAGCTGGATTTCAACCGCGCGACAGTCCCGACAGGCCAAAATGACACGGCAATATCTCATCGGGCTAAAACAATAAATTCTGCGTTTACAGGGTTCCGTATTGCTAATTGCCTGTTCATTGCAGCTAATCTATAACATTAGTGATAGATGCTAGCAATTCTGTTAGTAATGATGATCAATTGAATTGTTAGCGACTTTTTTGGTTTGGATAATGTTATAAACTTATAAGTAAGTACTATTAAAACTATGAGAGTAAATTAAGATTCTTTGTTATGTTAAAACTGTACGTAACAGAAATGTTTGTAAAAGAGACTACCATATCTTCCTCTATTGGTATCGTCTAAAGAGCAGAGATTTTTTAAACTTACTTAAACCTAAAAATAAAATTATGAAAGCCGTCCACTTTCTTACGTACCTCTTTACAGACCCTTTAAATACGTACTCATACTATTACAGTATTTTCAAAAACGTTGAGTTCACATAACGTATAAATCGATTGCAATGAAATGAAAACTTAGTTACGATTTTTTCCATTCAAATTGGTTAAGTAGTCTTGTGAAAACACATTTACTGCAAACGGAAATAAAATAAAAATCATTAACTTCATTACTTCATAACCTATACTTGTATGTAGGTAGATTATACCACAATTTAAATATAGGTATTGTCAGTCGGGTCAAGTACCTCTACGGGGTAAGTGTAGCTTCAAAATTTCGAAAACTAGACATATATTTAGACATACCGCCTTCAAACGTCAAAGCCTGTTATTATATAATTTTATGTTTGAAGGCGGTATGTCTAAATATATATCTAGTTTTCGAAATTCTGAAGCTAGAGACACTTACCCCGTAAATGCACTTGCCCTGACTGACTATACTTATTTATGTAGCTGACAATACAGCAAAAAAAGTAGTAACAATTTGAAGTAAGTACCTATCACTGGAGACTACGCTGTTAAATTATTTTCCCAATCACGATAAATCTAACCGCCAGATGTTACAGAAAAGAATTTCAAAAATAAATACAATTAACAAGTGCAAATAGCAGCACAGTTGTCTCTTTCAATTAATCGTCGTCCTTTGACGTCTGGCTCACGATAATGAAATGGTGGGAGCAAAGATAATAGCCCGAGAGCAAGAGCAAGGGAATTCAATTACACTTCATACCACACAGGACGTCCTCCAATTGAACTTTTATATTGACGTCCTAAAAGTGAAAGAACTAAAGTCTAGCTTGGAGCTAATTCTCATATGAAACTCCTTGTTCATTGCTTAGTGTTATAAGGTGAGGTTTTGATGAGAAACTAGTTGAGAGGTAATTTAGTGAATCAAGCTTATTCCTAAATTTTTTTTGACAATACAATGATGCTTTGTATAAGGATATTGTTGAGGTTTACAATATTGAAATGGAAACTGATGTTTCATTGACTATTGTCTGAAGCCCTGAAACTATGTAATGCATTTAAATTTACACCCTGTATAGCGATACATAATGCAGCAATTAAGTGCCCGGGTCATTCGATATCCACTTAGGGAGTTGCGGTTGTCTAGAGATAGAAGGGATCTAATCATGGTTTAGGTTAATTGATATTAGGGTACATTTAATATTATGTATTGTTGCTTTTGTAGGTAATAGGTAGGAAGCATAATATTCATTTTGGGGGAGGCTTATGTCCAACAGTGGACGTTTAATGGCTGATATGATGATGATAATATTCATGCCATAATTTATCATCCTTCAATACTGCGATCAAATATAGGGTAGATTAACATTCTCATACAAAATCAAACCCGATTAGTGGGCATTGGCGTAGCTAGAGATTTTTTCAGAGGCAAGCACCTTTTTTTTTTTTTTTTTTTTCTCTTTATTTAAGGAGCTTTTTCTTTACAGAAGATGCCGCTCCATACGTCTTCAATTTGCCGGCCACCTTGCTCATAGCTACCGCCCCAATGGCAAGACTCACATTTCTCGTGGCAATGTCGGATCCAAAAGTTTATTTTCATAAGGCTACCAAAATTTTGCTTGGGATTTTTAAGGAGGTTGTAGAACATTTTATAAACGTGAAAGAACGCGATTATGTCATAAACAATAACAGTTGTGGTATGGGTGCTTCAGTCCTTGTATGCCTATACATCTGGAGCGAGCGAAACGAGCTCGAAATTTTGCAGTATTGCCTCTAAGTTTTGGCTAGAATTTCACAAGATGATGTTGAAACAGTGCCTACTACTATTTAATTATTTCTTCACTACTTTCCATTTTTCTAAGGGGGGCAACTAGGGTTGCAAAATTACGTAATTTTACCGAAAAGGCCCGTAAAATACGGATAAATTACGGTCACTTTCGTAAAATTACGGTAAAATTACCGGCGACCTTGGGCAGTATTTTTAGTATGGATTGCAAGTTTTCCAAATTGACAAATCATTTTTAGATACCTACTTAAAAAGCTAAAACGCAAATATTTAGGTACCTACCATATATAAGGTCTAACAAAACTAGCTGAAACTATTTAAAGGGGATGATCAGACCATCAAACCGAACAACTTGGACCAATATCGAAATCGCGAAAAAAAATCATCTGTTCCATACAACGTACTCGACCTAAATGTATGGGACAGCAGATTTTTTTTTCGCGATTTCGATATTGGTCCCATAGAGAAAGTTGTTCAGTTTGATGGTCTGATCATCCCGTTAAAATAGTTTCACCTAATTTTGTTAGACCTTATATTTGACTATTATAATATTTTTATGATCTACCTAGTGAAGTCATACAAAACAATGATACTCCGTGAAGTGCTGATATGATGATAACTCACCACACCTTTTTCCACCAAAATGGAAAAGAACGTATTTTGCTGAAAATTACGTAAACTATTTGAATTTTACCAAAATTACGTTAAATACTGAATTTTGCGGCACGTGCGGCAACGGCGCGCTGTTGTTCAATGTCACCAGGCAAATCGAAAAAAAAAACTATTTTGCTGAAATTACCGTGAAATATTTGATTTTTACCGAAAATTACGTAAAATACTAAATTTTGCGGTGCCGGCGGTGGCGGCGAGCGTTGATTCGGTGAACCCCTCTATCACCCACCGCACCGGTCAAATTGAAAAGTCGGAAGTTTAGGTAAATATGCATCCGAATAGCCGATCTCTAGTAAGGATGTTTAATAGTGTTTTTTTCTTCATTGGTCTATTCGCGCCATGCCGGAAGCGGCGCTGACGCGAAGATAGGGTTCCGTAGTGGCAACAAGCTTTCTGAGGTGGGCGTCGACCACGTCTGCCCCTCTGTACAATGTGATGTTTTCACAGAACTTGTCCTCCAATAGTCACAATTCCAAGTCCAAATTCGGTTAGTAATAATAAAGTTTGTTCGCTAACTTTATTCTGATAAAGTTATAGCTCGGTCACATAAAGGTCCTACTACAATGTGATTTCTTGGGTATTACACACACACACACACACACGCACACACACACCTCCACAAACATATGCTCACGACGGTCTGCGCTCTGCGCTCTGCTCTGCTATGCTCTCTGGGTATTAAGAAAAGTTTATTCCGAAAGCGCTAATGCGCGCTGCTTACAAACGAATTTCCGCCCTAATTTAAATATTACCCAATTCAAAATTCAAAAATGTTTTATTCAAAATAATATCACATAGACAACCAATCAACCTCAATTACATTTTTAGACACGATCTAGAAACCAATATCACTGCTTTACATTTTGTCAGATTTTCGTTAAAATATATAGTTTCAAAGTTGCAGTGGTTCAAAGATTTTAATACAAATCTTAAATTAAATCCTAGAATTGAAACCATTATATCTTAACGGACATCTGACATACCTACCACTACCACAGACATAGAGATTCGATTCTAGATCGTGTTAAATATTCCGTGGACGTGTTTTAAAAAATTATTGACTTAAAATGGTTAATATTGAAAACAGTATCAAACTTCGTTGCCCGAGCGCGTAGGGACGCGCTCGGGCACCCTAATGGGAATATCCTTTTAAAAAGTGCGATAGCTCATTCAAATGTGTTATTTTCAAAGGCGGCCAAGCCAAGCAAGGGCTCTGTGTAAATTTATTTACAATATACATCGACCTATACTTACTTCTCGCACATGATACAGGTGATACAAGCGTTATGTATAGACATATCGACGAAGTCGCACAGAAAACAAACTTAGGCCTCTATCAGGGAGTCCCGAGACGTCGCACGGCGCCGGCCGTAAATCTATGACACTTTGACGCATATGACAACGCTTCTCTTTAAACGCTTTATACATCGCCGTATATGTTTGTGTTTCCGGCAGCCCGCTCCGCGCATTGGGGCGCCTGACGTCCCGCGTCTCCCTGAACGAGGCCCAAGCACGTCGCTGCGCCGAATCAGAGAAAATCTCGCATCTCAAGATAGTCCCGTATCTATAACTATATTATATACCTAATATAGTCTTTCTTAATATCGTCATCATCATCATCTCAGCCGATGTACGTCTACTGCTGCACATATAGGGGCCTTCTTAATATGCTGAAAATTTTTTAAGGATAAGATAAGACCGTTAAACTGAACAACTTTCTCTATGAGACCAACATTGAAATCACGAAAAAAAATTCTGCTGTCACATACAAAACTGCAAACCTATTCGAGCCAAATGTATGGGACAGCTGATTTTTTTTTCGCGATTTCGATGTTGGTCCCATAGAGAAAGTTGTTCTGTTTGTGACGGTCTGATCATCCCCTTAAAAAAGTGTCGGCATATTAAAACGTCACGACTACCGGTCCTGCACTGCCCTCATCTATGCTTTCTTAATATTATGCTGCAGGTTTTTTTAAGGAGAAGCTCAAACCATCAAACTGAACAACTTTTTCTATGGGACAAACATCGAAATCGGGAAAAAAATCCGCTGCTTCATACAAGACTGCAATTCTACTCGACCCAAATGTATGCAACAACTGTTTTTTATTTCGCGATTTCTGAATTGTTCACATAGAGAAATAGATTAAGAGCCCGTGACGATCAGACCTTTGTTGTTTTATAAAAGCTGAAAGTTTCTCAGCGCATGCTTCAAACACAGGTACGAATGATGGGCAACTATGAAGTTTGAGTCATGGTTGCTTTGGCAGGTAGCAGTTAACATAGTATAGTTAAAATTAATTAAAGTTTAAGGGAGTCTGGCAATTTAACTATTTAGAGTATAAAAGCTGAATTTTTTACATGTTACTTGAATAACTATTACAAGATTTTTCCTCAGTAGCCCACAGTTTTGATACTTCCAACCTTTGGCCAGACAATTTTAACCTGCTACCTGCCAAAGCAACCATGACTCAAACTTCATATTTGCTCACCATTCCTACTCCTTTATCCTAATCCTTTATCCTAATCCCTATTCCAACTCCCTGTGTTGGGAGCATGCGCTGAAAAACTTTCAGCTTTTATAAAATAACGAAGGTCTGATCGTCACGGGCTCTTGGATCAAAAGTCGTTCAGTTTCATGGTCTGATATTCTTTTTAATAGACCAACATCATATTAAGAAGGACTCTGTATCATCATCTCAGCCGATGGACGTCCACTGCTGGACATAGGCCTCCCCCAAGGATCGCCATAACGTATGGACCTGCGCTGCCCTCATCCGACGGGTTCCCGCCGCCTTCACCAGGTCGTCGGTTCACCGTGTGGGGGGGCCTACCCACGGTGCCCTTTCCGGTACGCGATCGCCACTCGAGAACTCTATATACCACCGCCATTTTGATCCTTATAGCAATACATAAATATTGTTTTCGCGAGACTTCTTAAGTGTGGTGAGTTCACCCATGGAGCGCGTTATTTCTCTGTGCTCGCACCACTATAATAAAGGTCCGAGATTTAATTCAGCACTGGCGTTCCGCTTGTATGAAGCTCGTTTTCTGTTCAGCGGGATATCTATTCAAGTGATACAGGGCAGAAATAAAAAAACATCAAACATTTAATAAACCATTTTATTGTTTATCATTTAACTTTTTGTTCTTTTATATTTGACTGAAGAACTCAATTTTATAGATTCTATATTTTATTTGTTATTTTGTTATCTTTACACAATTGATGTTCACTTACATACCTCCAATGTACAATAAACCTAGGTACTTATTACAAAACATTGTACATGGATAAGAAATTGTATACAGGACAACTTGATTCAAGTTTTATCAATATTTACAAAATTTCAATCAAGGATGTCAAAATCACGTTATCCAATTTTTATTTTGAAGATGTTTGGTTTCTCTTTTACTAATAATAAAATAACGATCAGGAGTGCTATTTTTAAATGTCACAAATTCATACTCGAAGTGACATAAATTCCATTGAGTTTTTCATCACTTTCGTAATCGAATTAGGATAATGTAACTTTCAAAAATAGCACTCCATTTGATTATAGCATACATGCACGGTTGTTTTCAAATTCTGGATTAAGAATGTTTAACAGAAGTATAAAAAGTGTTAAAAATAATAATTAAAGTTTTTTACTTCTTATTATATTATTCATTATAATTATCTCCTTCCAAGTTTTAGATTTTTATTTATTTTGGCACATTACACAAATTCTACCTTTGTACCTAGGTATACAGATAGTCATAAGAATAGTGTTCATAGGAACCAACTTATTGTAATCTTAGAATTAATAATATTTTTAATTTGAAATAACAATTTTGAACTTTCTGACAGTTTAATCGATCAAGAAGTTAAACAATAAATTTATGTAATTAAATATGTCCAGCCTTTGTTAAATTAAACTTTTATTTAGATAATACGAAGTCTGTTAAAAAAAGATTGAAGTGATGGATGTATTATACAGGGTAAATTTTATATCACTGCGGATAACTTTAGCATGTATTCTAGTCATCGAACTGAACAACGTTCACTATGAAGCCACCTTCGAAATCGCGAAAAAAAAATCAGCTGTCCCATACATTTGAGTCGAATAGGTACTGCAGTTTTGGATGGGACAGCTGATTTTTTTTCGTAATTTTGAAGTTGGCTCCAGAGTGAAAGTTGTTCAGTTTGATGAGTAGAATATATGCTGAAGTTATCTGCAGTGATATAAAATTTACCCTGTATATGTATTTTTATGATTAATCCCACCTAAACAAGATAATATAAAGTCCAAAATAAGAAATCAGTCTTTATAGATAGGTAGAAGATTCAAACATTTACAAAAAATTAAGAAAAAACAGCTGATAGAATTTCTATACAACATTAATATGAAAATTGAACTACCTATTATTTAAAATTCTTATTTACTTATTATAGGTGACGGGATTAATGATTATTAACGTTACTACACCTATCTACTTGGTGTTATAATGTAGGTATGATAGAGCTACTAAATTACTTAGTAGATTCTTCATCGTTGTTTCAAAATTCGTAATGTTGTATGAATAACTTTTATAATACGATGACAAAATATGGAGTTATGTAGGTACATGTTAATAAATTTGAGTAAAACGTGAAAACCAGTTGTACTTTAGATTGCTATTTAAATAAATAAAATGGTGTATCGACAATGCAGTTATATTATAAGAAATAAGTGTACTTTTTGCAACCATCAGCAGCAAGGCTGATTCAGTGTTTATGGGGTGTAGAGCATCTCTGTAATGAGGATGGACTAGGTCTGCCTGCATAACTTCAGTCGGTTTAGGAGTAACAGACGTTTAAAGGTAAGTAAAAAATTAACGAATCAGCTGATCATTAATTTTTTACAGACCATTAAACATCAGTAGCTCCTAAACCGACTGAAGTTATGCAGGCAGACCTAGTCCATCCTCATTACAGAGATGCTCTACACTCCATAAACACTGATTCAGCCTTGCAGCTGATGGTTGCCAAAAGTACACTTATCTCTTAGTCTATTAATCATATTATTATAAAAAAAAGATATTTTTTTTCATACTACTTATTAGTAGGTACAGTCGGCACAAAAAGTTTGAAATTTTTTTGAACGTGATTAAACAATGAGGAATAATTTTGACGTACACACACATTGGCATGTAATTATTTTAGATTAAAATTCAAAACAATAAGTTTAGTCAGTAAAATAATTCCAGCCTCAACCATATGGATCATTTCATTAAAAAAGCTTTACAAAAACTTTCTTGGCCAGCTGTACATAATAATTATATTGATTTTTTAATTGTGTCTTATACTTTTGTCCACACAGATACATTACCTACAAAAATATAGTAGAGGTGTACAAGGGTCATCTCTGAAGATATTTGTACCAGCACGCTAGATAAAGAGCATATTAATATTATAGTCGAAACAAATTAAGCTAGCTAGAACTTAGCAAGGAAGATGAAACAATTTTTGGCATTATTATCGATTTTGCGGTTTTCAGATTTTGCGGTCATTAACATGTTCATACATAAAATTAAGGCGATTGCTACCCGGCGCAGATTATTGCAGCGGCTTCTGATTGGTCGTATCTTTAACGTAATTATTTCGATATTAAACGAATATACAGAACACACTAGTCGATTAAAAGGCAGTATGATAATTGCCCCAATCGTCCTAACTATGTAATTTATCTTCTATACATTTAGATGTTTCGAAAAAAGGTGCGAAATGTTCTCTACATAAAATCTCGTTTGTTTAGAATTGAGCTTTTCACAATTTCTTATTACTAAACACTTACTGAAGATATAAATACAAGTTTTAAGAAGTCCCAATTTACACATAGATTCTCATCTGCAAAGTGATTGTATTATATTTAATAATATGTAAATATATTTTAACAAATAAGATCTTAAAATATTATTTACCCTTTATTTGTATTAAAGTTAGACCTACTGAACAACGTCACAATCTAACACCATAATCTGTACAATTTGTTGACTTGTTACATTTAAATATTTACAGAAACTTTAATCTCTTAGTAACATTGACTTACAAACTAATGGACGCCGGGTCTCATACAAAATTCTCAAAAAAGTGTCCCAGACTAACTTACGTAAACGTTTTAAATGAATTGAATGAATGAATGAATGAATTAAAAACATTGAAACTGTTGAAATTCTTTTTTCACTTGCACACTTTGCTCGCGTAGTTTTTACCCGACTGCGCAAGAAGGAGGGTTAAGTTTTTTCGAGCGTATATTTCTTAAAGATTTTAATACAGCACACCGGCATGGCACCATAGACGTGCGCGTAGTCGGTCGATCAAACGAAGACTGGTGCGGAATTGTTACTTTTTTAGTTCGGACACTTTTGAGCGTGGACCCGACGATCGAACGAAGACTGGTGCGTAATTGTTACTCTTTTAGTTCGGACACTTTTGAGCGCGGACCCGACGTCCAATAGTTAATAAGTCAATGCTTAGTAATAACTACGGACGATATTAGCAGCCGAATCGTGGATATGTGGAACTGCGCAGTGCAGGTGACTGGGCGGTGGGTAGGGCTTGCGCCGCTCTCAGATCGCAGGCAGCAGCAGCGGGCTCGGCGAGCGCGGCCGCCTCATGCTGCCGGTCCACTCCCTCATCATATCCTCGTCTCCCTGCACACGCGCACTCGACATACTCTCAGCGTCACACTCCTCAACTTCCCAACTCTGAGATCGAGATGTTCATATCATTTAACCAAGAGAAGGGCAGCTATAGGATAGGTACGCCACTACCACGGAAGAAGGAAAATGAGATGCGATAGAATACTTATGCGATAGAATGACGGTTGTCCCGGTTATAAATCAGTTCGTCTTCTGTTTGTTATCTAGACGTAAGTAGAAATCCCCAGGCTATACAAAGTGTAACAAAACATCCTATACTCAATTCCAAATAGCAACGAAATTTTATGGTCATTTTGAATTACAGAAAGAGAAATTTAAAACATTCTTCTTCTTATCGTGTGGGCAGAGCCTTGGTGTCAGAGTTTTTTCACATCTGACGTGGTTTGAAACACGTATACTCTCATTTATTCTTTGAAATGCTTTAGTAACGTCCAAGATACGTCGGATCGTATGTATCTTTCTGATAAATAAACTATTATTTGCTAATCAGAATTGGCCTGAAAGCTAAATAGGTATTGGAAAATCTTTTAAATGAGGTATAGTAATGTTAAGGTAAAGGGACTAGACAAGGATACGACCATAAACCTAAACAACTTTCAATGTGAAGACAAAGCCGAAAAAAATCTGCTTTCCCATACATTATTAGAGTCAAGAACCTAGGTACTGCAGTTTTGTATGAAAAACAGTTTTTTTTTAATTTCTCGATGTCGGGTCCATATTGAAAGTTGTTCAGTTTCATGGTCTAAACCACCCCTTTAACATGTTTTGTTAAACCCTGTAGATATGAAAACAAACTAACTTATCACTATCACCGATCATTCTACCGCAACAGTGTTGTCCATGCATTCAGGCGAAAGTTACTAATAGAAACTTCTCTCCAAAAGCTGAGTCACGCGAGGGTACTACGGGGTCGTGCGGGGTAGTGCGAGTGACTTAAACCACGTATTACGGTGTCAACACTTACATATAAGAAGTAATTACCATCATCGTGTGCGGTGCAGGCTGAGAGGGGGGCGCGGGCGCCGGAGCCGGGGGTGCCATAGGTGGAGGTGGCGCTGGCGGTGGTTCAGGGGACGCAGCCGCGGGCGAAAATGATGAAGGTGCTAGTGGCGATTGAGCTGCATCAACAGATAACATAAGAATAAATATTGAACAAGATAATGGTAGGAATTGAGACATTGAAAATAATGAAAGAAATTTTGAGAAAATTCGAAGAAACAATCAAAAGTATTAACCGTCAAGGATAAGAATTGATAGTAAATAAAATTAGAAATGAAAGAAACTTTCGAAAACACTGACTATATTTTGTTTATTCAGAAACTATAATTAGCTATTTTTTTAAGCTATTTATTTAAAATCAATCTATCAATCATTGTTTTGTCAGCCTCATTGAAACATAATTGATGGTTGAACCAATTTAAAGATATGGTCCTATTTTGTTATCCTGGCATTAACTTTTGCGACTTTTGCCAATTCAGGAACTATAACTAGCTATTTCTTTATAAACAGTTAAAAATTATAATATATCATCATTGTATTGATATTCTCATTGAGAAATAATTGACAGCTGAACAAAACTAAAGGTATGTTCATAAAGTCATAATCGATATAATATCCTCTATCATTAATCTTAAAAACTTACCAGCGGCTGTAAGAGCCAGTACAAACTGACTCCAATGCACACAACAACCGCAACACAACTGCAATGTAGCTCTGCGAAGTGCTCGATGCAAAGCCATGAACAGCAGCGGATTGACTGCAGCATGAACGTACGAGATGTGCAGAGAGATTTGGAAGTACATCTGTGATAAGAGAGGTGTAGGTTTAATTGAAATTTAGTGGGTACACAGATAGGCTTTAATTTCCGGGAGTAAATCTTTGCTTCATTTCCTTGAGGGAATTTGTTTTGTTATCTTACCAACGAGTTGTAGCAAGAATGAGTAGATTACGTACTTTTGTTTATGTTTGATTTTAACTGCAAAGCGGCTCTATTTACTTTCAATATAAGGCCGCTTCTTCTTCTTATGTCATATTTTCATATTCTTTCATCACATTGAATCAAAACTGAATCTGATGGCATACTTACCTCATAAGCTATGTGCGACGTTAACGTTGGATGATGAAGCAGCGTAATAAGAAACAGCGGTCCCCAGAAGAGTATATAAGCTGCAGTTATGACGAGAAACATGCGCACACGCCGTACACCTTCCCGCTCTACCCTCGCCAAGTACCCTCGCAGGCGACGACCGCCTCCAAGAGGTAGATTGGCACTGGCAGTTGCTCGACCACGGCCATCTGCCATAGCACCATCAATAGTCTGTAAATCAATAACGATGTTGATCAAATCGTAACTGAACAGGACAAAAGCAAAAATATTGAAACGGATAAAGAACAGGGAGTAAAGAGTTTAAACGGGAAAAAAATCACAAAGCAATTCAGGTATGAGAAAGTTGGTGCAACGGAAAAAGTGCCGGAGAAAAACATTGCTGGTCGTCGATGAGAATTCTTAAGATGGTTTTAATAGATTATAGTTGTGAGGAACGAAACTATTTCAGACTTTCTTAGGAGTAATGAATTATAAAAATTGCGACAGACATTACGAAGACAATAGTGAATCTACGAAGTATCTACAATTCTAAAGGATAACATGCAATTCCTCACCCTAGGTCCAACGCTGTTGGGTAGCGAATCCATACGCCTGTTGTCTCCAGCCATGCTGACAAGCGTGGTCACTAGACCAGCTACTCGTACTGCTTCTACGTTAGCCTGCATGCGATCAGATATAAATTTATCGTACAACGCACCATCTCAACCATAAAAAATCTAGACAAATTCCATTGTTCTAAAATGTAATTATGTGAAAGCGACACAAAAACTGTATGCATCCACTGAAGATTCACCGAAAATTTAAATCTTATTTACGGTACCCGCAAAGAATATTGGCAAAGTACCAACGGAAATTCCAAGACTAGCCGTATGACTAGTACATAATGCAAAATTTTCCAGCAGAAGTCCAAAATTATGTGTCTTTGTGAGTTTCAATGAGTTTTGGAGAGCGTACGAGTCTAGTTTTGTTGTAAGCTTGCGATTCACGAGCGTAATTGCAACTACAGCACTTTTACTGTGTCATTCAAAACAACCGCTATATGGCTAGGTCAATAACGTATGAAGCTGCGAATGTCGTGATAGTGTTTATTTGGTTGTAGTTAATGATCATTGAGAAGTCATTCTTGATTAACAACAAGATGAATGTGATAATGCAAATTATTTGATTGAAGCTTGACATTATATCACTTTTACAAAACCATTACGTAACTTCTCTATAACATAAATGTGTTCTATTTTTATGACAAATAAATGTATTATACAAACCTTAGTGAGATCTCGGTGAAGTTTCTTCAAATGGAAAAGTGTCAGACCAACACAAACCGCGTTAACGCCTATCCAAAGGGCGTTAAGCACATAATGCCTAAAGGGGCCTCGTACTAAAGGACACGATGGCGCTGGACCATAGGACCCGTAAGACCCAGCACTGGCAGCCAAAGCCCCGGATAAAAACGTTGGTCCAAGGTTTATTGTGATTGATGCGAACCATATCATGAATGTACCAAAAAGGACGCACTGTAACAACGAAGAAATAATACATAACTTTTAAAGAAAGAACTGAACACTTTAGAAACTTGTTATCAGTTCTCAAACATTGGAAATTTTTGAAGATAATTCTATATTGAATTTGAAATCAATTTAAAAATCGTATTGTCTTTCGTTTGTCAAGATTTGCAAGGTCTTACAAAAAGTTGCTTTTACAAAAGGTATAATAGGCCTGTCATTAAAATTGTATGTTTTTACCTGGGGACTGTCCATTAATAACGGGGCGGATAAATCGGCTTGCTCTTCTTCATTTTCAGGAAATATTGGACTGTCATTGAGGACTGTTGTTAGCATATTTACTGTTGATACCGTTACCTTAAACAAAAGCAATTTTTTAAAGAAAAAAAGTTAAATAATTGGTTTTTTAAACCGTATATTCAACGTTAATTAATTTTCGACTGCCTTAAAACACATGACTTGCTTATGAATGAATAAACATTTTCAGCAATCCTTCATAATTTGAAAAGTTTTTTGAATGTCAAAGTTTTTCAAGACTAATATTGTACTGTTCTGCTCCACGAGTAAAAGTAAAAAAGTTACAAAAGACTCTGCAACAATGAATTTCTTCTTTTTAAGACGACATCAAAATAAGTGTCTGGGTTTATTCTTTGCTCTTTATTACTCAGAACTGAAGTTAAGTGCAAATAAATCACATCTGTGGCTCCACTGCCTCCCTTATACTTATGTCAGCCTTAATTTGTTACTTTGTGTCTGCAACGAATGGATGCTTTAATTTTCCCCTAATTCCATTCTTAAGGCAATGTCTTTAGATACTGTTTTTTGAGTTTTCTTTAAAGTTTTAAGATGTATTTTCTGTTTGAAATTTTTGAGGTGAGTTTTTAACACGCATTTAACACTTTAACTTGATATAAATTGTTCTGCTTCATTAAATATGGATTCTTTTTCTTTTGTTCAGTCGACATGCACATCGATGATGGATATCATCATAATGTTCAGGTGATTTCAGTTAAAAATGATTAAATGATCAGTAGTTAATGAATTACAATCTATTAATGAGTTTTTTAACACATTTAACACTTTAACTTGACATAAATTGTTCTGCTTCATTAAATATGGATATTCTTTTTCTTCTGTTCAGTCGACATGCATATCAATGATGGATATCATGTTCAGGTGATTTAAGTTAAAAATAATTAAGTGATCAGTAGGTAATCTATTAAACGAAAGATAGAGTGTTGGGTAGTGCGTTGCGGAGAGCTATGAAAACTCAATCTTGAGGTCCAGGTTCGAATCCGCACGGATGACATGCCATGTACCAATGAGTTTTTCTAACTAAATTACGTAATACTGACTGCTCTTAAACGGTGAAGAAAAACATTGTGAGGAAACCTGCATACGCTGAAGAAGAAATTCCCATGCGTAAGTGAAGTCTACCAATCCGCATTGGGCAAGCGTGGTGGACTAACGTGTATGCATCCTTCATGATGGTAGGCATATGTGCCCTACAGTGGGACGTATATTGCCGTGATGATGACACGAAACTTACCAACAGAAGGAAAGCGGTTTCTACTAAAGAGCACTTGTATACAGGCTGGCAGCGGAACACGGCGATGCCTAGTGGCAGGAGTATAGCGGCGCGGGCGCAGTCCACTACCGCTTGGTGAAAGAGCAGGCCGTGTGACCATCTGGTGAAGAAATATTTAGTTTAAAGTCATTTTTAATACGACTTTGGATTTCAGGGCTTATGATTAGCAGTGACAGTAAATAATAGACAAATGTTGTCTATCTGTTCTGTCGCTTGTGTTTATGTTATCCTATCAGATTGGTTCATTTCTGAGTGCATGAGTAAATACTCTGCAGAGACAAAGATTCGAAAAATCGCGCAAGTGGACAATCTATAGGAGACATTGGACGAGCGCGTCATGTTATCATTTTGTGCGCTCCTGTTGACAGAGATAATACTGTGAAGAGCGCACAAAATAATAAAGTGACATTATGCGCGCCCAATGTCTTCCATAGATTGTCCACTAGCGCAATTGTTTGAAACTTTGTTTTTGTTGGTTTATTGGATATTTACTCATGTGCCGTGAATGTCAAAAGAGACTACTAAAGAATATTGGAATTAAATAATCAAACTGCTTTGTGGACGATCGGATAGTCACCCATTAGCATATGACACTTTAATTGATAGAAACCTTAAATATACTATATGAAGGTGAGTCTTGCTAACATCTGTTTCTGACCACCACAAAAGGGATTAGGTCGTTAATATCTGAACAAATCTTCTTCTTATAGTGTGGGCAGAGCCCTGGTGTCAGAGTTTTTTCATACCGCCTTACGGCCTCTGACGTGGTTTTTATGTAACGACTACTACCACCAGAGGTAGTAGCCAGGACCAACGGATTAACATGCCATCCGAAGCACGGAATCATTTTTCTTTTCAGACAGTCAGGTGATTCAGCCTGCAATGTCCTAACCAACCGGGAAAAACGCACAAAGTGACATTTCACTAGGTGTCCCCCGTGGGAATCGAACCCACGAGCTCCGTGTCGAGAGCCAATGTTCTTAACCAGCCAAGTTTCTGAACAAATGAATTCGTGCCTCAATTTTTTTTTTTTAATTTTTTCGTCGTTTTGTTTTACGAGTTTCATTTTTTTAAATTACGCAACGTGTACAAACTCACGATTTTATAAAATCCGCTTTGAAACACGTTAATTGGACTGACCCTTTGCATACTAATAATGTCAATTCCAAAATTATTGTTGGATGTAATACAAAATTGGATTAATCAGTAACCAACCAACCATTTTATTAAAATGAGATGTGCTCTAAAAAAGCGTAAGCAACATAATATTTTTTGGCAATTATCTTTGCACTTGAAGGCTATGCACTTTATTGACGCTTAAGTACTAAAGGCTGAAATCGACCAAGCAGAAAATAATAAATCACAAAAAAAATTGGCCGCAAGAAATTATACAGAAGGCATAATAGCCCAGTCATTTTACGGAGCTTTGTTAGGCGGGGTAGGGAGTAATTACTAATTGGACTTTCAAACTGTAACCAGAACCATTAAGTGACAAAAGGACTATCTTAAAGCATATTAAAAAAAATTCGCTGCGCAACATAGAAATCAAAATTATGTGTCCCAGAAGGATTTTAAATTATTATTACTAATACTAATGCACTCATTTGACTTAGATTTAACAACATAAATTATTTTTGAGCAATAAAATAGGCAATGAAATTAAAAAAAATCGTATTTATTAGAAAATACGAATGTATTTTTCAAAACCTTCTAAGAAGACAAAAATATTCACACCGTGTTTGTAGTATGTATAAAGCCTTAAATACGTGCCAAAAAAAATTTACCATCAGGTTTTTTAGAACGAGATAATAGCTAAATTTTAAAATTGGAACTATTGCTGACGTGATTTTTTTTTAATTTTGGTACATTTCGAGGCTCAAATTGGCTCTTCAATATTATACAGAAAAAAAATGTCAATTAATAATTAGTCCCGGCTCAAACCGTAAAATGACTGGGCTAATAATATTTCTTTACGACATTCAGAACAGGGATTTCTTTCGTAATATCGTAACGTTTTAGTCTATTAAGCTCGCATACTCGAGAGACAAATTATAAATAAACACTTGCTACAACAGGGTGTAGCAGCCTGCTTTCATGAAATTTATTTTATTTTATATTCTTATTAAAAAAATGTACGAAAAATGTCAAAAGAGTATTCAGATACTTAAACTATGTAGAACTATATATACTACTAGTGTTAACCCGCGACTTTGTCCGCACAAATTATGTCCCAGGTTTTAATTCAGATCATTAGCTATCAAACAAAGTTTCATCAAAATCGGTTCAGTAGTTGTTGCGTGATGCTCGTTCAAAGAAACAGACAAAGAAAAAAATCAAAAGATTGCTGATATAGAATCAGGGACACCTAAAAACCATATCGAATTTTTTGTTGTTGTTAATATCTTCAATGTACCTACAGACACACTTTTGTTACAATTTTATTATAGTATAGATTACCTATTCTGTGCTTAAACTAAAAAATAAGGGTGTAAAATTTAATGCGTTACATAATAAACGTGGTGCTTTAGATCAAACTGAACAACATTCACTATGCAGATAGCATCTAAATCACAAAAAAATGTGTTGTTACATAGAAAACGACAATGGCTACTCGCCCCAAATATATGAAACAGCTGCTTTTTTTGGCGATTCCGGTGTTGGCTCCATACAGAAAATTGAGCAGGTTGATGGTCAGAAGCTCTCCGTTTCATAAATGTACCGCATTTAAATTTACAGACCGTATAGAACCATCAGGAACAGGAACCATCATTTTTTTGCAAAAAAAAATTATGGTATTAGAAAATGAAATTCGCAGGACGGACGTAATGACGCCTCTACTTGAAATTTTGTTGCAAATGTACGTAATGGAAAATCTAAATCACAAGATCTACCTTACTAAGGAAGATTATTACTCATTCTGTCAACTGGTTATGGGAAAAAAATGATCGGAAGGCAATTTATCAATCAACCAAAGTGTCACGTAAGAGCCCTTACAAACGACATACCTCAAAATAGAAAAATGATTTCACGAATCTTTTGAATCTTCCTAAAATAGGCACGAAGTTGTTTTGATTTTATTTCATAAAGAAACTTGTTCAAGAATTTAATAAGAATATGATATGCTTCGAAAATATTAAGTAGTAAATATTTTAAACAATAAAACCAACAAAAAAAAAACCAGAAACTAAATTAAACTGTCTGAATAAGCATAATATAAATGGATTGTAGTGCTTCTTTCAATAAGCTTTATTCATGCCTTACAAAAGATTATAACACAAAAATTTTTGTAAATATAAAGAACATTATTACATACATTTTGTAAAATTTCATTCTTAACATAACACTTGATTCTATGTTTATCTTAATTACTTAAGTTCCTGTTTATATATATAATTATTAATTAACTGAATTATTATTTTTATTTTTATTAAATTCAGATAGCAATCCAGTGCTTCTTACTGTGGATAAACTATAGACAAGATCAAGCATACATATTAATTAGTCGTATTTTAACTACCATGGTCTCAAAAAAACCAAAACTTTTTTACCCACTTAAAAATAAGGAAGATCAGTGTTTTTACCCGTATATACAGGGTGTAAAATTAAATGGGATTCTTACCTAAAGGAGTGCTTCAGACCATCAAACTGAACAACTTTCTCTATAGGACCAATATCGAAATCGCGAAAAAAATAATCTGCTGTCCCATACATTTCAGTCGAGTTACGTGTGCAGTTTTGTATGGGAAAGCGGAATTTTTTTTTTGCTATTTTGATATTGGCCCATAGAGAAAGTTGTTCAGTTTGATGGTCTGAAGCATCCCTTTAAGTGAGTAAGGCACATCCAAAAGATAAACAACCTTTATAAATATAAATGTCAAGAAAAACCTTTCGTTTCATTAGGCTGTCTTATTAGCCCTTCGTCAAATACCTATAATTATAGGATGTATAGCTCGACTGACGAGAATTCGTAATCCAGTGAGCAAACAGTTGGGGAAGTACTTCAGGGAGTTAGATGTTGTCTGCGAATACGGCTTTAGTTCTCTAGTTTAAGGCTGTATCTCTAAGTCTAATGGATATACGGGACTTGTTCAACCATGGGTAATATAGGTACTAGGTTTGTGTTATTTCACACGTCAATATTGATTAAAATATGTAACAGTTTCCGTGTCTAAGCAATCAGCCCACGATGAATCATAGTGAGTTTTTCTCTCGTAATACTGGGCCGTAAAAAATACCTTATCACTTAGTTATGTTCAATTTTGTTCCTTCTAACTTTCATTCTTTTCCCGAACTAATAAGTCACTACCGTGCTACCCTGTCATGATTAATCACGATGACAGGGTAGTTGTTTTTTTTTTATTTTATGCGTTTTAATAAAATAGCATTATTTTTTGCTGTCTATTATATACAGTATTTCGCAGAATATCAGTGCAAAACACAAATATGTTATTCAAATAAGACGATGAGACCAGATTCGCTGCACAATAGACCTAAAAGGCATATCTTGTTTTGTCTCAAACTTGTGCCAAGCGTGCGGTTGACTAGAGCTTTTGTTTTGTGTTAAAATGCCAACAAAACAGTGTCTATGTTTGAGAAGGGTAGAGACACCAATTCCCTGATTTCTAGATCTATGATAGCTATAGTTTAGTTAGATAGCTGAACATAAGTGCGGTTACTTTATGTCAATAGTTTTTCAAAATGGGTTCATTTCTTGAACGAATATTCACTTAAGATAAATAGGTAATTAATTGGAATATGTACATAATTACTTCTGAATAAGGACGAATAAACATTTTATATGTGACCACATTAGGTACTTGCGTTTAGTAGTTCAGTTGTTAATTACCTAATTGGAATACTGTCTATAGGTATTTTAGGTATATTACAAAGTTGTCTAAGATTGGTGAATTTCTAAAGAGGATTTTTAAATAAGAGATAAAGAGAGCTCTGTGCATCCATTAATATCCTCAATCGTTTAATTTAATTTCATAACAACTACCAAAAACCAAGAATTATATTCATTACTAGTTTTCAGTTTATCGAGACATTATGGATTACAGTGTACTTTGTTTGTATAGTGACTTTGTTTAAAACCTTCAAATGTATAGGACTTTACGTATTTCAAACATATGAATTTTCGGCACATTTCAGTCCTATGCATTTTCAAGTGGAAACCCACCGAGAATATGAGTTTCGAACACATTCATCTAATTATGTCAAAAATGATTTCGAGAATCTGATCAGACGTGTAAAGCAGGAGTTAAGCTCTAGTCTGTATAAGAACCAATGCAGTGGAATCTAAGAGACTATAACAGAATCGAAGATTGACAAGATAAAAGCGAAGTATTTCAGCCTTGTAACACGATACGAGTGAGATAAAAATAGAAAATGGAGCGACTAAACTAAAAGCAACTTTTCACTTACAAATGGATAAAAGTTTTTGAGCCAAAAATAAAATTTCCTTCTCAATTTATTAGAACATTAAATACTAATAGCTGTGGCTGGCATTGCAAACCGTTTTTTATGACCGGATTTTTTTATTGCAAACCATCCCGGCCATGCTCACAACAACCCACTAAAGTTTCATCGCAATCTGTCAAACGATGTTAAAGTCTATTAATATCACATACTAGAGTTAACCCGAGACTTTGTCAGCACAAATTATATACCAAATTTTAAGTCAGATCATAAGCTACCAAACAAAAAAGTTTCATCAAAATCGGTTCAGTAGTTTTTGCGTGATGCTCGATCAAACAAACAAATAGACAGACCAAAAATCCAAAAATTGGTGATATGGAATCAGGGACACCTAAAAACCATATACCTTTTTGTTTGAGAAGGGCATAACTGGTAAAGCTCTTTAGACTGAGTCTTTACCTTGCAACATACTTTCTTCTTATCATTTATTGTTATTTTAGCCTACCTACCTTCTGATAGGTAGCTATTATTGTATAAGCTTTGCAATCACTTTTTCATTTAATTTTAAATTACCATTAGCGGATTCCTGTAATTGGTCTATTCTATGTTCATAGTTTGTAACCATTCGTTTGTAATTTGACTGTTGGTTTCCCGAATAAAAATGTATTTAAAAATTTATTTATTTATTTATTTCATATTTTCAATGTATATTTAGTTACAGTTTTATAATAGTATAGATACCATCTACCATCATCCATTTTTATTGTATTTAGAAGATAATTTATTATCCATCGAGTATTATTACGTCCATCAAGTCCAGTGCCATAAAACTTTACAGAAATATTATACATTATAACCGGCATGTGGTTATATAATATAATAGACTTAAATCACAATAAGGTTTCGTTTGTTTTTATGAGAAAAAGCTGCTACTATATAAATTGCTATTTTAACATTAATTGGATCTTTGCTGTCTAAGGACAGCATAAACATTTTCGTTTCATTTTATTTAAATACCTATCTGCCAATACGCAAAAGAAATACGATGGCGAATTTGATTGAAGAAGAACCGCACGCTTCAGCGCTGTTTCCTAATTCCACGCTTCAATTCACGTATGTACGTGTAAGTAGGCTCGAGTCGAGCCTCTCGCTGACGTTCGTTTTTTTTTATTACTTTCTAGAAATTAGATTCGAGATAACGATTACTATCTAGTACTTCCTATTTCTATGTAGCAAGTATCTAGCTAGCAACTCTTTTTCACAATATGGCGTCTGGTTTTCGCCATATTGAATTTTGATTACTGTCATGTCTTTAGTGATACTCGCAAGATTAAAACAAATCGATTGATGTAAGAATAATCAAAATTGGCCAACGCGTTTGGTCTCCAGTGTGCTACAAAGGAACAAACTTACATACATACATACATCATACATCATACATACATACATCATAGATACATACATCATACATACATACATACATACATCATACATACATATATATCCATACATATAAGCTGGTAAACACATTACCCTTCCTTTGCGTCGCGCAGTTGGGTAAAAAAACACGCAACACTTTCGATCTGACAGTTTAACATTCAGTTGCAAAAACGCTCATTAGAATTAATCCTCCATTAAATCTCTAGCTAGTTTTTATTACGTCAACAAGACAAAAAGTGACAGAAAGAGATTTAATGGCCATCCTTCCAGTGTTTTTGAACATTTTTTTAAATGTTAATGCCTCATTACGTAATTTGGTAAATCTTCAGATCGTTTGAATGCCCGTATTTATTTGACCTAAAATTTTCATCTTGTTAAGTATACAGTTTTAAATCGCTATTATAAAGCACCTGGACGTTTATAGCAGCGCTATAAAATTATATACCCTTTCTTGTAAACAAGATGAAAATGGTCGGCCAGATAAATCGGAGCGTGCAAACGCTCTGAAGATTTACCCAATTACACCTGAAAGGTAATCAGTATTGTTCTCATAAGGTGTTTAGTTAATCTGCTTGAACAATGTTGTTGAGTCTGAGGTCTATTTCGGCATATGTTGAAAGGTTGACCACTCATTTCACTCAACCGAAAAGCATTGGGTCTGAGTTGTGGACTATGGCCCGTTTTGTCTCACCTTTTTTAGGGTTTCGCACCCAATTTATTGTTCTCGCTCTATCGTAAAAACGGTGATTTATACAAGCGTCAAACTTAGTGTGATTGTAGAGCAAACTCTACAATAAAACGGCAAATAATAAAAACTGGCCAAGTTTGAGTCTGTCTCGCGCTATAGGTCCAAGAGAAAACCAAACTTTAAAGTGGGATTTATAATATTAGCGAGTTTTATAAATTAACAATAAAAATTTTTGTTTGCCGATTTCGAAATGTTGTATCTATACTATTATAAAACTGTAACAGGAAGTTTGTCTGTACATTGAAGATATTAACAAAAAAAAAGTTACGATATGGTTTTTAGGTGTCCCTGATTCCATTTCACCAATTTTTGGATTTTTTGTCTGTCTGTTTGTTTGTTTGTTTGTTTGAACGAGTATCACGCAAAAACTACTGAACCAATTTTGATGAAAATTTTTTTGTTTGATAGCTTATGATCTGAATTATAATCTGGTATATAATTTGTGCGGACGAAGTCGCGGGTTAACGCTCGTTAGGTATAAAATAATAATTTTATTATGTACTTGCAAACTTTGCAACGACATCTGACATCTGGGACGTATGAATTAAGAGGTAGATTAAGTGTTTCAGTTTTCCATACAGTATATTTATCAATATACCTATGTTAACCCCGGAATATGCTACGTCCATCTAAGCTAAGTTATCCTCTAAAGTAAAACATGATATTTAAACTAGAAATAAACTTTTTAACCCGTTATAATGTTTATTTCTAGATTAAATAATAACCGCGTAACTCTCAAAAACTGTATGATATTTAAAGTACTTGAGGTTTTTTAAAATTAACCACACAAAAAGTCGAAAAAAGTTAACATCATTGTACCTATATAATGTATAGAGTTTACCCGCAACTTCGACCGCACAAGTGATATACCAGATTCTAAGTCAGATTATAAAACTATCTCACAAAAAAGGTTCAGTAGTTTTTGCGTGATGCTCGAACAAACAAACACAACCAAAAAATCCAAAAATTTGTGAATTGGAATCAGGGATACCTAAAAACCCTATCGTATCTTTTTATTTGTAAATTTACTGTGTAAATGTACAATGAACCTAATGTGTACAGACACACTTCTGTTACAGTTTTATAATAGTTTAGATTCTTGATCGTTATCTAGTCATCGTTATACAAGTCCATTACGTAATTATGTATTTAAATTAGGTACTGATGCAGTAAATCACTAGTCTACTTTTTAGTATTGAATTTAGCAAACAAAAAAGTTATAATGACTGTGTGTGGAAACTAACTGAAAAGTGTTTCAGACTTCAAATTGTTGGAAAGCTACCATTTTCTTTTGTCATAAAACCATTTCTATCTTCTATCTTGCGTCTGTATGAAACAGAAAGTTCTGTATGGTTTTGTGTAGCTTTTCACACATTTTGTTTTTCGTTTGATATAAACAAGAGTGTTCTCGAGTAGTATGGTCCCGACGAGCTTTTAATTAAGTTCTGAATAAAACTGTGAAATGATTTTTTGGAAAACTAGTTATTTAAGCTATAAAAAATATGCATATAAAATCCTACAACTGTTCATACTATTATTTTCAGAATCAAAACTAAATGTTGATCTCTTATTGATTAACAAAAACCGTACCCAAAACTGCAAAGATAATATTTTCTAATGATCTAAATTGCACACGTGCAGTAACGTAGCGAAGCGAAAATTCTTGGGCACATTGTAGCATTGTGCAATGCACAATAATGTGCACAATGCTCACTCAGTCAGCCAACGCTACGTTATCTGAGTCTAAAATTAAGTGTATTATCCTTAGAATAAGATTCATATGACTTTGGTTAAATTGGACCTAAATGAATGAAAAATGCTTTATTGCCAATTACTTAAAGAACATAAAAAATTCAATACCTAAGTGAATACGTGTATAAACCTCCAATTGTACGTTTTTAAATAATAAACACGTAAATCAAAAAAATATTAGCAACATTGTATAAGTATCTTTTTCGTAGATACTTCCTTCGTAGTTCAATGTTACGTTTATTGCTTGAACCATTCTCTCAGAATCTAGAACGTATTATTTTGACCGAACATTGTTGTCCCATTTTCCCTTTTCGATTTACGTTTAATTGTATTATCTAAGGACATCTGCCCCTTCTGGCGATCGTATATAATAGATCTTTATCTATTTATTGAATTACTGCAGTAGGTAAGGTATGAATTGGCAGTAATTCGATTGGTTAATAAATTGACCGCGTCGCGACTCAATCTTATTACGGTACCTCGCTGTCTGTATTTTCTTTTTTATATTAACTATGTTATTAGCTGACTCAGTTAACCATTTGGCCGTTGTTGTTTTTCTAGGACAAATTTTTTTTCATTTGCCATACACCGAAATAAAGTATGGCCAGGATAAAATTAATTTAGAGCACATAGTACAAGTTAAGCAATGTATTGAGCGCGAGATAGGTGAGTTGACTTCTGTAAAGTTACATCTTCGTTACTTTTTCTATTTGCACACGAACGAACGAGATAAAAGGCGTGATATAGCCATATCACCTGCAACATGCCACGGCTTCAAGTATATTCACAAATGTAAATAAAATATCCTCTTACCAGCATCGACTTTAAGACCATGTCAAATCTTCCTCAACTCATTAAATTCCACTTCTGGGTTGGGTTGGGTATCCCTCACCTCCCGTCACATATTTTATATCGGTCTTAAGGTACAGGGCGGGCCAAATCGCAGCGGAAAATGCGAACTTCGTACACTAGAGCGGGCCGGGTTGCAACGCCTGACGGATTTTTAAACTGACGTATTACTGGCAGACGTAAAAAGTTCCGCACTACGACGGGCCGTATCGGGGCGCAGCGGGCCGAATCGCATGGATAGAATTTCGCTGTGCACAATTGCGACCCTTTTCGCCCCGGAGTACCTAGTTAATGCGTTATTTCATATAAATTGTATAGATGCTATTTTAGCGCTGCGGCCCGCTCACGATTCTGCCCGCCCATAAGCGCTTTTAAGTTAGGATCATCCACTATTTGCTGAATACTATACGCCGAATAAGATAGCTTGCCAAATCATATAAATAAAATCAGACAGGATAGCTTTCTCACATCATTTTTGTACCATCGCGTCGGAGGTGTTCCGTTGTAGGTAAAATGTGGCCAGAAACTCTACAACGCACATTTTATATAAAAAAATATAGTCTCCTTAAATTACGGATATTTTAAGAATGATAATTGTTTTTCCAATAAATGTACAAATAATTCATCAAAATCGATCGATCTTGTTTATAAGTAAACAACGTCAAAGTCAATTGTCAAAAAAAATATGTTCATCCTTCGTGAATGTCACAATTAAAACTAAAGCTAGAATCCTCAAGCAAAATGATAAAAGAAATAAAAGAGATATTTTCGCGAAATTAAGGAAAACGAAATAATTCTCATATAAGTTCCATTAATCATAAAGATTTTTTCTCATCATTTAGGTAGAGGAGGAAAATGTGTAAAGAGAAAAACAAAATTGTTTTTCTTCAACATGAAAATATAAGAGGTTTTAATAGATTCCTCATAAATGAATTGCTATCTAACACATTATGTTCTCATTTATCCTCTATTCGCATGTTGAGATAGAAATCAATAAGATACGTTGTATTTTCTTACACTGATCTAGGGGTCTACCCGGACATTCGAACTTCGCAATTGCGTGAACTTTTTCGTTCCAATGTCAACTCTATTACAATGAAGTTCGAACCGAAACGGTCGCGATATATCGAATATCGAAAGTCCGGGTACAGGGTCTGGCCTCATCACGAATTGTACAGACGACGGTGATATTTATTATAAGTATTTAATATACAGGATCCTTCTAATTATGCTGACACTTTTTTAAGGGGATGATCAGACTATCAAATTGAACAACTTTCTCTATGGGGCCAACAACGAAATCGCGAAAAAAATTTGCTGACCCATACATTTGGTTCGAGTAGGTTTGCAGGTTTGTATGGGACAGCAGATTTTTTTTTTTATTTCGATGTTGGTACCATAGAAAAAGTTGTCTGATCACCCCCTTAAAAATGTGTCAGCATATTAAGAAGGACCCTATATAGGTACTTGGAATTTTATTATTTAAAAACTTGACGTAAAGTTGTTTCATTCTCTTCTTATACAGGGCCAATAAAATTCGAATTCCGATTGTATTTAACATCCGACTGGTTTTAATGAGAGGCGCTTATCATGAATAATAGTGGGACCATTACTCCTTCAGAAGGCCTGTAATCCAAATTGTTAGACAAACCAGTTGGATCACGACCCCGTAACGATATCTACAGGATCCTTCATAAAAAGCAGACGGTTTTTCAATGGGATGATCAGACCATCAAACTGAACAACTCTTTCTAAAGGACTAACACCGAAATCGCGAAAAAAATCACTTGTTCCTTATAAAACTACAACCCTAATAAATAGGACAGCAGCATTTTTTTCGTGATTTCGATGCTCGTCCTACAAAGAAAGTTTTTCAGTTTGATGGCCTTATCGTCTTTTAAAAGAAGGATTCTGTATATAAGAGGTGCTCGTGACGACGACGTAGTGAAGCTTGTAGTTAATTCACGATAACAGCCTATACTTATGTATGTACTTACATTCAAATGGTTCTAATAACATAACAATGGCAATAACAGTAGCAATCGTAATACATAACGTTTGTTGTTGGGATACAAGATCGGTAGAAGAGATTCGGCACGTTTCAACTCTGAATCGTGAGCTTTTGAAATCTGCATATTTAAGAAAGATATTATTTGAATAAATTCTAGCTGCTGTGGTTAGCGTATTTAATTTAGCAGAGTTGAAATTACTATATGGTAATGAGATCTGGTTGAAATTATCTCTGTTGGGAGAAATTTATTTTATTATCTCATAATGTAAGTAAAAGTATAAAACCGAAACAAGGCATTAAAAGAAAACACTCAAAATTTTTATTCAAAATAATATTATTACGTAGTATCTTTTAAAATGTTATTTTTAACCATTTTCTACCACCCCGTCGGAAGATGTTTTGTTTTAGAGAAGGTGCAACTAGAAAGGCTTTAAGATGTGAATGGTTAAGGGTATTTAAGGGCTAACCTTCTAACCATGTAACTAATGAAGGTAACTCTGCGTCAACTATTTTGCAAAGTTCAATTGAAAATTTTTTGTAAGTGCTTTAAACATGTAGTCACTGTAATTTATTATTTACGTATCTACAATGTAAAACTATTTTATCTTCTTGCTATGGAAGAAGGTACATAAGTACATTTACTGCTGTAGTTTGATTACTTAGGCTGAATATATTAAAAACGTTATTGATGTTTAATAAAGTTCAAATTTTCACAGAACCTATTTATTATCAGTTCAACTTTTTATTGCCAAATGAAAACCAATAAGAAGTCTGTTAAAAACAAGGCGATTCATTAACGGCTTCTTTTGACTAATGAAATTGTCAGACCAACAAAAACAGTGTAACTTTGCCAAAGTCAAAAGGATTTTTAGTAATGTCAGAAGGTACGACCTACCACCAAAGCAGGCACGAAGAAATGTATAAAGGTAGTCAGAGATATTATGAAAACTCGGAACTTCCACGTTTCACTAGTTGTACCGAAACTCGAAAGAAAGATGAAAAAAAAGAACGCAAAAGAAGCGCGAAGTAAGTTTAATTTTTTTTATACTGACTACTAAAATGTGAAATCATTATAAACTAAGTTGTGCTATTGTGTTCTGTATCTTGCCAGTAAATTTATCGATAATTTTTGAAAAACGTTTATTTGTTTTTCATCCCTCATCACCCAGGAATACCTAGACTGAGGACTAGAGTTCTATATTTATGTAACTACTAGCTACAATTATAATTTATAACTCAATCAATTGCAATGTGAATAAGGTTGTCGTAATCTAATACACACTCAAATATAATATGATGTTGAGTGAACCTTTTTAATCGCGTCTTAATTTTACTAGCGGCCCATTTTCGCACGGGAACAATGGAGTAATAGTACCTAAGTAATTAATATTATCTTTTATACTGAAAGCCATAATAGCAATAAGTTTCCTGGTAGTTTTTTCATTATTTACAGAATTATTGAATTTTTAGCAACACCCCAAGTAAATTCATTTTTTCTATCTATAAAAATTCGAGCCGGGAGAGATTAAGAGGATCGACGGGTACCGTTTTTTCCATACAAACGTATTCCCCTGTTTCCTCCCTGGATAATGATGCTAGAGCAAAAAAAAATTTTAACATACAATCTATGATACCTCTGCTAGGTTTTACTTTTTTGCATAAATTGATTACTATAAGAACTAGGGACCTTCGAACATGATCAATTTTACCGCCCGTTTTCAGATATCTAGCAATAAAATTCGACGAATATAAACAAAAAAGCAAAACATGCAGACAGCTAAAGTCTGTCTCATATTATTTGAAATCGGTTCAGTATTTGAGGCAGAAACAGGGGAATACGAAATGCTGATTTCGTCGATTTTATGTAGATAAAATCGGTCCGAGCTGCAGTTGTCTCTTTCGCACTCTAGTCGGCGGGGTCTATGGGTGAAGCGGATCGGACACATACGTACAGTCGGAAAAGTGACCTATTCTCAAAATTTCCATTGCAGCCAGCCTATCCTCTTAACTATAATATTGTTTCGTTATTCTAGCACATTAGATACGGTTGTATATACTATAATAAAACTGTAACAGAAGTGTGTCTGTAAATTGAAGATATTAACAAAAAAAAAATACGATATGGTTTTTAGGTGTCCCTGATTCTATATCAGCAATTTTTGGATATTTTGTCTATCTATTTGTTTGTGTGTTTGTTTGTTTGTTTGTTTATACGAGCATGAGGCAAAAACTACTGAACCGATTTTGATGAAACTTTTATGTTTGATAGCTAATGATCTGATTAAAATCTGGTATATAATTTGTGCGGACAAAGTCGCGGGTTAACGCTAGTTAATAATAAAGCAGTATTAACAATGAGTTCATTATAACATATGTCTAAACACCGCTTTTTAGAACGTCCATACTAAAATAATTTGACCCAGAGACAAACAGGGCCCATTGCTGGGTGGGTAATAACCATCAGCCATCCAAACATTTTGCATTTGTTTAACGGCGCGGCCGGTGCGGAATCGCCCATTAGGTTGGATATTTTCTTCTTTTCACCACCGTTTAAATGCGTAATTTCGGTGAAGGAGTGTAATTTTTATTTGCGCTGTCGTTCAAAGTGCCCCTTTACTTTGGCTTTTTGGGAGAAAAGAGTATTCTGAATAAGTTATCTTTTCGGGAAAATCTGCTTTCCTAGATATTAAGATTCATATTGTATCTAAAATATAGATTAGTTTTAAGTACAAAAACACATCTGAGACAACACATCACATTTTGCATTTTGTGCATCTCACAAAATGCAAAATGCAAATACAAAAGCTACGTGTAAAGTGGAGATAACCCGATACGCGTCCGCCCCCTAACAGACTAGAAAGGCGACCCATCTTGATTTATCATAGCAAACTAACTTTTCATACCTACTACTAGTTACGTCAACAGGGTGTAAGGTTAAAAAATAATGATCCCTAAATATTGCACAAGATACTATGTACTTAAAATAAATTAACTCAAGCTTTCTCGTTACTTCACGTCTGTATTTAACATTCTTGGATGTCATGTAAGAATAAATTAAATGTATATATTATTAAGCCACTTCGTATAATTTAGACACTGTTATTGTGAACATGAGTTTTAGTGTAATTGGGTTGAGATTATCTTCAAGTACTTACAGGTGGCGACGGATGAAAATTTAAGAGTCTATTTACCGTTCAGAGGCGCCCTCATTTAATAATATTAAAAATTTCAAAATAAAGTACGCCTTAATTTTATAACACAGTCTTGATATAGAGTTTTATTCAATAAAAAATGAGGCACACAATTAACATAGGTTAAGAGTATGGGTAGGTAAAGGTTTCAAACTTGATTTAGAGTTAAATGATAATTTTTTTTTTAGATAAACTCTATTTCTTCTCCAGAGGAGTTTATTTATAGACGCTTTATTCCAAATAGCGTCTCATATTGTAAATTGGATTTCAACTGATTTCACTGCGTTGGTGGCGCGTTGCGAAGAGCTATGGAAACTCAACCTAGAGGTCCAGAATCCAATCCGCACAGATGACATGCCATGTACCAATGAGTTTTTCTATCTTGAGTAATCAATACCGACTGCTTTCAAACGGTGAAGGAAAACATCGTGAGGAAACCTGCTTACGCTAAAGAAGAAATTCCGATGCGTATTTTTGAAAAAAAAGAGTTTTTTTTGGGTATTGGCCCACCGCTGTAATTCCTGTAAGCCAGGAACAACAGCGGAGACCATTCACGACACAAAAAACATGGCTTTTAGAGAGCCAATTCCAGAGATCGTTTATGGCAGTGTTGAAGACCCTACCGCGAAAGCACCAAAAGCACCGATTACGATGCGTATGTGAAGTCTACCAATCCATTGGGCACGCATGGTGAACTAACGTCTATGCACCCTCCCTAAGGGTAGGTCTGTGCCCTGCAGTGGGACGTATACTGATTGTAACAAAACATCCTAGTAATACTAAAGAGGGTGCGTGAGACCATCGAACAGAACAACTTTCACTATGGAGCCGAAAAAGAAATAGCTAAAAAAAACCGCTGTTTCATACAAAACTGCATTACCACTGGACTCAAATGTATGGGACAGCAGATTTTTTCTGCTCTTTCGAAGTTAGCTCCATAGTGAAAGTTGTTCTGTTTGATTGTTCGAAGCATCCCCCATGAGCATTACTAGGGTGTTTTGTTACACCCTTTATAGGCTGTAGCGATGATGATGAATAAATTTTTTTGCATCGAAGTCTCTCAACTTTTAAACTTTACAATTTTAATTTTTAAACTTAAATTAAATTTGGATCAAAAACATTATCGATCTTCCAAAGAACTAACCTCCTCAACTGCTTCTTGCTAAGTATGACAGTCATCAACGCCAAGTTAGCGGACATCCCGAGGCCCGACAGCGCGAGCAGCGCCGCAGCGCTCGCCGCGCCCCCTGGCGGACAGAACCTCGTGTTGTTGATGATGGATGAGTTGCTAGCGCCCGCTGAACCGAAGCGGAGATTTGCGCCAATCATCGCAACCGCTGAGCCTGCTGGAGTAAGAAATTCAATTTTTAATCTTAATTAATTGGGTTTTACTTTGCGAAAATCCATGATTAATATGTAGATAACACGATTCTATCGAGACCTTCGCTTCTAAATACCTAGTAGACAAAGTTCCGTAGTGATTATAAAAGATTCCAACATAGCTTCGATAACAAAGGAATCTTCATAAGCAATCAATATCGCGATTTAATTTCGTTCAACGTCATGTATCGAATATACAAGCATTGTAACGACTTAGTTTGCATAGATGGTTCCACGTTACAAAACTATCCAACGACACCCCACTCTGGCCACGCCACTAACTGCCTACACATACTGTTTCCCTATCTATCTACTGTTGTGTAGGTAAACGCACACACCGCACTAGCTTTGTCTCTGAGACGTATTTTACTTATGAACTCCAAGTACCTATATTCTTTAGCGTTAGTATTCTTTCGTTTCTTTCGTCGACTATACAATGGAACTTTGATTAAACTACTCCTATCTACGCAAATTTCGTGCCTTCTACTAAAAAAATGTTAGCAAAGAAAGAAAATGGTTGAGGACAAAATGGGCAAATGTCGTAGCTCAAAATACAGCGAGGAATGTGGTCCCTGACGGACACAATCTCAGATCCTATTGTGTTATTTCATAAACGTCGTGTCACATGTTTTTTGTGTTCGAAGCAAGAATATGTTAGGACCTATATTATATCAATTTTATTTCTGCTAGCGTAGAATAGCGAAGTTGTTTATGATATGGGGGTGTGATACAATGGTCTTCTGCGTTTATTTATTAACTAGCTGGTGCCCGTGACTTCGTCTGCGCTTCGTCTGGACAATTGACACAATATCTTTATAAATTGTAGCCTATGTGTTATTCTGATGTATAAGCTATATTATTTTAAAGTTTCATTTAAATCTATTCAGTAGTTTTTACGCGAAAGAGTAACAAACATCCATCCATACTTACAAACTTTCGCGTTTATAATATTAGTCGGATTTCTTTTTTGGAGAACTTACAGCTAAATAACAGATTGATTTCTAAAAAAACAAATTGATTGTCAGATGCTGACAGGTTAATAATTGTTAATTGTAAGGTATTGGTTGGTAGTATTGGTAAATCCGTATGGAGAATGATTAATCAATTTGGTTTACCAAGATCGTTTAGATCCATTGTTATAGTTGTCAATAACAATTTAATTATCCTTCTGATAACTTTGTGGTTATGTGGCTTTGACTTTAAAGTAAATTAGCTCGCGAAAGAGCATAGACTTAAACAAATTTTGTAAATATGAGAAGCCATGGGTGCACAACACTGGATGAACTACGCCAATTCGATTCTTTAAAGAATACTTTGTATTCAGGATCATTGGAGACGACTATTGTGGTGAAGTACCTTTCTTGTGATATTTTTATGTGATCAAATTTCGATTTACTGTAGGTACATAATTTGTAGTATAATTTGGCTATGAATTTTGTGTTCCCAGATTTAAACAGCCCAGGCTCACCCGTCTATAAAACAAACAAAGCCTTTTCTTCTTTTGCACCTTAAAACTGCAACTTCAACTTTTTATGTACGCCCATGAATTTCGCTCATTTTGCTACTTTTCTTTCCAACGTTTAAATTTGAACTGTTTTGACCAAAGATAGAGTGTCATATTGAATTGGCATTGCAAATTTCATGACCACTATAACAGGTAAGCACTGTCGGGTTTGGAATAGCCTCCAGGGAATGTCTGCTGAATATTAAACAGTGCGTTTTGTTACGTCAGCATGTAGATATCCCGTGGTTACGAATGTAGAGTAAGTAAAATGGGCGTAACATAACGAACTATATTATACTTTGTATCGATTGAATTAAACATTTAGCGATGTCTTCAAAATTGATAAATTTTAATATAAGCAATAATTACTGATCACCTGGAGAAAATTTAACAAAACTTTTTGTGTCATCCAGAATAGAACAAAGACATGGTGCCTCCCTGCTGCGCAGGTTACGGGGCAGCACCAACAAAATCAGAGCGGTTCTAGTGTCCCATCATTTGTCATTGGAATAGTCTGCATATAGGCCCCCTTTTGTTTATGTTAAATAAATAAATGTAAATTTTTTGTCACTAACATAATTTCAAGTCATTGTTTCTAACACCTACTATGGATCTTTGATCTGATACAATCTTATCTTATCTTGTTGTGGGGGCTGGCAAGCCAGCAACACTTCGACCCGGTGGGATCTTTTATGTTAGCCCAAATACTTTTTGTTTTCTTCACCCTTCAAATACATGGTCAATGAAGGAGGCAATACCATTGAGGGGAAGAAACCTAAGATCTCCCGGTTTCGGGTATCCAACTCCGAGGAGGCACATGCGTTTTACCGCCAGGACATCACAGTCACAAAGAACATGCTCCATAGTCTCTTCATCCTCTCCGCATGCTCTGCAGCTGGGATCCAGGGTGAGTTTCATTTTGTGCATCATCGCGCCTGTAGCGTAGTGCCCAGTGAGGGCTCCGACTATGGCACGAGCCTTGCTCCTGCTATTATTCAGTATGAATCTTGAGACGCGAGTTATCACATTGCTGGTAAAGTTTTTGGAGTGTTGTATGCCTACAAGGCTAGACCACTCCAGTTTGTGTGCTTTATCAGCCCAATCCCTAATCTGATACAAAATAAAGGAATTGAATTGAAAGCTGGCAACCAAAGACGTGTCATGTTGAAGGCATGTAAACTTGCTCACTTTAATTATACCTACTTAATTGTGTTCTATCAATGTTTAAACATAAATTATTAATCTGAAAGACAATTTTCGTTACTACTAGTTAATCTGTGACAACACTTTTAATGTAAGCTTGTTTAAATTCCTTGTAGTTTACAAATGAGGCAACATAGTTACCTGCCGACATCTTGGTGTTTCCACGAGCCTTATCTAAAAGTTCTCCATCGAGTGCAATGAATCACTCTGACAGCTGGAATCGCCCCCCCTCCCCCCACCTGCCCATTCCATCTTTGAACCAACGACGTTGTTTTCCACTGACATTACACTGTCACTATGATAGCGTTCTCTTTTTAAATTTATGTCACTAGATTGTTGACACTTCAATTCACTTTTGGCACAAGTTTGGCACTTAATTTTTCACTCTGCACCTAAGGAGATTAAAAACACTTTTTAATTAGTTTGAAAGAGTAAGGGCCTGTTTCACCACTTCTAAGTAAGTTCTAAGTAGCTTATCCGACGGATAATTTGACATATTTTGTATGAAAGATATATCAAAATATGTGTCGGATAAGCTAACAAGAACTTACTAAGAAGTGCTGAAACAGGCCCTTAATTAATGGAAATTTCCGATAAAGTTCAATTTCAATCAAATTAAAACACTAATTGTTTGAATGACTTTAATAATTGATTGTTTAGTTTAAACTTATAATATACTTCCGCGACTGACTGACTGACAGACAACGCACAGCCTAAACCACCGAAGATAGAAACATACAATTTGGAATAATAATATATCTACAGATAATGTAGGGGTGCACTAAGAAAAGATTTTTCGTAAATTCACCCCAAAACCACAACCCCAAAGGGGTAATCCACGCGGACGAAGTCGAGGGTCAAAAGCTAGTAGGTAATAAATTGAAAATAATTGTCTAACTGAACCGTGTCAATCTAACAAGATTTTGGTTTGAATTACTAATACAGGGTGTAAGTGACAGCCTAGTAAATACTGAAACGGTGAACCAAGACCATCAAACTGAACAACTTTCACTATGGAGACTACCTCAGGAAATGCGAATAAAAATCAGCTCTCCCTTACAAAACTGCTGTACTTACCCGACTTAAATGTATGGGAGAGCTGATTTTTTTTCGCGTTTCCTGAGGTAGGCTCCATAGTGAAAGTTGTTCAGTTTGATAGTCTGAATTCACCGTTTCAGTATTTGCTAGGCTTTCACTTACACCCTATATAGGTAGTAGGTAGGTATGTTTAGGTTGTTTTGAATATACAGGGTGTAACAAAACACCCTAGTAATATTTATAGTCGGGGTTGAGACCATCAAACTAAACAACTTTCACTATAGAGCCAGCATCCGAATAGTGAAAAAAAAAAGTTTTTTCATACAAATCCGCAGTGCCTACTCGATTTAAATGTACTTATCTATAATAGACATCCTTTTGGGAGGCCTATGTCCAGTAGTGACCGTCTATTTTTCCATTGAACACTGTTTTTTTATCTTTTCTACCTCCACTGAAATCGATAGGTGGTCCCACAAAAAGCAATGTCAGCTTCGAAATACGATGCCTTAAATCTTCATCAATCATTCAGAACGAATGTTCAAAATCGATGCACAAAAAACAGCGTAGCGTGCATTCTGATTTAACAAGAGCTTTTACTAAAAGGTAACTAACTATACGTGTATAATTTTTATCAATATAGGGAGTAAAATAATAGACAGTTTCATTTAGTACTTTTAAGGGTAATTGTACTCAATATACATATTAATCTATGATTGTACTCATGATACTGAACAACTTTCTCCGAGGAACCTATAGAAAACCAGGAAAAATTTTACTTCCCTTAGGCTCGATTCGACCAAACGCGAGTAAATTGTATTCTTAGATTAAGTCTCCGGTTACTCTAGAGTAAACTGATTTTGCGTTTTACTAAACCCAATCTATGAATAAGTTGAGAGTAAATTTTACACGGCCAATTTTGACGGTGTAACCTTAAAACGAGACGATTGAAAAGTCAATGTCACATAATTAAAAAAATTAAAATAAAGAGAAACCTAACAAATTAAAACTGCACACACACTGCAATAAGTACAGATAAATGACTTCTTTCTTTAGGTGGATTATACATTCGTTCTTGTAGTATCGGTTTTGAGCGGTAGAAGACAAGTGATGTTATTTCGGAGTTAACTATTGTATTATATAATATTGTGTATACATAGGTACGTGCTGCACGTAGTACCTACATGCACACGCATCTCATGTCTAATCTGATCTGTTTGACCCAAACTCTGGGTTTAGGTTGTTCCCTCAGAATATTATTTCTTTGATGGTTGTTCCCTCGGAATATTATTTCGTTGAGGCTTGTTCCCTCGGAATATTATTTCGTTGAGGGTTGTTCCCTCGGCAGAGGCTTCCAACCAACCCCTTATAGCCACCCCTCACCACACAATTAGCCAGCTGTTCTGACCTGACGACGAGGCGCCTGTTTCACCTCACCACGTGTAGGTATTCTGATATACCACACTCACTGCTGATAATTACTGATTCACGTGCGTGGATCTGATTCCACCGTCAACGATCTAGACAAGGCACTGAATGGCAGGGCAGTTCCCACACCTCATAGATTGAATAACGAGTAAACACACAGTTAAGTAAAAGGCACAAATTTAGCTAAATCACTCACCAAAGGGATTCCAGAAAAACACCTGTGCGCACTGCTCGACGTTTCGACTCGTTCTGTCGTCTCACTCGCAAGACAACTTCATTGCAGGTAAGTGAATAAAAAATAGTTTTCCGTTTGACAGTAACATAATCGTCAAACATGAATTAAGCTACATCCACACTATTTTTTGTATTCGCGATCTGATTCGCGACATGGATTGTGTGAAGGATGATATGTGTAAAAAAGGAGTGAGTGTTGAAACGACGGCTAAGGGAGACGAATGGAAGAGGATGACATATTGCGCCGACCCCAAATAATGGGAAATGGGCAAGACAATGATGATGAGTTTCCTAAGAGAAAAATTTTTAGTAACATAAGTACTAAACACCCTTTAAAGCAATGAAACTCTCTATTTATATACTTATTTAATACCCTTAACTATTTATATACCCTGTATACTTATTTAAGTACAGTTGATAATTGTAAAACAACTTACGGGAAATGGAATTAATAAAAAAACCGGCAAAGTGCGAGTCGAATTGCTTGCGCACCGATGGTTTTGTACGACAACACAATATTTTAACTTACCAAACAATTTTGTTTTTCCAGTCATTTAACGCAAGACCGACTCACACTTGGCCAGTCTTTATTATTTGTTGTTATTCTGTAAAGTTGGCACTATAATTACACCAAGTTGAAGCGTGTATGTAAAATTTGAAAAATACTAGTTACATACACATAATATATTTGTTAATTTATTACTTTTCACCAAATACAATGAATGAATATTCTATGAATATTTCAATCCGCTACCTAATATGGTTCAGAAGAAACAGCCCTCTGAAGCAAAGGACGGACGGACAACGTATGCTTAGTAAAAGGATCCGTTTTCACTCTTTGAGTATGCAGTAGCCCTAAAAACGGAGAACCAACCTACTACAAACAGATCTATTCATTACAGTTTCGGGAACATTCGAGGTTTGTTGATTTTCGTAAATTTCCGCAAGAAAATAATTTCATTTGTAGGTACTCAACGTTGTAAATAAAATTCGAAGCCAAATAAATGAAAAACATTCGAGTCGAGCAGAAACTCGCAAATACCAACAATACTCGAACGGTTCCGTAGCTTGAACTTCAGTGAACAATACCTATATTATAGATAGTTAGGTAATTATTTTCATTCTCAGAGCGAATGTTGAATGTAACCTGTTCGGGAAGCATGAGTTTTGAATAAGTTCATATCAAAATAGGGATTACTTGTGTACACTTTTCTTATTACCTTTTCGGGGTGGTCAAAAATATAGTTACAACTACCAGCTGTCTTGCATCCAGTTGTAACTAGGCTCATTTTCAGCTTAATAATTAGAACAATAAAAAAATATACAGGATGTAACAAAACATCCTAGTAGGTACCAAATATTTCAATATGTTTATTTTAAACTAAACAACTTTCAGTAGGGACCCAACTTACGAAAAACAAAATAAAAATAAATTTGATGTTTCATAAAAAATTGCAGTAGGTACCTACTCGACTCAAATGTATGGGAAAGCTCTTTTCTTTCGACGTTGTCACTATACAGGGTCTTACAAAAGTAAAAAAAAAACATTTAAAACTTTTAAGGGAGTTGATGAGACCATCAAACTGAAAAACTTTCAATATGGGACCAATATCGAAATCGCGAAAAAAATCTTGTGTCCCTTGAGTAGATCTGTAGTTTAGTATGGAACAACATCGCAAACGCATCGCATCATGGCGATTGTGGAAAATCTCCCCATTTCGGGGGAGGACTATGTCCAGTAGTGGACGTCTATAGGCTGATACGATGATGATGATGATGGAACAACCGATTTGTTTTTACGCGATTTCGTTATTGGTCCCATAGTGAATGTTGTTCAGTTTGATGGTCTTAACCACCCCCTTAAATGTTTATTTGTAATTTTGTAACACCCTGTATTGAAAATTGTTCAGATGCATAGTCTAAACCACCCCTTTAAATATTACTACGGTGTTTAGTTACACCCTATATTTCTTTTTCCTTAACAATTATTTCAACTACTTTTTTATGTAAATACAGGGTGTTAGCGTAAACAATTGCATTACTTAAAGAGGTGATTGTACCCGAGATACTGAACAACTTTCCCTAAGAAACTTATATGAAATTCATAAAAACAAAATGTGGACTACCGATACTAAATGCAATCAGCTGATCGAACTTTTGTATGAAAAGTCAAAAAAAATTGCCAATTTTCCTTTAGGTTTCTATGGGAAAGTTGTTCAGTATCATGGGTAAAATCACCCTATAAAGTAATGGAACTGTTTACCATAACACCCTGTATATCGGTTACAAAACTTAAAACTTCTTTTGCTTAATTAAAACTGGAAAATGACGTCGCAAGAAATTATAATTAAACTCAAAACTTGCTGTTAAGTCTACTTAAAAACCCACAAATTAACCGCTCAACCTTCACGCAGTAGAAACTTATTTAATTAAAATAAATTTTAATTAAAATTCTGGAGAAATACTACATGCGGGCTACAAAGAGTTTTAAAACTAAAATTTTAGTTTTCAAAACTGTTTTCTAGAGCCCTTGCACCGACCTAGTAACCTACCGTTGTGAATAGTGAAAGAAACTCAAGTGACTTTTCGCAGGTATGAATTTGTAAATAAAGGCTTTAAAATAATAATACGGTCCTTCTCAATATGTTGGCGGTTTGAACAACTTTTGCAATTGCACCGACAAGAAATTAAGAAAAAAAATCTGCTGCTGCTGCTGCTGTCCCACACCTACACTTGACTCGAGTAGGTTTGCAGTTTTGTATGGAAAAGCCGTTTTTTTCTTGATTTCTATTTTGGTGCCATAGAGAAACTTGTTCGGTCTGATGGCCTGACGAAGTGAAGGATCCTGAATATAATATATCTGAATTATAAATGTTAAGGTTTTCCTCTCACAATTATTTGTGAGAGTAGGCCTTTGCCCTACAGTGGGATTCAACAGGCTATAGTACCTACTCATAAGGATTTTAGACGCAATATAATTGATTAAAATATTTCTTCCACTTAAACTAAAATCGGCTAACCCCACAAAATACGTGAAAAACGTTATACGTTATAATACTTATTAGTTTTGTCGTGAATTGAAATAAAATTAAAAGGCGTTTCTTAAACAGTAATGTAAATCTGAATCTACTGTATACAGGGTCCTTCTTAATATGCTGACACTTTTTAAGGGGATGATCTGATCATCAAACTGTACAAATTTCTCTATGGTACCAACATTAAAATAGTAAAAAAAAAATCAGCTGTGCCATACAAAACTGCAAACCGAATCGAGCCAAATGTATGGGACAGCAGATTTTTTTTTGCGATTTCGATGTTGGTGCCATAGAGAAAGTTGTTTAGTGTTTGATGATCTGAAGAAGTGAAAAATCCTGTATTTACATCGTGAAGCGGGGAGCGACTGGATGAGGAAGGCCGAGGACAGACTTTTGAGAGATTATGACTTAAATTCAAAGTGTCTTAAACAGGTAAATCTGAATCTACTCTATATGTATACTATTTAATTAAGAAAGTAGCTGAACAGTCTTACTTGCCTCGAACAATATCTAAGTTAAGTTTAGTAAAGTTAAACAATACAATTTAGATCAAAACTTCGTGTGCTTGCTGATAGTACTGCTAATCTTCTGCTAATACGTTTAGTAGAGTTTACTTAAATAAAAATTATGATATCAAATAGGTAGGTATTGTCAATTGAAGATTTAAACGTACCAACTCGAAGATTGATTGATGAGTTGATGGCACCACAGACGGCACGGAGTAAAATATAATATACTTCCGACCCGCCCCGGCTTCGCACGGGTGCAATGCTGATACATAAACCTTCCTAGTCAATCTACCTATTAAAAAAACCGCATCAAAATCCGTTGCGTAGTTTTAAAGATCTAAGCATACATAGGGACAGACAGACAGCGGGAAGTGACTTTGTTTTATACTATGTAGTGATGATGATTATCTAGTAGGTATATGTGCCAATTATTTTTATTTGCTGTTATAAGTAGATTCAATTAAAATATACCTACCAAAATTCGATTTACTACTATAAATTTGTCAAGTGAAATCTGCTATTTGCAGTAAAGTCTAATAAAATAAATAGTTGTCACATACAGGGTGTTAGGGTAAACAGTTGCATTTCTTTAAGGGGCGATTGTACCCGTGATACTGAACAACTTTCTCAAAGAAACATATAGGAAATTCGCAAAAAAAATTTGGAATTTCCATACTAAATGCAATCAGCTGTCCGAACGTTTGTATGAAAAGTCGAATTAAAGAATTTTGAATTTCCTATAGGTTTCTTAGGGAAAGTTGTTCAGTATCATAGGTATATTCAGTCCCTATAGTAATGCAACTGTTTTTACAAAATTAGCTAAAAGTATTTAAAGGGTATGCTCAGACCATCAAACTGAACAACTTTCTCTATGGGACCAATATCGAACTTGCGAATCAAAAATTCTGCTGTCCCATACATTTTAGTTCGAGTTATGTTTGCAGTTTTGTATGGGACAGCAGATTTTTTTTGGCGTTATGGATATTGTTCCCATAGAGAAAGTTGTTCAGTTTGATGGTCTGAGCATACCCTTAAAATAGTTTCAGCTACTTTTGTTAGACATTATATACCAGTGAGTCGATCTCACGCTAAAGGTCCCAGAAAAACAAAACTTTTTTTCTAAGTTAATATGTTTTATGGTAGTGTGGGTAAGGAAACTTTCTGTAATCACTGTTACCTAATTCTGCTCAGCTACCTAAGTAACGACCGAAGAGATAAATTCTTCGGTTAATGAAAAGCTGACGAATAGATTACAATCAATACCATCCCTCGAAAACTACGAGACGAATTTGCTATCAATTGCTTGCTTCGGAAATCACATTCACTATTTCATGGCAGACAGTTAGCAACAACATATAGATCTGATTATTGGTTCAAAAACTCATTCGATTCTCGATATAAACTGCTCATCACCTGTTCTCTACAAAACTGCAAGCCTACCCGAGCCAAGTGTCACATTTGTTTGTCTCCCAATTTCGATGTTGGTCCCATATAGAATTTTGTTTAGTTGGACGTTTGGAACATGTTAATTATAAGTGTTAAGGTTTTCCTCCCACAATTATTTGTGAGAGTAGGCCTTTGCCCTACAGTGGGATTCAACAAGCTATAATACCTACTTATAAGGATTTAAGACGAAATATAATTGATTAAAACATAATAGGTAATGAAAAGCTGAAGAATGGACTACAATCAATACCATCCCTCGAAAACTACGAGACGAATTTGCTATCAATTGCTTGCTTCGGAAATCACATTCACTATTTCATGGCAGACAGTTAGCAACAAAATAAAGATCTGATTATTGGTTCAAAAACTCATTCGATTCTCGATATAAACTGCTCATAATTTCAACAGTCCAACATTACTTTGTATTTATCTTGACACTAAAAATTTATTGTAATAGCTATTGCCTGCGGCTTCGCGGTTTTGCGAAGAATTCGATTCTCTTGCGAGATTAAAGTAGTGTTTTCTTTCGTTATAGGCCACATCACTGTCAAATTTTAAATCTGTTGGGAACTTGAGAAGTTTAGACGTGGAGTCGTAATAAGCTAACAATCCCTTTGTTAATAATAATCGTATTTTTTTTATTATTATACACACCATATTATACAGTCATTTTGTATAACTTTTTGTGTTGTAAATCTCATAAATATTATGTTCAAGACTATAGCTGTCGTAGGGGGTAGTTAGAGATATTCTAAAAGTATCGAGTGAGTAATAGTCGTTTGCGTAAAAAGTATGTTTTGTTGGATATGTACGCTAAGATTTAAAAAAAAAATACTTCACTCAATGAAATAAATTAAAGTATTTACATAGTTACAAACGCTAGCTCAACAAAATCGATTTTCAAATATCTGAAAACTAATTTTCAGATTTTTGAAAAAAAAAACAAATTTTGAAAAAAAAAATGCCAAAATAACACAGAGGAGATTTTAAATTTGCAGTGACGAGACCCTGTCTAGCCAAGTAGTGAGCCTGTCACCAGCATTTGATGGACAATGGGCAAAATAAATGACTCGAAAATTAAGTATATTTTACCTACACATTTTCCTACGGTGACAAATTGTAAAACTTACATGTACAATCTAGTCCTGGGTCCCAAGCGCCCTTTGGCAGGAAATGCGATACTGTGAGTCTATTAAAATAAATATACGAAAAGAAAATTCGGTTGTTCATGAAACAGATGAATGAATTCCCTTACGTCCCTTTACGTTGAAACTGACTGTACCCAACTAGAGCCAATGTGAGAATTTACGATTATATCCAATAGGCAATAACTCCCCCTAGTGGCTACATCTACGATATATCGCAGACACTAACATATTGGGGAAGTGTATTATGGACAGTCGAAGCTTGCGTGATCTGAGTAGTACAAGTGGTACGTTGGGAGCTCTTTATCGCTCTTAATTAAGATTTGTATTGCTATCTTGTTTCAACATAGTAAAGCAGCAATGCTAGTGTTTGAGGTTATCTATTAAAAATCTGTTTTTGGAATTTGACTAAAGAAAATTTTAAACGGATAATATACAGGGTGAAATTGATATCATTAGCATCCTTTTAAACTAAGAGTCTACCCATCGAACTGAACAACTTTTACTACAGGAGCAAACCGATCGGAGCAAAAAAAAAAATCAGCTGTTGCATACATTTGAGTCGCGAACTCACGCGTCGACATTGCAGTTTAGTATGGAACAGCAGATTTTTTATTTGCTCCGATCAGTATGCTCCCATAGTAAAAGTTGTTCAGTTTGATGGGTTGTCTCTTAGTTTAAAAGGATGCCAATGAAATCAATTTCACCCTGTATAAGCAATTTGTAACTCTTTAGCTCGTCAATAAAAACACATTCCAACATGCATTAGGCTTTCGACGATACCTAGGCATTATCTTTCAGGGCAGGCACAAACAACTAATAACACAGTTGTAGCAACGTTCACTTTTAGCATGTTGAATATTTCAGGATGAAATGAAAAACTTTTAATAGGCTTAAAACAGGTAGTCCCATCCTTTCTCTCTTAAAAACTTTAGGTACGTACTTATAAAACTTTATAGTCCAAGAGCCCGTGACGATCAGACCGTCGTTATTTTATAAAAGCTGAAAGTTTCTTAGCGCATGCTCCCAACACAGGTAGGAATGATAGGCAACTATGAAGTTTGAGTCATGGTTGCTGTGGCAGGTAGCAGGTTAAAATTGTCTGGCCATGGGTTGGAAGTATCAAAGCTGTCGGCTACTGAGGAAACGTCTTCTAATAGTTACCCAAGTAACATGTATAAAGTTTTAATACGTGCCACATAACATTATAAGAGGGGTTAAAAGTGCAAAGGAGGCGTGGAACGCGTGGAATGGTTATGCAATGATTTGCATAGGACCGTAAGGGACAAGCGAATGAGCATAAGTAGTTGTAGCAGCATGAGTGGAAAGACAAGTGGCGACAGACGTCTCTTAATCAAAAGCGCTACTTTGCAATTCTAACCCGTCTCATAATGATCTGTGGTCCAACCCCTGGCCATACAATTTTAGCATGCTACCTGACAAAGCCACCGTGATCCAAACTTCATAGTCGGGGATCGCTTTTACCTGTATTAGAGACATACACAGAGAAACTTTCAGGTTGTATAAAATAACGAAGGTCTGATCGTCACGGGCTCTTGCTCTATTATCTCTAGGTACGACACTTACAACAATAAATGGGATGGTTTATTCTAAGACGGACTAAAAGGTAAAAAAAACTAATTTAACAAAACAAAACAATACCAAAATAAATTAGGTGACTTACATTAGTTGTTGACTCAAAGTTTGTTACTTTGAGTACAAAACCTCTTTACCTAATCCTTTGGGTCGTAAAAGTGAAACTAATCGCATGGTTTCCTCAGTTTCACATAGTGTAGGTACATAATAAGATACGCTCGTAAAATATACCTAGTTTTAACGGTTACTTCGGGAAATATTATATGTACGTGGAAGCTTCGGCAGTATTTTTTTCTTTGTTTATTATCTACAGGGTTTTATTAGAACACCCTAGTAATATTTAAAGGGGTGGTTTACACCATCAAACTGAACAACTTTCACTATGGAGACAAATGTCAAAAAATAAACTGCCGTCAAAAGATACATTTGAATCTATTGGGACTGCAGCTTTGTACGAAACAGCTTCTTGCTGCGTGGTACTTCAGCACCCTCTAAGGCAGTGTTGCTGTCCCCTGGGGGTCCGCGAGTTCATGTATAATAAATAAATTCCACTAAAAGTCTAGTATGTTAATATCAACCCAAATATACCTAATTTAGTAGCGAAAAAGCGGCACTAACCTTCACGTTAATGTATTTTTTTAAGAAAAAGTATTTTTTTATTTTTTATCAATTAATGGACCGAAATTTTTTGCTGTTTTTTTTGGGACCCTTGAACTTGTGCTTGATTTCCTTGTGGTCTTTGGACTGAAAAAGGTTAAGAAATGCTCTAAGGTATTTAAAACATTTAAGTTAGACACTGTATTGTGGTCAGTGGCTGACGTATATTTGTAGTATCGTCTAAAGTACGAAACCGAGTAATGAATCAGAGTTACCAAGTGATAAATTTTCCAATGAAAATACCCTTACTCCTCGTTCTCTAAGATAACATTACTAAATTAAATTCAGAATGAACTTCTGTAGTTCACTGACCTTTCCTGAATATTTATTTGTTGTTCATTCACTTAAAGTTCACCATATAATACAGTGTACGTTAAGTACATACTTTAAGTCAAACCATCAAACTTGACGAATCTCACTATGAAGCCAATAATTTTTTTTCCTTTTTTTTTATAGAATTCAACACAAATAAAAGGAACATCCGATTTTATTTTCGAAACCTGTTTATTATGTTATGAATGTAATAGTTTATTACAACAGATACACAACGTGTTAATGAATTAACGCAAAACCAGAAAGTAGTTTGTTTATAATCGAGAGCAGAATCGAATTATCATGGTTTAAACATAGGTAATTTTTTCAAAATATTAAGTAAATAATCTTTTTGTAAAATTTAAAATTTTCTGAACCCGATGTCAAACCACCGCACGGACACACTCAATCTACTTACTACCAAAACAAGATTATTAAAATGTATCCAGGACGCTAGCGTACGTTAGCGCTTTCGTTCATTGCTGAAATGATAACAAATCATTTTTGCCTCAAAACATAAAATGCTAATAACTTTAAATTTACAATATAAAAATAATGAAATTATTATTTCAATCTAATTATTTTGTTCTAAATCAGGGTATTATTAGGTTTTGCGCTTATTTATTAACACGTTGTATAAATTCAATAAATAATAATGATGTAATGAATAAAATTTTACACCCCCTGCAGGCATAAGAATACTAAGTCAAAGTTTTTTATTCTTTAATGTAAAACGTATTTACGAATATAATGATTTCTCGTGAATGGTCATACGTTTACGGATGTAGTTAGTCTTTTTCCCTCTCGTTACATTTCCGTGGCGCATGAGCCCAATAAAAGATTTCACCATCTTGAACAATTTCGCTTATTTCCAACCAAGAAAAAGCTATTTTCGGGCTTTAGCGTTTACCTAGAAAATTTTTTCGAATGTTGACGAGGGATGCTATTGAGTAACCGATTTTATTGGTTTGAAATAGACATGTTGTTTTTTGTCAGTATTACAACAATTAATAAAAACCGGCCAAGTGTGAGTCGCTCTCGCGCTAAAAGTCAAATTTTTGTAAATTAATTTGTTGTGTAGTGGTGTTGTACGTACGGAAACCTCGGTACGCGAGTGCACCAAAATTAGTGATCGCTCTGTCTATCGCACTGCGCATACTAATGACAGTGGCAGTATCATAATTATTTATGCATATTTATGCTTAAGTATTTTTGGTGGAAGCCAACCTTAGTCTTACCACAGAGTACTATGATTTCTACAGTCATACTAAAGTATGTGAAGTGTTCATTCTGCAAAACTGAAACGTTGCGAATTGTATTGTCTACTGTCAAGTGCCAGAATTGTATTGTCAATACCTAGTTCTTTTGAAATTCTCGTCACGAGTTCCAGCCAAAAAAAAGACCGCAGAAAAATATTTAGTTCGATAAAAAGGTAGATAGCCGGCAGCTAGGACGATAAAGTCTAAACGTGGATGGATGTCTAACGCTGAAGAGATAAAAACGTGAAAATAACGTGCTTCTCGATAGAGCTAACTAGCTTCTGATCCCGGGAGATATAAAAAGAGATCTATTCCTCACTGACTGCGAAAAATATGTTTTAGTTATAAGAGGTGCCTCCGTGGTCTAATGGTTAAGAGCATTGGCTCTCGACACGGAGGTCGTGGGATCGATTCCCACGGGGGATGCCTAGTGATATGTCACTTTGTGCGTTTTTCCCCAGTTGGTTAAGACATTGCAGGCTGAATCACCTGATTGTCTGAAAAGAAAAATGATTCCGTGTTTCGGATGGCACGTTAAGCCGTTGGTCCCGGCTACTATCTCTGGTGGTAGTAGTCGTTACATAAAAATCACGTCAGAGGCCGTAAGGCGGTTTGAGAAAACTCTGACACCAGGGCTCTGCCCACACGATAAGAAAGAAAGAGTTATAAGAGGTATAAAGTTAGTGTAAATAATCCGTTCAAGGACACCAAGCGAGACATAGTTATAATATTGTTCTTAGTCTACCGGCTTTAGTAGCCGTCAAATGTGCAGTAGCAATAAGACTTCATTGACATAACTCTTCTACTCTACTGTTCACATAAACATTTCTAGGTGTTAAATAAAATTTTAATATAAATTGTGACGTTCTCAAAGCAAAAGGACCTTGTTGTCGGTATGAAGTTATTAGTGGATCCAAAATCTGCATAAATTGCTGTAAATAAACATGTAAAAAATTTTGGATACTAAAACCGACAACAAAGTCCCTTTTTCCAGAAATAAAGAAAGAAAGCGTTTTTTTCTTTCTTTCTTTCCCAGAGAACGACACAATTAATGGCTTTTCTCTACCAATTCGCTGACTCTGCAGTTGTGTGGGCATACACTCTCCCCATCCCTTTCATCTAATATGTATGTAATTGGCGCATGACGATCTAGACTCATTTACCAGCTAGATCACAGAACAGACCCTTTCTCATTTAAGTACACCTACTAAAAACCTCAGAACAAAGGCAGAAACAACCACCATAATTAATTCTAAAAGGTAGCTACTGCAAATCCGTTAAAGGTAACACATACATTACGTTCATAGAGAGTACAAAACGTGATGGAGTAGAAACACCCAGTGTAAATGTTTATTCGCATGCATATCATAATGTAACATGACAGCTTGACAAAGGATCGCGCGATTCGGTAGATGTGGTAGAAACGTAGAAACAAGGCACCCTTATTATAATTTCAGTGCGCGCCCTGCGCATGGTAACGTTTGTCAAGCATGTCGTGGGGCTATTCCTGCTTCCACCGGTAGCCCAATCATTTCTCGGAGTTTTGTTGGGGTGGAGAGTAATTAAGATGGTACTTTTAATCCGTAACCGGTACAATTTAGTGACAAAAAGACTATCTGAAAACATATTTTAAAAAAAATCACTAGGCAAAGTAGAAATCCGAACTGTACCTCCCAGAATGCTTGTAACTTAATATTATTAATACCAATGCACTCATTTTAATTAGATCCGACAATATAAATGGTTTTTGAGCAATAAAATAGCCATCGAAATTTAAAACATGAGTTATTCATAAGAAAATACAAATGTATTTTTCAAAGCTTTGGATATGTGGATAAAAATATTTACTCCGGGGTTGAAGTGTGTATAATGCTTTAAATTTGGGGCTGTTTACGACGTGATTTTTTTTTATTTTGGTGTATTCCTAGGCCCGCCCACATTGGCTCTTGAATGATATTATATACTGAAAAATATATCAATTCTTAATTATTCCCGGCTCAAACAGTAAAATGACTGGGCTACGTTAAGAGATCGTAATCCATACTAAATTGTTACAATTTTAAAAATTTGTAAATACATGCTCTTGAGCAATTAACTTGAGTTTGATATAAAAGCGAAACATAGCTCTAGTTAAAACAAAGAAAAAAAAACATTAAATTTTTTTTTCAATAAATACGTTTCCTTTTAAGGTAATGTAATATTATTACTATGCCCTTCATTTCTAAATAGGTAGTTTTAAACTTTCAAATGTTGTTTACCATTCTAAATCTTAAAAATTTCTTGAACTTTATGAACAAACATCTCCGTACAAAGTGTATTGGTACTCGTACGTTACAAAACAACAGCTTCGTTCCATAGAAAAGTTTCACTAACGTTCTATTTTATTTCATAAATAACCCTATTCCCTGTAAAGTTCTATATACGACAACAAAGTAAGTAATAAAACAAGATGGTTGGTGCAGATTAGAATAAACCAGACACGTGGCAAAAGCCGTTTTTCCTTACATTTTTCAACCCTTGTAAGGGTTGTATGATTTAGTGCTATTTTCCCAAAGCGCAAAGTCGTGTGTTTTCGTTTCATTTCGTAAATTTGCTGAACTGTGCACTGTAGTAGGTATGTTACCGTTTTGAATATTTGCTTTATTTAAGGGGGAACCGAGCCTCCAGTGCTGCCGTACATTGTATTTTTTTTTGAAGTGAAAACTTCTTTAGCACTTTTGTGATTGGAAAATCAATGAAACGAAAAAGCGCCACTACATAGTTTCTGAAGGTTTTACTTCTATTTATTTATTATATTTAGTTTATTTTAACACTTTATTGTACACACGGAAATATACATGAAAACAACATAATAGACAAGCGCGCGCGTGAACTGTTTAATTTCTTAAAAATTATACAACATTTCCAAAAAACTAGAATGTCACATTGTACACACGGCGACACATCAAGCTATACAAAACCAACATAAGCTGACCGCGCGTAGATCGAGTAACGTATAGCATCGCGCGGCCAGCTTATGTTGGTTTTGTATGGCTTGATGTGTCGCCGTGTGTACTTAGTCTCTGCTGATTTTTAATTTATCTGATAATTTACGGATTTGTTTTTGGACACTTTTGGCAGTTTTAAAGATAAAAACTATGAAAAACAATGACGACCAGATTTGTATAATGGTTGCCACGCCGGACTTCCAAACCTGGGTCCTGGGTTCGAATGAAGGTTCTGTCGTTGATATTATAATGTTTGTTTTATACAGGGTTTAGAATGCACCTTTTCAATCAGGGTTAGTTGAGGTTGATTTATAATAATGAAACACAGATATAGTTTTCACTAGTGAATGTGGCCAGAGCACGTCCGCACGGCGCACGGCGGTGGGCGAGTGAATCCCGAGCGAATGCACGACAGATATTGACCACAGATTGCGCCTGCCGATAGATGGCGCTACCGGCGCTTTTCACATTAACTACTCTTTATTGCTGTGCACTACATAGGGTCCTTCTTAAGGTGGTTTCAGTCCATACAAAAGTTTGACGCACAATACGCTTAGACGGAATTAATAAAAGTAATATTTTATATATGGAAAAATAGTTTAGAAAATCTAGTTGCCGCGTAACGAATAACATTTGCAATTTATAATATAATTACGAAGATATAAAGCTTTTAAAATTTTGTATAAAAAATTTCAAAGCTTTATATCTTTGTAATTATTTTATAAATTGCAAATATTATTTGTTACGCGGCATCTAGATTTTCTAAATTATTTTTCCATATAGGTACACAAAGTAACTTATATTAATACAGTCTACGCGTATTGTGCGTCACAGTTTTGTATAAAATTGACCCCTCTGCAACCGCCTTAACTGCTGACACTTTTTTAAGGGGATGATCAGACCGTCAAACTGAACATGCTATGGCAACAACATCAAAATCGCCAAAAAAAATCTGCTATTCTATACAAAACTGTAAACCTACTCGAGCCAATTGTATGGGAAAGCTGTTTTTATTTTCGCGATTTCTTTGCTGGTCCCATGGAGAAAGTTGCTCAGTTTGATGGTCTGATTATCCCCTTCAAAAAGTGTCAGCATATTAAGAAGGACCCTGTATAGTGGTTATTTGGGATCATAACAATTGTATGCACGTAAGCGTTATTTATAATAATCCGTAATGATTCGATAAAAAAACCAAGAATCACTACAATGTGACATTCTTGATTTTTTTGGAAATTTTGTAGGTATAATTGTATAAAACATAAAAATACGATTAAAAGCAGCACTATAGGCTCGGTACCCTCTTAAGAACGTAACAAGATATAACATTTATTTTGCAAACTATCGCACTGGAATGTGGCCAGCTCCATTTTACTCTTATTAAGGGAGGGGCTTGACTGTCACTTGATACGATCCTGACACGTCTCTTTTGCTTTATCAACATTTTATAAATGGCTACATCATCAATTTCGAATACATTTTTCTTTTAACCGACTTCAAATAAGGAGGAGGCAATTCGACCGTATATATATATTTTTTTTCAGGATTTGATGATGGCATCATAATCATAATCATTTATTTATTGCTTTCACATGTCTTACAGATGTTATAACAGTTATGGTCCTATGTGAAACCCTGAACGGGCACTGCAAAAAACTCTTTGACAAATATATATATATACAAATTATTTCCTTACAATTATAAGTAAGAATTTACATTATACACACAAAAATAATAATACAATAACAAAAAGAATCCCCAAGTATACCTATGCTTTATGTCGTCTATAATAATTATGTAACAAGTACTATTGTATAGTGCAGTACCTACCTAGATTTATTATTATTTATTAATGCTCATCAAAAAACTCCTTTAAACTATAAAAACATTTGCCAATCAGATATTGTTTTAAATTGGATAAAAAAATTGTGTTCTTTTGAATTTCTTTTATTTTTGAGGGAATATTATTGTAAATTTTGATGGCCATTAAATAGGTGCCTTTATTGTACATTTCAATTCTTTTAATGTTTGGTGGGGCCAATCTATCTTTGTTCTGGGGCTGGTTGGCTATCCGAGTGCTTGCATAATTCGCTTTTTGAAAAAGATGGTTGTTGTTGCGAACAAATTTACATATTTCTATTATGTAGATTGAGGTAAGCGTCAATATTTGGAGTTCAATGAAATGTGGCCTAAGCTTTCTATTCGCTTGATATTTACTAATATTCGGATGAATTTTTTTTTGCAATAAGAAAAGATCGTTAGCGTGTGTGCTATTGCCCTACAAAATAACACCGTATTGTAGCCATGCGTGGGCATACGCATAATATGCTTGTGTAGCAATTTTTTGATTTGTTGCCTTTTTGAGTTCATAGAGGGCATACGTGAATCTCGATAACTTACTTACAATTTTGTTGACGTGCGCTTTCCAGTTAAAGTTCTCGTCTATTTCGATTCCCAAAAGGGTACAGTTTTTAACACTTTCAATTTGCATGTTATTGTAGCTATAATTTAAGTTAAGTTTAGGTTTCTGGTAAGGATGAAATTCAATTATTTTAGTTTTATCGTAATTTATTTGTAAATTATTTTTAGTAAGCCAAATATCTATTTTTTCTAAATTAGATTGTAATATGTCGTATGCCTCCATTTCACTCTCTGCAGGAAATATTATGGATATGTCATCAGCATACAAAACACACTTCATATTACTGTCTTTAATTAACTGAGGTAATTCATTGATGTAAATCAAAAACAACAGACATCCAAGAACGCTGCCTTGTGGAATTGAACTTGACATGTGAAGTGCGGGCGATCTTACTGTTGATATTGTACCGAACTGTTTTTCGCAATATTCAAATTCAACGTATTGTTCGCGGTCTTTAAAGTAAGAGATAAACCAATCATGCGCTATTCCTCGAATACCTAGCCCATACAATTTTTTAAGTAGTAATCTATGTGAGACGCGGTCATATGCTTTGCTCATATCGAGTAGTACTGCTATTGCATACTTTTTATTGTTTAAGATGCTAAGCGCCTCGTTAATCAAACTGTAAGCTGCTAAGGTCGTCGAGCGACCCTTTCTGAATCCGAATTGGTCTGCATTAAACAAGTCAAATCTTTCAAAAAAAGATACTACGCGTGTAGCCATGGCAGTTTCCATGATTTTAGCAAAAGTCGGTAACATTGCAATAGGTCGATATTGATTTATTTCTTTTGATTCAGATTTTGTTGGTATGGGTTTTATTATAGATTTTTTTAAGTTTTTGGGAACGACATCGTTTTTGGGGACGAGCATCCCTGAGAAATCGAGTGGAACTTGTGAAAATCATAGTGCCGGCTAGTGCGTTTGTTAATTTAAAGCACTACCATTGAATAGAACTAATGAATTCACCACTGAAAATTGTGAAATAAACAAAATTTTTACAAAAACTTAAAACCGCCTTCAAAAAAGATAAAAACTTAAAAAATAAAATTGCAGCCGATGACTTTTTCGTTCGCATCATAATTCGTAATTACACTTTCGATTTTTTCTTCGTGCGAAAGTACTTCCGATCCTTTTCCACTATTCAATTTAAAGTGACCTTATTTTCCTAGACCTTTTCGCAAGACAAAACCATCTCATCCTTATCACTTCAGTTAGGTACTTTATTTCCCCTCAAAGTACCTACATGTTTCTTAAACCATAGTTCAATTAAAGGAGGAATACATTCTGGAAAATAGTTGAAACTTATTTTTACGAGAAAAGTTGCGCATGTGGTTTAAAGTGGTTTTACGATCGTAATAGATGTAGTTTAAAAGTTAGTAATTTGAATAAAACTAACATAAACATGCACTACGTCGCATTTAAATTCAGATCACATCTGCGGAGTGGCAGCAGAATGACTTTTCTTGGAATAGCTAACTTTAAAACATAATTCTTTCTTTTACATAAATCTAAAGTACGAAACCAGAATGTCCTAAGTGTACTGCACACAGGACAAATACTGAAAACATCGCTCTCACCAAAGTGACCGGACCGTATTTTTTGTTATACTGAATACTTATCAAAATAAGTAAAAGTAAAACAAACAAAAAAACAGTAAAAATTTTGTAGAATATAGGTATAAAGAATCAAATACTGTCAATACTTGGCCTCCTTCAATTTTATTTTCTTGAGACTTCAGGTTCAAAATTTGATTAAATAAAACCGGCTAAGTACGAGTCGGGACTCGGGCAATTAGTGTTCCGTACTACCAGCTGTATAACATGGATCATTGATGACAACCACTATAAATTGACACTTACTTAGTATGTGGTCACATAGTAATTGAATATCATTTTACACTGGTGGTAGTTCTTTGGGTATAGAAAAAAAAACTATCCAAGTTAGTGCCACAATGATAATTTTCCCGCAATCTACACGTTATTACTGATGTTTATGATTTTTTACAGATTGTATACGGATATATTTTTTTGAAATAGGAGTGGGGACAGCAATTTCTCGGATTTAATTGAAAATTTTGTTAAACAAAGTATTAATTAAAAATTTTAAAAACATATTTTTAGACTCGTATTTTCATAAGCTTTCAATTGATACCCTGTGCTTTTTTTACTTCGTTTATTATATTGGACCAGCAATTGCAATATCTGTGCCAAGTTTCAGCTTCCTATATCTTACGGCCTCTGAGAAAAATGCCTGTGACAGACGGACGGACGGACGGACAGACAGACACCGAGCTGATTCCATAAGTGTTCCGTTTTGTCAATTTTGTTACGGAACACTAGAAAGATTTTTTAGTTCCAGTTATGGCCAGGGTATCCGAGTGCAAGCGTGTCTTTCTTACAAGCATAAGTTTGCAATTGGCTGATCCCGCTCCAATTGAAAGCAGTATGGCAAAAAAACGTGTTTTTCATCAATATCTTTGCTCATGGGTGTTTTAAGCTCCAAAGTTTTTTTTTAAATCGATACACTAGAAAATCTCTAGTAAATTGTTCAATTTTTATAGAACCGTATCATATTAAGTCTTTCCAGAAAATTGGTCAAAAAATCATAAAACGAACTACTTTCAAAAATTATTTCTATTGCGTCAAATTATTACTATTGTGTTTTTGTTACACCTAAACATTAGATAATGGATCAAATATTAATAAGATATTTTTTAAATTGAATAAGCTGGTTACTTTTGTAAAAAAATCCGACGGAATATGACCAAAAATTTGAAAGTCTCGCCTTAATAAATAAGATGATTATGTTTAATTCAGTATGCAATATAGAAGACGTAATCGTTACATTAGTTGGAGGTCGATATCTTCATATCCCATTATACTTAACAAATGACTCAAAAAACATTGAATCCCACATTCGGTCTCAATTCATGACAAGATAAACTCTAAGGTCTTATACAGAACGTTATCGTACCTCCACGAGGGTGAACTTGCGCCCATACGTCATGATCACCCCCAAGATACCAAGTTATCACATTAAGAGAGAAGCTTGTTTGCTTAAAAGAAAAAAGCTCTTAAGAATACCAGCTAGGTTTGTATTTATTTACTGTTTCGTATGTGAATTGCAAAAGTTTGATTTGGTTAGGTCATTTCAATATGATGTCACGAGGAGTGCGAAGTTTAGTGACTTTCGGAGCACGATCGAACACGGGATAAAAATAATAGTCTTCACCCAATGGCGATCTATTCACCTATGAAATTTCCGTTTTGTGGGATTAAACTGAAATAATCTTATTTTATTTTATTAAAATAATATATAAAAAAATTAAACATTTAGGTACTTAAATAAAAAATACAAAAACAAAAATGTATTATCTGTATTGACCTAAATTCTTAACAAACTGAAAACTGCTAGGCTGCTTTAAAAGTATGCTCCAATCGTCGAACTCCTTAAAGGCGCTCTTCACTTCTGCCCCCAGCACAAAAAAAGCATCCAAGCATGCATTTCGTCTGTGAATTTACTCCGAAACATTTGAATTGTTGCCTACGAAGTGAAGTGGACTTAATGCAATAATTTTTAACGCTTCTCAGAGATCGAATCCTCGTCCAAGCTTAACAGTACCCGAAGCTAAAGATTATTCAAGAGCTAATGGCGACAGTTTGTCTAGTACTGATGTTATTCACTACATCTTATTGCATCTAGTGCCACAGTTACTGCTAATATTTACAGTCCAGAGAATTGCATGTTAGAGAAACTTTCATTTAAGTAACCGAGAACGGAGAATATCATTGGCATCCTTTATAATTACGAGACTACTCATCAAACTCAACAACTTTTACTATGAGAGCAAACCGATTGTAGCAAAAAAAATGTCCTGTTGCTTACATTTGAGTCGAGTAGGCACTGCAGTTTAGAATGGAACAGGACATTTTTTTTTTGCCTCAATTCGTTTTCTCCTATCGTAAAACTTGTTCAGTTTGATGGGTAAACTCTTAATTTAAAAGCATGATACAATTTATATGTATAAGCATGGGAAAAATGTGATGGTCAGTTCTAAGCCACTAATGACACATTATAATATAAAGGTCAAAACAAGGTACCTAATATTGAAGTACCCGATGTCGAATACCGTGCCGAAAATATTACCAAGAGTAGCTAAGTTAGTCTTCTTATTTTGTAAGAAAACTAATATTTTCTTCACCTTCACTGAAATCCTGGCAAAAATGCCATCCGAACGGGTATTCAAAAGTCTGAACTCCAATTTAAAGTTTTGACGCTGTGACGGGTGCACGAAGCCTGAATCACATTCAAAACTCGCGAGAAACTCTGACTTCGTAAACTTAATGATTTCACGCCTGAAATATTGTAGATTTCTAACATTTCTAAACGCTATTGTAAATATAAAGGTATCGTGTAGTAGGTAAATGGGTTTAATAAGTAAACTTGGAAATGTTTGCGGTAGCAAATTGAAAATATACTTCTGATTCATGAATACACGGTGTAACAAAATATCCTAGTAATATTTAAGGGGTAGTTTAGACCATCAAACTGAACAACTTTCATCATCATGACCGGTATTGGCCACTGGGACTGTTTTCTTACAGCTGTGAGCAGCGTTCGTCACTTCAAACTTCACTATTAGCCCAGTCATTTTAGGGAGTTTTGTTAGGCGGGGTAGGTAGTAATTTATTAATTGTACTTTTAAACTGTAACTGGCAACATTTAGTGACAAAAAGACTATCTTAAAACATATTAAAAAAAAATTCGCTACGCAACATAGATATCAAAATTGTTTGTCCCAGAAGGCTTTTAAATTAAAAATATTAATACCAAACCAATGCACTCATTTGACTTAAAATATGCATTTGAAATTTAAAAAATGAGGTATTTATTAGAATACACGAATGTATTTTTCAAAACTTTCTAAGTAGACAAAAATATTTACACTATGTTTCAAGTGTATATAATGGTAAAGCCTTAAATATGTACAAAAAAAAATTTACTATCAGGTTTTTTAGAACGAGATAATAGCTAAAGTTTAAAATTGAATCTGTCGCTGACGTGATTTTTTTTTATTTTGGTACATTTCTGTGCTCAAATTGGCTCATCAATATTATACCAAAAAAAATATAAATTATTAATTAGTCCCTGCTCAAACCGTAAAATGACTGGGCTATATGGAAACAACGACAAAAAAAAACAGCAAAAAGGGCACAAATTTAAAAAATATCTGCTGTCCCAATAATTTGAGTTAAGTTGTGTATGAAACAGCAGATTTTTTTAAAATTGTTCTCCGTTGTGAAATTGTAAACCCTATATTTGCTTTTTCGTACCTTCTACCCTTTGAAATGGTTCAAAGAGAATGGAAGCACTGGTTTTATCTTGATGATTTCACTAATTAATTAACACTCCGCAAGGTACATTTCGCAAAGGTAGGATTTTCCACGAAGCAGTAAACCGACTAAAGGAAAACACTCAAAATACTTGGCTAATTAAAGCTTCATTCATCAGCCCATCTACGGCCCACTACATGGCACAGGCCTATACTTAGTGAGGGTGTATGGGCTTTACGCCACCACGCGAGCCCAATGCTGTTTGGTGGACTACACATACGCATCATAATTTCTTCTTCAGCGTATGCAGGTTTCCCCACGGTGTTAAAAGAATTAAAGTTTAATTCATTGAGACTAGGGCCTGGCCATATTTTGCTGGTTTTTAGAAGCTATCTTCTCGTTATTTGAAAGACATAATATATATTAATGAAAAATATTTCAATAATCTTCAACATCTCGGCTTTAATTGCTTTAATAGTTATTTTTTATACAAGAGTGCTAAGTTGCTTTTTAACCGCGTGCTCAATTTTGATGACTGAGCAAGCAAAGGATTCTAAAATTAGAATCCTGAGCGTTAGCGAAGGAATCAAAAGAGCACGAGTTGAAAAATCTTTGCACTCGAGTGCAACACGTAACTTTTCATCCCACCTCAGAGAGGAAATGACTAAAAGCAAAAAATAATACAAATTAAAAAAAGTACACCAAGAATGTTCCGAGTCTGTGTTTTTAACAAATTAAAAAAGGTTGTATGATAAATTCGGCACCATGGAGGGAGAAGTAAATAGGTTTAATGATGTTTTGAATTCACAAACTTAGTGCACACGATGTTCTAAATTCTATTTACTTTATCCTCTAGCTTCTAGCGTATAAAAACGGCTCTTGCACTCAGATATCGAAAAGCAAAAATACTCTTTCCGAGATGGGGGGATGAAAAGTATATTTCTTATTTTTCTATAAAATAAATTGAAACTTGTTTCAAAGGAAAGCCTAAATATTTGAAAAAGTCTGTATTATGTGCATCTACTTTATAAGTTGAAGTCACTTTTACTTGCGACACACACCATTGTGTAAACAATATTATGATCTAAAAATGCCATGTTTAAATATTAAGACCAATTTTTAATGAGTTAATTAGATAATTTTAAAATTTGGTGCAAATTCTCATGATTTTTGAATTTGATTTCCCTGAATTAGAAGGCACCACAGTGACAAAATGAAGGACAAGCCTGTCAAAAATAGGTATAAGTGTTAAAATGACATATTATATCATATAAAGTGAAGGGTCAAGGTCGTTCAGTGGGGGATACGTCTTAAAGGCATGCCACTGAAGGTCTTGTTTTATGAATAAAGGTCACTAGAGCGCAGTTCGGAACAGGGAGGCAAGACATTAGGGATAAGTATATAGGTACTCAACTTCCTGACTTCAATGACATGGTAACCAGTTTTTATTAGCCGGTCCCTAATCCGTCGGGGAAATCTAATCTTATATTATACAAGGTTATATTTACTAAACTTGTTCTTAACTTTGTTTACAAATTGCGTAGTTTAAGTAGAACTTAACTAATACAACTTGGACTTAAAGCGGATAGTATAAGTCATTTTAATCCTGTTAAGTTTTAGGTTGTAGGGGTTCAGGTAAGCTTAAAGGTAGGTACGAGATTTCTGTAGATAATTGTATAACGTAGGCTAGAAATGTTTAAAAAATTGTTATAAAACTTGAACTTCTATTTTATTTGTTTAAGAGGATTGCAAAGATAGCAATCTCTCCATACAAAAACCGAAAACGATTTTACACCACGAAAACATTACAAAAATCAATGATTTTGATCTCATTTGAATCAGCCTATACAGGGTGTTAGGGTAAACAGTTGCATTACCTTAAGAGGTGACTTGTTCCCATGATACTGAACAACTTTGCTTGAGAAACCAAAGGATATTCAGAAAAAAATTTTGGACTTCCCATACTAAATGCAATCGGCTGACAGAACTTTTGTATGAGAAGTCGAAAAAAGAAATTGCACCTATAGGTTTCTTAGGGAAAATTGTTCAGTATCATGAATACAATCAACCCTCAAAGTAATGGAACTGTTTACCCTAACAGCCTGTATACTAGATACTAGGTTTATGGGTTTAGATTTTACTTTAAAGTCACTTTATTCTTGTTATCTCCTGTCTGTGTCTGTTAAAAAACAGGCTCACTTCACTTCCTTTCACACTAAACGATGTTTCGGCACTACTAGTGAAGTGTAGATGTTCTGAATATATTTAGTAAGCCGCTGAATCTCGAGGAATATAGACGTGAACAAATACTGTGCTATGACTATGAGTTTCGGAAATGAAACATTTAAGGATGGGCCACACAGAGTCCGGCTGCGGGCCGGCTGCGGACCGGCTGCTGTACGGCAGTAGTTGTAAACTATGGAATTATATGCGAGGTGTCACACTAGATGCAGTCCGGGGCGGTTGCGGAACAGCTGCGAAACGGTAGCCGCAGTGTGACACCTAGCATAAAATTCCATAGTTTACAACAACTGCCGTGCCGGCTCGAAGCCTGCCCGCAGTCGCACTCTGTGTGGCCCAGCCTTAAAACAGTATCTAATCACTACGAAACAAGAGCGTGTCGGACTCACCCATGATAGGGTTCCATAGCCACATTGCATGAGTAAAATAATAAAAAAAGTAGTACAATCGAATACCTTACATAAATAAGATGTTTAAACTTTGCGATATCGCGATTTAAGGTCGAAAAAAAAGTTTTCTTCATAACTACTACATTTCTGTTTTTGTGTTACTTTTATCTGTCTTCATGCCAAATTTCGATTCAATAAGGTGCAAAAATGAGTGAGTTATTTAGGCGGAGCATTGGGCGGGGCGTACAGACACACAGAATGGAAGAAAGTATTAGTGATTGACTGCGAAACCCTAAAAACAGTTTTAATTGAATTATTCCGGTTGGAAATCAGGGTGGGTTGCGAGAGTTCTATATTTAGCGGAATAATGATTTATTTCCACTTCTTTTTTTAGGGTTCCGTACGCAAATGATGCCAAAACGGGACCCTATTCTAAAGCCTACGTTGTCTGTCCGTCGTCCGTCCGTTTGTTTAAGCTAAGGCAGAGATTAATAATAGGTAAGTTACTAGCTAAGGAGCCTTTTAGAAACTTTTCTGTATCTTTTGAATGAATACATATGAGTCTATTGGTATCAAAAACGGCTGTCTCCAGACACAAAAGATTTTTCCATTGTGTCCGGATTTATGACCGTTTTTGATACCAAACAACATCTATGGCGTGGTGAAATTTTCAATGAACCTGTGTTATATTTTGGATTTGCTAACAAATAATGAAAAAAAGTTATAAGTTAATAATAATAAGTAGGGGGTCATACATACTTTCATAAACTCACGACCGTAACTTACGGGGTGGTCAGAAACGTTGCTACAACTACCAACTTTTTTATGCACGAAAGTATTTATGGTAAAATACTGCTAAAGCACACACACTGATGGTTGACGTTGTTCGTTCTATTTTAATTTAAAAAAATGTGTGTTCATGGTAATGTCGATGATTTTGCAAATGTCCAGTTAACAGCATATGAGCTAAGACGTTGTTCTGTAATTGATAATTTGTTTCTCAACTGTGCCTTCTGCTAATCAGAAGGGCACGTGGGAAACGCCTTCTCCCCCGTGTTAGGTTAGGTTTTCGCCCTAAGCTGGTGCGATGCTACAAGGAGAAATCAGTGACGACTGCTCGGTTCATACCCACTGCTATTTACTTCGGACTCATCTAAAAGCTCAAGGGACCAAAAGCTGGTGGGGGGGGGGGGGGGGGGACAAGTGGAGGTTACCTGACTTAGCACCCCCTACTTAGTTCGTTGCATAGAGATCTAGAAAGCTGCCAACTAACGCGTTGAGTACGAAACCTAGTGTCGCATCACCACCAGTCTCACGTGGCAGAAAGTATGTTGTTAACGTGAATGTGCTCATTATCCATTGCGGTATGAGAACTCAACGTTCGAATAATCTTTAGTACTACGGAAGCATTGTGAACTATTAACACATAATATCTCAACTGGCTTTCGGCCCCAAAATATATTCGATCATTACTGTCGCGAGCAATGTGTTCCATTTTTGCGCATATTGCTGCTACACTGGCCCCGCCCCTTTTCACATCTCCCTTTAGTTTTAGTGATCTGTGGTTTGTTGCTAAAGTTTAAAGATCGTAAAACATTACAATCACCGAAACACTGCGCCACGAGTACCTCGTATACTAAGATATCGAATAAAAGCTAATAATGCTTAATTACTCCATAATGAAGACCCCTAATGCAAATTAACTCCCAAAAATGGGTCATAATTTAAAAACGATTAACCCTCTGAATGATAACTGTAATTAAAATCAAGGGCGAAAGCGTAACGATTATTTGGCAAACAATAAGGTTAATCTGAAATTCTTCAAAGCTTGCCAAGACGGGGTTGTTAAGGAGAATCGTTCCACATTATGCTCCATAGAATTGACGGAATATTAATTTAATTAGAACATAAAATAATGATTAAAACTTCAAGGTGATTCAATAATATTCCAACTAATTGACTACATACAACCAAACTTTTTTGTTATTTAATAATAATATCAATTTAAAAGTGAATTTGTTGTTTGTTCCACTTTCACGTCTCGTAGGAACCATGTAACCAATCGCCATGAAGTTTATTTGTTTAACTTGTTTTCTCACTTTGAGTTCAACGCATATTTTATGTGACATTGCATTCGCTGATCTAATATTAATGTTTGCCAGAGGTCTTAACCCTTAAATTGGCAATATAAAACTCACTTCACATTCATTAAAAAAAATCCTGTAAAATCCAATAAAAAGGTTATTGACTATTAATTCTTTCAGAAAATCTAACCTGCGTCACTCACGTTCTGCATAAAAAATGTTATGTAAATTCTTTGATTATTTTTAAAATACCTTCCTAAAACATTTCCCTGCGATAAACTATTAATCAATAATAATATAATGATTTGCGTAAGTACTGAAGTAATTGTTTTATTTAGCTTCTTTCTTCTTTTGCCAATAATACTACAATTTGCACCAATATTTATAAGATATAACTATTAAAAGTTAATGTTCAGTAATACATTTTAATTAAAAACGTTTTTTAAGTAAAACTTGCATGTGTGCGTACCTATTTATGATACTTTCAACACGTATAAGCCCATAATTGGGTGATGGCGGAAAATATAAACCACGACATATAATAAGCTACAGATTCTTATCGTGCCAAATTGCCTACGTTAGTCATACGGGAAACTGTTGTCCCCCCTGCGAAAAAGGGGGCACTTACCGAAATCGAGCTATTGTCAACATCTGTTGTCTTAGCTTCCGATATTGGTTTCGTATGCTGTCTTGCTTATGTCTGAAAGTTAATATTTCTTTTCATTTATGTATATAATTTTGTTGAAGATGGTGTTTCGTGGCGTAGTATTGTGATATTGGCAAGCCAGCTTCGATGGGGATTCATTTGACATTAGTTTCATGAAACTCCGGTTGACTTTGTCTTCAAGTACGATGTTTAGCGTAAGCACAAGCAAGGTCACGACTACATTTTCTGAGGATATTCAGGGCGTAGTCAAAGATATTCTGAAACCTCAAAACATCCACGTTACACTAGTACCGAAACTCTGTCCAGTGTGACGGGGAGTGAGCCCGCGCCACTTGCAACGGAAAATGGGTTTTTACCCATTTTTCCCATTATTTTTTTTACATGCCTCTAAATTGAAGCATGCAGGTTGCCTCACTATGTTTTCCTTCCCTATGAGAGGCCTATGTTTAGTAGTGAACGATAATAGGCCGCTGATGGTGAATAATTGTTCTATACCATTCTGTTCTTTTCCTATCATCAGCAAATTTCGTTCGCCGGCTATCATTCCTAAATAATAGTTAGTTATGCTATATCTATATTTTAGATATATTTCAGGATACAATTTGGATACAATTTTATCTTCTTTTATTGTATAAATTATATAAGTCTTTTTTTACCGTTTTATGTCGATTTTTGTACTTCATTGTTTATAGTAATCATTGAAGAAATTTGCAGCGATGTTTTCTTGCTACTTCTTACATTTATTGATGTTTTTTAAGCAAAATAACCACTGCGTTACCGTCCCTCAAAATTATATTGCGTTGCTTACACAAACAACTGAGTTACCGTAATTTGCAAAAAAAGTATAGTATTTTACTTTAATTCCTACGTTTTTCTAAGACTGGTTTCTTATTCGGTAGCTACCGATAACAGTTTTATTTTGGAATTTACCTATTTTACTAACAAAATCGCCTTTGTTCCGTTGCCTTTGAAGGGGACCGGATTATGGTACCCTGAATAAAATAATGACCCCCAATAACAAAAGCTTTAAAATTAATTTTAAAATTTAAAAGTAAATCAAGAAAGCCCGCTCTGTAATTGTCAAGTTTCCAAAAATAAGGTTATCCTCATATTCATTTCTAAATAAAATTGTTTTTAAACAAAAATATATTACAAAAAATCGTACATGGTTAACATTTCAACAAATCACTTGTTAAAACATTTACAATATCAAGAAATTCTTGCACGTTCTAGAAAAAGAAAAAGCTACTTCATTTTTCACATTTCTTCTGATCTGAATTCTAAGTAAACTAGAAGAAATCTCAAATGCGAGAAATCTTACAGAAATCCGCTTTTATGATCCTGACTGAACCGGTTTCAACGTAGAATTTAATTTTAACTATTCCACCACCACGAACCACGTCAGATTCCGGGCGGTCTGAAAAAACTCTGACACCAGGGCTTGCTGCCCACACGATAAGAAGAATTAAAACTATTAAGATTGTTCTTACAGAAAAATGTTAGGAGCTTATGGACGCTGCCAGCAGTGCTATCCGTCTGGAAAAATTTAGAATGACTTGCTATCTACTGGATAGAAGAAGATGTTCGTATTCTAATTTCTGTTAAAATCTATTAGTATTTGGAGCATAGCATAGCATATGCTCACGAGTATATTCCCCGAGGGGGTAGTCAGAGATATTCTGAAACTTCAGAACATCCACGTTTCACTAGTACCGAAACTCTGTCCAGTGTGACGGGGAGTGAGCCCGTCGCCACTTGTAATGGACAGTAGGTACAATACATGCCTCGAAATTGAAGCATGCAGGTTTCCTCACGATGTTTTCCTTCACCGAAAAGCCAGTGGTGTAAAAAATCGTACATAAATTCCGAAAAACTCATTGGTACGAGTCGGCCTGGACGGGGATCAAACCATCGCCTCTTGCACGGCAGGCAAGGTTACTCGCCACTGGACCACCACGGCTGTTGTTAGTATTTGGAAACCCAAATAAAAGGTGTGATAACACCTTTCAACGCCCCATTATAAAATTGCTGTCAGAAAACAGGTATATAGCCTGTGGTACCTACGTATGTCAATGTAAATTTTTTACCTTGAAACCTTTTGTCTTTCTCATAAAAGTTCTCTTCTAATTAATTTGCAGTTAAGGATCTCAAACGTTCCAGAAAGGTCAACAATTATCACATTTCTCATAATAATTAATTATTTCTTTTGCTGTGTTTATTTACGTTTATCATAATTTCAGTAAATACAAAATGCTGCGTCAAATAAACAACGTATACCTATAGTAGATTGCACACCAAAGGCAAATTATTGTTAGCCGAGGTCAACAAACATGTGATTAGAGGCTATCTTATTTACTGCCCGAGGTTAATATACTATTTTTCTCCTCGACGGAGGCGGAAAGCGGAAACTTTGTTTAGCGCAGCGGGAAGAAAGTTAACGCTTTCTGTCCGGAGAGGTCAAAAATACATTATTGCAATGTTGTGTTGTTTTTACGTTGATGATGTTGCAAGATTTAAATTATGATTATTTATGTTTTTCCGGTCACATAATTTATTTCAGTTGGTAGTTGTTCGTTTTCTAAAAGATTTTCATCCACGTTCTTCTACATTTGAAATGAATGTGAATGTACAGTAAAATTGTTGTCTTACCTTCTTTCTATGTGTTTGATGGGATAGTTTTCGTTCGAAGTGAAGAAATCTGAATAAATGATTTATAAAAAGTTTCTGATTCAATTTGCCAAGTATTCCTGAGTCCCGACCTTATGCAGGCACTACATTCTCGCCGAGAATCCGCCAAGATCGAGAGTGTGGATGCCCTTCATTGTTCTCGTGGTGTCAAAGCCTTAGTAATTTTCCTTGAAATTTCTCGCCGAGAAGTTCTCTCGAGACTAAAGTGCCAGCTTTAGAACAAACCATCTCATTTCTCGACGTGATAGTCTCAAAAGCATCTAAGGGTTAGTTCTATATTTAGCAGTGTTTTTGTGGGTGAAAGAGTTTACCATAGTGCTCCTTCTAATACTCTGATTATAGAATATTAGGTAATTATAGAATATTTGCTGTTTCAGGATGAATAACTTGAGACTGTAGCCGTTATTTATCCTAAAACACTAAATATTCTAAACGCAAGTATTAGAAAGAGTACTCCGGTAAAAATGAATCTTAATACAACTCCACGCTTTTAAAGGTGGTTGGTAGTTGTAACAAAGTAACTTAATCACCCAGCAAAATCAACAAGAATAGGTGGTTTTTAACTCGTTTATTTGGAGATCCTTGATATCACACAGCAGTATTATAGTACACTGTGATATCACTAAATTGTATCTTAAAAAAATATATAAAATAAAAAATAAAAATGTTTTTTTATTTCTCAATATTTTTACATAATTCGAGTTGAGATCCACCCTTCGAGCATGATAAATGCTTGTATTGGCTGATCATTTTTCTGTATATTACGCTTATGTTTTGGTTTAAACAATATTTGATTGATTGATTGATAATGTATGGATGCTAGCTATCCTGTCAGTTAATATTAGTATTTTTCAGGCTTTCTATAAAATATAATACTTGAAATTTTCTTTTTGAAAAGGATCGTAAGAAGCTGTATCTTAATATGGCTGTTATAGAAAGGATTATTTCCTTTTCGAAGCTTAAAGTTTCAATCAAAAATACATAAGACACGGTTCAGCACCAAAAATTATTACCTACTGTGCAATATAACAAACGTATATTTTAAAGATAACTCCTACCTGGAGTAATTAAAAACAAAACTGTACCTTTTCACATATTATTTTAGGAACTTAAAAACCTAGAAAAACATATCTGAATCTTGCTAAAATCAACAGCGTAAAACGTTTCATTAATCGACTCTTCAAAATATTAACTTGCACCAAAATCACTTTAAAAATTGTTTCATAGTTTTTTTTTAATTTGTTTTTCATAAGCTCGAGAGCGGCAATCGCCCTGCCCCGGGCGGCGTGTAGGCGGGCAGTCGCGGCGGCAGTAGGGCGGGTACTGCGTTTGCCGCAGAAGCCTGCGTCACAGCTACTGGACCTCGCCACCTTTTTTGCGGAACCCTAATTAATAGCTGTGGCGAGGGCGCTCGATGTCAAATCTCTTTCATTGATGGTTTGTCGTTTCTATTCTTTAGTGACGTTTTTATTTAGAGCGAAAGCTCCTATTATACTTATGTTATGACGGTATGTTTTGACGCTTTAGATAGGTAATTCATAAATACAAATAACTATTTATGTACACTTATAGTATGATAATTTCTATTCCATTTACATAGAACAATAATAGTAGGCCTATTAAATAATTATTTTTTCCTTCTTTCTTTACCATGAGTTTAAACGTTAGTATAGCTACCTACTATTATTTTAGTGTATTGCGTTTCGCGTCAACTCAGAAATATTGAGTAATTTTTAGGAAAGCAAAAAAGGGTTAATTAAGGACAATTATGTTTTCTTTACGGTCTCCCTAAACCAGCATAATAAATGTAATTTGAATAAAAGGTCCTCAAGTATATTTTTTTGCTCACTAATCTCTATTTCTGCCCATCAAAAGCTGGCAAAGGAACGTTTTCGAAGAGAACCGACATTTCCTTCTACTGTCCGATCCATTGTTACATCAAAAGCGTTATGTAGAAGCTGAAACTTTGATAGCAAACTAAAAGAAACTAGACTTAACTTTGGCTATAGTTCTGGCTACTAGGTACTAAAATCTTGTCGTGTCCGTAAATAGCAATACCCAACTTTAAACTGGGTACTGTTTTATCGAGCAAAGAAAGAATAACTGGCCAAGTACGTGTAGGACCACGCCCAGGTTAGGATTCCGTAGTTGCCTGTCACATTATTATAATATGAACTTAAAAGGAGGCTTTTTGTTTTATAATACGGTTTAACGGCAAATAAAGTCTAAAAAGTACATTTTATAAGTTGGTCTCCTATTACTCGTAAACTTGTAAAGCCTATACTTAGCAGTGATAGATTTCCTTTTAATTTCATTAAATATACTACTGCCATGAATTTTTTCACATATCCAGAAACAACTGTTTAGCTGGCGGGGGGAGGGGAGACACTTAATAAGTAAGTAAGTCCAACTTACCACTTCCTTGCTTACTTATGGCCGATTTACACATCCATAAGTAAGTAAGTAAGTCCAACTTACCACAAGTTGGACTTACTTACTTACTTATGGATGTGTAAATCGACCTTTACAAATTTCTACCATGGATAAGGTGTTATTGTAGATATGATGCTTTTAACCCGAAGCGCACAATTATGGCAAAATATGAAGTATTCTATTTTTTTCTCTGGTATAAGTATACAAATTATATGCCGTGTGGTTCCGGCTTAGAATGATCAATCCCAATTCTTCCGTGAGAGTCGTACAAGGTGACTAAGCAATGACATTCTATTATTGTGACTAAGGGATTAAAGGCTTTCTCAGGCTGTGTTTATGTGGGCGTAAGGCTAGCCCACCTCTCACCCCTTCACACGTCATTCCATCTATCCAGCCACAACAAATTTTCTGCTTTTCATACGAGCAAACGTTCCATCAGCTGATTGCATTTAGTACGGAGTTAAACATTTTTATTTTACCAATTTCCTATAGGTGTTTAAGGGACAGTAAAGTTGTTCAGTATCATGAGTCCAGTCACCTCTTCAAGTAATGCAAATGTTTTTTCTAACACCCTGTTTATTGAACAAATTATTTTTTTCTTTGATTTTGATACATGCATACGGTCATATATACATCTTTATCGTATCTCAGCTCGTATTGTATGTAAAAAATCTCGCTCTGCTAAAAGTAGTGGGAATGGGGATATTTTCCGTCTGTAATAGTCATAAATGCAACGTGGTTCATTTAAATACGTTGTAACGTTATCTATTGCCTCTAGGGCTGCGAGAAAAACTCTTTTAATCTACATGCCAGTTTTTTACGAATGTGGGTGTAAAAAAAACAGCAATGATGTCTAGTCTAGTCGGATTAAGTTTTAGTGAGAGGAATTTTAAAACTTTAAAAACTGAAATGTGAGTAAAGTCTCTCGTTGATACTGTCACAAAAAGAAAGGGTTGGACGTGTCTGGATTTTATGTAAAATTTGTTTGGTTGAGCTGTAGAGAATGCTTTATATTTTATTATTAAATTAAATTTTGTGAAGTATTTTATTACTGAAGTCGCGTGCGACTAAAGCTGATATAACCATTAGTTGGATCCCTCTTTGTTTCTCTGCCATTAAGTAGGTATAGGAGAGCGATAACTCTCATGAGTCATGAGTGTCCATGAGAGGTAACATGGGTGTCCTGGTTCCAATCAGCAAGGACAACATGGAATGTACCAATGAGTTTTACTCACTTATGTACGTAATACCGACTGCTCTCAAACGGTGAAGGAAAACACGTAGAGTATCTAGTAAATACCGTGAGTAAACGTTCATAACGGTGAAGAAGAAAATTATGATGCGTATTTTGTAGTCTACCAATCCACACCCGGCACGCGTGGTGGACTACCGCCCATTCACCCTCTTTGAAGGTGAATGCTGCAGTAGGACAATACAGGGTAACTTTGGAGACAGTGCGCATTTCTCGTCCATGCAATCAGTATCGTTAATAGAACACATTACTGGAAAAAACATTTTTTTTTGTTTGTTTTTTCAATTTATCCACCCGCAAAATTAATGTAGCGTTGCCACACTACACTCGTGAGTCAAAAGGGTAGGTAGTAGCGCGTGGGCGACCGGCGGCGTACGCGCCCCGTGGCACAGCCCGGACACTGCATACAAAAAATTGAAATCGACAAGATGACGTCAGCACATGCGAAACCAAAGAAATTGAACTTTAAGGTGGTTTCAGTCCATACAAAACTTTGACGCACAATACGCGTAGACGGTATTAATATAAGTAACTTTGTATATATGGAAAAATAGTTTAGAAAATCTAGTTGCCGCGTCACAAATAACATTTGCAATTTATAATATAATTACGAAGATATAAAGCTTTTAAAAATTTGTATGAAAAATTTCAAAGCTTTATATCTTCGTAATTATTTTATAAATTGCAAATGTTATTTGTTGACATTGACATTTACAAGATGACGTTAGCACATGCGAAACCAAAGAAATTGAACCTTAAGTCTTCTTCGTAGGTATAACTGCCGGGTAACCAGAGGGCGATAGAGGGGGTGAGGTAAAAAGTTGGTGGGATGAAGGGAGTGTTCGTACTGTATCTAGTAATATATACACTTCCTTATACTGTGCCCGTGGCCTCTCTCGGGGGTGAGTCAGTGAGCGCAACCCCTCCGCCGCGTGCGCACGCGTCTTGTTTACGCTCGACTTTTAATATTTTTGTATGAAACATGATAAAATAAAAAAATATCTCCGAAGTAACCCTGATGTATGCTGATGATGGGAAGAGAATTAGGTATATCAACATCAGCAACAGGGGTCCACTACAGAACGGCAGTCTCTTTAATAAACATTAGCCCAGTCATTTTACGATTTGAGCCTTGGCTAATTAATAATTGACTTTTTTTTTCGGTTTAATATTGAAGAGCCAATTTGAGCCTCGGAAAGTACCAAAATAAAAAAAAATCACGTCAGCAACAGTTCCAATTTTAAAATTTTGCTATTATCTCGTTCTAAAAAACCTGATGGTAAATTTTTTTTGCACATATTTAAGGCTTTATTATTATACATACTACAAACATGGTGTGAATATTTTTGTCTACTTAGAAGGTTTTGAAAAATACATTCGTATTTTCGAATAAATACCTCATTTTTTAAATTTCATTGCCTATTTTATTGCTCAAAAATAATTTATATTGTTAAATCTAAGTTAAATGAGTGCATTGGTATTAATATTAATAATTTAAATTCCTTCTGGGACACATAATTTTGATTTTTATGTTGCGTAGCGAATTTTTTTTTAATATGCTTTAAGATAGTCCTTTTGGCACTTAATGGTTTCGGTTACGGTTTAAAATTCCAATTAGTAATTACTCCCTACCCCGCCTAACAAAACTCCGTAAAATGACTGGGCTACTTATTATCTTTTCTGCTTCAGCGCACTGCCTTTTTTACAAGCTTTTATTTAACTTACCTTGTTTCTCATTAGGTACTAATGTTATTTGCCAGAGTCTAAGATAAATTGATAGTTTGTATCAATAACAAATGAGTTGAAACTTTAACCTTACCTGTAAATCGGCGACCAATGTTTAAATTACAGTTTTAGCAGCCGGGTTTAATGTTTGTATTCAGGTAGTTTTTGTTCTTTAGGAGTACTCTTTTTTACAATCAGAGTAAAAATGCACGTCAGAGTGCATACCCAACACTTTTAAATGCTATTTCTAGTGAATGTTCTTATTTAGGTAATTCGTTAATCAGGTATCTAATTAGATTTCAGAAACCTTAGTGTGTCGGAAAAAAATATAGCAAGTTAACAATTAGAATTTTGGAAATATCTATCAATTCATCGTTTCAATTCAATCCGCAAATAGAAAAATAATTTAACGGTTCAATTAATCGCCAAAATATCATTACTGGGTAATTTTGTAAACATTTTCAAAATTTTTCAAACTGAAATCGCAAAAGAATATCATATGTTCCATACTTAACTGCAATGCTTTCTTAACTCAAATGTATGAAACAGCAGATTTTGTTTACGATTTCAGGTCTTCTCTCATAGTTAAAATTGTTTAGGTATACAGGTCCTGACTCTTTTTTAAGGGGATAATTGGACCGTCAAACTAAACAACTTTCTCTATGGCACTAACATCGAAATCGTGAAAAAATCTGCTGTTCCATACAAAACTGCCAACCTACTTAAGCCAAATGTACGGGACAGCTGATTTTTTTTTCGATTTTAATGTTGGTCCCATATAGAAAGTGACTGCCTCCGTGGTCTAATGGTTAAGAGCATTGGCTCTCGACACGGAGGTCGTGGGTTCGATTCCCACGGGGGACACCTAGTGAAATGTCACTTTGTGCGTTTTTCCCCAGTTGGTTAGGACATTGCAGGCTAAATCACCAGATTGTCTGAAAAGAAAAATGGTTCCGTGCTTCGGATGGCACATTAAGCCGTTGGTCCCGGCTACTATCTCTGGTAGTAGTAGTCGTTACATAAAAACCACGTCAGAGGCCGTAAGGCGGTCTAAAAAAACTTTGACACCAGGGCTCTGCCCACACAATAAGAAGAAGAATATAGAAAGTTTGTTCAATTTGATGGTCTGATCATTCTCCTAAAAAACTGTCAGCATAATAAGGACCCTGTAGCGTGTATCGTGAAATAGACGTAGGTTGATTAAAAAAAACATCAAAATGAAGCAGATTAGCAGTGGACAAAACCTGACTAATGTTATTACTAGCAGCTATGTCATTATTGTATGCGGCAGCTGTGCATGGAGCTTAGTGCGACTGCGAGTACTAAATTTTATTGACCGCTAAAATTCCAGTGACGCATGCACCATACATACACAATCGACATAATTAAGATATTATTCTCATTTTGGAATTGGAATGCTTCGTCGGCTGTAAATAATTTCAAGCAACACTCGATAACAATCACAAACAACTAAATTATAAATGGTCAAACGACGGTTTTAAGAGGATGATCATACTATGATAATGAACAACTTTCTCTATGGGACAACATCCAAATCGCGAAATAAAAACTGCTGTCCCATACATTTCGGTCGGCTTTTGGTTCGGTTTGCAGTTTGGTATGGAACACTCGTTTTTTTTAGAGCCATAAAGACTGTTGTGCAGTTTGATGGTCTGATCATCCACTTAAAAAACTGTCAGCATATTAAGAAGTACCCAGTACAATATCATCATATCAGCCATTAAACGTCCACTGCTGGACATAAGCCTCCCCCAAAAGGGGGGATTTGCCATTATCGCCACGCTTGGCAGACAGGTTGGCGATCGCAGTTGGATCCCATCCTACAGTAGATCCCTTAGCCGCCTTTTACGACACCCACGGGTGGAACTGGGATGGTGCTATTCATAGCCGACACCACACGGCAAGTATAATATATTCCGAGATATTCCAAATATACAGTCATCATCATCATCATCATCAGCTTAACAAATGCCTCTACCAATGCACGCCATTGAACTGTATCTTCGGAGTTCTTCATACTCAGCATATCCACATTTCATTACATTATCATCATCTTCCTCCATATGTCCCATTGCAGGCTTACTCTCAGGGAGTTTGTATGGGCGTAAGTCCACCATGCGTGCCCAATCCGGATTGACAAACTTCACATTTGCATCAGAATTTCTTCTTCAGCGTATGCACATTTCACTAGCAGTGCCAAAACTCAGTCGAGCGTTACAAGTATTGAGCCCGTCGCCAGTTAGGTATAATGAACTAGCGGATCCAATACATGCCTTGAAATTGGAGCATAGGTTTTCCTCTCACACCTCTCCCTAGGTTGGTTGTTTAAGTTCATTCACTACTGGCTCGGTAGACCCTTCGTAGTTCCTCCAAATATCTGCGCGTAGTAATAAGCAGTAGCTTCGAAACAATATTTTTTTCCTCGTGATGTTTTCCTGTACTGACGAGCATGTGACAAAATCGTACATCTAAATCTCTAAACTTTATCGTACATGTTTAATCATACTTACATTTTCTATCATCAAAAACCTTTGACTACTTGTATAGGGACTAGTTACGCGTGTAATTCTTCTAACAAACATTTCTGCCACTTTTTGCGGGGGGCGAGGTAACATGAAATCCGCAAATTTGGATTTTATTCCCCATAAATTTAGATTCTAATTTTTAATGATAAAAATCATGAAAAGTACTCTCGTGTGAAACCCAAACGTTCTAAGTTCGAAATGATTGTTTCGCAATAATAGGCTGTCTCGTTTAGTGATCAGGTATAAAATTGAATGTAAATGCACATGGTCAAATTGATCTTATACCGTGGCAGAGGGGAAATGCTACAGCAAGGTTAGTCCTTATAATAAATAGTCAAAGTCAAAAACTTATTGCTTAAGAACTACGCAAAAATAATTATATAATAAGTATATGCTTGCCACTTTTCTTCAAAAAGGTACTTAACCACGTAGTAGATAAAGTTTCACATCAAAACAATCCGAGACAGACGTTACCTTGCAAGTACGTAGTTATATTAGGAATTCCAAAGTTTAATCAAGCTACATCCACACACCACACCGCAGCTCTAGTTAGACGAAAAGCTAATAGTCGATTCTGACTGAATGGGTTATCACCCTCTCTCTGTCTGACCGCATCTTCGTGTCAAGGATATTCACGATTGGGGTTTCCACACGTTTTGAATAAAAGGAGACGTCATGTTATTTGAGCCGTTGTTGATGTGACGGAATATCCTTTTTGGTAAATGGAATTTGTTTTCTTTAACGTCGAATCTCCTTTCATAGTTAACCGAAATTTCAGAATTTGGCGGAGTACGTGATAGTATAATTTATAAGAGTTGTTTTCGTAATGGTTTATATAGGTGTTTCTGAATGAATTTCTTGTGATCAAATAGTTTGGTCGAGAAAAAATCAACTACAGTCACAGAATAAATACTAGTACTTGCTACAGTATAGGAAATCGTAAGTTTAGTGTATAAATTATAGAATTAGTGAAAATATTCTTTTTTTTTTAAATCTAGGTATCTGAAAAAAAAATTATCTGTTATCGAAAGAAAATATCTTTGTCGACTCAACTAAAAGATTTATTTCTTTTTTCGTCCGTTTTGTCCCCATCAAAGACTCATCAACGTCGTCCATCTCGTCCCTCATAAATGTCAAGTCAAACTGTCATAACCGGCCAGTCCATCAGAGTCAATCTTTGATCCGCAACAGTTATTTTCATAAGCCTTTTTTAATCCAGCTATATCCCTCCGATGGCTCTTTGATGCGTAACTTCATCTACTAGATGGTGGTGGTGGGTTTTCGTCTTCTGAATTCTGATTTGCCGCATGCGAGGGGTCCATTGTATCATATATATCTTGGACATTGTCACACAAATTCACATTCATCTAGTCACACTTAAAGTACCTGGACTTGTATTATGATGACTAGACAACGATATAGAATAAATATACAGATACAAACATCCATGACTCGGGTACAAATATTCATATTCATCATATAAATATTTGCCCCTTACGGGATTCGAACCCGCGGCGCTCGGCACAGCAAGCAGGTTCTCTACAGACTTTGCTACCGGGCCGTCAATCATGTTTATACTTATTTCTTCTTTTTAAACCATCCATCCATTATCATTTTTTGAATCCGATAAGGGTTGCAGATGCTGCCCATTCAATATTACTTGTTCACCTCTACAAAATGTCCTGCATTTCTGCAAACACATGTTATCACTAGCTATAATGGGAACGCCAGATAAACTGGGCCGGCGCTAAATTGCTATGTGTGTTTTCATTTTCAGGGTTCCGTAGCTCGTAAACGTAAAAACGGTCAAGAGGAAAACGCTTTCCATAAAACCTGCGTCCATATTCCATTACTTTGTATTTGGTTTGTTTGAGTGTTGTATAAGTATCAAATTATAATAATGTTGGGGTGCTTGATGAAAACGTTTCATCTTTTCGAACGTAATGGAAAAGACCTTGTTTCAAGTATCAATGCCATTAAGATTTTTTGTAGTGCTTTTAAAACGTGTATGCTCTTAGAACATAGAACCGTTGAGAATTTATTCAGGGTGTAACAAAACACCCTAACTGTAATACTTAAGAGGGTGCTTCAGACCATCAAACTGAACAACTTTCACTATGGAGCCAACCCCGAGACAAATAAAAAAAATAAGCTGTCCCATACATTTGAGTCAAGCTGGTACTGCTGTTTTGTATGAAATAGCTAATTTTTATTTCGCGATTTTGAAGTTGGCTCCATAGTGAAAGTTGTTGAGTTTGATGGTCTGAAGCGCCCCCTTAAGTATTACTAGGGTGTTTTGTTACACCCTGTATACATACAGGCATAATACTCACGATTTTATTTCGCTGTCTGAAACTTTGTTTAAAAAAAAGTTCCTTTCGAAAGTGATATTTTAGCAAAAATGCTCTCTTGTTACATAAGGCAAATAGTTCTACAAGGTTGCGAGGCATGAACCATCAAGAAAGCTACATACTCTTCAGAAACCTAGAAGAAATAGAACTGTGCTTTTACATAAGAATGCTTCGAATTGGTTGGGTTCATTGAGTCACCAATGTGGAAGTTCTACGACGAGTATCAGGGAGTTTTTGCAAACCATTAAAAGGAGGAAAGTCACCTACCTTGGTCATATCTTGATGAATTATCGATACCAGTTATTCCAGACTGTAATAATGGGTTAAGTAGAGGGCAAAAGAAGCATCGGTAAGCCACATCATCACAGGCATCGCCATCGTCGAAGAACTGTTTCGTTTAGCGAGAAATAGACAGAAATATGCGGATCTATCTATCTATCTATCTATAACGTCACGCCTCTTTCCCAGTGGGGTAGGCAGAAACCAGGGCGCGCCACTTACTACGATCTTTACATACTTCTTTTGCCTCATGCACATCCATACATCTCTTCATACATGCCCGTCGGTTTCGAGTACTCCGCACCTCCCCTTTTTGTAGGACGCAACTGATTTGATCAGCATACGTCCTACGAAATATGCGGATCTGACTGCCAACCTCCAGTAATGGAGAGGGACCCGAGGCAGAAGATATATATAACATACACTCACAACCGTATGTCGCTGTCTGACACGTTGCTTGAACTAACAAAGTACCTTTTAAGACTGCAATTGTACCTAAGTTAACTTTGAACATGTTTAGAGTTTCAGGTGAAACGGTGTGTCAGGTTAGTATAGCTAAATTAAAGTAAATGACTAGCTTTTTGCCCATAAAACTGTAAACGAGGCCTAATCGCTTAGTCGCGTCATGAAAAAGACCTACTGATGAAAGTTGTGGTATATTTTAAGCCAGAACAAATAGGTGGCGCAGACTGATTATACTTATAATCTGTTAAAGTTGAAGGTGATACGGTTTCTTAAAATATTTTTATCGATGTGCAAACAAAATGCAAATTCTGAAGTGAAATAAACCGTAAAAAGAGCAAACGGAGAAATATTTCTACATACAAATATAAAATACAAATACCAAATATTTATTGAACCAATGTGTGATACAGGTTTTCAGGACACCTTTTGATTAACAACATTAGAATTATCTGTACATATCACGTGTGATAGATAATACAATAAAAGTTTTAAGCTGTGATCTCACACTAGACATGGCTAAAAAGAAAGAAATACAATAATAAAAATAATGCTGATGATAACCATGTTCTATCACCATTCTGATAATGTTCAAAGGAAAATACGTCAGGTATTAATAAAAAAAGTAAATGCTCCAGCCATAAAAATGTAAATGTCCTGCCTTTGACTTTTTGTATTTAGTCACTTATTGTATGTTTTATTATTGTAAAGCTAGATCAATAAACCTGGCAGAGCCTTAAATTTAGTTAGTTATAACAAAACATAACTATAATAATAGTCCTTACAGCAGGCACGTATTCAGGGGGGGATAGGTGGGTTTTTACAAAAACATAAAATAAATAAAACTTCATTGCATCTAGCATAGAACAGGACGATTTAAACAGAATAGTACTTATATTACAAGGGCAAAATTTTCAAAACTCTTCTAAAAAGCACTATATCGTCGGCTTATCGCAAGAAGTCATTAAAGTCAAAAAGTCACTAAGTACAGCTGACCATACTCCTGAGTTTACTGCGACGAGTACTATTATAAGCAAAGATCATTATCTGTATAGTTCTTCAAATTTCACCTTAATCGGCTTATATCGCAAGAAGTCATTAACTTCAACAAGTCACTAAATACAGCTCACCATACTACAGAGTTCTCCGCGACGAGTACCTACTTCTTCTTATCGTGTGGGCAGAGTCCTGGTGTCAGAGATTTCTCAGACCGCCTTACGGCCTCTGACGTGGTTTTAGTACCTACTATTATAAACAAAGATCAGTATCTGGATAATACTTCAAATTTCGCCTTTATGTCCTATGTATAAAGTCCGTAACACTGCAGGCAAAAACATTATGCTAAAAAAAAAATATTTGTTTTCTCGAGTTTTACAAAATAGTAGTATGTACTCAACCTACGTCTAGGTCTGCATGCTTGCGGATCGCATCGGGAACCTGTTCCTAAAATTGAATAGATCTGCAAGGAAATGCATTGTCGGCTGCAAGTTTGATATATGCCTGCCCTAGATCTTGTAATTTTGACACATAGTTGAATGATGGGTTATTTAAGATTATGGAGGCATTCTCCAAGGAATTTACATACATCAAAATCAAATCAAACATATAATTCCAAATTCATCCACAACATTAGTAACGAACGTCCATCTGGATTCGAATCTCAACTTTAACGTCAAAACTTTATGCAAAGCACAGCCGAGCTCAGATTAACTAGTTTAGAACAGAAAGGAAACTGCTTACCTACACCTTCATTTTAATCACCTATTGTACTTCATAATTTCAATCTTTACAGAAGTCATTTGATTACCTACTATAAAAAATGAAAGTTAGAAGTAGTAAATAATTATGATTATCTTAAAATTGAACCCAAAATAAAAAAAAAATCTTTCAATCAATTTTTCAATCTTTAATTTGATTTGAAATAGCACAACATGGCTGTAACATGTTTAAAAATCAATAATATTTGAAAAAAAAAAAAATAGTCTCGCGAGATCTAAGACTAACCAAAATTTCACGAAATTGCATTGCCTAGTGTGAAATTGTGAATAGATCAAATAATGAGAATCCTGACTAAGTAATGACCTTTGACTTCGACCTCAAATTAGTAGAAAATGTTATTTTAGACATTGTTAAAAAAAGTTGTAATGTAAATTATCAATTTTCTTGCTGAATGAACATTTATTTCAAAATCTATAAATGCAGGTTAAAATATATAGTTTCGTAGCTACAATGGTTAGGTTAGGGTACCTGCCCGTACTGCCCCACCTCAAAAATCCACCCTGTATAAACAACTAGAAAATAAGTTAAACAAGCGGAGCCCTATCATGAACGTGCCTGACACCCTATAGGCCGATTTTTTATTATAAAAGTAAAATAATAAAAATGTTTGGTTCTCCAAGATACTTAAGGTGGTTGCAGAGGGGTCAACTTTATACAAAACTTTGACGCACAATACGCGTATACGGTATTAATATAAGTAACTTCGTACATATGGAAAAATAATTTAGAAAATCTAGATACCGCGTAACTAATAACATTTGCAATTTATAAAATAATTGCGAAGATATAAAGCTTTGAAATTTTTCATACAAAATTTTAAAAGCTTTATATCTTCGTAATTATATTATAAATTGCAAATGTTATTTGTTACGCGGCAACTAGATTTTATAAACTATTTTTCCATATATAAAATATTACTTTTATTAATTCCGTCTACGCGTATTGTGCGTCAAACTTTTGTATGGACTGAAACCACCTTAAGTGACATACTCGATACATCCCGTGTTAACACTTTCACGTTGCGTGCCTTAATTATTATGTGCGTGCGGCTTTGAGAGCAAAGTTAACCATGGAGTTTCCTCACTGTACGTAAGTTCACTGTGACCTGAGCCCCAAATGGCGAAGTTGGGAAGTTATCGAACGGTTTGCAGCTTCACACAATGTAAATATAGGGAGAAAACTGCGAAATACATTTTGATTTTCAAATTGTAATATTTTCTCTGTAAGTGCAGGATTTATTACTGGCTTTTCTTGTCGGAAGTTTTAACATTTGCATGTTAGGTCTGACGGTGCGTTTTTACTGTTACCTTTTTGTAATGTAACATTTTTATACAGGGTGTTAGGGTAAACAGTTACATTACTTTAAGAGGTGATTGTACCCATGATACTGAATAACATCCCTTAAGAAACCTATAGTAAATTCGCAAAAAAAAATTGTGGACTTCCCATACTAAATGCAATCATCTGATCGAACGTATGTATGAAAAGTCGACATTTTTTTTTTTAAAATTCCCTATAGATTTCTTAGGGAAAGTTGTTCAGTATTATGGGTACAATCGCCCTTTAAAGTAATGCAACTGTTTACCCTAACACCCTGTAGGTATCATCATCATCAGTCTATCATCGTCCACTGCTGGACATAGGCCTCTCCCAAGGCGCGCCACAAAACTCTGTCCTCGGCCTTCCTCATCTAGTCGCTCCCCGCTACCTTTTTTATGTCGTCTGTCCAGCGGGCAGCAGGACGTCCCACACTACGTCTACCAGTTCGCGGTCTCCACTCCAGAACCCTGACACCGGTTGTCAGTTCTTCGGCAGATATGACCAGCCCATTGCCACTTCAGCTTGCTTATTTTCTGAGCTATGTCAACCACTTTCGTAACACTTATAACTTAGTTTGTAGGAAAGTCAATTTCTAATACGTCGTTTGAGATTCGAATTCAGATGGGTGCACAAAACTAACACCACATGAGGCATACAAATTTTACCCCAACTTCCATTCAGAGGTCGGCAGACTCAGTGCCGGATTATCTAAACTGCCTATGGGCCCAGTGCGACCAAGGAGCCCTGCGGACCGTGAGAAAAATAAGCAAGAACTCAAAGATTGTAGCCGAACCCCAGAATTAAAAGGACTTTTGTAGTAAAATCTCGAGTTCGATTCGCTCGGTTATGGATTCTGATCGTATTCCATATCGACTTTATAATATTAAAGTAAAATTTCGAGCTTGCTTTGCTCGCCCACAGGGAAAAAAAACATTGCTACGCTCATGGGGATAGAGGCCCCGAGACTTTGCACTGCCTAGGGTCCTCTATATGGCTTAATCCGGCCCTGGTGGCAGTTTAATTCATGCATGCAAACGATGTTTCGTCCTATTTTCAATATTAACCAATCAAAAGTCAACAAATTTTTTTAAGCGCGACATAAAATCGTATTTCTGTGTTATAATTTTGTCAGATTTCCGTTAAAATATAATAGTTTTAATGTTAGTATTAATTTAAGATTTATATGGAGTTGGAGATTTTTAAGTCACTTTGTTGAAACTATAATATATTTTAACGGAAATCTGACAAGGTACAGTCACAGATTTGTTTTTAGTTTGTATGAAAATAGAATTAAGAAAAGAGTAGGTAATGCTTATGCTAAAGACGTCCGAATAAAGCATTTGCAAACATACCGATAGGTAATTTTCAAATTATAATCTTACAATAAAGCTATAAACATTTATAATATTTGGTTCGCAATATAATAGTACAAAGAATAGAATTATACTAAAACTGTAAAATAAATAGCACATAATTTGACAGTTTAAAAAGCTACTGTTAAAAGTTAAAAGGGTATGTGCTACTTGGGTTATTAATCTATACTATTATAAAACTGTAACAGGAAGTTTGTCTGTACATTGAAGATATTAACAAAAAAAAGTCACGATATGGTTGTCCCTGATTCCATTTCACCAATTTTTGGATTTTTTGTCTGTCTGTTTGTTTGTTTGTTTGTTTGAACGAGTATCACGCAAAAATTACTGAACCGATTTTGATAAAACTTTTTTTGTTTGATAGCTTATGATCTGACTTAAAATCTGGTATATAATTTGTGCGGACGAAGTCGCGGGTTAACGCTCGTTGAAAATAATATTTTACACACAACCCAGAATATATAAAGAATTTAGAGTGGTTTCACTATAATCGCAATTACTATTATATTGATAAATTCAATTTTTTTACTGAAAATTGTTTATACGAATATCTGCTGTATTTTAAATGATTTGGAATCTTATTCTTATTCCGAACATTGGATATCTAATCAAAATCTATCTGTTTTGGAAAGTCGCCAATGGCCTCGGATATTTTCCCACAAGTTCAATTGATCTAAATTCAATTTAATATCTACATAAACATTTCTTCTCCGTAAAATTTTACTGGATCATCCTGTAATCTAGATGAAAATAAAGGCAATCAACATGCAAATTAAAATGTGCTTTTGGAATTATTTTTCGTAAGATTACGCAGTTGATATCGTACTTTAAATTGATTCATCTACTTATTTCAATCCCACAATTAATAACAGTCATCATTCTACTAATGAACGCTAGTACCACCGCCCACCGCTACATGCCTTATACGGATCGAGCGATTTCACATACGCATCAGAATTTCTTCTACAGCGTACCTACATGCAGAATACTGGTTCTTCGTGTTATGTTCCAGTTGTACATTAGGTTCTAAAAACTTATTGGCACGAGTCTGAATAAGGGGCCTGCGGTGGTGCTGCTCCTCGGCTGCGAAACCACGAGAGTCAGTGCGAATGTGAAAGAGGACGAAAGCGATCCATACTAAACGAAGTTAATTCTTAGTTTGAATATTTAGTATTTAAAGTAAAAAAAAAAGTTGTCACATTAAATTCTTTATTAATCCTGGATTGTGGATTACGCTTTCTTAAACAATTAATTTCAATTAATAACCCAAGTAGCATATCGTTTTAACTATGCTGGTACATTGTAAAATTATGTGCTATTCATTTTAATTTTACAGTTTTGGTATAATTCTATTCTTTGTTGGTATTATATTGCGAACGAAATAATATAAATGTTTATAGCTTTATTGTAACATATTTTAAAAATTACCAATAGGTATGTTTGCAAATGATTTATTCGGACGTCCTAGCATAAAGCATTACCTACTCTTTTTTTATTCTATTTTCATTCAAAAAACGTAATAATTATAATACCTTATGATAAAAAAAACGCACACTAAACACTAAAATTTTAATATAAATGATCTAACCTTTCAAATCAAAACGTAAGCACAGTATAAGAAAGAATATCTATTACGTGAGTCATAAGGAAAAGTGCCATCAATGTGCCCAATTACGAAAATTAATTCTGCAAGAGAGTGCCTGATAATGAAATAACGGGACGAGATATCAAAAGAAAATCTTTTACTTAGTAGCCTATTTAATTAAGGTAGTTTTATTTATCCTGTAGTATGCCTATACAGGGTGTAACAATCAAGTCAATCACCCATTGACTTTAAATACTAAAGACTCATGTTAATAGTAGTATGTCGTATTCAATTTTCATATGCAATTTTCCTCTGCCTCTTTAATAGTTACAGTGGCAGAATCATTATCCTTCCCTTTATTCCTTTGCTACGATCTCGTACCAAGTTCAATTAATCAGAGTAAGCAAAAACGAGATGTATTTCATTAAGAGATTCTGCAGTTTCATCTCGTAGCAATGACGTAGCACGTTATCGTAGCGTTTCGTAGCAAATTATTTGAGCGAAGATAATTTTGTGTGTTGATTTAGTTTGCGTAGTCTAGAGTGTTAGACATAACATTTTTTTTTGCGTTTTCGTTCAGATTTTTTAATTTATTCTATGTACCTACGCCATATACAGGGTGAAATTAGCATCCTTTTAAACTAAGAGTCTACCCATCAAACTTAACAACTTTTGATATGGGAGCAAACCGATCGGAGCAAAAATAATCAGACTATGAAACTAAACAACTCTTAATAATATGGAACCATATTAGAAGAAATCTCCTTAGAAATAGTTAGCATAAAATATTTAAAAAAACCCTGTATAATATATGTATTATGTCTTTGTTTTGATGATATTCTTCTAAAGTAAAATGTTCTAAATTAATATAGTAAATGAAAGAACAGCTTCAAATTTACAACATGCTTCGTCAAAATGGCTTAATGTCCGTATCTGCATCATGGTTCGTCATCACTATCACTACATAGTATAAAATAAAGTCGCTAACCGCTGTCTGTCTGTCCCTATGTATGCTTAGATCTTTAAAACGTAGATTAAACGTAGTTATTAGTACGTAGTAGAATAGAAATGTAAAAGTATAGAAACGTAGATAAAAGTAGAGAACGTACGTTCGATAGAGTGATTCAAGAGGAAGGTCAATATCAGCATTGCACCCGTGCGAAGCTGGGGCAGGTCGCTAGTCAAAAATAAATAAATAAACAAAATCCTAATCAGCAACAATGTTTTGTCAAAATCTAAATATTTACTATAATTTCTGTATTAAAATTCAAATTTTACTTAATTAACTTGTTTCACATTCCTGATTATGTATCTTGTCGTATCTAGTCAGAATCTAAATTAAGCCTTTTCTATCGCCGTACAAAACACATTTCGCAAGGGAGCGTATTAATTTAATTTACCTAAATTAACAGCATTTGTGTCACCTAAATAATGGTTTAGTGTCTACTTAGACTTAATAAATTACATTCGCAATTAAGGATGTTTATGTGAACTTCCTCTATGTTTTCTACGTGTGGACGGCAAACAAGCTGCAACGTTTTCAACTCTATTGAGAGGGTTTAAGTTTACTTTTGATGCTGTAAGAATTTTTTATTGTATCTCGTAAGAATGTCAAGTGATTATGATACGCGTGACGTCATTGCGTGGCGACGTTTTGTCGTGCCGTGACATTTTGCGCCTGATGACTTCACGCTTTTGCTATTATGAAATGAAATATCTCCGGGCTTATGTATATTAGATATTCAAGCAATAGTTAGTATTGTTGTTTTTATTATTTTTATTTTATTTTTAATATGTATAGAGACACGCACACGATGCTAATTGTTTATCTATTTCATGATGTGCACATATGCTTAGGATTATGGCTTGCTTTACCTTTTAATTTGTCAATATTTGGTGTTTTTATAACTGTAATCTGTTTTATGTGCCTAATAAATAAATAAATAAATAAGCTGTTGCCCGGGACTTCGTACGCGTGGACTTAGGACTTGTTTATGGGTTTTGGGAATTCTGAAAAAACCTGAAACACTTGTTTACTCATTTATCAATAAGAGTACTTCTGGTGAAGTTTCGAATAAAATAGTCTAACTAATCTCGTTTCCCCATACAAACTATGGACCCCCGTTTCACCCCCTTAGAGGGTGAATTTTTAAAAATAATCTCTTAGTGCACCTTATAAGGAACCAACGTGCCATATTTGGAATCTCTAGACCCAGCGGTTTAGGCTGCGCGTTAATATGTCAGTCAGTCATTCAGTCAGTCAGTTTCTTCTTTTATATATTTAGATAATACCTATACAACACTATTTTTAATGACTAGAATTTGAAGTGTGTATTCAGACAATGAAAATCGATCGGCTGGTTCGCACTTTTGTAAGGAAGGTACACAAATTTTTCTAGCTTTTGACCCATGTTCCTTAGAGAAAGTTGTTAATTTCACTCTCTGAATACACCCTAAAAAATTTCTAGGTAATTAAAAAATAGTGGTGTATAATAATTGTTTGCTATATTCTTTGGAAAAAAGAAAGAAATACGTTTCAGATACGAGAGGCGTTTATGTAATAGCACAATGTAATATTGTGGCCAGTTTTATATGCTATATCATACAGTAAGACATGATAAAATATAAAACGCTGAGTTTAACGCCATCTATTGCCTTTATATTTGTTTTAAATGGCTCGCTGCTGAGAACTGAAATGCTATTTTTAAATCGTGAGATTCAAACAAACAAACGAATAAATAACTTTCTACTGTTGATTTCATCGTGTGACTTTTAAAAAACTAACTCTTGCTTCGCAAGTGACAATAATTGTCATTGAATTATTTTTCCAGACTAGAATATAGTTCTGACATTTATTTGATTATTTTTAAATCATATTTTATCATCCATTAAGTAAATTTGAATTTCAATAAAAATTGTTCTTTAAATCATCATCTCTGTTTCTGTCAAATATAATTGAATTGGTCTGAGTGTCGGTGTGTACTAATAAGTCCCAAGCGTAGCTTCAATTTGATCCAATCTACATAAAATTTATAAAACTGACGCCATTTTGAATAAAAGGTAAAAAATAAATCAATTTATAGGTACTATACGAAGCTTCTTAATATCTAAGAAATATTCAGATTCATTTACTTGTAATTGAAGAGAGCCTCTTTTGAAGTTATACGCAAGTACATTTTTTTATTTTATTTGTTATTTTATATCAGGCAACCTTAATTATATAAACTTAATATTATTATATAAAAATAATATACAAACTTAATTATAGCAACATTGTATGTTGGAATCTAAACGAAACGAATCATCTGATTTTCTTTTATCTCGAGAAGGTCACATGAAAACGATTGAAATCATTGAAACCAGGTCAAAGGCCGTAAGGCGGTCTTAAAAAACTCTGACACCAGGGCTGTGCCCACACGATAAGAAGAAGATAGTTGAAATATTATAGTTACCTATCTAAAATTATAAAACTGTAAATTTAAAAAAAGACGTTTGTTTGTTTGTTTGATCGAGCATCACGCAAAAACTACTGAACCGACTTTGATGAAACTTTTTTTGTTTGATAGCTTATGATCTAACTTAAAATCTTGTATAATTATAATTTGTGCGAACGAAATCGCGGGTTGACGCTAGTTATTTTTAGTGATATTAACATTTTTCTCAATTGTCAATTTAGTTCAAATATAATTTTGCTGTTCGTATTTCGTAGTTCGTAAACGTATTTTTTCAGTCTCTAAAATATCACATCAAACTGCAACCATTATTGATTGAAACTGTAATTTGTTACATTTATTATACAAGATTTATTTCACTGTGTCTACGGAAGTAGACTGTGACATCTCTTCGAGAAAATTATTGAATAAAAACATTTTTCATAATACGACGATCCGGTTGGTGTAATAGTTACCACGCCGGACAGCCAAACCAATCAATCAAATATTCACGGTCCTGGGTTCGAATCCTGGGTCGGTCATGGATGTTATATGTTTCTGCGGTTGTTGTGTGGTTTGAAACTTACGTTTGGAATCATTATAATGTTTGTAATTGCTTGTGAGCGTTTATTATTTATCTTGAAAATATGTGTAAAAATGCCATGATGATAGTTTACCCGTGAAAGCGTAACAAACAAACAAACTCACATTCGCATTTATAATATTAAGGATTTATATTATCTAATTTAAAACGTTATGACTGTCATAAGCGTAATATTCAATTCAATTCGTATACTAAAATTTTTGTACAAACATGGGCCAGGCTGACACGTATCTAATTTTGCAGGGTGCAAACTGGGTGGGCACTCTGGATGTCGGCGCGACAAGGCACGCTATGTTGCTACTGTAAACAGTACTACTAAATACACATAATATAGGTTATACCTTGGACGAAGTACTTTTAGGCGTTTTGATAAACGGAACTCCAACGATGGCGGCCTCTTAAGATTACGTTTTATTAAGGGTTTGACGTTACTTAAGAGCCTATCAGAGTTGAGTTTCGTTTATTAACACGTTCCGAGACAGTGACCGGCTATAGCCGTGATAACAATAAAAGTTCTATTGTGTCTCGTTCACTGCCCCGGAACGTGTTAATACGGACCATAAATCATAGATAACCTAAACTAAGCGATTTACCAGGTTCTGCTGATATTCGTCTAGGCTTTGTTTGGTCGGTCATTATTTTTTAACTGCCTTAAAAAAAGGAGCCTTCCAGACCTCCCAGAAGGCTTTTAACTTAATAATATTAATACCAATGCACTAATTTTAATTAGATTCAACAATATAAACTAGTTTTGAGCAATATAATAGCCATCGAAATTCATAGGAACATACAAATGTATTTTTCAAAACTTGGCCCGATTCGACCAAACGCGAGTAAATTTTATTCTTAGATTACGTGTCGCCGGTTACTCAAGAGTAAACTGATTTCGCGTTTTAACAACCCTAATCTATGAATAAGCTGAGAGTAAATTTTACACGGCCAATTTTGACGGTGTAAAGCTTATACCGAGACTAATTAAATGTCAATGTCAAATAATTTAAAAAAATGTAATACAAAGAAACTTAACACATAAAAACTGTAAACCTCACATTGCAATAAGTACGGATACTAGGACCTCTTTCTTTGGTGGATTATACATCCGTTCTTTTAGTATGGGTTTAGTGCGGTAGAAGACGAAGACAAATGAAGTTATTTCGGAGTAAACACTACGAGTAAAATTGTTCCTTGTATAGTTACCTACTCTTCTATCAATCAATTGTAAAATTCGGCCAAAATATTTACTCCGTGTTTGAAGTGTGTATTCAGCCTTAAAAATGTGAAAAAAATTTACCGTCAGGTTTTTTAGAACGAGATAAAGGCTACATTCTTAATTTGGAGCTGTTGCTGTCATTATATATTTTTTTTAATTTTGGTATATTTCTAGGATCAAATTGGCTCTTAAATGATATACCGAAAAAAATATGAATTCTTAATTAGTCCTAGCTCAATCCGTAAAATAACTGGGCTACTTCTCTAATTTTTGCTATAAAGTAAACCGTCCTATGTACATTGCTACATCGACAATTCAGTCACGATTTTGGAGGGTTTCAGGAAAGGTATTGATCAGCTTCCAAATATAAGTATTTGAACATATTTCGTATTGGGATTTGCTAACAAGTAGTGGTTGGGTAAATATAATCCAAATGGTAAACATGGAGAAATTTTATTGGCATTCGCGTGGAAAAACGCGTGCTGGAATATTGTAACCTCTTGAATATTATATGTCCAAATATCAATGTTAAAGTCATGTTTTTTTAGCAGATGAGGTTAAACTAAAATTTTTTAATTAAACTAGAATTTAGCAGAAAGTTGTAAAACTGCCAGTTTTAACGTTTATTGAGTCGAAGTTAGATTAGATTTTTGTATTTTTTTTTTTGCTTTTATTTTGTAAACTTTAATTAAACTTTTTTTACAGTTTACAATACAAGCATAATAAATACAAATAATGGTACTATTAAAGTTCATTATAATATTTTTAGGGTAAGTTATATAAATCTTAATGTAAGATTATTTTTTATGTGTGTTACCCATAAGCCCTTATACGTACACAGTACTATGTAGAACTATACAAGATGTTACAAAAATACAAATAAACATTTAAGGGGTGGTTTATACCATTAAACTGAACAACTTTTACTATCGGACCAATGTCGAAATCGCGAAAAAAATCTGATGTTCCATACTAAACTACAAATCTACTCGAGCTAAATGTATGGGACAGCTGATTTTTTTTGTAATTTCGATGTTGGTCCCATTGTGAAAGTTGTTCAGTTTGATGGTCTAAACAACCCCCTTAAAAGTTTTAAATATTAAATGTTACTTTTGTAACATCCTGTATATACTATTACCTATTCTGTGACAGTACACTTATAAACAACGAGCTTAAACCCGCGACTTCGTCCGCACAAATTATATAAGGTCTAACAAAACTAGCTGAAACTATTTTAAGGGGATGATTAGACCATCAAACTGAACAATTTTCCCTATGGGACCAATATCGAAATCGCGAAAAAAAATCAGCTGTTCCATAAAAACGTACTCGACCTAAATGTATGGGACAGAAGATTTTTTTTTTCGTTATTTCGATATTGGTCCCATAGAGAAAGTTGTTCAGTTTGATAATCTGACAATCCCCTTAAAATAGTTTCACCTAATTTTGTTAGACCTTGTATACCAGATTTTAAGTCAAATCATAAGCTATAAAACAAAAAAAAGTTTCATCAAAATCGGTTCAGTAGTTTTTGCATGATGCTCGTTCAAACAAACAAACACACAAACAAACAGACAGACAAAAAATCCAAAAATTAGTTATATAGAATCAGGGACACCTATAAACAATATCCTAACTTTTTTTTTGTTAATATCTTCAATGTATAGTCACACGTCTGTTACAGTTTTATAATAGTTCAGATTGTCATAGGGCGCAGACATGCCACTGGCGTCTGACAAGATAAATAATACGTATTTATTCAAACAGTCTCTAAAAAAAAATTTAGCCTGAGTAAGGAGGCAAAGGTAGGCCAAACCGATTCTTAAATTATTTACGTAGGATACCATTTTGCATGTGCCCGCGTTTCAATCTAGTGTTTCGACTCGGATCAACTGGAATACAAAAGAGATTGGCTCGCTTACTACGGTGACATCGAATATACCTAGCCTTCCAACCATTTAGATGACATATTTCATTTCTCATTTTATTTACGCTAACTGAAAACAAAGAATTGCTAAAATGCACAGAAAATTAGAAGTGCAAAGTAGGCGTGGAATGCGTCGCCACAGGTTATGCAATGATTTGTATAACACCATAAGGCGAGCGGCGTAGTGCGAGCGAGAGGGCATAAGTAGTTGTAGCAGCATGAGCGGGAAGACAAGTGGTGACAGCCGTTTCCGAAGCAAAGCGCTACTTTGTATTTCTAACCCCTCTTATAATGTTCTGTGGTAAAATGGGTTGAGAACATTAATCGCAGAACCAATGGCTGATGGAGCTGAGTGCTGCGTCTCGAGTGGCGACCGCGTACCGGAAAGCGCAGAGTGCGTAGGCCCACAAGGTGGATTTTATGTTCTTATATGGACACAAACACACACAAATATATAGGGGATGATCGGACCATCAAACTGAACAACTTTTTCTGTGGAACCAACCTCGAAATCGCGATATAAATAAAATATCAGCTCATTTTTTAATCTCATACGTTAAACTCAGCAGTTGAAAATGTATGGAGATACGCATCTTTCTAATGCTGATTTGACTTTCAAAAATCGATCTCCTGGAGTATGATTTTTGAAAGTCAAATCAGCAGTAGAAAGATGCATATCTCCATAGTAATTTTGACATTTTTAACTGCTGAGCTCAGCGAACGAGATTCAAAAATCGCACTCCTGGGCCCTGTTAATAAACGCGACAAATGACTATTGACATTGACAATCAGCAATGTACTCTGAATCGTCATTTTCAATTGTCACTTGTCGCGTTTATTAAACCAAACCTTGTGAATCCGTCGGATGAGTGCAGCGCAGGACAGTTCGTTGTAGCTATCCTTGGGGGGAGGCCTATGCCCAGCAGTGGATGTCTATCAGCTGATATGAATGAACTGAAAACAAGCTGTTAGCACTCAAACTAAAATATTGTATGTTGTTCGTGGACACAAACGCACACAAATATATAGGGGATGTTCAGACCATCAAACAGAACAATAGAAGATAGAAACGATATAAATATCAGCTCTCCCATATATTTTGGTCGAGTAAGTTTGGAGTTTTTATGAAACAGGAGTTTTTTTTAGAAATTTCGTATATAAACCTATAGAGAAAGTTTTTCAGTTTCATGGTTTGAAACATGACATCTTCTTTGCTGTACTTTGACTACATACAACAGTTAAGTAAAATAAAAACCGTTCTTTTTCACAGAATTTTAAACCATGGCACTGTTTGAGTCAGCAGCTGTTGAAATCGTACGTCAAATTTCGGGAAATTTCCTACTGTTACAGTAACAATAGTTTGATATCGTTGCCGATAATAATAGGCTATACATATAATGAGTTATACAAATACAGCTGCTTTCTATTGTTCAAATAAAGGCCAACGCAAACAGTTCATCGCGTATTTTTTTGACTTAGAAAATAGTGCATGAAACTTCATTCTGGCAGGAAACTTTAATGTAACTAGTACCTACCGTCATCGTTTTAGGTACGAGATAATCAGACTGCACATGAAGATAAACATCACACGGTGAAAGGAAATCATCCGCGTTTCCTACGTTTCGGTCCAAATGTGAAAGTGCAGGGCAACAAATCTATTAGAACTTGTCCATCTACGCATTTATTATTATGGAATGACAGCTGTAGTTGTAAGTTTTATTACATCGAAAATATATGAAAAGGCAGAATTTCTAAACTTTAATAAAACCAAGAATAATCAATGGCCCTGCAGTATTGGTGCCATATTTATAAATGCTATAATGGACAAGTTCTAACAGAATATTGAATTCTTTTTGGGAGGGACTTTAACATTTTGGACCAAATCGAATGATGTCTTTTAGTCTTAGTTTAGCCCTTTATCGTTTCAGTTTACAATTTCAGAGCATTAGTTATTTCCCTCGTTTATATTTAACGTATATATTATGTCCAAAAAACGAAGTAACCGAAGTAAGTACCGGTTGCAAGCTCCAAGCTTGTGAGGCAAGCCTAAATGCCATAAGTAATGACTCATGTTATGTGACAAACATGGTGTTAACAAATAAACGAAAAACATGAAAACCATTTGTACAAATTGGACTAAATAATATTAAAATTTGCTTTATATGATCTTTTTGTAAAAGGTGGAAATATCGACTTTTCATATTAAATTTATAAATAGATTGTAGATTTTAAGTTAATTTAAAAAAGTTAAAAAAAATGGACGTTACAATTCGTATAATAAAAAAATGTACTTAATGAATGTTGTTAATAAAACAATTGTATTCTAATTGAATTGCATATCTACTTTGTTATTAAACGTCTTTAATATAAAAAAATATTTCTTTCCACACCCATCACAATATAAGCTTTGTCAGTGTCTGCCTTATAACTTTTATCTATATTACTGATTATGCTGATGTAAAGGTTACGAAAAAAATCATCATCATCATCATCGGTCTATATAGGCCCTACTGCAGGGCACCTAGACTAGTGAAAAAATAAATTTAAAAAATTAAACAATAATAATCATTTGTATTGACTTTTTACATACAGTTTTCAGGCTTAACATTTATTTGATAATTCCTTTACATATAAGTAATTATACGTAAGTATGTTCTCCTAGTAGATGGGTTACTACCGAGGTCTTGCTTCGCCTTCGTATTTGATGTATTTTAAACACAATGCTGCATACATCCCCCACACTATCCTCCTAAGCAAAGATAAAACTCTCCGAAGCTCCGTTGTTAATACTATTTTGTTGAAGCTTTTTAGAGAATTGCTTATTTTATTACTGTTAGATGTAAGTAACAAGGATAAAATCTATTTCAGTTCTTTTCTATCAACTGTAATACAGGGTGTAAAATTAAATACGTTACATATCGAACAGGATGCTTCAGACCATCAAACTGAATAACTTTCACTATGGAGCCAACATCGAAACAAAAAAAATCGGAAATGGATGAAACGGGAGATTTTTTTATTGTGAAAGTTAGTCAGTTTGATGGTCTGAAGAAACCCCTTTCATATGTAACGCATTTAAATGTACACCCCTGTATAGCCTCAGTTTTGGTTTAGTGGAGCAACAAAGATACGAAGACGCGTCCCACACCAACGTAAATTAATTACAATTCAATTCAAATACAAGTACAATTCGACTGGCCAACTTTTTTGTGCTGCGTGTAACTTAGAGAAAACTCAGATTCTCCAGGCACATCCAAGCTCATGCCAGGAACAAAAGACGGTCGTGGAGAACATAATCCTCACAGTCATTGCGTTTTCATCGAGAAATCAGAATTGAAATGAGACACACCTACCAAAATACCGAAATTACGCTTGGCGATGCTTTCAAATTTGTCTCTAGATGAAATTCAAAATTACGCCACGTTATTTCGGGAGATGTGTTCCTGCAAAAGTGTAAATCGAATCAACCTTGTGGTGTGTTGTAACTCTGAGTAAACCATCAAAACTTTTTATAAAGTTCAATTTAAATTCTAACGTTGTTTGGGATGCTTCTTTAAAATCATAGTCGTAATACCTGTGGGGACTATCGTTTTGATTAAATTGTTCATTTCAATCCAATGTTTTGTGTTCTGACGTGGTCTCGCTTGATTTGGTAGAGACTAATTCAGAAATAAAAAAACCATTATCTTATGTTGGTTATCATTCTGCAATATAGAAATATTACACGAAATTTATTACCGAAGTTTTTTACGTCTACATGCGGGCTTTGCCAACGTATTATGTAAAAGCAATAATAAAACCATTGTCATAATCGAACATGGTTTACAGTTATGCTATTTTTTTAAATGGTTCAATTCTAACTTCAAATTGCGAAAGTTTACTGGCAAAACGGGGACTAAATTCTGACTATCTACTGTTTTATGAACTTTTAACTATTTAATTTACTACAGAAATTGTCCAACTATGTTATGTCTGTATCATAAAGATAGCACGACGTAGTAATTGAAGATACTCTTTCTTACACATATATAGGACTATATTTCTCATTATGTTTCAATGTTATTGTTTTACTGATATTATTATCAAATAAATTATACTCTAGTTAGATGGGGGGAGGGCTCGAGACAAGCATTATATCGACTTATTTTCTATGGGAGTTCCATTGGACAAAATTTATCCGACGTAGGTGTCGGATAAATTTTAGTAAGTAATGTTTTAGTGTGTAATGTTAGTAGTTTTAGTTTTTTTAATTTTTTTGTTAGGACACGATTTTTTTTAAACTAATTTTTGCCAACCCCTCTTTCGTTATATGGGAACCCTCCCGTCGAAAAATTTTTGTATCGGCATTACAACTACATTTTTGTTTTTGGGTTACTGTTATCTCATTTGTCTTCATGATAAATTTCTATATATCTAAATATGAGCGAGTTATTGATGAACGAAAGTATAAGGGTTCCTTGTTTGTGTTTGACTACCAAACCCTAAAAACCAAGTTACGTAGCTACCTTGTATTATTTATTCGCATACCAAAACATGTGGAAGAACACACGATCCGAAATATCAACATAGAGTCGGAAGAAAATTATGGAGCTTGACGCTCCCGAATGGCCATACACTTGCCTATATCACATTTCCAAGTTAAAGAATCAAGGATAACTTTGAATCTCTATTTTATTCCAAGGTTTTCTTACTTTGTTTCATTTGTTTGCTGAAAGCGCCTACCTGATAATACAGGGTGGTCTAAAAGGAGACGTCAAAATTTTTTTTTACGTTCCTCTCGACTTTGTGTATCCGAAAATTATCCCATGTGTACCATATTCCGTGATTTTTCGTAGGTTAGAAGTTATAATTTTTTTAATGTGTATTTGCGATCTTTTTACCGTAGCGTATGAAAACAGTAATACTTTTTTCATTCGAAGAAGTTTTTTTTTTTTGAATTACTGATTGATTTTCTTGAATTACTCTTCCGTGTGTTAAATAATCAACTACACAACATCCATCATTATATAAAAAAATCTAAAAGAAATTTTTGGCGTCACCTTTTAGATACATACCTAGGTATTATTTATACATAATTATACTCACGCCTGTGTCCCATTGGGGTAAGTAGATACAATGGATCTCCATTGGCTACGATCCTGACAAACCTCTTTCGCCTCTTCCACAGTCATAAGTGGTTTCATATACGCTCGTCGGTTTTGGGTACGTTTGATCTGGCCCTTCTTACGTACGCTGTCAATTTGGTCTGCATACGTACGTCAAGGGCGACCCCTTTCGACTGTCCCATTTACACTCGTTTTATATATTTCATTCCTTAGTCTGCTATTGCTCATTCTTTCCACACGACCAAACCATCTTAGCATTCCCTTTTCAATCCTTGTTACTATCCTCTTTTAATCCACATAGTTCTCTAATTACACTGTTTCCTATTCTGTCATTTACATTCACACCACACATACTGCGTAAAGAACGCATTTCGACAGCATTTATTCTAGATTCATTCCTCGTCTGCCATACCCAACATTCGCTGCCATACATCGAAGTTGGTGCTAGTACACCGGTATTATAATCTGAGTCTTTATAGGATTAACCTAAGTCTACTCCGAAACTCCAAAGTAACACGTTTCAAGTAGATATTGGTCGTATTTGCAGCAATTTATTATGCAAGATTGTCTTAAGGCGACTAAGTAGGTACCTGACTGAATTTTGGACTTAGGGATTATCTTCGTAAAGGTTGGAAGAAAAGAAATCTTGGAAAATGTTAATTTTCTTTAAATATTTTAGAAAAAAAGAGAAGATTACATCATCTTGAAAGCACCCGTATAAGTATTAAACTAGATTTTCGTATTTTAAAAAAAAATGCGAAGAAAGAATTTTCTGAGTACGGTAGGTTTAAAATACCGCAGTTTTTTTTTTCAAAACGCGTATCCTATTCAACATTAAAGTGAAATGAATAGAGGCATTCAAATACGTAGATTTTCATGTAGAATCAAGACTGGCGTTTCAGAAAATGTTAAAGTTCCTTCGGCGCTACGAAAGAGTCTTTCAAAAACTAAATTGAATTATTCGTTTTTCCGACTGAAGCGTAATAAAAGAAGTGCCATTTTAATGAAATTGTAGACGTCATATTGTCGAGAAATTGAATCTATTTAAACCTTAATTCGTAAGTAATAAATTTTATCTGGCTAAAAAAGAAATATTTAGTATCTTAACGATTACCAGGATGCTTACGTTATAGACCACTTTGAAGGTTTTAGGGTTTATGTGGTGGTGACAATAAGGCAAACAGCGGCAGCGTGAGATTTTACGATAGTTTTCAAAAGAAAATTAACTTAAGAGCGAAACGCGTTAGAGCAGACAGCTAATGTCACAGTAAGTATAAGAAAGTGTCTAATACTACATATTATATACTTAGATCCGACCGCAAACTTTTGCACCTATTTGTTTGGTGAATACAACGCCGCGGGGTAGCAAAATCTTGCCGCGAGTACCTTTACTAATATTATTGGTTAAATTTTTCCCACCTACCTGTTTGGGAAGTACCTACATAAGGTGCCGCCGGAAGGAGACCAATCTAAAGAACTGGAAAAACTCGGGTTGCCACCTCTCAATCTGCCGCAACTATAGGGTTCAAAAGGACGACTTTGAACCTGGCAACCCTAGTTTTTCCAGTTCTTTAGATTGGTCATTGGTTCAGTTTCAGAAAAAATGGTACCAAAAATCATAATGGTAAAGGTAGTTGCGGCAAGATTTTGCTAGGCAACCCGGCGGTGTAGTATGAGCCCCTGTGTAACCTTTCACTTAAATCACATTTCGTTCTCCAAACAAATAGGTGCATAATTTCACGGTCTGATCTTAGTAAAATAGCAGTGTTGCCAGCTCTTTTCGAAGTTCTCAGTTCATTTACATGCTAGAAGGTATAATCATCGCATCGCTAAGATGAAATAATATTGTAGATAGGTAAAAAAAAGTACACTACATTTTTTTGTTCTGTAAATAGCTGAACAAAATTACGATCTAATTTAGGCAATATTGGAAACGTGGTTCGTTTCATAATGACGGCCTTTTTGGGGAAGGTAACCTGATTATGGTTTAATGAGAGTTTTAGTTAAATTATGTTCTAAATAGGTTTTATAATGAAATCGAATATTATATCAAAATAACAATTAGCGAGATAAGATTTATTAGAGGAAAAGTGTATTAGGTTAGATTTATTTATTTCACATTACAAGATGTCACATTCTTACATACCTAAACTATTTCACATAAAATGTCCATTGGTAACATAAAAATATTAAGGGCCTATGTCGAAAAATAATTGAAGAGAAATGGGCGTGTGATAGCTTATATTACTGCCTGATGAGAGAGAAAGAGATGGGGCGGCGCGCGCGACTGAAACGACGCAAGCGTAAAACACACTTTATTTAATTGTGATTGTACTATTTATGTAAGTTCAATTCTGCTCTAATCAAAATTTTTAAAATATCAATCTCTTTTTTTTAAATCAAGTCTCGTGTTTCTATTATTCACCGTTCAGCAGTTCCAAGCGTTTATAAACAAAAACGGAGGCTACTTTGGCTTGTTTTTCTATCGAGAAAATGTGTCTTAATCGTGTTTTGGCTCTAATCAAAACTTCAATTATATGTTCAATTTACACATATCCGCATACGATAAATCTATTGTACTTCTAGAGTAAAATATGTGTGTGAAAATTATCTTTCCAAACTTTACGTTTACTTAACTTTTACTTCTTATTTTTTTATACAATATAAAAGTAATAATAGGTGCGCTGTCATGGTGCCTAATATTTCACTAGAAGGCCCGAACTCTGTCCAGTGGGACAGGTAATGAGACCGTCGTCACTTAATAATGGACAACACACCTACAATACACGCCTCGAATTTGAAGCATGTAGGTTTTTTACCCATGATATTTTTTTACCACATTCACTGCCACCATCGTCAACTCTGGTGTTTTCTTTATCTTTTATTGGATGCCCCCAATTAGGTTACACCTATTACTTATAGGTACTGCTCAGTACTTCTGACCACTCATTTTTTATTGGAAATACAAGTAGGTACTAGATTAGCACTTCATATGCATTGGCTCTGCCATTTTTGATCTGCCATTGGGATGTGCTATTGGCTCTCTGTTCGATTCCTCAACTCCCAATTGCCATTAAGCTGGATGCTCCGCTGTCACGTGGCGAGGTTGGTCGTGCCATCAAGCAACAGCCAAACAAACGTGCGGTTGGCATAGACTCTATACCGGGAGAACTGCTCAAATACCGTGGTGAGAAGCTGCACTCATGGGTATGGGAGCTTTTTGTTCGAATGTGGGAGGAAGAACGAGTCCCCTACACCTTTAAAGTGTCACGCATTAGGGCCCTATATAAATACAAAGGCGATCGTTCTGATAGCGGCTCCTACCGCGGCATTTCCCTCTTATCGGTCCCTGGAAAAGTCTTTGCCAGAGTTCTTCTAAACCGCCTTACGGAATTATCGGAAAAACTTTTGCCAGAAACACAGTTTGGCTTCCGACCTGACCGAGGCACGTGTGAAGCTATTTTCTCAGTACGTCAACTTCAAGAAAAGAGCAGGGAACAGGGTCGTCAGTTGTATCTTTGCTTCGTTGACCTAGAAAAGGCTTTTGACAGCGTGTCTCGAGAAGCCCTGTGGTGGGTACTGGGGAAACTCGGATGCACAGAGAAATTTGTGAGACTTTTGAGACTCCTGCATGAAGATATGCAGTGTTGCGTCGCAGCCGACGGCGAACAATCTGGCTTTTTCCCCGTTACTTGTGGGGTGAAGCAGGGGTGCGTCCTGGCACCCACACTTTTCGCCTTATACTTTGCAGTCGTAGTTCGGGAAGTTTTACAAACTGTGCTTGAAGGAGTTCGCATCCGTTTCCGCACTGATGGCAACGTTTTTCATTTGGCCAGATTTAAGGCCCGCACAAAAGTGTCCTGTACAATGATCTCTGAGATCATGTATGCAGACGATCTGTGCTTTGTGGCTGAATCCCCTGATGGCCTACAGAAGCAGATGTCCGCTCTTCACGAGGTTTGCCGTAAATTCGGTTTAAAAATTAGCGTCAAGAAGACGGAAGTAATGTCTCTAGACATTTATGGTCATCGGACGCTAAATATCAAACTCGATGAGGGCGTGCTAAAGCAGGCTGATAAATTCCGTTATTTGGGGAGCACTATAACGTCAAAGTGCGATCTAGACGCTGAAATTAATAGCCGAATTGGTGCTGCTGCCGCAGCTTTCGGCAAATTGGATGCGAAGGTCTTCAGCACACATGACCTGAAAATGGCTACAAAAATATCGATTTACATGGCGATTGTATTGCCTAACATCCTTTACTCCGCTGAAACGTGGACAGTGTACCGCCGACACATTCTTATGCTGGACCGTTTCCACCTGAAATGTAGTAGGAAAATATTGAAAATCAAATGGTCCGACCGTGTGCGGAACACTGAAGTGCTTCGAAGGGCTAATGTTGGTGGAATTGAAGCCTATCTTATACGTCGACAGCTTCGGTGGTGCGGTCACGTATCACGAATGGCGGAGGAACGAGTGGCGAAGCACATATTTTATTCCGAGCTTGAGGAGGGCAAGCGTAAGCTAGGTGGGCAACTTCTCCGATACAAGGATGTGCTAAAACGCCACATAAAACGGTGTTGCATTGACCCCGCGCAATGGGAAAAGCTCGCATCCCAACGCCAGGAGTGGAGGACCCTTGTCAGAGACAAAGTTTTTGACTTTGAGGCAGTCCGGCGTTCTGAGCTTGATGCCAAGCGCGATGAATTGAAGGCCCGACCACCAGCGACCATCAATTATATCTATGAGAATGGTGTCCCGACGTGCACTCACTGTGCACGTACTTTCTCGAATAAAATCGGCTATATAAGCCACATTAGGGCGCACGAGCGCCAACAACGGCGGAATCAGAGGCAGTCGCCGTAGCCGAAATCGGCTAGGAGTAGCATCATTAGATATCGATGAATTAGTTACTAGAATACTATTTTTTTATATCTAACATTATTTGACACAGATAAATGGAAATCAAAAACCATGTAACAAAAATTAATAAAAAAGAAAAAAAGTAAAACATTGCAAATGTCAGAATTGTTTGCAAGCCATTTTTCTACTTCTAAGTAAAACGGCATCTACAAACTTTTTCACATTTTCTTGTCTCGTCCAATCTCGTTATTCTTATTTCTTTTTGAATGATTGATTGTTTTTGCTGAAACGTTCCCGAAATCAATGTTATAAAAATAATAATAATGTTTTGAGATGAGTTTAGTTTTTTTCCACTGTCCACTAAAAATGGGCTCTCAATGAAAGAGAGAGAAGTTGATGAATGATAAGATTAGTTTAAGGTTCCGATGTTTAACGAATATTGGAGTACAATAACTGACTTGTAATCTTATTAAGACTATGTGTGTGTGTGTGTGTAGGGGGCTAAAACACACTACAGCAGCAATAGAAGCATGCAGGTTTCCTCACGTTGTTCTTTTTCACCGAAAACACAGTGGTTTTACAAATCGCACATAAATTTCGTAGAAGTCATTGGTACGAGTAAGCCTGGAGTGCGATTTTTGATTGACATACGTTGAACTCAGCAGTTGAAAATGTATGGAGATAGGCATCTATCTACTTTTGATTTGACTTTCAAAAATCATACTGCATGAGTGCGATTTTTGAAAGTCAAATCAGCAGTCGAAAGATGCATATCTCCATAGTCATTATGATATTTTCAACTGCTGAGCTCAGCGAATGAGTTTCAAAAACCGCACTCCTGGACGGAGATCGAACCGCGAGTATCAAATCAAGCTTCGATGATAATGACAACATTATTTTCAAAGATTTTTTTTTGGAAAAAAAAACTGGTTATTTTGTTAATTTTAGCGTTTGTTTTTATGTCGAATTAAATGCCTTATTATTATTTATTCATGTAATGAATGATAGTAAACTGTTCTTAAACGTAAATATTATACTGGATATTTATCCAGCTAATCAAATTGTGCAAACAGGAAAATTTCACAGCCAATCGTTAGCAAATGACTTAGCATCTTTTGCAGAAAGGGATTGGATCCTCCCACAGCCTGTAGCTTAATGTGCATCTTATAAGTATACGTATAAGCACCTTTCAAATTTCGATGAAATTGCACAGTAAAGTGAACATCGTCGGAATATCCAGCTTCGAGTTTTCAACGAAGCTGTACGGTTCAATCAACTATGAAAAGGAATTTCATTTTACGAAATTTTAAGGATTCTGGATCGGAATAATATTACCTGGGTATCTATTTTATTTGATATCAATAATTATTTATCGTTAGTACTATTTTGTATAAATTTTACATCCATCGGTGCTATGATGGTATTACGGAAACTCTAGGTTAGAATAATTTTATTTTGTACAATTATTGTCGTTTTCTATTTACTATAATTATATACTTAGATGCAGGGCTGTTACAGGGTGTAAAATTAAATGCCTTACAGAAGGTGGTTCGACCAAACTAAACAACTTACATAAAAAAGTCTATCGCGACTCGACCTTTTATGTAGCAGCAATTTTTGTTTTCGCGATTTCAATGTTGATGATTTTCATCATGAAGAACGAGAACAATGAAAGTTGTTCAGTTTGATGATATGAAGCACCTCCTTATGACGAATTGACACGTCATTCCATCCTAAAACTTAAATTGCTAAATGTGTGCATTGCTACAACTACATTCTTAAGCAGAATATTGGTATTTGTAGCAATGTTTCTGGCCACCCCGAAAGGGATTACGGTCGTGAGTTTATGTATGTATATATGCCAAATAAAGAAGTATTATTCTAACATTTAGCATTTGAAACTCGTAAAATAATTATGGTGATTCAAAACCACAAAAACCTCATTCCATCTGTTTAGCTGACGTTTAATTTTAAGCTCGTTTTATTAAAGCAATGGAAAAACATTATTTGCGGCAAAAAGACTTACCACAATTTGGAGCCACGTAATTGACAGAGCGTTCATAAATAATGTACCAAAATTATAAATTTCACAATATTTTTTGTATCCAAACCAGGCCTCTAGAAGGAGGGTTATGTTTTTCGAGCGTATAATATGTATGTATGTTTCTATGTCTATTTTTTTGACACGCCCTACAACTACAGCCTAAACGGCTTGATGGATTTAAATGTAGGTATGAGGTGTCTTTAGATTAGTAAATAAAAATGGTGAGAGTGACATATTTAATTTAACACATTATTAATTCAAGATGGCGTCTGCGAATACATATAATATTATATAATATTAACGTACTTTTATGCCATCATTTTGACACAAGAGTAAAAAAAGTATGAAAAAAACCAACTTCACGAAAAAATATTATATTTGCAGAAACAAAGTGTAGCAGATTAAAGATTATAGAACTTGTTTTTCTATTTTCAGTTAACATTTTTTTCGTGCAGTCAGGTTTTTTGTTAATAATTAAGTAATTTGTTTATGTATGGATGTATGACTAAAACATTTCTGAAAACAAAATGAGAATTTTAAAGGAGTCGCGCTGCAAGTCTCGGGGAGGTCAGACGCGTGCATATTGGCCTCTGTTAGGCTTGCACGTGGCTCCGCCATTTTGTAAACTCTTTTGTGTTTTAACTATAAAACGTTAACTTGAGATTATAATAAACTACTTGACATTGGCAGAAATGCTACTAATCATTTTCCTACGTGTACTCTCCACATAACGGGACATTGGCACAATTGTGATAACGCATCGGACGCCGTTTAATAAAAATAGAATAGAATAGAATAGAGAATTTTAAATATTATTGGTAGGATATTTGGTTTTAGAAAAACAGTATTCGGTTTTATTTGTTTATCGTATATTATTATTGATTTATTGCTACATTAATACGGTTTATAACTAAAATTTCGTATAAACAAGTGTGCAAAAATGTATAACAATGGAATAAATACGTATTTTCAATGTAAACAGTGTCATAATATTATTTCGTACTTGTATTATACCTGTGGTATAAAACCAAGTACAACATAAAGTACGTATCTCCAGTGGAATCACAATTTGTATTAATTGTTTCTACTAATTGTTTCTAATTGTTGAACAGTTGCAACTCATGATAATGAACAACTTTCCAAAAGGAGAAAGGGAAATTCGCAAAAAAAATTTCCTTTTCATACAAACGTTCGATGAGGTGATTGCGTTTAGTATGGTAAGTCCAACATTGTTTTGCTAATATCCTAAATTAATTTACTGAACAAATGAGATCTTCTAAGAATAAAATAAATATAAGTTTTTCATTTGGCTCAAAACAGCAATACACAAAATGCCACAAGAATAGCAAAATATTATATTAATTTAAGTTTAGAGACAGAAGGTCTAGGTATGACTCAGCATGATGGATGTTGACGAAATCGCCAAAAACCGCAGTTATTATGATGCTAAATAGTCAAGTAATAGCAATTAGTATAAGAACAAAAAGGAGAAATATTGAATAAACAAACAAACAGGCGAGACGGTCAAAAATTCTAAAAAAAGGTTGATTTTGAGGCAGGGACACATAAAAACCATATCGTAATCATTTTCTTGTCCAGACACACTTGTGTCACAGTTTTATAATAAGATAGAAAATAGATGGCACGCGTGGTGGACTAACGCCCATACAGCCTGCCTGAGCCCTGGGACGTACTCGTATTATTATAATAATATATGATGATGATAATAGAAATTAAAACAAAACAATCAAATGTTTTAGATATTTTATTTGCTTATTTAACAAGATACATATTATCTGCTTTATCTTTTTATCAATTTACTTTTATTATATATTTATACTTTGCATTTTAATTTAACGATATGGAATAATAGCATTTACTGTATCGTTATTAAAATCTTTACTTCACAAACTTCCAAAAATGACTATCAAAAGAAGCGTTTTTACTGGTTTTGAGTTTTTTTTACTTTGGCAATCGAGTTTATGGGTAGACTAAGGCGCGGTTTATACAAGGTCCTTCTTAAAATGCTGACACTTTTTTAAGAGGATGATCAGACCATCAAACTGAAGAACTTTCTCTAAAAACGAAAATTGTCAGCGTTTTAAGAAGGACCTTATATAGAAGTGACGTGGCGCGTGCGGGGTGCGGCAATGTTAATCTTATAGTACGTAGTATAGCGTCGCTTGGAGAATTACGCCCGCGCCTCTGAGATTTTCCTTTACTGCAAAAACGACACTATTCTGCGTAATATATATATATATTTTTTTTAAATACAAATTCAATACATATAACATACATATAAGGTTTATATTGGTGTTACTTTGGCAATCCGGCACCGCCACACTTGTCTTCTGTATAAACAGCACCTTATATAGCAAACAGTTCTTAAAATAAAGGTTCGCTTCTGATTCTGATTAATAATAAAGTATGTACAATTACAACTGTCTTTATGTGTATTATAATTTAAAGTCAAGTTTGATCTAATAGAAAAATTTAATGTATTATTCTTTAACATTCTTTATATTTCATTTTGCTATTTATTCCTCGCCTGAAAACGTATCATCTTCGTAAGAATATGGGTCCTCATCAGAGGCAGTTGGATTTGCAGGATCAGTTGGGTCTTCTGGAGCAGCGGGGGCAGCTGGTATAGCTGGAGCATCTGAGGTAGCTGTAGGAGCTGGAGTAGCTGGGTCAATTGGTGCATCGGGGGGAGCTGGTGTAGCTTGAGCGTCTGGGATAGCTGGAGGAGCTGGGGTAGCTGGGGCAGCTAGGGCCGTTGGCGCAGCGGGTGCAGCTGGTTTAGCTGGAGCATCTCGGGTGGATGGAGGAGCTGGGGTAGCTGGAGCAGCTGGGGTAGCTGGACGAGCTGGGTTAGCTGGAGCAGTGGGGGTAGCTGGGACAGCTGGGGTTGCTGAAGGAGCTGGGTTAGCTGGAGGAGCTGGGTTAGCTGGAGCAGCTGGTGTAGCTGGGGCAGCTGGGGTACCTGGAGGAGGTGGGTTAGCTGGAGGAGCTGAGTTAGCTGGAGCAGCGGGGGTAGCGGGGACAGCTGGGGTAGCTGGAGCAGCTGCGGTAGCTGGACGAGCTGGGTTAGCTGGAGCAGTGGGGGTAGCTGGGGCAGTTGGGGTTGCTGGAGGAGCTGGGTTAGCTGAAGGAGCTGGGTTAGCTGGAGCAGCTGGGGTAGTTGGGGCAGCTGGGGTAACTGGAGGAGCTGGAATAGCTGGAGCAGCTGGGGTAGCTGGACGAGCTGGGTTAGCTGGAGCAGTGGGGGTAGCTGGGGCAGTTGGGGTTGCTGGAGGAGCTGGGTTAGCTGAAGGAGCTGGGTTAGCTGAAGGAGCTGGGTTAGCTGGAGCAGCTGGGGTAACTGGGGCAGCTGGGGTAGCTGGAGGAGCTGGAATAGCTGTAGCAGTTGGGGTAGCTGGGGCTGTTGGAGCAGCTGGGGCAGCTGGAGTAGGTGGCACTGGTGCACCGTTTGCTGGAGTAACTTGAGACACCGCTTGTGTTAAGGCTTTTGCTATGATTTCAGCAAGTGAAACAACTGGTGATACTGGTGCACCGGTTACTGTAGACACGGCGGCTATGGAATCATCTATGACATTTTCAATGGCCTGAGCCACTTTAGCGGCTGATGGCATTGGAGCACCGGGTACTGGGGTAACCGCATCAATACCTTTTTTTACTATATCTGTTACTGCGTCGGCAAGTTGCAGTGGTGAGCGTTTTGGAGCGATAGCTGACAGAGTTCTATCTACAGCTTTTTTTGAGGCATCTATAATGGCTTCAGCTAATTGAGGAGCAGAAAGCACAGGAGCACCAGGTACTGGAGCGGCAACTGCTAGGGCTTCCGATATGCCGTCTAGTATAGCATCAACAATTGCTGAAACTGGTGTGGCACTTGCTGAGGGGATAGCTGCAAATAATTTTTGTAGAGCTTCATTTATGGCTTGAGCCAATCTATCAGGAGTAAGTGCTGGTGCCCCAGGTACAGGAGTCACATCGGTTATAGCTTTTGTTAAAGCCTTGTTAACTGTGGTGGCAATTGGCACTGTAACACCGGGAATTTGAGCAATTACTGCAGTGTTATCTGCTAAAATTGCTGCTATATTATCAGCTAATACATCGAGTGTTGGTATCAGTACCCCGGGTTGGGGATCAACTACTCCTAAAGCTTTTACAATGCTGTCTAATAATTCTTTAGCAAGATTGGCAATAAGTGCTATAGGTGAACCTACCACTGAAGAGACTGTCGCTATTGATTTTTGAACTGCATCTGATAATGCTTTAGCAATTTGATCAAGAGTTGGCAGAGGTGCACCGGGTTTTGGAGCAATATCTGATACAGCTTTTTTTATTATATCTGGCACGGTTTTAGCAACTGTAGCTGGAACAGGTGCATCCAGAGCTGGAGCGATCGCTGCAATAGATTTCTTTAAGGCGTTTATGACGGCGTCAACAATTTCACCAACTGTTGGCACTGGTGAACCAGGTGCTGGAGCGATAACAGGCGTAGCTTTTACTACGATATCTGCTATATTTTTAGCAATAGCAGTAGCAATTGGTTCTGGAATACCGGTAGCCGAAACGATAGTGGCAATAGCATTTTTGATTGCTCCCTGTATTGGTTCAGCCACAGCGGTAACAGTAGGTACACCTAATTCTGGAGCGACAGCTGCAATAATATCTTCAATAGCTTTAGCTATAGCCTTCACAACCACAGCAGCTAGTGGCAAGGGCTTGTCAGTTGGAGACACGTCTGATATGGCTTTTCCTATGGCGTCAGATACAGCTTTAGAAAATGAAGCCGGAGATGGAACGGGTGCACCGACAGATGGCGTAGCTGCTTTTACAGCTTTTGATACGCCATCTAAAATAGTTTCTACAATTGAAGCAGGATCTGGTTTGGAAGGATTTGTTTCTGGACTTATAGCTGCTAAGCTTTCTTCTACAACTTTTGTCGCGGTTTCTGCTATTTCCGAAGGAGTTGGTGTTGGTGCGCCATTTCGTGGAATGGCATTTTCTAATACTATAGATATTGCATCATTAACGGCAGTGATTAATGAAACAGGTGCACCTGGTGCTGCAGTGACCTTATCCAAGGCTTGATTGGCATTATCTACCAAAGCTTTTACAACTGAATCGGGAGTTGGCGCGGGTTTGCCAGGTGTTGGAGTAATAGCTGATAGTACTTTTTGCACTACGTCTAATACGATATCAACAAGAGCAGCAGGAGTTGGTAATGAACCCGGTGCTGGAGCAGCTTTGGCTGCTGCATTTTCTGATGCTTGTATTGCACGTTCAGCGATTTGAGAAGCAGTTGGTCCTTGAACACCAGGTTCTGGAGCAGTAGCTGCTAAGACATCTACTAGTGCCTGTGCAACAGATGCAGGAAGTGGTACCGGTGCGTTTACTGGAGAAAGTATCGGTATTGCTTTATCTAAAGCATTCTTTATGATTCGAGCAATTTCAGCCGCATTAAACACAGGTGCGCTGGGTGCAGGTGATCCAGCTGGTTTGACTGGTGTGACTGGTTTCGGTGCAACAGTACGTGGAGGTGGAACAATAGGTGAAGGTTGGGCCGCTGGAGGACGTGGAACTACAGGTCTAGGTGCTACAGGTCTGACCGGTGGATAAGTGGCAGGAACTACAGGAACTGGTTTGACGGCCGGTCGGGGAATGTTTGACGGAAGAATTATTGGTGCTGGTTGACGAACGTTGGTTGGTCTTGACGGAATGATTTGTTTGACACGGTAACCTGAAATATTAGTTTGTCAATATTTATCGGCTAGCTACTAAGATATAAAAACACCACTGAAGAACCATTGACAAGAAAAAAAATATTTAAGAGAATTTACTTTTATTTTACTTTGCATTCTTGGTTCTACGCACTGATCCATTTCTCACATGGCCTCTAATTTTTTTCTGAAGCCTAAAAATTACCGTCAAGTAATAAAGTGATACTATAATATGAAACATTAAAGTTAAATAGACTTAATAATCATTTACCTTTTGGAACAGTTATTGTATGCACTGATGGATTTGAGTTACTACGGGTGGGATTTCGGGGTTGCACTTGGTAACGAGGCTGTTGTACGGGCTGGTATCCATTGTAAACTGTCGTGCTGGGACGAGACCCTGCATTTTCGTAGTTCTGCCACTGTTGTGGAGCTTCGTAATGAATCGGGTTTGCGTAATGAATTTGCTGTTGAGACCCTGTTCCAGCATACGATGATGTACCTGTATTAGCTACAGAATTTGTACGTTGGGGAACGAAACCTGGTCTAGCTGCTTGTTGCCTTCCGAAAACTTCATACAGGTTTGGCCATTGGTTACCTTCACTATGCACATTTTGTGTTTGTACTTGATTTTGGTATTGATTATATCCAGTGTTTGATACCGATCGAGTTCCTTGTTGATTCAGTTTACGATAGGCATTTTGTCCTGCTTGGTATCCTTGAGTATTTGGTGTTTGAGAACTTTGGTAAGTTTCACGATTTTCATGGTAAGGCGATGAAGCTGAAACAGTTTTCGATTTTGAGAACGAGCTTGGAATCAATCGTTAAATTTGATCAATCAAGATTGAATAAGTTTGCATAAAATAATTATATATATTCTGATATGTACTGAAAGCTTCGTATATGTACCTACTTAAAATTTAATAAAATAACTAAACAACTTTAGGCGCTCAAAACAACGTGAACATTAAAAGTATATCAAAGTATCTGAGAAGTTAGTTCTAATATTGAATTCTATGAATAATTATAATGAAATTTGTTCAATTTAATGGTCTGAAGAAACCTGTTTAATATGTAACGCATTTTTGGCCTTCCCATGCAAAATTGCGGATCAGCCTATGAGAGGTTTAAATTTTTTTTCTTCCCATGTTTCTTATGGAAAGTTGGTTAGATTCATTTTCTGAATACACCCTTAAATTTTTTTTAGATTTAATCGGTCGTAACTCCCGCTACACCTCAAACGAAGACTCATTGACATGTGTATCCTGCCTATCCTAACCTACGGTGCCCAAACCTGGTCTCTCACAGAGTCTCAAAAGTCCAAACTCAAGGTTTGTCAGAGAGCGATGGAGCGCAGTATATAGAACAGATAGTGTCAGGAATACTACACTGCGCTCCAAAACACAAATCGCCGACGTCGGGGAGAAAACAGCTAAACTAAAGTGGGAATGGGCCGGCCTCTGTCGAATGCACCAGGAGAGGTGGGCAAAAATTGTTACGCCCTGGATCCCAGAAAACGGTCGTCGGCGCCCGGGTCGTCCTAGGAAGAGGTGGCGGGATGATCTGGATGCATTGGACGACAAGTGGCCAGAGCTTGCCCAAGATAGAGATGGTTGGAAGATTAAAGGGGAGGCCTTTGCTCAGCAGTTGGATGAATAGGCTAGGAAAAAAAAATCTGTCCTAAAAAAACGGTCCTCAGGTTTTGCATTTTTAATTTTAACTACCTAATATAACGATTTTTTTAAGTAAATGGTACTTACCAATAAGCTTCACTGAGCACAGAGCAAAAACCCAAAAGGATATTACTCGATTCATGATTCATTTCAACACTGAACATTTTAAGCAATTTTTTGACATATAAAGTAACAGAGCAAACAAAAGAAACGGCGGCAAGCAAGCTGAACACACGCTTTCATTGTATTATTGGGATTGTTATTTATTACCGTCTTATTTACGTTATTAAACATTTTGTCATGCGTAAATTATTGAAAGGTACCTTACAAATAACTTTTAAATTGAAAGATTACGTCATAAAGCCGGACCAATGCGAGTCGGGTTGCACACGTAGTAGTGTACACAAAATTTTAACTACTGAGGTAGGTACGCCACACACAGACGGAATTCCGATCCGGAATCCTGATTCAGGATTCAGTTGTCAACTATGGTTGCAAAAAATACTAGAGTGCTGTTTAAAAAATTCCTAACATAAAAAATGTATGAAACGCCAAATAAATGACAATAATTGCATTTTTAGGTATTTATTAAAACAAAACAAACAATTTCTATACATGATAATTACTATCATTTGATGAGGTCATGACGTTACGAATGTTACGATGATGGTTTGTTAATTGTATTTCAATATTAATGCAACTATATCAAAAGACTATCGATAGTTTTAACATTAGACATAATCTGCATACAAAATGGCATGAACCATTATCACACAAGCGGTTTTTGAGCGTAGGCGATTTCGCAACTATGCCGCAACGACGTAGCAAGTGCACCGTCACGATACGGTATCGTTCCATCAACGCCTACGCTCAAAAATCACTTTAAATTATGCCACCTAAGACATCAAAAAATAGACATCGAAATATTAAACATTAAATTAAATTTTTTTGTTAGAGTCAAGTGTTCCCTCTCATACAGGGAGTATCCGTACTGTTTGTAGTACCTACTATACTTTTTCCTGAACTGAGACTAGGTAGGTATATAGTAAAACTGATACTGGTACCTGGAAAACAATAATAACCAGTTTCTACGTTAAGTTAATCGGATTAAAAAAAAACCTATCTAATGATACCCAACAACATGGAATAGACAAGAAAAACATGTCATACCCACTTCAGGTAGAGGGGAGGTACTATAAAAAAAATATTTTTCAAGATTTTATTTTAACATTTTGTTGGCGTGATGAATATACCGTATACAAATGCTACATGACAGACGGACGGACGGACAGACGGACGGACATGGTGAAACTATAAGGGTTCCTTGTTGACTTCGGAATCCTAAAAAAATGAACGAACAAGTGAACGACATCCTACGTCGTGACGTCGCCTTGGCACCAGGTGCCTGGCCTCTGCAAGCGTGCACGAGCTGGAAAGTACGTCATTAGACTTCAAGGCCTTTAAAATTCATGTTCATGCCGCTAACATGAAGAGTTTTCTAAAGCCTGACTTAGAGTGCGTTTCCACTGAAGCAGAGCTGAAGAATCTGCGTCTCGGCGAAATCGCGTCGAAATCGAGGCGATATCATGGCGATAATGTTCAGTAAGAATTGCGGCGATTCAGTCGTGATATGACGTCACGGCGGCGCGGCAGTGCAGTTGGGAAATTGCTTGTAATTATGATTGGTATTCAGGCTAAAATGGTACGATTTGTTGTAATTATAGTACTCTGTGGTATGACAGAAGAAGTCAATCTAAGGCCATCTGTTAACGCAGTAAAGAACTGATAAAACAAGCCAAATTTAAAAAAACTTCAATGGCTAGCAACTGACTCAGCAAACGAAACTTGATGTCTGGAATACAACAGTTACCGGTTTCTCTGTTAGTTTGATAGATGGCGCTGAAATTTCTATAGGCGGCTTTCACATCACAGATAGTAATTTTTCTTTTTTTTGTAAATTATTCTTGCCACAAATAGGTAAAAGACTCGTGGCAGGACGGCCGTAGCGCAGCGAGAACAATGACATACGTAGAAATACATAGTTGTAAACTTATATGCGTTAGGTACATACTTTAGGGGTGCTTCAGACCATCAAACTAAACAACTTCTTCTAAATGTGAAGCACCCTTTTGAGTATGTAACGCATTTATATAAAACATTAAATAATTATACATAGAACAGACACCGAGAACAAAATCTGTGCACCACGATCAGCAGTGCTGGGAGCGTCGCGGTTTGTTTGTAAGTTTGGACCAATTGGCCTATACGAGTGTTACAAAAAATGAAGTCTGGGTGTCTCCTGTAACTAGCAGGTACCTCAATGGTATAACATTGTATTATTCAAGTTAAAAAATAAAGGATATTTAATTTATATGACAGTTAATTGTTATAATACAGGGTGTTACAAAAATACAAATAAACATTTAAGGGGGTGGTTAAGACCATCAAACTGAACAGCTTTCACTATAGGACCAATATCGAAATCGTGAAAAAAAATCAGATGTTCCATCATCATCATATCAGCCGATAGACGCCCACTGCAGGACATAGGTCTATTTTTTTTTCGTGATTTCGATTTTGGTCCCTCAATGAAAGTTGCTCAGTTTGTTGGTCTAAACCCTTAAATGTTTTCAATTTTTATTTTTACTTCTGTATCACCCTTTATAAACATTTTATCGTTTTCAAGGTTAAAACATTATTTGTGAGTAATTCCATCCCGAACCAGAATGCCCAGCATGCCACCCCCTAGAAAACGACAAAAATCGAGATATGCCTCTGTCGTTGTTAATTTGCGTAAGGGCTTGTCCGCATAGCGATTTTTATTCGTGCGAATTTCTTGGATAGAGGATTGTTGGATAGGATGGCGTTGATGCGAGACGGATATAAAATATTTAAAATTTCTGTTTTTGTAAGCAGAAAAATATGAACATATAGGTACTTCGTAAACGGATGCGTCTGCATCATTACAGGGACGTCAATTCTTTTGCTTACTTTTTGGCCAAAATTTCTGCCTTCGGAGAAAATAACGTAAACTCCATCTATCAATGACTGTTAAAAACTAAAATTGGCCGCGAATAAAATATCGCTGCGCGGATATGCCCCAATACGAAAGCGAGCGCGCATGACTGTTTTTCGTTTTGTCGCTTTGTCGTGGGGGGCATGCTACAGCTGATCCAGTCAGTGATAACTGATTGCTCGTGGGCTGAAATAAAACGAAACAACATTTCTTTTAGATTTCTTTTCTTATGCCAGTATAAAACGATTATAAATTTTTAACACTTACTTCATTTTCGGGAAAATTTGTGATTTTTCGTAAAACTACGCCCAACCTTATATTATGTACTAAGTACAAAGTTTTATAAAAATTCTAAATGACATCTTAAGTGTCAATCTTAACTAACGTTATAGTCCGTTCGCGTTAAGAAAATAGTGAGTCATCACTCATCAGTGCAACTACAGGATGAGGGTGTATTCACAGTGGAGAAAAAGTACAAACGAAGAGTACAGGGGCAAAACAAGAAATGTCACAAAAACAAAAAGTTGTGAAATCAACATTTATAATTTAGAAAGTTAACAATTTTCTTAGGTTCCTGTACACAGGTTTTAAATTCTAGTAACACATCTGACAATGCTCGTTTTTACGCTTTTTGTACAATGCCAAATAAAAATACGCGGGAAAATGAGAAGGTTGCCATCATAAATTAACTTTTGGATTTTTAGTGACATTCCTGGTTTTGCACCTGTACTCTTCAAACATTTTTTTTAAACATTAAATTATTTTTAATGGAAAAAAAAATGTCTTAAAATTACTTAAATCACTATTCAGTATCGCTAGATTCTTCAGTTACATTTATTATGAAAGAATTTTGTTCTGCGTGTTCCATGACGTCATCCAAATGCCACATGGTATTTTCTTCTCGTATCACGTGGTCGCAGCACTTCTTCCAACGATTAGCGTCTATTAATGCTATTGCGTCATATAATAATTTTTTTACGTCACTCTAATTTATCGGCTTGTTTGCTTGATTGTTGAACGAGTCACGCAAAATACACAACCGTTTTGTTCGAAGGTCAGATTTCAACTGGTCACTGTGAACTCGACTTTCTAATTTCTAGCATTTTAATTGGCTGGGGGGCGTGGCCAGGCCGGCGGACAACGATGACTCACTATTTTCTTAACGCGAACGGACTATAGTAACTAACTCTTAAAAGTAAAACGAAATAAGGCATGAAATTGAATTATGATTTATTATTAAATCGTTGTTGTTAATTTTTTTGATTCAGGACTTTAACTGTTTTGGTCACTCGTGGCTTTTCATCTGTAACAAAAGAATTATACATTGTTTCACTACTTCTGTACTGTACTCTACTGATATTTATCGATTTGTAACTGAAAAGTTCTTAATTTCAATTTAGTAGCTATATTGTATACAGGGTGTAAGTGACAGCCAAGCAAATATTGAAACGGTGAACTCAGACCATCAAACTGAACAACTTTCACTATGGAGCCTACCTCAGGAAAAGCGAAAAAAATACATCTGTCCCATACAAAACTGCTGTACTTACCCGACAAAAATGTATGGGACAGCTGATTTTTTTTCGCGTTCCTGAGGTAGGCTCCATAGTGAAAATTGTACAGTTTGATGGTCTGAGTTCGCCATTTCAGTATTTGCTAGGCTGTCACTTACACCCTGTATATATTTATATGACATATAAGTAATATCTACATATAGCTACAACATTGAAAATAAGAACATATATAAGATTTATTGCATTGTATTCTATCCTGTTATCATTGTAATACAAGTCTGGGTTATATTAGAAATGGAACTAAATAAGCTGTGTGCCAATGTATAAGATATTTATTTATTTTTTTATAGATATTCCTAACTTAATTAAAACAATATTAATCTTTAGAATGCCGATTAATTCCATGCGACAGTATATTATATTCAATGATGAAATACTACGTAAAATCTCATATAAAGGGTGAAATTGATATCATTAGAATCCTTTTAAAACTAAGAGTCTACCCATCGAACTGAACAACTTTTACTATGGCAGCAAACCGATCGGAGCAAAAAAAAAATCTGCTGTTCCATACTAAACTGCAATGTCGACGCGCGAGTTCGCGACTCAAATGTATGCAACAGCTGACCCCGTAGATACTGACATTTTCAATCTTGTAATACCGTATGATTTTTTTTAACCGTCTCGAAATTTTCAGGTTTAGACTAGATTCTTTATTGCGCAAAAAAAAACAAAATACAATAAGTCATGTATGATGTACAAAGGCGAGCTTAACTCTAAAAGAGTTTTTTTCTAATAAAAGGTATAGCCTTTTATTACGTCATTTCAGAAACCCTAAATATGCTAAAATTGAGCATTTCTACCACATGGATCTAGTCCTACCACTAGATCCTATCTATATACCAACTATCTTTTAGAGTAGGTACCTGTACTTTAAAAGGTAGTTGGTAGTTGTAGCAAAGCTTCTGATCACCCCGCTAGGGATTGTGGTAGTGAATTTATGTAGGTATGTAGACTACAGTACATAGTCTAACAATTTTCACCTATCCACCACAACGCACCAATAGAGTTAAAAATATTCTAGCACATAATTTTTTTATGGCCCATAGCAGTCTTGTTTTATCCATTGTATTGTTACCTTTATAATTATTTTTATTTCTCTATTTGTATGTGAGAACTTGTTGTCAGCATCTGACCATCAAAATGTCTATGTATAAATCGAATTGTTGTTTTTAACTGTCAGTTCTTTAGAAATAAAATACATAAATAAATAAATAATATGTCGTAACTTACCCTCTTCATTATCCCAAACTGTTTCAGTTATCTCTTCAACAATGGTTCCGTTAGAGAAGACTGTTTTTATGATATCCTTCTCAATTTTTGGTTGAGGTGGTACTTGAATGAAGTATATTACGTTAAATTCATCGTCTCCCGTCAATTTAGTCATAACATCCAAGTCACTGGTTCTGAACCACATTACTGGTTTACTAGTAGACTTTACTTTTGAGAAATCTGCAAGATAATAGAAGGTTATGATATCGTAAATGTCAAATGTTTGTGTGTACAGTTGTTTCAAAAAAATACTTGGAAGACTCAACTCAACTCAACAACAATGACTGATGTGTACAAATATGTCTGTCTTTTGTATGAATGTGTTTGTAAAAGAATACTCTAGACTGCACACTTAAAAAAATAATTGGTAGTTGCAGCAAAGTTTCTGAATACCTTAATAGGGATTATGACCGTAATTTTATGTATGTTATATTCTAGAAAACGTTAAAAAAGGCTTTCAAAACATTTAAAATATTCAAAACCAATGAGCAAAATGATTTTGCAACGAACAGGATATTCGCAACTAAAACGTTCAATTTATAGCCAATAATAAAGCTTCTTTTTATCATTATGGCTTGCTCTGACCTTGTTAATAATAATAACTATAATATTATATACTTCGTTAATAAAATATATTACCTTAACAATAATGGGCCCAAAACATATAAAAAAATCAATAGCCTTACCTACTCCCAAAGGATTAAGTTTCTCCGCTATTGATGCATCTTTGTTTGGGTCAGTGATTTTCTTTGCACTTGCTGAAGTCTTTACTAAAGCTGATGTTTTATTTGAAGGAGAATCGGCTTTGCTAACAGCCGTAGAAGGTGTTGTAGAAGCTTGAGGTATTGAGGTAGTCTTTTTAGAAGAAGCCGGGGAAGTAGGAGTACCTGAGGAATGTGGTTTAGCTGGGGTAGTAGAAGTTATGGGACCATTTCGTTTTGTTGGGGTCTTAGTAGGGGTAGGAGTAGTAGTTTGTTTAGCTGGGGTAACAGGAGTTTCTGAAGTAATTGGTTTAGCTGGAGTAGTAGAAGTTGCAGGAGAAGCTGGAGATGTAGGAGCTGTAGAATCAGCTGGTTTAGATGGGGACGTCGAAGTTGTCAAATGAACTGATTTTGCTGGAGTAGTAGAAGTTGCAGGAGAAGCTGGATCAGCTGGTTTAGATGGGCTTGTAGAAGTTGTAGAAACAGCTGGTTTGGCTGGGGATCTAGGAGTCGTAGAACCAGCTCGTTTATCTGGAGTAGTAGAAGTTGCAGGAGCTGGTTTAGTTGGGGTTGGAGTAGTTACATTATCTGGTTTTGCTGGGGTAGTAAGAGATTTGGGACTATCTGGGCTAGTTACATTTGCTGGATCAGAATTTGGTTGCACAGATGCAGCTTTTTTGGCAGCAGATATAGGAACCGATTGCTTTTTATTTGTGGCTTGTTCCGAAGGAGTGGAAGTTTTGGCTTGCGCAGTTGGTTGTGCTGAAGAATCTAATTTCGGAGGGGTAGGTGTTGCAGTAGGGGTATCTGCTTTAGCTGGTTCAGATGTTTTAGATGGAATAGCAGTAGTTCTTGGTACATTCAGCTTGGACCTAGTGTCCGGATTGGCTGAAAGGACTGGTTTCAGATGAGTGATCGGTGAGGCAGCCGTTTTTGATGGAGTGGGTGTAGCTTTTTGGCTTGGTGCAGCTGGATTAACTTGAATGGCTGGCTTAGTAGCCTTAGGTAGATCAGCAGGAGAAATGACATTAGGAATGACTGGGACAGCTGGTTTAGGTCCAATGACAGAAGGAACTGTAGGTTTCGTTGGATCAGTAGAAGCAGAAGTATCAGGTTTAGCTGAAGTACTTACCACTTCGGGTTCTATTGGGGTTGAAGTTGAAGCTGGACCAGTAGGTTGAGGAGCAGGAAAGGTAGATTGAGGAGCTGGAACTTGAGTAGCAGAAATAGGAGTACTGGTTTCGGGAGCTACTGGTGCAGCGGGTGCTTGATTGTTTGTGGGAGCAGGAGCTGCAGGTTGAGGAGAATATGCTTCAGGAGTAGTATATATTGAACTGGGTTCTGGGGTTAACTGAGTATTTTGAGTGGGAGCAATCGGTTGGTAAGGATTCGCATAGTAATTTGAGTTTGATGATGTTGATATAGCTGATGAGGTAGCAGGTGGTGTTTGGGGTTGTGGATAATGTCCATTCCAGTGTCCATAATTTTGTGGAAGTGATCCTGCATTAACCAATACATAGTTTGGATGTCTTTCTGCAACTGGTTCTAATGTATCAACATGCTCTATAGTGCCGTTTGGATGAATAACCATATAGCGCTTCCTTTGTGTTGTTGTTGACAATAGATCCTTAATATATGGGTGTCTCGCAAAAAGGTTATGCATGTTGTACCCTACAACAAAACATAAATTAAAGAGTGAATACTTATGTATCCAAAATGGTTTTTAATTATAATAATTTATTAATAAAATGTTTTACTTACCAGGAGCATTGGGTACTTGTTTATTAGGCCACTGGTTATAGCTTTGCTGGATTTGGCTGTTCAATGGAGTTGTTGGTACATCATCATGATTAATTTCAGTTTGAGTAGGAACGCTTTGACCACTCTGAGCGGTATTTTCAGCAAATGGTCTTTGAGCTGGCGAATTTAAAGGCAACTGTTGTTGTACATGATAATATTGTGGGACTGCAGGAGAAATATTGTTATCATTTCCGATATTTTGTTGATACGGATTGTTTTGTTGATACGGTTCAGATACAGTGTTTAATAGAGGTTCTCTAGATGGATACTGGGGTTGAATTTGTGGTAAATTCTGCACCCTCATCTGGTTGGCTAACTGTTCATGGATTTGTTGCTGACTGCGGATCAAATTTTCATAGTTTTGCCTTTGTTGCGCAATCGTTTCACGGTTTATCATGTCTTGAATTGCGGATGGTGTTGCTGTATTTGTATTAGATGGATATTCTACGTGAGAATATTGGACAGGTCTTTCAAACGATGGTCTAGTTTCGTATCTAATGTTATTGTATCTGGTGGGTTGTAGTACGGTATTAGCATCTCTGTTAATAAACTCTTGGTAAGTGGGGTTAGATGGACCATTTTGAGTATGTGCCAAGTTTGATACTTGGATTTGTCTAGGAATTCCTCCGCTTAGCGTTGGATTAGACTGGTACGCTTCTAAATATTCCTCAGGATAAGGAAATGAAGCTGAAATTAAGGAAAATATTATTCACAAAACTCTTAAAAGTAATTAAATAAAAAGAATCAAGCCTAGAAGGCTACGTGTTTGTGTCTCTTATTACGAAAAGATTAATGATAAAATCCAGGATAAAAGTAACAATTTATAATCATTTTAAATTAAAATTATTAATATGAAAATTCATTCAAAAAAATCTACTCACCGACAAACTCCAGGCAAAAAATCAAAACGCAATAACTTATCACTCTCCTCATTTTTATATCCACATCGGTACTGTTTCGCACAATACTGAATGTTTAAGAGAGCTCCTATTATTATAAACTCGTGTTTTAGAACAAATAAAGACAAAGAAAAAGCTGTGCATACATACCTCTTTTGTTTTGTACGGGTTTTGTCACAATATCTCCCTACTTACATGGTAAATATGCGTAGATATTTCATTGTATTTGTGCATTACGTCATAATGAAAAATTAGGGCCTCTAATAATGTCAAATATATGCAAATATTTGTGTCTAAGTACCTATCATAATAATTTATTAAGTAAGTAGGTACTTATGTTGTTTTCTGAGCAACATGTTTTGTTTAATGTTAAACGATTTTCTATCAGTTTTCAAAATGGTATACCTGTTACATTGTTTACTGAGAAGCACCCCTATTTCGTCCTGTGGCCGTGGTGAGTGTCGAACAAGGCAAGACTATGGGTTAAAACTTTTTGTTTAATGTTTTAGTGGGTGTAAGATTATCAATATTATTACCACTTGACACGTCGAACCATCCTGAAACCATAAAGGTGTACCTTTTGCCTTTGTGATTTTTCACAACATTAAAAGTTGTTAAAGAATATTGACCCTGACCATTATGAACAGATAATAATAGTACACTATATTATTATCGATTCATATGCCCTGATAAGAATGATGGTACTTAGGTATTAACTTGAAACAGGTTGTTATTACTACTGACTAATTGATGAAACTTGTGACTTTTAAAATTTACGTGCAAAATTATGATTTATGGTCAGGTGTTACGAATGACGTGTATTCAGTCAGCAGCAATAAGTTATATACACTTGTTAGTACCACGACGTAAAACAAAAGTACTACAACTTATTGCTGCTTACTGATCATTCTTAAACGACTTTAAAAAAAGGAGAAAGTTAAGAATTTGTCACGTATGTTCTGTTGCTGTCGCGTCAATGTACGCCTTATCAGGTATCATTGACTCGCAAAACGTAAACTCTAAAAACATTATTTTGTATACTATAGCTTTTTCTTTTAATTGGAATTGCCAAAAAAAAATGCAGTAAATTTATCAATAAACATGTTTTTACAAAGAATAACGGTACATTTTATTTTAGGAAGGTGACCAGGTTTGGTGGCGGTAAGTCTAACTATATGATATGCCATCGACTCGAATAAGAATTTGGAATAAGATGATTAGATTAACTTTTGAAACTTCCGAAATTTTTAAAAACAATAACAGGTAACAGTAATAATGTACTATTTTTGATAAATTCTTGAATCGTCGTATGATTGATCGCATTAATTTCATGTATTTATTTGTGAACTAACATAGTTATTACACAATTGTTAACACAATACGGATAAATAATCTGAAATAAATATTTTTTTATTGTTTTAAATTATAAACGCATTAGGTACCTATCAAAGTCTGGGTGTACGTATTGATCTAGGAATTTTTGTTTTGTTATGTTTCTTTCGTTTCACTATTGTTATTAAGTTCTCTGGTGCGTCGGTTTTTACCGAGGTTTCTGTTTGGTAAGATCCCTTAACATAAATATAACTTGTTTTATCTGTTGAAGCTTTTGCAAGAGGGGGTTCAGTATCTCTTTCATCTGATCCCTTGACAATGTCTAGAAAATTGAGTTTATTTGTGACATCAGTTGTTGGTGAAAAATCAATTATATTTGGCTTTTTAACAATTATTATCTCCTGAAATTTTTGCTTTGCATTAGTTATGTCTGAATTTTCTTCGGTACTCGAGGTTTCTATACTATGTCGATCAACAACTGGCTTCAATTTGGATTTTTTATTTGTAAAGGATTCTCTATGTTCTTTATTAACTTGATTATCATCTTTTGGTAAAGTTATTGTATTCTTATTTTCTATAAACATCCTGAGTTTTTCATAAAAATCGTGTAATATGGCCTCTAGATCCTGTTTAAAGATGTTTTGTTTTTTATCTCTCCGTTCTACAGAATTGAACGTAGAATTTTCTTCAGTGTTGCCTTCTTGCGGTATATTAGGAACAGTTTTCTTAACATAGTAATATTTTCCATGTTTGATAGCTGATGGAGTAACGATGTTCAATGGATCTATCTTTGGATAGTTTTCTCGGTTGAAATTTTCTCCAAAATGTGAATAATGATTCATGTGTTGATGCGACATATAGCTATGCTTGCGATGACGATGAGATCTTTCTAATTCATGATGACCATCATTGTTTTCTGATGAAGTATGACGTAGTTTGGGCACTGAAAGTAAGATTATTCATCAGAATTAATACAAAATGTTCAAAAATCCTAAACTAAATAGGTTAAATGAGTATAAGTTAGCTGAAAAGTGCCATAAGTAAAATAAAACCGGTCAATGTGAGTCGGGCTACTCGCGCATCGAGGGTTCCGTTCCGTAATTTAGTGATCTGTGGTTCCGCACCATACCACCACCACCACCACACACCATAATATTAACTTACAAAAATCTTTTGTTTTTATTATTAGTTTGTATACTGTACTTAGAGTTTGCTCTAAAATCGCACTAAGTTTGACGTTTGTACGTATGACCGTTTTTACGATACAGCGAGAAGAAAAAACTTAGTTCAAAATTAGTTTCTTGTATAAGGACCCCCCTTAATTTTAAATTTTTTGACAGTTTTAGCAAATCCGCCGTAATACCGCAAATTCTGTGAAAATAATTTCAACTATGTAGCTCTTACGGCTCAAACGTTACAGCCCTAAATAGTTAGGACAGACGGACAACGTAGTAATAGGGTCCCGTTTGCACCTTTTGGGTACGGAACCCTTAAAAAAGGTTGACATTGTATTCATTATTAGGTGTTCAAAAACACCTAACCATCTTGCGGAAAATCTGTTTAACTACTTTCTGTACTTGCATCAATAACACTAAAGGTGGCTTGCACCATAAAGTACCTATTTAGGCTTCAACAAGTTTTATGATCGCTTCGTATCTCATAATATTCATACAGATGATAGTGACAACATCATATTTAAGGCGGTTGCAGATGGGTCAATTTTATACAAAACTTTGACGCACAATACGCGAAGACGGTATTAATATAAGTAACTTTGTGTATATGGAAAAATAGTTTAGAAAATCTAGATGCCGCGTAACAAATAACATTTGCAATTTATAAAATAATTACGAAGATATAAAGCTTTGAAATTTTTCATACCAAATTTTAAAAGCTTTATATCTTCGTAATTATATTTAAATTGCAAATTTTATTTGTTACGCGGCAACTAGATTTTCTTAACTATTTTTCCATACATAAAATATTAGTTTTATTAATTCCGTCTACGCGTATTGTGCGTCAAACTTTTGTATGGACTGAAACCACCTTAAACGTTTTTTTAAGCCTTTCAATACTTTTACTTAATTTTTGGTGTCAGCCACCCGAAGGTAACATACGACATGATTTTGTAAATAATAGGATACTTGAATGCAAATTTCAGTGAAGTGCATGAGTGATTGTCATCAGTATAAAAAAAAAGTTTGTCTTCGTCTTAAGCGCACGTTTTGACATCTGATTTGACTTGTTTTTGACTTTAGAAATTTTTCTTGGGAAAAAATTTAGAAGAAAATATATTTTCTACTCATATACCTAATACTTTATTTAATTATTTAATAAGTAACTGAAATTTTGTCAATGTTATTGGTTAAAGCACACTTGTGTAAATATAAAAATAAACTAACATGAGTATCACAAAATATCTACATAAATTTGTAAAATGAATTAGGAATATGCAGATCCGATGATAAATGTGAAACATTATTTATTACCACTTACTACCATATCTTAAACAAACAGTTTGAGAATGTAAATTACTAGGTATGTCCACAGACTTCTGTAGTGGGTATGTCAAACAAAACAAATTATTTCAGCATAGCTGATGAGTTGTAAATTGGACTACAATACTGTCAAATAAGGTCGAATATTAAGTATTTACCTGTTACGTATTCTCCTTGCGATGTCTGGTGTCCTTCCATTAATTCCCGTGAAGATTCGTTCGGTATATATGTCATGTGGGGAAAGGATGCTATAATAAAGTAAAATTATAATTATTTATCTATTATGTAAGCTCGCGCAATGCGCATTTTTTTTATTACACATGGGTTTGCTCTTGACCTCAATCCAGTCAACACGACGAAGATGGGGTCGAAGATGCATTGCATGAATCTCATCATCGCATCGTAAGTTCCAAAGTTTTAGCAAAAAATGGTCGAATTCGATAGGTACGATGACCAAGCGGCTATTATGTAACTCATAATTATTTAGTTCCCATATCGTCTTTGGATGGGTGACCGTTTTAGTGGTATTCACCTCGAACAATTAACCAATTTTAAAACGACTTATTTAATCTATTATCTTAAAGTTTCTTCGTCTGTCGTGTCAGCATCGGTCGTTTGAGTAGTTCAAAAATAAACAATTATTGACTTACCGACTAGTTCTTGGAAAAATATAATACAGTAAAATTTTACAAACATTGTTGGTATCTTTTCATTGATACCTATATACTATAATAATTTTAACAAAAGAAAATAGCTATAAACGTAAATAAAGTTTGCTGAGTAAACTTCGATTTATAAACAAAGTTTTCGGTTGAATCAACTGAATATAAGGCATTAAACAAAATGTCTTGACTTCCTGAACGACAGGTACGGAGCAAAGCGTTCTGCGGTTGCGGTCTGACTTCGATCCGATTTATTGTTTATTGCGAATATAGATCAAATTTAAGTTCAGTTTGATGGTCTGATCATCCTCGTAAAAAAGTGTCAGCATATTTAGAAGGACCCTGTATATTATTATAATATTGCACTCTAAAATAAAATAACAAAATATCAAAAACAGGCCACGTATAAGTCGGGTTCACACTAAGGCTCCTCGAAATAAACTTTTTTTTTGTATAGTGTTGTGATAGGAACGGAACCCTCAATGTGAAGGTCAGACACGCACTTTTTTTTTATTATAATATTTGTGCCTCACAGTTCAAATGTTTATTAGGAAAGTGACCGCCCGCTCGCTTCTAAGCAACCGCATATCACGTAAGTTTGCAAAAACTTTGACTTTTGAAATTACTTCTTTTCAGCGAAAATTAAACCAAATTTATAATCAAATAAGTACTTATTGTATCGTAAACTACCGTAAAGGAAGCATGATTTAAACCTTAATTGAACAGGTCTAAACATTTTGACTTCCCTAATTAGAATACCGGTTTTTGCCAGTGAGTTCGACAACCATATTAATGTGATTGGTATGTGGTAACATAAAAAAATAAGTAAAATAATTTCGCATGACTATTACTTATGTATTCAGGTGTCCAAGTACATGCAAGTACCTACTCGGGGGTATCTTATTTATAATTTTGTGAAAAAAATATAATTATACCTTTATAAGGGTGGTGAACTGAAAACATTAATTCTGAAAGCGACATCTACACTAAAAGAGAAGAACTCAATAGCTGGGATAAGGTTGTATGTAATTTTGTAACGCTCCGTGATATTCTCCACATTGCTTGATGATAAGTTTGCGATGCGGTGTATAGATGGCAGTGTATTAAATTAACTAAAATAACGATTTGTATATTATAGTGATACTAGCTTTTGCCATGACTTGGTCTGCGTAGATTTTGGATACGAACAAGAATACGGTTTTCTATAAATACAATACAACCCGTTTCAACCCCTAAAGGGTAAATTTTCCTCTGGTAGGTAGGTTACACCTAATTATAATTAATAATATAATATTCTTAATTTGATTTTTCTATCTTCAGACTGGTATGGAAGGATGAACCGGGTAATATTTAAAAAGGTTTCTTGTAATACCTTTTTTTTTAAATTACAGATGGGTTTGCTGTTGACCTCAATCTAGTCCTCAGGACAAAGATGGGGTCGAAGATGTAACGAGCTTACCCAGAAGAAGCCTATTCACTCGAAGGTACTTAAAGGAATTCGGGTTGTAAGCGTTTGGAAATGCTGACCGAATACATAATTCTTGAAAATGAATGTCTTTGATCCCCAACAAAGTTCCTTAATCTTGTCTAGATCCGTTCTTTAAAAGCTATAGATATACGTCCGAACAATATATACAGTGTGGAAAGTTAAGATAGGACACAAAGGGCAGCTACCAGAAGCATTATAGCTACAAGAAAACGTTTTTAGGAGACTAACCCAAACTTTTCGAGCGTCTTAGATGTTTATACGAAAATAAAAATAAAAAAACCAACATATTTTACCAAGACAAAATTATGTGCACCAACTGCGTTTACGCAACACTCTGTTTAGATAAGGTATAGCTAATATTACCACTATAATCTAGAGATTATGAAAAACAAATCGACATGCGTTCCACAACTTTACATAATCTTAGGAATAGTTTATACCTAGGTAAATGAACTTGAATATAAAAGATAACTGATTCTCATTGTTTTCACTAAGTATTTGCGACTCGAACATTTTGCGTTTTGGACATTTTAGGTATTGACCATTCTGCGTGTAGACGGAATAAGTTAATTGTAACGCTTTTAATTTAACACTCTTCTTCTTATCGTGTGGGCAGCAAGCCCTGGTGTCAAAGTATTTTTCAGACCGTCTTACAGCCTCTGACGTGATTTTATGTAACGACTACTACCACCAGAGATAGTAACCGGGACCAACGGCTTAACAGAATCATCTTTCTTTTCAAACAATTAGGTGATTAAGCCTGCAATGTCCCAACTAACTGGAAAAAGCTTTATCCAGGGTTTTAAATAAACCACCCTGGATAAAGCACTTAGCTATTATTTGCAATAGTTTCAATTGACTCTTACAGACAGACCCATTAATAAATTAAACCGTTAAAGCTCCTAAAAACCATTATAATCTCCTACACCCAATTAAAATTTCCCGAAATTCTAGTTACATTAGCCTCTTTATTACGCAATAGGTATACCATGTCTGGCCCGTTAGTTTATTCAGTTTGGTACTATAAACGGGCTAGCGTAACGTGCAGTTTTTCTAATAGGCATGTACAACTACTAGGTGATTTTGTAATCACTTTCCTTTCCAGGGGTGGTTCAGACCTCCAAACTAACAACTTCTACTGTTCTACTACGGGAGAAAACATGAATAAGATCTGTTGTTCCATATTAATTTGCAATGCCTACTTGACTCTAATTCAAAGTTATTCTGTTTGATGGTCTGAACCATCTGTGAAAATTTTGATTGTATAAAAAATCACCTAGCAGTCCTAGTATACTATTATATTTTCTGTGACTAGATGTAAAATAACTAATTTGGCCATTATTTTATTCAGGGTACAATATGGATAACATTTTATTTTCTTTTATTGTATAAATTCTATAAGTCTTTTTTTACCGTTTTATGCCGATTTTTGTTCGTCATTGTTTGTAGTAATCATTAAAGACATTTGTAGCGATGTTTTCTTGCTTCTTCTTACATTTATTGATGATTTTTCAACAAAATAACCACTGCGTTACTGTACCTCTAAATTCTATTGCGTTGCTTACACAAACAACTAAGTTACCGTAATTTGCAAAAAAGTTTAGTATTTTACTTTAATTCCTTCGTTTTTCTAAGACTGGTTTCTTATTCGGTATCTACCGATAACAGTTTTATTTTGGAATTTACCTATTTTACTAACAAAATCGCCATTCTTCCATTACCTTTGAAGGGGACCGGATTATGGTACCCTGAATAAAATAATGACCCAATTACTTAATATATATATATATATATATATATTGTTTGTTCCGCAGCTGCTTTCGATTGCGCTCAACCTCACGAAGAATATAATGCCTGCCCGCCTTTATGCCCAACTGATGATTGCAGTCAAGCCACACCTAATGGAGAATGCCCACTATTTGGCTTCATAGGCGTTGTTCTGGAATGCCAACCACGATGCAGATGTATCAAAAATTATTGGCGGAAGAACGAAGTCTGTGTTTCTTACGAACACTGTTTTTAGTAATAAATCTAGTATCTATCGATAGTATCCACAGTATGTATATCGTTTTTTTTTTTTGCAGTTTTGATGTTTTCATCGTAGTGACGGTGAGTTTGATGATCTGATGCACCCCTTTTCCTAATAATTCAGTTATGTAAATGTCACGCATAATTAAATTTGCACCCTGTACCTATACAATGTAATTTAATTATGAAACTACTGTTTGTGGGGTAAATGTACGTAGGCTAAAAAACATGATACTTACACGTTGTATTGAAGATTTGGAAAGTGTAAACCTAGTTGTTATAGTGACGCAATTGTCAAAATTTATAGCTGTACACAGGTGGTAGATAAATGAAAAACCTCCACAGATTAAACACATTAAATACATACTGAAGTCACACCTTTAATCACATGTAAAATTTAATATTAAATAACATAAAATAGTCCGTGTGGTATCGGCTAAGAATAGCACCATCCCATTTCCTCCCGTGGGTGTCGTAAAAGGCGACTAAGGGATCTACCGGAGGATGGGCAGCAGCATTCTCTGAGTACACACATTCAATCCAACTGCGATCGCCAACCCGCCTGCCAAGCGTGGCGATTATGGCAAATCCCCCCGTTTTGCCTATGTCCAGCAGTGGACGTCTATCGGCTGATATGATGAACATAAAATTCTTAACATACACACATGTAGTTATTTAGATATTTTTGTCAAGTACCTACTTTAAAGGAGCAATGTAATGAAGCTATTGTTTTATTCTCTAGAAATTATTTCAAAATGAAAATTCTTGTCGACCTGAAAAAAAAATCTCATAAAATAATATCGCATGCATAGCTTTAAACTAATTATCACCTACGACCATTGACATAAAATACTACAGACGCGGGTCTAGTACAAAATTCTCGAAAAATGTGTCCGAGACCAAACTAAAGTACGTGTAGTAATATAAACCAACTAAAAACATTGAAAACGCTAAAATTCTTTTCCGTCCCACTCCCCCATCGGGGTGTGACGCGCGTCGCGCGCCCGCGCGTGCGCGTAGTTGGCCGAACAAACGAGGACTGTCGCGTAATTGGTTCTCTTTTTACGTTTTTTTGCTCTTTTGGTTTGGACACTTTTGTGCGCGGACCCTACGTCCAGAAGTTGGTAAGTCAATGCCTACGTCCCATGTTTTAACAGATGGTAACCATGTCAAACGTCTGATAGCACGGAACACTGATAATCCGAGTCCCAACTCGCATTTGGTTCGTTTTTTAAGAGCGCTTGGTTTATAAGCCAATTTCGCGAACCGACTATAGCCACTTTTTGTTGAATATTCATAGCGAGATGACGCGTTTGTTGGTTATAGGTTTGTTTATCCTCTGTATTGGCTGCATAGCTGGTAAGAACCTTTTTTTCCAAAGAAGTAGCTTTGATTTATTCTATTTTATCTCCATTATACAGGGTGTAAAGAAAAGTATCATAATCCTTTAAACCTCATACTCTACACATCAAGCTGAATAACTTTTACTATTGTAGCAAACCTGTCGGAACAAAAAAACAGCTACTCCATACTAAACTGCAACGCCTACTCGACTCAAACGTATGGAACAGTTTATTTTTTTGTTCTGACAGGTATTCTCCCATAGTAAAAGTTGTTCAGTTTGATGGGTAAATTATGTGGTTTAACGGTTAAATAATACTTTTCCATACACCATGTATAATCAAATTAAAGATTGAAACATTTGTCTCGGGCGGGACTTAAACCCACACTCTTCCAAACCGGGGAACTGCGTTATCCAATTTCGCCACCGAGCCCACTACCCAGAGAACGAAATGTATAATGTTTTAAATGACATTTTGTGTCTCTGTTCGTAGAAAATATACTTTATGTACCTCTATGTAAAGAAAGAGGTTTGTGTAACCTTATAATTTCCCTCAAATAAACATGTATGATTAATACTTTGTGATTATCAAACACAATTCCATTATTTAACACTTTATTGTACACATACAATAAAGTGTTAAATAATTGAAAAAAATAAATAACTTTGCTCTAAGTTTCCGGCTTAGATTTAGAAAAAGGAGTCCGGTGTTTTTTTATTTATTTTTATCTACACCAGACATGTCAAACTCAAAGTCATTGGTGGGCCAAATGCATAACGATGTAGAATCAGTTAACCGCAAAGAACGTAAATAAATAAAACTTATTGCACGTATCGTCTACGATAGATCGCCCTGTTCTAACAGGGCGTATAAAACAGAACGGTACTTATATAACAAGGGCAACATTTTCAGGATCCTTGTAAAAAGAGCTATATAATAAAAAAATTGAGTGAGCGAAGCGAGCTCGACTTTTTTCACATCATGACTCAATGCAGTGGTGTTACAGACAATTTGAGTAGGTAGGGTACCTAAGTGCATTCTTCTAAAAGTCTGCACGCTCGCGGAACGCATTGGGGACCTGTTCATAAAATTGGATAGGGCCGCAAGAAAATGCACTTGCGGCCCGTTTGACATGCCTGAATTCTACACAAACAAGTGTTTTCTCCATGGAGTTTGACATATTTTCTCGCGATCATTTTTATTTTAGAGATCATTTATTGATTTTAAATTAATCGCAAAAAATAAGAAACATGTCTAAAATGATTTCTACTATCGGTAAAAAATATAAAATAAATAAAAAGGACGACACACTGAATTGACCATTTTCTTGATGAAAGTTTTTTTTTTCGAAATCTAAGTCTAACTCAGTTGCAGAAACGTTCATTAAAGTTAATCCTTCATTAAATCTCTTGCTGTCACTTTTTGTCTTATTGACGTAGTAAAAGCTAGCAATGGAGGTATAACTCTAATGAGCGTTTCTGCAACTGGGTGTAAATGTCTTACATTCAGTTGCAGAAACGCTCATTAGAGTTAATCCTTCAATAAATCTATTGCTATCTATTGTTCCGTTTGATAACTGAACAACTTTTACTATGCGAGCAAACCGATCGGAGCAAATAAAAAATCAGCTTTTCCATACTAAACTGCAATGTCAACACGCGAGTTCGCGACTCAAATGTATGCAACAGCAGATTTTTTTGGCTCCGATTGGTTTGCTCCCATAGTAAAAGTTGTTCAGTTCGATGGATAGATTCTTAGTTTAAAAGGATGCTAATGATATCAATTTCACCCTGTATACATATAGTTATATGTATATCCTCGCTCCGATATCGATCATGTGATAGATCGAATCATACGATAAGTAACAATTAAACGAGGTAGAAAAAGTCCTACATAATATTTGAACGTTTCTGAAAATGGAAATAATTTTAACCTAGTTCCGTCCTTTACCAGGGTGTTTTGTTACACCCTGTATTAATAAATTATATGCTGTTTGTTGGAAAGCGTCATATCACATGAGAACGGCTGTCTTGGACCGATTTAGCTATATATATATTTTTTAATTTTCATAATATTCTGAATAAGGTTTTTAAACAGGGCGACGTCTATCTGGTCGGATTTACTATACTCAATTCCAAATAGCAACGAAATATCAAGGCTATTTTGCATTACAGAAACAAGATTTAATTCACTTACTCTCTATTATTCTTAAAACAGCATTAGTAACGCCTAAGATCAATGTCGAATACTATATTATATTTTTTCTGATTATAAGGATAGCAGTGTCCAAAATTAAGGGGCCATAGGTTCAGGCGAATATTTTCTATGAGAAACGCGATTGCCCAGCCCTCAGAAAAGTGCGTGCGTACGAATTATTAAAAGTATTTTTTATAGATTTTTTTTATGATTTCACTAGTTAAACTAATGGTGAATATTAAGTAAAATTCCAGTGATTATAAACGGTTACAAGCTATTCTAGTTTAAGAACTTAACGTTTCTTAAAGAAATTCTATTTTGAGAGTAATTTCAATCGTGTATTCAATTTACGATTTCACTAGATAAACTATAAGAATACTGTGTATTTTTTTCGATTCGGTAACTTGTATAAAACTTTTAGAAAAACGAAAAATAAGAGACCCCTTCCCAGGTAATTTCGGGACATAATTATGGTAATTTAAGTAATGAGTTCTTCGCTATGTAGCACTGAGGTGCTTTTATTGGCAACGGAAATAATCTGTGTGATTAATTCAGTTCACATTTTCAGAGAAGACTTGTGGAGCAAACGAAGAGTATGATTGCAAAAAGTCTTGCCCGCCAGATACCTGTGCTTCAAATGTAATAAAGTGCATGAACCAACCAAACGAAGTTTGCAAAAACGGTTGTTATTGTAAAAAAGGATTTTTAAGAGCTGATGAAACTGCACCATGTACGCCTTCATGCGATTGCGAAAATATTGCTAATACTGATTTGTGTAAAAAAACATAAACCTTATAACAGAACGTTGTGTTCCAAAATTTGAATAAAATGCATATTGCAGCCAACTATAGTTGCTTTACTTCATATAGCAACTATAATTGGCTACAATAATATATATTGTAAAATATCTTTGCATTTATTATAAACATTGAAAATAAATAAAATATTATTTCTGGGTCATTTCTTACTTTGATTCTTCTTCTTCTTCTTCCTGCCCTTATCCCATTATTTGGGGTCGGCGCAATATGTCGTCCTCCTCCATTCATCTCTTTTAGCCGTAATTTCTGCGCACACCCCCTTTTTACACATGTCATCTTTCACACAATCCATCCATCTTTTCTTTGGTCGTCCTCTCTTCATGCAGCCATCCACATTCATATTCAATATTCGTTTTGTAATATGAAACTCATCTCTTCTCATCACATGTCCATACCACGATAATCGATTACCGCGTAGCTTTTCATTCACAGGAGCCACTTTCAAACTTCCTATAGATATATATATTTCTTACTTTGATTATGAATAAATAGGTAGTAAACTTAACAATATCCTAAATTTTATTCCTTTTAAGAATGAAAAGGTATTCCAATTCCTGTTTAGGTTTTTTTCTCAATTCTAATACGCAAATATTATTTAATTTATTGGAAAGACTGATTGAATTATTTTGGACGTGACTAAAGTTGTTCTCAGAATAAGTGAAAGTAAGGGCATAGGAATAGATAATAATAATGTAAGTATTAGTAATTATAGTACTCTGTGCTATTATTATCCATTCATATGGAAAGGGCCTGTTTCACCACTTCCTGATAAAGTAAGAGATAGCCTAACAAGAAGATATCTGGCGAATAAATTGTAATTTTCCGGTATGGTATCTGCCGAGTATAGTATCTTTTATCTGTCATATAAGATAGTTAATACAGGTGAAATTGATATCATTAGCATCCTTTTGCACTAAGAGTCTACACATAGCATAGCATAGTATCAAACTGAACAACTTTACGACTGAACCAACGAGCTAACCGAACGTAGCAAAAAAAAATCATCTGTTCCGTACTAAACTGCAATGCCTACTCGACTCAAATGTATGCAACAGCAGTTTTTTTTTTTTTGCAACGATCATTTTGTTCCCATAGTCCAGTTTCTTGTCCAGTTTCTTTTATTAGTTACATTTATAGTAAAAGTTGATGTAGACTCTTAGTTTAAAAGGATGCTAATGATATCAATTTCACCATATATTTAAATTGTAATGAACATTTTTACGTACTTAAACTTTCTTAATGTTGTGCACATTCAAGTTTTTTGAGCTTACCAATAAATTTGTTGGAGTTTTTCTTTTATAAAATGTTTTTGATGATTTTTCTATACTCTCATAACGTCAATTTTTATCAATGGTGCTAAAAATTAAGGAGATTTTGTTCTGAATTCCATATTTATTTCTTTATTCGTTAAGTCAAAACTAATTATAAATACGTTCGAAAAATCAATAAAAAGAAAAATATATACCTACGTACTTTTTTTCATCCTAAATACCCGAAAGTGACTATAATATATTTTTTAACAATTTATCGAAAAAATACTATATTTCCTCCAAAAAAGACTGTAGCCCTTTTATCAAGTACCTACATGAAAAGGAATTTTTGTTTGTTTTAGCCCAGTCATTTTACGGTTTAAGCCGGGACTAATTATCAATTGATATTTTTTTCGGTATAGTATTTAAGGGCCAATTTGAGCTTAGAAATGAACCAAAATAAAAAAAAAAATCGCGTCAGCAACTGTTCCAAATTTAAAATTTAGCTATTATCTCGTTATAAAAAACCTGATGGTAACGTGACGGTAGGTTTTTGCACATATTTAAGGCATTTACCATTATACATACTTCAAAAATGTAAATATTTTTGTCTAGAAGGTTTTGGAAAATACATTCTTAAAACCTCATTTTTTAAATTTCAATGCCTATTTTAATGCTCAAAAATAATATACATTGTTAAATCTAATTCAAATGAGTGCATTGGTATTAAAAAAATATTAATATTATTAATTTAAAAGTCTTCTGGTACACACAATCATTTGATCCACCACCTGTGTACAGCTATAAATTTTGAAACTTGCGTCACTAGTTGCTATGTAGTGACATAGCAACTGGGTCTATTCTTTCCAAATCTTCAAAACAACTTACCTATACGTCGCATGTTTTAGCCTACGGATAACTGTGTAATATTAGATACACTTTCTTATACTGTGGTATAACTAATTCGCATAAATATACTGCTTGTAAAATTATATGAACAGCTTTATTGGTCCTAAACGTTGAATTCGCCGAAAAAAAATCTGTTGTTCCCAAAGAGAAATTACGCGCTCCCCAAGGGTTGTTCCATAGGAAACGTCGATCCAAATGTATGAAACAACTTTTTTTCACGATTTCAATGGTGTGCAGCATAGAGAAACACGTAACTCGTACCCCGAGAGGAGTGGCCTTACGCATAATTTCCCATACTTTCCCCTGTCAAAGTCACACCCCCGCAACGGCCCCGACCTAGCCCCGATGGGCTACTTAATTCGATGCGTTTTAATGTTATTGTCATAGCAACGCCCCCCCCCCCCCCCCCCCGCAAAACTGACAGAAAAATGTTCTATGCAGAAATAAACAACACCTACTCCTTTACGTGTTTCTCTATGGTGCGCAGTGAGACCCGAAACATGGACATCCTCTTTTTCGGCCAGGATCGACGATAACTATGCAAGAAACGTAGAACGTGGTTAAACCATAGAGATAGTAAGTATGGGTTACACTTTCGAGTGTCAATTTTATTTGGTTTAAAAGAAAACAATTTTTAATGTTGATGTTTTTTTTAGCCGTAAATCAGAAAAAATATTCTAGTCCGAAAAGTATCATACATTATTATGGAAAGTTTTCTTACCAAAAGCAAGCAGTAACACACGTAATTTGAATACTACGGTAGTAGATTGAAGGCTGTGGTAAAACGACAAGTCGCCACTGCCTTTTTAGGGTTCCGTAGTCAAACAAGGAACCCTTATACTTTCGTCTAACTTCTAAAATACTGGAGTAATAAATCTGAAAATGTTAAACAATATAGCTTATTATGACGACGCATGTTGCTGAAGCAGATTCTGTTACAATATAAATTATTTTTGATTATTTAATAAACTATTATTATCTAAAAAAAATATAGCTTATTGGTAAGTACTTTCAATGAAAATTATAACAGATGCACTAAATTAAATTCAAAACAAAAAAAAATAATAATAAATTAATTCTAAACTATTGACATTGTAAACTCATTACTGAATAAATGAATATGATGCTGTAGGACAACTAGTTTCGGGAAAAACCTGTAAAATAAATAGATTTTCTAATAATAAACTACATGGCGTTGCAGGCTTGCAGGAAATATAGTCGCGCTATCGTTCTGTTTTAAAATTTTCTTTTAAGTTAGATACTCAATTTAATTTTTTTTTCTCGTTCTACTTTATGTACAATGGCTACGGAACCCTATCATGGTCGAGTCCGACTCGCTCTTGGCCGGTTTTTAATGTTTGAGATAGATTTAGAAACAATTTTTTTTTTAATACTATTTTATGTGACGGGTTCTATCCACTCCTGGGCAAAGGTCACATTTTCTTTATCACTTACCAATAAGACTTCGACCTCAATAATTATTACCTTTTCTGTTATTGTTCACAAAAGTTTTCAAGTTCTTTATTATTAAATTCCGAAGATGTCAAGGGTAGTTTTAAAAACCTGGGAAGAGTTTAGGTATTGCTAGTGAAATGTGGTTATTCTAAACATATTTCTAACACATCAGGGAGCACAAATTATTCCTATGCTAAAAAATACGTTAATAAGGTATAGGTTATAGGTTTGTAAGTCATCATTCGTCAATGATACTTAGTGAATTGATTATTTTAAAAAAAACATTATTCTATTGAGAATGAGCGAATTTTAACTACCTTCTCGTGATGTTTGTTTGTTTAAATAGTTTTCACTTGCAATAAAACATAAATGAACGGAAAAGAAACAAGTTTTCTTTAAAAAAAAACTTTTAATTCATTCCCGGGTGTCTGGGAATTCCTGGGATTACAAAAAAATATTCCCTATTCCCAGAAACAAAAAAGTCAGGAAATTCGAAAATCATAATGGGAAAAAAATCAAAATGTTAAATATTATGGGGGCCTTAATATTTTTGTTTTTATTTTTTTATTATTAAATAAATTATTTACGTACATACGGCGACACATCAAGCTATATACGATACCAAAATAAGCTGGCTGCGCGACGCTATACGATACTCGACCTACGCGTGTTCAGCTTATTCTGATTTCGTATAGTTTGTTGAGTCGCCGTGTGTACATAAAAATTTTGTTTTTTTATGATTTGTCGGCAAATGCGCCATTATAATGCATATTCTGTTAAAAATTAAACCGTCTAGATATTATAAATTCAAAAGATATATCCCTTTATAGGAAGGACAGACGGACGGACAACTTACGCTTTAGTAAAATAGGAACTGTAAAAAAAACTGATAATACGGAACACTAATTGCCCAACTCCCAACTCACATTTGGCCGGTTTTTTTAAGAGCGCTTGGTTTATAAGTCATTTTCGCCAACTGTTGTTGGCCACTCAGTCGAATACCCGTGTCAAGATGGCGCGTTTGTTGGTTATAAGTTTATGTATCCTCTCTGTTAGCTTCATAGCTGGTAAGATAACTCCTTTATTTATTCTATTTTGTGAAGAAGAAAGAAAAGAAAAACAATTTTTTTTTACATTTAATTTTATTCTGGTGAAAGAAACATTTTTAATTGTGATTAATGTAGGTTACAATGACCCTAAATATACTGAAAATAAAATAAGTTGGTTTCGACTACATAATATCTATGTTTCTAAATGAAATTTAGCATTTCTGTAAATTATAAAAATATTATATACTGTAACATTTCTTTCATAAATAAATATATAATATAATTAATAAATATAAAATATATAACCGAATTACTTATATATATTTATCTATGAAAACAAATTAATCGGTAGAATAAAAAATAAATAGTAATATATAGTGCAAATAAATTGTTTATCTATCTAGCTATCTAAAATAGACAAAAAATCGAGTAAATCTTCCCCATTCGTACGACTGAAAATAATACGACAACCCTACTTTGCGACCTTCATTATACAGGCATTCTTAGCCAAGCTGTTGCCCGCGACTCCGTCTGCATGGACTTTAAAAAAGTATCCTATGTGTTAATCCAGAACATATTCTATCAATGTGCCAAAAATCCAAATCCGCTCAGCCGTTTATGTGTGATTGAGCCACAAGTACAGTACCTTGCATAGTTGCCATACCTTGAGGGCTGATTGTACCCATGATACTGAACAACTTTCCCTAAGAAACCTATAAGAAATTCGCAGCCCTTAAGGTATGGCAACTATGCAAGGTAACACCCCTGTCCTGTATACAAACTTACAAACATCCGAACATCGTCACAAACTTTCACATTTATATTGTTATTATATTATTAGGTTATAATTTAGGTAATCATTTATTTAGTAGGTTACTCGTATTGCCTGGGTGTCGAAATCAAAAGGAACAAAATTTTTGCATTCAGTTTTTAAGGAGTTGCGACCCTTTTTTTATTAGGACTCTCAAACGATGACAGGAATTATATCATTGCCTAAAAAGTGGGATCTTAGAATACAAATATGATGAAATAAATGAATGAAAGTAAGATCATTACAGCACATATTCTCCAATCACTTTATGACTTACTTTTTGATCATAAGTCTTTGACGGACTATCTTGTTACATTTTTTTAAATAAAACCTTCGAAGTAAGAGCCTTTAGAAAAGGTTTTTTTTGTATGCAAAAGATACTATCAGGACCTATTTTACAAACGTGACAATTGACAATGACAATTCAGAGTACATTGCTGAGAATGCTAGGACACCATAAAGCACTGCAAGTTTAGCGTCATTAGTAGCCAGCAATGTACTCTGAATTGTCATTGTCAATTGTCTATTGCAGGGTTTATTAAAATGGGCCTGAGCCCATAATGCACCTGGGTGCATAATTGATATAATTACCCCACTTCACATCACCTATAGATAATTCGATTGATTTTCAGCTGAACTAACATGCCCTGAGGGTGAAATAGTCAACAATTGTCCGACGTCATGTAAGACCACCTGCCCCAAGAGTGAAAAAGAAGCCAAAGAATCATGCCCAAAGCCCAACCCTTGTCCAGAACCTGCTTGTCAATGCAGATACTTTGAGAGACGTGCTGATAACGGAACATGTATTAATACTAGACAATGCCGTAAGAATCCATTTTTATTAAAATTAATCAATTGAAAAAATACTTGCTTTTTTATAATTTTAATTTCAGCTCAAGTCTTATCAGTGAAATCTGAAATGCAGTGTAGGGTTCCTTCTAATTTACTGCATTTATTATGTCTAAAGGAAACGTAAAACAAAAATGTTACGAAACGTTTTCTTGTTTTTTATTTATAAGTATGATTAGAATAGTCGGTTCATCTGAACTTTAATCTTCAAAATTATATAAGTTACAAATAGCTATAAAGTTGGCTACGGCTAAGGCTTTCGCGAACATGAAACGATCTCCCGCAGCACACGATACATGAGATGACGTCATTGCTGTCTTATGAGGAAATCCCCTGCACGGAAAACTTACTTGTTTTATTTTTAAACAATACTTAGTAATTTCATGAATTAAATAACAATGTTATATTAGAACAAAGAAATCGTAATTTGTGAAGAAAACCTAACTCAATTATGTTATTGATTTACAGCTCCCTTCGATTGTAGTGCCCGTCCTAATGAGAGGTTCGATCCTTGCCCAGCACTTTGTCCAACAGAGGATTGCAGCCAAGCTTCTCTTAAAGGCAAATGTCCTTTCTTTATTGGACATATTGGAATCGTATTAATTTGCAACCCAGCTTGTCGTTGTATTAAAGATCACTACCGAAAAGATGGTATTTGTGTACCAGAAGCAGAGTGTGGTAACGGTGAGTTGAACATTAAAATAAAAAATAAAACAATATTTTGCATTTCTTACTTGACATTATTTAAGAGATAGGTAAATGAAACATGAAGTGCCTTACATATTGCTATATAAATAATAATAAAGAAAAGCCTTTTTTCTTTAGGTTAAGAGTTATTTATCTTTTCAAATTGTAATAATTGTTAATTTACCTATATTGTAAATACAGAAGATGTCTATAAAAAAAACCTTACGTTTCGTAATATAATGTTAATTGGTATGACATCTATCATTAAAGCATAACTTCTTAAGTGTACTTTTTGGGCCTAAGAACTTGGGCCTACTTAAGTACATATTGTTGAAAACTAATTAAATAACATTGTTATTACAGGCTCCACTACTACTGTAAGGCCTGAGGAAGAACCAATAACACCATCAGCAGATGACACTCGGAACGTTGAAACGCAAACACTAGAAATAAGTCCATCAGGAGAAATCAGTGAAGCAAACGCATCGGCTACAAGTGATTCAACCGATAAAGGTAAAATAAAACGTCAGTTCTAGATCTGACTAACAAAACTTGTACCGAAAATTAAGTTAACACACTTATTGTGCATTTTCTGTTCATCCGTTGCTTTGAATAGTGGAGAAACTACTTGGGAAGGTTCTTCCAGTAAAAAAGGAAGATCTCCCACCAGGCTAGATGTGAAGCCTGAGGACCGGACGTGTTCCAAAAGTTCATAGTTAGACATTGTTTATTATAATATCTAATCTCTGTGAGTATTTTTCTTGCACGATTTATGTCTTGCATTCAACTATGATATGTATTTGTAGTAGGTTACGAGTTACGTATTCACGATGAAAGTTTTCTTTTGTATGGATCATATTTCCGAGAGCGACGGTATCGCCATCTGTTGGCTTCTTTGATATAACTAATGGGTGTTGACATATGTGCCAAGACCCCATAAAATAATAATTAGTTTTTTTTATTTACAGATAGTGCAGCAAAATCAGATAATGAATTGAAAGACGATAAGAATTACATTAAACCACAAGCTTACAGTGAGGCAAAAGCAACCTCGGGCAAGTCTACAAGTGAAGCAAAATCTAGCAGTGGCTGGAAAGGTAAGATGGATTCAAACACGAAAAAAAGAGAGCTGGAAAAAAATCCTCCTGTGGCTTTTTTCTACTTGAGGACTTCTTTAGGGTGGTTTAGACCTATATAACCAGGGTGTTTTGTTATACTCTGAATAAATAAAAATTTTATGTTGTTTGTTGGTAAACGCATGACTTGAGAACGGCTTGACCGATTGAAAATGGTTTATAGATAAAACTATGTCTATCGGGTCGGCTAATTCATTCTCTAATCAAATAATGTCATTATACCTACCTATTATTATTTTACTAGCAGTGTCCAAACTTAGCTTATGCACTACGTAGTGCTCCAGGGCTGCAATCGCGGTAAATATTTGGTGATTGAACCGTTATGGGACTACGTACGAACCATAACTTTTGACACATTTGGTATTGCGCTAATCGCGGTACAGCCGTTAGAGCCGTTTTGACAGATCGCTCAGACGTTATTGGCTGTCAGTTGCATAGAGTTTAACGCGATGCGGAATTCAGCACAGTTGAATAGTAATTGGATTGTAATGTGATTAGAACTGAAATTGGATAAGAATAGAACTTCGATGTTTTAACTTAGCGCAATCGGGCACCTGTTCGCTTTCCTTGTATGACCAAAATGTCTGGTCTTGATCGTAGGGTCTTGACAATGTTACACTATGTAAGGCAGGAAGCTGGAAATAGGTATTGTCTAATGTAATGCAATATGTAAAAATGTACTTTGTATTTTTTGTTTTCTTTAAAAGATGTGTATTGTAGAGTTTCTAGTCGCATACTACAACGGAATACCTTCCGTAGAGTCAAAAAATGACGTCAGAAAGCTGTCTATGTCTATGATATTATTTTGAATAAAAATATTTTATTTGATTTACTTTATTTTCAGTAGGTACATCAGTTTTACAGACCTGATCGTAATGGATACACGTCCAATAAATGGAGGTGCTACTGGAGAATGTTCCTCCATTGAAAAGGGAAGATCTACCACCAGGCTATGTGTGAAGCCTGGGGACGGGCCGTGGTTCAACAGTTCTTAGTTGGACCTTGTATATATCGATACTCTCAGATTCGATAATCTCAGTGATTATTTCTCCTGCGCGATGTATGTCTTGCATTCGATTGTGAACCTTATTTGTAGTAGGTTACGGGTTACGTATTCACGGTGAACGTTGTCTATGTATGGAGCGTATTTCCGAGAGCAACGGTATCGCCATCTGTTGGCATCTTTGCTATAACTTGTGGGTGCTGACATCTGTAGCAAGTCCCCCACATATCTATAACATTTGGTTTACCTTGAATTTTCTTAATTAAATTCGATTTGTTTCCATTAGCAACAGATATTGTGACGACGTGCAAAATATACCTACATTATTATTTTATTTATTTTTGTATGTAAATTACTTATTCAGTTTACATTTTCAGCGAAGAAATGTGGACCAAACGAAGAGTATAGTTGCAAAAAATCATGCCCACCAGATACCTGTGATTCGAATACATTAAGGTGCGCAAACGACCCAACTGAAGTTTGCAAGGGCGGTTGTTATTGTAAAGAAGGATTTTTAAGAGCTAATAAAACTGCACCATGTATGCCTCAATGCGATTGCGAAAATATTGCAAATACAGATTTATGTAAACAAAAAATAAATTGACTTTCCAAAATTTGAACATTGTAAAATATCTTTGCATGTATTATAAACTTATTTTTTACAATATATAAATGGTAAACCAAGTATTGTTTATTTTACTAGAAACAAAGAAGCTTCTTTTAGTTTCGTGATTTTTTAATTAAAGTTTTTTTTAATTTAAAAAATCACGAAACTGAAAGATACTATAAATAAAGGAAAAATTATTTATTTCGGACCATAACATTACGTTATTTTTAGCACTCGACGCAAAAAGAGGGGTGTTATAAGTATGACGCCTATGTCGGTCTGTCTGTGGCATTCAATACTAACCAATTAAAGTCAATGAAATTTTTCAGAAACAATCTAGAAACTAATCTCTATATTTTCATTAAGTCAGATTTTAGTTAAAATGTATAATTTTAAAGTTACGGTGCCTCAAAGATTTCCATACAAATCTTAACTTAATCTTAGCATTAAAACTGTATATTTTAACGAAAATCTAACTTCATTTAAATATAGAGATTAGTTTCTAGATTGTTTCTGAAAAAAATCATTAACTTCAATGAGGGATTTTCCAGAAGAAAAAAAAAGTTAGTTCCTAATTTCTCAATAGATGGCGTTAACCAGAGAGTGGTCCAATAGGTATGAGCAAATATAAGAATTAATATTAATAATAAAAATACACAGTACAAGTTATTAACAATCTGGGTGTTATTGACGACCCGGTTGGTGTAATGATTGCCACGCCAGACTGTCAAATCAGGGTCCAATTTTTCGTCAATGGCTTTGTTTTTCATTCACGGAATCTGACGTACGATTTAAATATTTCCGGTTTATTTTTATTGAAATTATCTGTTTCTGTTAGGTTTTTGTAGTTTGTTACTGTTTCTCGTTTATTGTTCGTATATTCAAAACGGATACGTAGCCCACACAACCACGTCTGATACTCGATTCGTTGTTGACGGACAATAACACCGAGATAGCTAAATAATAAACTAACAACAATAAGAAAGGGTTTGTACTGTTTTTTTTTAACTATTAATGTTAATTAATATCTTTGCTCATACCTATTGGACCCCTCTCTGGTCAACGCCATCTATCGAGAAATTAGGAACTAACTTTTTTACTTTTTTTGGTTTTGGAAAATCCCTCACTGGATAGTATTGAAAACATCACCAGACTACGCTTGTATGCACTGTGCAATTGCGCTCTCGGAATAAGCTTCTCTTAATTATTCGCTCATTATTGCACCTATCGAAATTTAGCATGAAGACAGATAACAACAACACGAAAACATAAATGTGATAGTAAAAAAGGAAAACAAAATTGTCTATTCTCCCATACAAGTTTAGTTTTTGCAAGTTAAGTGTTTAGTTTTAGTAGTTGTACTTTGTCCCGTTTAGTTTTTTTTATTAAATCGAGTGAGGTGTTGTTGGATAGCTCTTGTAACGTCGAACAAAACACCTATACAAAGTAAGTCGTTACAATTCAAAATCTGAAACTATTAAACAATGTAGCTCCCTTTCAATGAAAATCTTCTTCTTACCGTGTGGGCAGAGCCCTGGAGTCAGAGTTTTTTAGACCGCCTTACGGCCTCTGACGTGGTTTTTATGTAACGACTACTACCACCAGAGATAGTAGCTGGGTCCAATGGCTTAACGTGCCATCCGAAGCACGGAATCATTGAAAATTATAACGAACGCTGCTGTAGCACAATCAGTTTCGGAGAAATCAAATAAAGACCTGCAACATCGCCGGCCGTCAATAGATGGCGCTGAACTTAATTAAATGGCACTATAAAAAAGATATAAAATATAAATATCTCCTATTCTATTCTATTTTTAAAAAATGGCTGCCATCTTGGTAGGTATGATTTTGCCAATATCTACTTTAAGGAGCAATTAGTTCTTGACATTGTACGGTAATGGATATGGCGATCTCAAAGTCCTGTTTTTATACAAAAACACACTCCCGAAACCGCCATGAAATGGCGGAGCCGCGTGGCTACTTAAATCGCGAGCCGAACGAAAGACGTCTACTCGAGAGACCTCCAGCCACGCGACTCCTATAAATATCTTGGACAGTGTCACACAAATTATTTAGTAACATTTAAAGGACCAGGTTTGACATCTTGCCAAACACAAAAACCGGCCACTGCGACCGAAACAAAAAATAATACTTCCGTCTTTTTTGTTTACATAAGTTTTCATAACTGGCTATCTCGCTGTCTCATTTCTTGGCTACATCTTTCAGCATATGCGAAAAGTTTTTAATCTAAGCTTTTGTCCATACTACTTGACACCACACACTCAAACACAAACGTCAAAAAAGTGGTCATTTTTCATAGACGAAGAATTTTTCGTTCTCCCTGGATGGCATGGCTCCCTCTATGCCTTTAGATATAATCTCTTTGTTGCCAACGTTAGGTATGTCCCTTTCTAATCCAACCACAAAAATAAAAAAAAAGAGTTTTTATTTAATTTTTGTTTTGAAAGAAAGGGACAAACCTAATGTTGGAAACATCGACGACGAAGACGAACGAAAGAAGGTCGAACATTACCGACCGCCATGGCCAATTTTCTTGTTTCCAGGAGGAGTGGCATTCTTTATGATTCTAAAATCCTTGGGACCCATTAATTAATATCCATGGAGAAAACCTATGCATAAATAAAAAACCGGCCAAGTGCGAGTCGGGTTAATTGGGCACCGAGGTTTATTATTTGTCGCCCTTTGGGTATGGAACCCTAAAAAAACTAAAAAATATCGGTCTTCTCTTTCAAACTCTATGGTGGAAACAGAAACGAAAAAAGTCAAAGGTCGAATTCTGATATTGTAAAATATTTTTTTAGTGGCCATTATTAGGTTTACTATGTCGACGAGATACGTCACACGTTTTAAGGAAAAAACGAAATTATTTTTTTAAATATCTGTAAGTATACCTTTTGAAATGGCTTTAGATTCAGCCCTCGAACAGAAACTTGACGTACTGAATTGTAAAACAGCAGATCAGTCTTGTATCCGTACTTACTTGTTGATTTTTTCTCTAAAAAAATATTGAAAAGATAATTTGTGCATAAGTATGACCAATGTGAATACACTCGTATTACCTACTAAAATTTTGAATATCTTAAACAACCACGGGAAACAAAGTCGTGATCGTATGTACACATCTACACACACATACACCCTCTACACATCACACACTCGTCTTTTTGATGAGTAAAGTTCTATCTGTGATGTTTTTTTAAAAAGGTTGTTAGTTTGTAAATGATGGAGTTAAAGTAACATAAATAAATGATAAGTTTATAAGAACCTTGGTCGGTATAAAAGTCATTAGTGACTATGGTGCATATCCACTTGATGTTGAAAACCAGTATCGTCATGTCGCGCTTGTTGGTAATTGGTTTATTTATCCTGTTCATCGGCATCACGACGGGTAAGTTTATCTTTTTTATTCTATGTCCTATATTCTGTTCACTCTTTCCAATTGGATTTCGGAATTTAAGAACCTAAAGAACTCTGTATAGTAGGTATTTACAAAAAATTAAGGGCCTCCAGCACGGCTAGCATGCCACCCACGACAAAGCGTTTAAAGGAGAAAAACGTTATGCGCGCTCTTTCTGACATAGGTAAAATAATAAGGATGGAGGCACATCTCGATTTTTATCGATTTATCGTAGCATGCGAGGCCTACAGTAATCCTGTAAGAGATAGCACAGTGTATAATATTAGGCGACAGTGAAAACTACCATCTTTCTTATACTGTGAGATACTATACAATAATTAGGTATCTAAGGTTACTTTTCTTTCATTTTAATAGTTTTGTATTCCCCAAACTTATTTCTTTGGAAAAAAAACGTTTTTTTTTGTTTAAAACTATAAATGAAATTGTTTATACTTTATAGTATCAGTTTTGTTTCTCTTTTTTTTTTTCTTTAGATTAAGTTTTTTCTTTGTAATTAATAAATGAATCAAAGTTTGGAATATTTTTTGATAATAATAATAATAATCATCATCATCTCAGCCAACGGACGTCCATTGCTGGACATTGGCCTCCCCCAAGGATCGCCATAACGACCGGTCCTGCACTGCCCTCATCCAGCCATAATAATAATATGTACAGGGTGAAATTGATATCATTGGCATCCTTTTACACTAAGAGTCTACCCATCAAACTGAACAACTTTTACTATGGGAGCAAACCGATCGGAGCAAAAAAATTTGCTGTTGCATACATTTGAGTTGCGAACTCGCGCGTCGACATTGCAGTTTAGTATGGAACAGCAGATTTTTTCGGTTTGCTCCCATAGTAAAAGTTGTTCAGTTTGATGGGTAGACTCTTAGTTTAAAAGGATGCTAATGATATCAATTTCACCCTGTATAGCAAAACATAACAATATTGTAAGTAGACTAATAATAATTGTTGATTACTATCAGTTTCTTTTTTTTTCAGCCTTTGAATGTAGTCAAAACGAAGAATACAAATGCAAGAAGTCCTGCCCGCCTGAATCCTGTTTTTCAATATTAGCAAGGTTCAAATGTGATGCAAGTGAAGTGTGCAAACACAGTTGCTTTTGTAAAGATGGCTTCTTAAGAGCTAGTGCAGATGCACCATGTAGGCCTACTTGCGAATGTAAGGAAATAGCTTCATCTCCTGAATGTAAAAAAGTATTACAGTTATCTGAATCATAATTCTCTTTTCATATTTAGCAAATATTATAATCAATATTTGCTAAATACAGATCTAGATGTAGTTAAGATTATAATAAAAACTGTAAAATAACAGCGATAAAGTAAAATTTACATCACTTTTTTTGTCGAACTTGTTTTTTGGTTCTCGTTATGCCTCCTGTAGACCTATGGAGGTGCTACTTGGGAATGTTTCTCCATTGAAAAGGGAAGATCTTCCACCTGCACGGCTAGCATGCCACCCACGAAAAAGCGTTTAAACAAGAAAAACGTCATGCGCGCTCTTTCTGGCATACGTAAAATAATAAAGATTGAGGCACATCTCAATTTTTATCGTTTTCTCGGGGGTGGCATGCTAGGCCTACAGGCTATGTGTCAAGCCTGGGGACCGGCCGTGGTCCAACAGTTCTTAGTTGGAACTTGTATATGTATCGAATCTCTGTGATTATTTCTCTTGCGCAATGTATGTCTTGCATTCGATTGTGAACCTTATTTGTAGTAGGTTACGAGTTACGTATTCACGGTGAACGTTGTCTATGTATGGAGCATATTTCCGAGAGCAACGGTATCGCCATCTGTTGGCATCTTTGCTATAACTTGTGGGTGCTGACATCTGTAGCAAGTCCCCACAGACAATTTTTAATGAAAACTGCATTATGATGATGACTAGGGTAAAATCAGATACGAATCAAAAAAGTGTAGGTATATGCCGCTTGTATTACTTGCTTGTAGTATAAACAATGTGTAATGTGGGCTAAATAAATAAATTAATGTTATAAAGAAAATCATTCAACATTTGAACCTAAGATATCATGTCTTGATGTCCCATTAAAGGGACTTTTAAAGATGTAAAATTTTTATAAAATTCTTCAAACTAAACTTGTTTAAAATAATTATGTTCCGGTAAGTACCCGTAAGACTTGTAATATTTGTAAAAAAAACACTGAGTCCAGTTTCGCCTTTCATTTTTGTCTGCTTCTGTCTGTTTGTTAGCGTAGTACACGTACCACGTAAAAACCACTACCATACATATCAGAAACATTTTATTTTCTCTTAGGTTTAGAGTGAGCATAAAAATGGTTATCCTCGTTTGTTTATATTCACTACTTGGTACATACTAGCATCGGGATGACGCGCTTGGTTATAGTAGCTTTGTGTGTTTTTTTCGTTGGCTTCATAATAGGTAAGATAATTTTTATCACTCAATCCAACCCTTTTTTTATTCAAATAATTTCTAAATATCTTATAGATATTTACCGAACGGCCGGTGATATTTAAATACCTATGTGATCCGCAAGTCCAGTCTGCTTCATGAAAAGTGACAATAAAGAATATTTAGTCATATTTAGTCTTTTATCTCGATCGTTCGCGCGCAACTAGAAAGAGAGCGGAAGCGTGACAGCGCTATATCACGCTATTGCGTGTTGACGTACTAGCCCCGCTGTGCACCTTACAGAGCGAAAAGACCATAGGTAGGCTCTCTTTATTATGCACGCTTTATTTAAAAACTACTAAACCGATTTGAGTGGGGATTTCACAAAAGCATAAAGGGCTTAGTTTGAATTAATATAATGGCTTTGTTTCGTCGCAATTGGTTCATTCAATCAAGAGTTATATTTATTTGCAGTTGTAAGCGCGTACGAATGAAGTTGTATGCGCCACTTATTATGATAAAGCTGTTTTATGCTTTAACACATGCCGTCGTGGTTTATTTCTTAATTGGATACACATTTACCGTTTTCTTATTTCATAGGAAAAACTTAAACTTTAATATTATATTAGGTAAATTAATTACCTCATTATAAAATTTTCAGCCAAAAAATGTGAGGAAAATGAAGAGTATATATGCAAAACTAGCTGCCCACCTGAAACATGTTTCTCAATTATTGCGTTTTACGATTGCGATCATGATGAGGTTTGCACATACGACTGCTATTGTAAAGCTGGCTTCTACAGAGCTAATGAAACTGCACAATGTCGGCCTACCTGTGAATGCGACGAAATGGGTAATACTCTTGAATGCCAGCAACAAATTAATGAAGAACACCAACAAATACCATAGTTAATGTAATTTATACAGGGTCCTTCTTAATATGCTGACACTTTTTTAGGGGATGATCAGAATATCAAACTGAACAACTTTCTCTATAGGACTAACATCGAAATCGCGAAAAAAATCTGATGTCCCAAACATTTGGCTCGAGTAGGTTTTCAGTTTTGTATGCAATAGAAGAACAGATTTTTTTTTCCGATTTCGATATTGGTACCATAGAGAAAGTTGTTCAGTTTGATGGTCTGTTCATCCCCTTAAAAAAGAGTCAGCATATTAAGAAGGACCCTATATACGATAACAATGTCTTTTAAGAGCCTATATAAACATTTTGATTGTTAACTAGTTATTTGTGCGTTTAAAAAGCGGTCTTGCGATCATTCGTATTGAACGTGGTTTTGTTATTGCAGCGTTTGCGTAGGTACCAGTGATAACAGCATCCAGTAGGTATCGCATGCCAACCCCGAGAAAACGATTAAAATGGAGATGTGCCTCCATCTTTGTTATTTTATGCATGCCAAAAAGAGCGCTCATGACGTATTTCTCGCCTTGTCGCTTTGTCGTGGGTGGCATGCTAGCCGTGCAGTACGTCTAGTATAATTTTATTAATTTTCTTTACACGCGCGACACGCGCCTTCGCTGCATAGATAATAACCTGTTCCCGCGCTTTTCGGTGAGCTCGCTTTACGCTCGTGGTGTAGAGAAAACATACTAGATGTTCTTAAATGGATTAATGCCAGATTTGACTGCGTCAACTGCGTAAACTGGGTGGAGTTGGTGATTGGGACAGTCAAATAAACTATAATATAAATGCCTACACTACCTAACTAATATCTAACTAGTAAACTGTAATATTTTGTCCGAAATAAACGATTACTTAACTTAAAAGGTGTTATTAAATACTTATTATTTAGATTTGCTAACACATAATTATTATTTTTTTCAAAGTTTGTTGTTTTTGCTCTATCGTTAAAACGGAAATTCATACAAGTATTGGTAACCTTGGTGTGATTAGCGTAAGTACTCTAACGTAAAACAACAAATAATAAAATTCGGCCAAGTGTTTGCCGGGCTCGCGCTATGGATTCCAGAGTAAAATTTTTTTATTGGTACTTATATGTTGCGGTGGTACGGAACCCTCCGAGTCCGACTCGCACACAGGTTTCTGTCCGTTTGTTAGCGTAATTCACGCCTCACGTAAAAATAGGCATGTCAGAGTAAAATAAAGGTAAAGTACCTTTATTATATGTCAGGATTCAGTGCCAGCATCAGTATAAAATTGATTATCCTCGTTTGTTTATCTTCATTACTAGGTACATACCAGTGTCGAGATGACGCGCTTGGTTATCGCTTTGTGTGTTCTTTTTGTTTTTGTTGGCTTTATAACAGGTAAGACAAATTTTTGATCATTTAATCTAACCCTTTTTCAAATATTTACCTTTACCGGCCGATGATATTTCGAATGCAACATACACAGTACGCTTTGCAAGCTCAGTCTGCTGAGTGAAAAGTGACAGAGAATGAGTAGAATCTATATTTTACTCGCATTTTGCACGGTGGGACAACGTGGATACTTCCGATGACAAGTTATTAGAAGCTGATACAAATGAGTAGAAATATAAAGGGAGACGTTTCTGGGGAGTCGCGCTGCAAGTCTGGGGGAGGTCAGACGCGTGCGTATTGGCATCTGTTAGGCTTGCACGTGGCTCCGCCATTTTGTAAACTCTTTTGTGTTTTAACTATAAAACGTTAACTTGAGATTATAATAAACTACTTGACATTGGCAGAAATGCTATTAATACTTTTCCTACGTGTACTCTCCATATAACGGGACATTGGTACAATTGTGATAACGCATCGGACGCTATTAAATAAAAATAGAATAGAATAGACGTTTCTGCAAAAGTAAATCAATCAAATTAGTTCACCTACTTATGCTCAATTGGGGCTTATTCACTTGTCACTTGATGTGCCAATTTGATCCCATGCAAGCCCGTCAGTGGGAAAATAAGTTAGGATTTGATACTCTAATCGATGTAATAATCTCACTTGAACCAAAAGCCAGTCTCACATTGCCGGTGATCTGATAGTTATGTTTTTTTATTTTGTTAAAATTTAAATAAACAAATTGATATTAATTAACAGTACAAATGTATAGACACAAATTCATAATAAAACTGAAATATCCTAAAACTAAAATATAACTAGACTAAACAAAATAATCAGTCAAAGAGCCCGCCTCGAGTCGAACCCGGTTGAAATGTGCCCATAACGCTCGTGGCGTTTCCACGCTGTATGGCTAGGGAAATGTGTTGAACCAGGTACGACCCGGAATATCATGTCAAATAGTTATGTTAATAGTGTAATCCCTGAATATGAGGAAAATTTATGTTGAAATAAGTAATGGCAATGGCAAAGGCAAAGGCCTCTTCTCATGAATAAGGGTGGGAGGGAGTGGGCCATACGCGGACCCTGTGCATAGGTAGATGCAAGTTAGTGGTCAACTTGCTTTCAGAGAGTTTTCAAGCCGCCTTTAATATGCCAGAAACAAAAACAGTGAGAAGTGTGAAAAATAAACATTATTATTAAATTGTAAGTTGTTTTATACCTGAAGGCTTGCAGACGTGGATTCTTTTTTAATTGGGCATGCGTTTAAAAAACTAAATCAATTTATACTCGTATACAGGGTCTTTCTTAATATGCTGACACTTTTTTAAGGGGATGATCTGACCATCAAAATAAACAACTTGGCTCGAGTAGGTTTGCAGTTCTGTATGGAGCAACTGGTTTTTTTTCGCGATTTCGTTGTTGGTGTCATAGAGAAAGATGATCAGTTTGACGGTCTGATCATCCCCTTAAAAAAGTGTCAGCATATTAAGAAGGACTCTATATTAAGTTTGTACTGTTGCCTGAAATAAAATAATAAATAAATTATACACCTCTACAACTTTCAGCCAAGAAATGTGAGGAAAATGAAGAGTATAAATGCAAGGTCAGATGTCCACCTGAAACATGTTTCACCATTTCGGCGTTTATCCGTTGTGATCCTGATGAGGTGTGCACAAATGACTGCTATTGCAAAGATGGCTTCTACAGAGCTAATGCAACTGCACACTGTCGGCCTACCTGTGAATGCGATGTAATGGTAAATGCTCCTGAATGCCAAAAAGATTACAAATATCAAGAAATACCATCGTTAGTGTAATTTATACATAAACATGTTTTTTTATTATCATATCAAATTGTTTTTGAAGGAAGAGTATAAATGCAAGGTCAGATGTCCACCTGAAACATGTTTCACCATTTCGGCGTTTATCCGTTGTGATCCTGATGAGGTGTGCACAAATGACTGCTATTGCAAAGATGGCTTCTACAGAGCTAATGCAACTGCACACTGTCGGCCTACCTGTGAATGCGATGTAATGGTAAATGCTTCTGAATGCCAAAAAGATTACAAATATCAAGAAATACCATCGTTAGTGTAATTTATACATAAACATGTTTTTTTATTATCATATCAAATTGTTTTTGCGAAAGAAATCACGGCCTTTTAATTGTTAACGGTTATTACTGTGCATTTAAAAGATTTTTTGTGTAAACGTTATATTTTAGATACAAAGATCGATCTTGAGTATATTTCATTCATTCATTCATTCATTCTTATCGGACTACTCGCGTACCGAAAGTTCCGTACCACCATATACCATATAATGTAGACCAAAAAATACGGGACCCTTCGCGCGAGACCGACACACACTTGGCCATTTTTTTTAATTTTTTTATACTGTTAAGCTTGCAATATAATCGCATTAAGTTTTATGTCTGTGTATATTACCGTTTTTGCGATAGAGCAAGAAGAAAAAAAAGGAAATATAAAAAAATGTTTCGTGTAAATATAAATCCCTAAATACCGTCAAGCTATTATGATTCAAAAGATATAGCCCTTTAAAGGTAGGACAGACGGACGGACGGACGGACCAACGGATGGATAAGCTTGTAATAGGGTCCCGTTTTCACCCCTTGGGTACGGAACCCAAAAAAACACTACCACTACCATGCATCATGTCAGAAGCCTTACCATTATTTTCTCTCAGGTTTAGAGCATCAGTATAAAAATGATTATCCTCGTTTGATAGTCTTCATAACTTGGTTAATACCAGTGACGGGATGACGCGCCTGATTATAATCGTATTGTGTATTCTTTGTGTTGGCTTCATAACAGGTAAGACCATTTTTTTTAATCATTTTATCCAACTCTCTTTTAAATATCACCTTAATAGGTTTTAAGGAAATATTAACCTACTAGCGTTGACCCGCGTTTTTATCCGCACAAATTATATACCTGATTTTAGGTCAGATCATTAGCTATCAAACAAAAAAAGTTTCATGAAAATCGGTTCAGTAGTTTTTGTGTGATACTCGTTCAAACAAACAAACAAACAGACAAAAAATCCAAAAATTGCTGATGTGGAATCACGAACACCTAAAAATCATATATATACACTTCTGTTACAGTTTTATAAAAGTATAAATATTTACCGAAAAAGTGATATTATGAATGCAATATGCACTTCGCAAGCCAAGTCTGCTAAATGAAATGTGACAAGGAATGAGTAGATAAAATATACATTTAACATTATTATTATATTGTAAGCTATTTTATACCTGAAGACTTGCAGACGTAGTTTCTTTCTTAATTGGACACGCATTTAAAAATCTAAATTATTTTATACTCGTACATTATTTACCTCATTTTACAATTTTCAGCCAAGAAATGTGAGGAAAATGAAGAGTATAAATGCAAGGTCAGCTGCCCACCTGAAACATGTTTAACAATTTCGGGGTTTATCGTTTGTGATCCTCATGAGGTGTGCACAAATGACTGCTATTGCAAAGATGGCTTCTACAGAGCTAATGCAACTGCACACTGTCGGCCTACCTGCGAATGCGATGTAATGCGTAATGCTCCTGAATGCAAAAAACGTTACAAATATCATAAAATACCATCATTAACGTAATTTATACAGTGACATGTTTTTTCCGAGCCTTTACCAAATATAGTACCTTTGTTTTGGCGACAGAAGTCCCTGCCTTTTAATTGTTTACAGTTATTTGTGCGTTTAAAAGGTTTAACTACGTATACTTATAATTTAAGTATGATACAATAAAATACGATATGTATTAAAAAGAAAGAAAACTAAAACTAGGTACTTAGTACCTTAAATTTAATTTTAATATCTCTCTTTTCTAAAGAGTTAATAAAAACCACCTACGCTAAAAAAACATTTAAAACGTGAAAAATAATTCGGTCACCTATTATTTTTGATGTAAGCAAATCTCTCTTTAAGATATTTTAGGTCAATTAATGCGTAGGGGACCGCTATGAAATGACAGAGTTTTAGTTAAAAGTTTTCGTTTTTTACAATTGTATTTTCGCGATTTCGAAGTTGGTCCAATAGTAAAAGTTGTTCAGTTTGTTAGTGTAAACCTACAAATATGTAACGCATTTAAGTTATCACCCTGTATAATATGAGAATTTTGAAGCAAATCACGAGAATCAAGCTCGTGATACAAAAACAGAAATGAGTAGTAACATAATAACTTATTAAATTAACCTATATATCGAGTCATTGAAACATAAGCATTGAACTTGTTTGTGATCAAATAAAAATAAGAATTAGGCACGATTCAAATGCCTTTTGACATTGTTCCTCGCAATGCCAAACAAGACTTCGAAACAAGTTTTAACTCACACATTTTCCTCAATTATGTATGTGAGTGCAGAAAATAATTATCTAAATTATTTTAATAAGCAAGCAAGCAACGTCCTTCTTTGTTTTATAAACTTTGTAAAAAGCGGTCTCTCAAAAAAAATCGTTGGTTAAACCATAAGGTTATTATAGGAATCACGTTGCAGGTTCTGACCCGGATTTCGCGCGTCGCGTTTTTGCCTGCCAAGAGGCTCCGCTATCCTTAATCTCTTCTTGTTCAAAAAACAATCCCTGAGATTGGGAGAATCTATTCTCCCATAAACACTTGACACTGGCGGAAATGCAGTACTAACGTACAAGCAAGAGTCCATTAATTATAAGTAAAAAAAAAAAATTATTATACCTTAAATGGTCTCGACGGTAAGTGATGAAATGGCTCATAGAGGACGGAGTTTCGCCCAATAGTCGGGGAAATCTACGGATTTTTGTATGGAGTCGATAGCATTAATTGCACTTTAGGTGATAGTTGGAAATATTAGTAGATACATACTAGAAAAACATAAATTCTCAATAATCTCCGATTTTCTATTGTGTATTATGGAATAATTAAGACATTTACAAAACATTAGATTTAGGTATGAACAAAAAATGGAAAACTGGTGATTTTGTACAGGACGGCTTCGTTCAATACATTTTACTTATATCAATAATAATCCCCGATTAATATCGTAAATTTGAGTAGATATTCAATATTTTGTAAGTATTAAAAAACTATAACCTCAAAACTTAATTATTTACTGTTTGTTTGTACACAATAAATTTGCCTTGTGGTAATTAACTGTCTCTTTTGCTGGTATGCTGGAAGAAATATCTTTAGAAATAAGCTTGCCCTTTGTACATTTATATCGATTTTAAGGTATTTCTTAGGGTCCTCATCCTATATAACCACCAAATCTCGACAAAAGTGTTATAAACTAACAGTAAAAATAGTTCAAACACAATTTACTAAAGGGTCTTTAATGCAATCTCAAACCGTATTTTTCCTAGACTACAAAGAAATTTAACCTTACAGTAAGGTTACGCCGTCCTCTATGACTAGGCTGAGGTGAAACAATAGAGAAATTACGCGCTCCCCTACACTCATTTGCGGTGTGAACCAGAAAAAACTTGGTATTCTTAAATTCATTCAAAAATTATAATGATTGGTTCATACAGACAGACTGGCCCACAAATATCCTAAAAACCTTAACTAAAAACTGATTTTAAACAACAAACCACAAACCACTTTAAAAGAGTTAAGTTGTCAATGAGGTAATTTAAAACTTAGTTATTATAACTTCATTCGTGGCATAAATAAATAAAGAACTAAAAAAAATGTGTACCTACCTAACGTACCTCGATAAGTCACTGTGTATAGGTAAAACCCTAAAATTCACCATGATAGATCAAGAAACAACTAAGATGTCTTTCTTAAGAGTTGGCAAGAAATTGCGTTCAGCAAAAGTAATTGTACGCACGGCGAAACATCAAGCTATACAAAACCAAAATAAGCTGGCCGCGCGTAGGTCGTGTAACGCATAACGCGCGGCCAGCTTATGTTGGTTTTATATAGCTTGATGTGTCGCCGTGTGTACATAACGATTCGTGTGATTTTAATATTCCATTATTGCCCGGTGTGAAACTGTCGGTGTAATTCGGGCGCCGGTGACCTTGTAATGACGCGTCCGACGCATAGGGTTGGCGCCTGGCGGTTTAGCCACCGCGGCACAAGGAAATAATAATCACTAAATAAAAGATGTTTATTCATGTAAGGTTTAAAATATATTTAGCATATATAGCGTTCACAAGTAGGTGTAACATGTATAAGTATGAACTAAAATTCAAGTCAATCCGACCGCTGAAAGTGGGTTAAATTCGACTTGCAATATTTGACCTAAACAATCAAACTAACCTACAAACATTCCAAGTTAAATGAAAGCTTGTAACAAAAAATAGACCACCTAATTTATCATTTAGTTATAGTACCTACAGTTACCTACCAATTAGTGCTTACCAGAAGTGTATCTTCAATGTACAGAACATTGAAGATATTTAAAAAAAAAAATTACGTACGTTAAGTCAATTGATTCGAATTTCGAGCTGAGACGGTGCGGCGCGCCCTTCGACTTGGCAAACCGCGGTCGCCTTTCCACACCTCGCGTGCCCCGCCCTCGCGCCCCTGACACCCACACGTAGCCGCGAGGTCGTTTACGGCACACAAACGTCAGTGTCGCTTCTTTTTACGTTAGTATATGTATTCTTTGACCTAAACCCGCCATCTTTTTAAAATATTGAAATTCTTTATACATTTTATTAAACAAAATACATCACTCACATTCACAACAGGCTTCGTCATAGGTATATACATCACTCACATCCACAACAGGCTTCGTCAAAGAAAGTACATCACTCAGATCCACAACTCGTTTCGTCAATAAATACATCCTGAATATCTGCAACAAGCTTCGTCAGGGGGGACCTACAACCTATAAACCTCCTCCAAAGCCTCTCCCTGGGGGACGGTTCCAAGAACGCTGGCAGCATTCCCCCTCTGTATCGCCAAGCTTATGCGCTGACGAAGGTAACTGCCAGCCCTCTTATCACCAGTGGTCTCTATAAGGCGTGCTGAAATCTCTTTTATAAGCTGTTTTGCATCGGGTCCCCACGGTCCCAGGGTCTCCACTCCCAAGGGAACAAACATATACCCCTCTCCAATATCAACATATTTCCGGCGCTTCGATGATTCTGCCGATGCCGCAGCAGCACCCGCGCCCAACGATGTCCGACCAATATGTGACGCCGCCAATGTGTCCACACAAGTCGCGTCCCAAACCAAAGACCTTCCCAACTTCCAAGGCCCTACAGTCATGCCATCAGGACGCTTCCCATCGGTACGTATAATACCTGAAGGCTCACGTACCGCAGGCACATTGGAAGTTGTTAAGGCCCTGCGGATTATATCGTTATATATACATAATTATATCGTGAAATTATTTTAAATGATGCACTTTTTAATTTTATGAACACATATCTACTATCCAAACGTTTTAATCTTCAAATGAACCACAGGCTGATAGTGGTCCAAAAATTACCCTGCAATTTATTATTTTCATGGAGCACTTGTAGGTACATTACGTTAAAATATTAGGTATCACAAACTCTTGCTTCCACCTACCCCTTATTTCCCGTGTCGCAAACTGGCACGTGCTAAGAATCATGAAACGACACTTAATGGAGTACATATTTATCTCTGCACTCGCCATATTCCTTAAAACAAGGTGGTAGATACTCATTCACATTACTAAGAATTGAAATTTATCTTGTTATGTGTTACCTATTAGTAGTTCAGCTGCACTAGAAAAGGTACCTAGACATAACATAAACAATAGAGTCCAAATTTCAGTTCAAACGATTTGAGGTTTCAGTAGCCACTCATTAGAAAAACCACACATTATAAAACCAGAAATGTTGTGTTTCAATATATAAAACCGCACATTATAAAACCATAAATGTTGTGTTTCAATAAATAAAACCGGCCAAGTGCGTGTCGTGCCACGCGCGTGGTAGGGTTCAGTGGTTGCCCATCGCAATATATGGACTAGGGGCTAATATAGGGGCTTTTTGTTTTATACTACGGTTTAACGACCAATAAAGTCTAAAAAGTCTTTTAAGTTGGTCGACTATTACTCGTAAACTTGTAAAGCCTACATAGCGGTGCTAGTTTTCCTTATAATGTCGGTATATATACTACTAACATGCATCTTTTCACATGTCCAGAAAGAACCGTTTAGCTGGCCGGGGAGGGGGACACTTAACTCTAACAAAAAATTTCATTTTAATGCTTAATATTTCGCTAACGGATCCTTAAATCGAAAAATGGTTTTCTAAAATGACCCCACAACATGGGATAGATGTCATGACAGCTTTCTAGTATTAAGCGTCTCTGAGCTAAGCCGTGGATAGACGGACGGACAAACGGACGGACGTGGCGAAACTAGAAGGGTTCCTTTTTGACTTCGGAACCCTAAAAATCATCATTTTAGACATCCGATGTCAACTTATTTCTTACTATCCTGCATTTGATAATCAATATCTATTTCGAATATTATTGATTCTTAAACATGTTATAGCCATGTTGTGCTATTTCGAACAGATTGAAAATTTCGTTCTCTGGGTAGTGGGCTCGGTGGCGAAATTGGATAACGCAGTTTGGAAAAGTGCGGGTTCAAGTCCCGCCCGAGACAAATTTTTCAATCTTTAATTTAATATCTATTTCGTTTTTAATTTGCGTTATAGATTTATAAGATAAACCCATAACAATGTCACCTTTGAGCAAATAAAAAAATATAACAGGCCCACAAAGATCATCGGTGCAAAAGAGAAAGGCAATTAATTTGCTTAGTCGCATTAAACGGAAGCCCTTATGGAATTTAGTACAGCTGTAAGGCAATAAAGAGGTCTTTACAGAATCTCCCAAATCCCAAGCTACGGTTACCCGCGGAATGAATGCCTTATAAATAAGCGAGGATCAAATTGTACCTATTGCAAGAGATATAAGACGATAATATAGGATCTAGGATAATGAATGCACCTTCTTATTTAGTTATTATTACAAAACTGTTGAAGAGCAGTGTTTGACGGATTGTTTAAGGGGGCAATAAGGGCCTATGTCGAAAAATAATTGAAGCGAAATGGGCGTGTGATAGCTTAAATTACTGCCTAGGGCGAGACAAAGAGATGGGGCGGTACGTGCGCCTGAAACGACGCAAGCTTAAAATTAACTTTATTTAATGTAACATGTTTAAAAATCAATAATATTTGAAATTGGAACAGGGTGTGTCATCTATATCGTATGAATGCCAGTTTTAATGCTGGACTTGCGGGTTGGTTAGTTTGTAATAACTACCAGTAGATGGCGCTCACGTCCCCTTAAGACGCAACAGATTGAAAATTTCGTTCTCTGAGTAGTGGGCTCGGTGGCGAAATTGGATAACGCAGTTCCCCGGTTTGGAAAAGAGCGGGTTCAAGACCCGCGCGAGACAAATTTTTCAATCTTTAATTTGATTCGAAATAGCACAACATGGCTATAACATGTTTAAAAATCAATAATATTTGAAACCTTATTTAATTGTGATTGTACCTACTATTTAATTTATGTAGGTTCAATTCTGCTCTTCTCAAAATTTGTAAAATATCAATCTCTTTTTTTTAAAACAAATCTCGTGTTTCTATTATTCACCATTTAGCAGTTCCAAGCGTTTATAAATAAAAACGGAGGCTACTTTGGCTTGTTTTTCTATCGAGAAAATGTGTCTTAATCGTGTTTTGGCTCGTGTCAAAACTTCAATTATATGGTTCAATTTACACATATCCACTAATCATACTCCTACTGTTAGTACTGCATGATATATGACGCTTTGAAGAATACTATTTTTTCACATAGCCTCTTAAGCCTACAGTGTACTACATTTCCAAAAAACAAGAATGTCATATTGTACTCATAGGTGTTTTATTACGGATGACTATGTTTTGGCCACTGGATACTGAATATTAACTACAAACAATAATATGAAAACAAATCCGTAATGATAAATAGAAAATCTGCAAGGACAACTATAATGCATAATGATAGAGTGGGATAGATTATATGACAACCAACCCGTGAGACAACCATACTTCGTCGAGTCATGCCATCGTGCATCACTCTTCAGATCTTATAATGAATTTCCCTTGACATGGCTGTCAAGCATCCGACACAACACAACGCTCCGCTAGACCGACATCAGAGGGCGCTGCGCAGCAGGCATCGTCATGAGTGTGCGATCGAGTTCTGTTGCGACTTGAGAGATGGCGCCAAGCGCTGCTGCCATATACAATTTCTTACAAACCTATTAATTACCTACATCAAAAGAAAATCTACAAATAGAATTAATTGTAAGTAAAGAAGGAAAGAAATAATATTTATTTGGATCTCTGACACACATACAATCTTTTACATTATCACGGATACATTTTTGTAAAATATCAAAAACAGAATACAAATAAAAGAGATTGTTTATGCGCCGCAGTGGTAAAAAGTATCTAATTTAAAAGGATGAAGCTCCGCAGTGGAGTACTAGGTGAAACGCCTTGTACCGAGTAATGACTATCGTCTAAATAATGATAGTACACTGTACCAATATTAATTTGATGGGTAATACTTCCAAAGTACTAACTTAATAAGCTATTTTGTTTCTTGAACGTTTCGTTACATAATTAGTTTTGCAAGTGACGCCGACTGACCGAAACGAAAGACGTCTCACTTTAAGAAAGGTCAAAAGTTGATGTTTTTCAAATATCCGATGCAAGCCTCTGCCGAGCTTACAATGAAAAAAAACATATAAATTTTAAACATTTGTGTCTCTCCACTTCCAATTTTTGGGCAAAATTTCAGCATTCAACTTCAGATTATTCAAAATGCGACGTCAAATTAAAGTTTTGAAGTAAATCAACATTGATAGATGAACGACACTCTTCATCATGCCCCTTTCATAATAGAGCCCCTGAAGGTAGGACAGTTGCTGACAGTTGGGAAGGCAGTTGGCGTTTACACTTCGGGCAGCTAGACGGGGCAGCTCAGTCCACGAGCTAAGTAAAGTAAAAAGTTTGAGTTTCGTTTTGACAACTTTCGCAGTAATATTCGGTATTCATATTTAGTTTTCCTCTAAATCTGAGTCTTTATTTTTTTAAATAAATTCACTTTATTATTAAAACTCATTTTCTTTCTAAACCTTTATCAGTTTTATGTTAAGCTGTTACAGCCTGTATAACTATACTTACCGTCCACCAGTGACCGTCAGTGATAGATTATAATTATTTTGATTTGTTTTTGATCTGGATATTCGTTTTTATACACTTATTTTCCACTCTATCATGTAACACAAATGAGACGTGTGGCATTAATGTAATTTTAATATCAGATTTTTTTTTAATGTGAAGATTTTGAATTGGCGTCTAGATTTATATAAGAATACTAACAAAATTGTAATGCTGTAAATCTTCCGAAAATAAAAAAAATAAACCTTTATCAGTTTTATGTTAAGCTGTTACACCCTGTATAACTATAGTTTTCAATTCGTCTCAGCGACACTAAGCTTAGATAAATATTTCGCTAGCTTTACAAAATTCTGAGCTAAAGACTTAAACGTTTTGGTGGATGGTAAAAATGTTAAGCGGAAAGCGTAGAAAAGCAAAATTTACAGTGAAAACTCATGGTAGGCCTACAGATCGAAACTTAAACCTGTAAGACTTAAGGTAAACAGGACCCGTCTTTGAAACTCAGTTGACAATGAGTGCGTCCTCGAGACAGCTTGAGACAAGTTCGGATCTAACTTGTCTTCATCTTAAAGCTTCATCACTGGCTGACACGCTTTCAGGCACTCGTTGTTTGCTTCAAAGGCGTTTAAACATTGTAAAATTGCTTAAGAAACTCTGAATATAAGATTCAGACGATTTTCAGATGTAATTTTATAAATAAATAGTTAACAAGCAGTTTCCTTTTTGTCAGTGACACTCAGTTGCAGAAAGCATTCCTTAAATACTACATTAGTTAAAGAGTCATTAAGACTTATTAGTTCATTAATTTAAAGACGTTGCACCAAACTAATAAAAATCCATTAATATGGTATTTTTAATATGGTCCTTTATCTAATAAAAAAATATTGCCAGTATCAAATTTAAAACTGAATGAAATGAGTGAATGGTTGTGTTTTGTTGCCAAGTTTTTTGTAAATAGTGCATATAAAAAGTGTTTTTTTGAATAGCTTTGCAAGAAGAAAATGCAAACTTTGCTTTTCAATCTCAAATTTCAAAAGCTAGCACGCGTAACCACGGATAACTTAGGTAAATAAACAACATCGTATTTTTAATAATTTGTCTTCCTTGCGAATATCAAAAAAGGAAGTGTTTGATAATTTTATAAAGCAATAGTTAGTTTAATTATCAAAAGAAATGCACAAACAAGCCAGAAAACGTGGGGCAAACAATACCCAAGAATAAAAGTCTTTGCTACTTGACCTCATTGTGCAATGTGCAGTGAGTATAATATATTATTATTCAGTTATTTATTGCATTATTTCAAATAATTATGCACATAGCACGCACATAGTTACAAAAACAGTATATTAGGTGGTAGTTTAAATTATACACCCAGTATTGCAATAATGAGCTCTAGTTTGTTCGCCAAAAATTAAAAGTTTGTTCGCCAAAAATTTAAAGTTCGTTCGCCAATAATTAAAAGTCAGTTCGCGGAAAGTTTGTTCGCAAAAATAAAAAAGTTTGTTCGCGAAAAGTTTTCCGCCTGAAATTAAATGTTTGTTCGCGAAAAGTTTGTTCGCCAAAAATTTAAAGCTTGTTCGCCAAAATTATAAAGTTTGTTCGCGGAAAGTTTGTTCGCCAAAAATTTTAAGTTTTTAAGCAAAAAAATTAAGTTCGTTCGCTGAAAGTTTGTTCGCGGAAAGTGTTTTGTTCGCCAAAAATTTTAAGTTTGTTCGAAAAAATTGTTCGCGAAAAGTAAAAAGTTTGTTTGCCAAAGACTTAAAGTTTTCGCCAATTATGTTTGTTCGCGGAAAGTATGTTCACCAAAAATTTAAATTTTGTTCGCGGAAAGTGTGTTCGTGTGTTAGTTTGTTCGCCAAAAATTTAAAGTTTGTTTGCGAAAAATAAAGTTTGTTCTCAAAAATTAAAAAATAGTTCGCGAATAGTAAAAAGTTTGTTCGCGAAAAAGTAAATTGGCTACGAATATGTTCAGTCCGAACATAGACTAAATTATATTTATGGTTTTTCATTCAAGCTTATACGTCAATAACGTGCAGATTGTTACATTTAATAAACTGAATTAACTTTCACTTTGGAGACAAAGTCGAAAAAAAAAAAAATTTGCTGTTCTTTACAGTTGAGTCGAGTCGGTACTAAAGTTTTGTATGAAACAGTTTTATTGTTTATTTTTGTTCGATGTCGGCTCCCTAATGAAAGTTGTTCAGTTTGATGGTCTCAAAACTCCCTTTAAATATTACTAGGGTGTATTTTTACACTCTGTACAGATAACTCTGTACTCATATTTAATTCGCACCAATATATTGGTTATTTTACAAGCAGAAAGTAATCCTGTACAGACAATGGGTTTCTGTAAAGCACAGTTTGCTTTACATAAAAGCAAGCAAACTGTATATCTGTACAGATTGCTCTGTACTCGTTGCTTCAATATTATGGTTTTTTTCAGCGAGCACAAAGTTATCCATTACAGACTGGGTGTCTGTGGTAATACACGGTTTGGCAATACGCTAACTTGGCAGAGGGGAATGCTAAAGCAAGGCTGGTGCCTAGTTATAATTTATGGTCTAAGCCCTCTACTGACCAAAATAAAAGAAGTTTAACGTCACCCAAAATCTCCAGAGAAAATAACGTGAAAGCTCCATTTCACTTTACCTGCTCTGTACAGATAATTTTGACGAGTGATGTTTACACAGTTTAAAATAGCAGCCGCGTTGTTGTGCGTTCATTATATGTAAATTTAACATACACTCACGTTTCCATAATTGAAACTGAAACAGCACTAGTTTATTGACAACTAGCTTTTACCTGCGGATTCATCCCTGCAGGTTAAATAATAAATGGACAACATTATTTTCAGGAACGGTGCCAAAATTCAAAAACTATTTGGAGATTATGTCCTACAAAGCTTATACATACAAAAATTAACAGATCTTTCTATCCATTATTTGTCGAGCTATTTGAATAACTGAAAAAATTATTTTAGGACTGAATGGGTGCATTTCCTTAGCTTTTCCTAATTCTGAATGGATTCAAAATAATAAAGAAAAAGAAAAATTGAGAGATTGACGATGATTAGAATCATCGTATAACATTTCTTTACTAAAACTTCAAAATTTTTCAATAATTAAATAATGAATGAGAAGAAAATAAACAGTACGTATTTTTAAATATATTTTTGCTTTACTGTGAATACCTTGACTCTTAACCATCTTCTACTGGGTCCTTTAAGTCAACTTGAGATAGTGATTAAATTTCAATACAATTATACTTTATTGCACACAAAAACAGAACACATACTTATTTGAATAAAAATAAATAATTATTTGATGGTCTAAAGCACCCCTGAAAATTTGGACGCTATTTACAAAATCACCTAGTACAGATTGAGTGCAGAACATCAATTATTGCAAAATTTTCATCATAAAAACTCTGTACGCATTTGAAGTCTGTTATTTTACTTATACATACGTCTTAGCGTTTATTTCTACATAAAGTGTTAAAAGTAATAAAATGCTTTGTAAGAACCATCTTTTGAAATAATTTGAAACGCGGAGTGAAGTCACGTTTCACTATTTTGCATAAATTACTGTCATAAAACTCCCCCGAGGTGATAATTTACCTAATTTTGTCTCGCCTAATTAATTCTCAACGCGTATCTACTGAACCCTAGGGTGATAAGGAGTCTTCTAAATTCTTTGAAAACAAAACGGTTAATTACTTTTATTCACTTTGTTGACAAAAGAGGTTTATAAACTATTCCTCTTTGTTTATTAAAGTTCAATTGAGTTCTTTGGTGACACAAACAATATGGCAAAATATTGTCATCATCATCAGCCTGTCATCATCCACTGCTGACCATAGACTTTCCCCTTATTTATACATGCTCTAAGCCTCTCCCACACAAATCTATCTTCAGCGTTCCTCTTCCAATCACGTCCCGAGCTACTTTTCTCAGGTCTGGAGAGTGTTGTGCACTACACCTGCAAGTTGGTGGTCTCTATTCTAAAACACGGACACAAGACACTTCTTTAAAAGATATTTTATGATTACTTCAGCTTGCTTTAATTTAAGAAATAAGGTGATGCGCCTAAACATATCTCATTATTCTTGATTGATTGATGTGATTTTTCAGAGAAACACTCAGCAGCTCTGTTCACAGCTTGCAATGCCAATACCAAATCTAATTGCTGGTCATCGCAGCAGAGCAGAGCAGACGGAGACAGAGAGACAAGAGACAGATTCTGAAAAGATCCGATTAAATTACAGATCTATATAATTATAGATCCGAAGCATAATAATGCACGTAGAGAACGGAGGGAGGCTCTTGCCGTATTACACAGTAAAATAAGCTCACGACTATATTTCCTGACGGGTAAATAAGAGATACATAGAGATTCAGCATGATTAAGTCTGTAAAGAAATACACACATATTAATATGTGATAAATCAAATTGTCAACTATTCATTACCGCAATTTGTAACTTTAACGTTTTGTAATTGATGATTGTGTGGGACCGTAGAAAATAATAGCTATGTAAATATTTGACTGAACGGTTTGAAAACGGATTATGTTATTAACAGTTATTTAATAGCATATTCTGTTGGTCCTAGCTAATTTGAATAATCCGACAGTTTTTGTTCATTTTATGCTCTATCGGTTATTCATTGTGATTTGAATATAATATTGGACTACCGTGCCCAGCAGGCGATATGCAATGCATTTTTTTATGTCCTATTTTTAAGTCATAAACCACGCAGGGCAAGGCATACGCACAATAACTCATAAAGTTTCATCGCAATCGTTTAAACGTTATGTAAGTTAGTTAATCGCAGATATATACATAAAACCAACATCAATTTTTTATGATTTAGACAGATTGCTTAACCAAAAAAAATGCGCTTAGCGAAAGTAAAAGTAATATTTTGTATATGGAAAAATAGTTTAGAAAATCTAGTTGCCGCGTAACAAATAACATTTGCAATCTATCTATATACTATTATAAAACTGTAACAGGAAGTTTGTCTGTACATTGAAGATATTAACAAAAAAAAGTTACGATATGGTTTTTAGGTGTCCCTGATTCCATTTCACCAATTTTTGGATTTTTTGTCTGTCTGTTTGTTTATGTGTTTGTTTGTTTGTTTGAACGAGTATCACGCAAAAACTACTGAACCGATTTTGATGAAACTTTTTTTGTTTGATAGCTTATGATCTGACTTAAAATCTGGTATATAATTTGTGCGGACGAAGTCGCGGGTTAACGCTCGTACTATTATAAAACTGTAACAGGAAGTTTGTCTGTACATTGAAGATATTAACGAAAAAAAAGTTACGATATGGTTTTTAGGTGTCCCTGATTCCATTTCACCAATTTTTGGATTTTTTGTCTGTCTGTTTGTTTGTGTGTTTGTTTGTTTGTTTGAACGAGTATCACGCAAAAACTACTGAACCGATTTTGATGAAACTTTTTTGTTTGATAGCTTATGATCTAACTTAAAATCTGGTATATAATTTGTGCGGACGAAGTCGCGGGTTAACGCTTGTTTATAATATAATTACGAAGATATAAAGCTTTTAAAATGTTGTATGAAAAATTTCAAAGCTTTATATCTTCGTAATTATTTTATAAATTGCAAATGTTATTTTTTACGTGGCATCTAGATTTCTAAAATATTTTTCCATATATACAAAAATATTTATATTAATACTGTCTACGCGTATTGTGCGTCAAAGTTTTGTATAAAATTGACCCCTCTGCAACCGCCTTAAGTATTTTATCCAGATATCTAAAACAATGCTTGTTTGTTTATATTTTTAATAGTTTGGCTTCCGACTATTGTATTCCTTGATGGTGTACTTATTGCTTTACATATTTGTGATTATATTATACCTACTGAAACAGGGCGCGACGTAATACCTTAGAAAAGAAGAGATTACTACATAGGTTCACTAAACCACATAGTAGTATAATTACTACGCTAATCTGAAAATTGTTACGGAGAGACTAAACCTGAAAACACAATAGCAAATTCAATTCGATGATAAAATATGAAGCGGTTCCATTTCACAAGGGCCGGTAATGTCGAAATTTTCCGGACGGATCGTTCGGACGTCAAAGGTGAATTTTGCATGAGGAAAGTTTAAAGAGTGGAAAAAATTGAGGGAAACACTGACCGGTGAAATGATGGTTAAAAATATTTATGCGACGGCTGGGTTTGGATTACATTATGCTTTGTAAGCTTTATTTTTACCGCATCGTTAAAGTTTTTAATTAAAATGCTCGAAACGGAGGTTGTGGGTTCGATTCCCACGGGGGACACCTAGTGATAAGTCTTTTTGAGCATTTTTCCCAGTTGGTTAGGATATTGCAGGCTGAATCACCTAATTGTCTGAAAAGAAAGATGATTCCGTGCTTTGGATGGCAAGTTAAGCCGTTGGTCCCGGCTACTATCTCTAATCGGGTGGTAGTAGTCGGTACATAAAAACCTTGTCAGAGGCCGTGGTCTGAAAAAACTGTCACCAAGGCTCTGACCACACGATAAGAAGAAGAATTAAAATGCTAAGTTTTATTTAAGCAAGAGGGTTAGCTTAAGAGCGGGAAGCAGTGTGAGAGACACAGCGTTCACTAAATAATATTGAGATGGATTGTTTTTTTTTTTATCTTAAATAAGTTCACAGACGTTTGTTGCAAGCTAGGTTAAGTCGATTTTACTCACAATACTGAACAACTTTTCCAAAGGAACCTATTGTAATTGCGCAAAAAAATAATGTCGACTTTCCATACTAAAAATGCAATCAGCTGATGGAACGTAACATTTTTTTTTTGCGAATTTCCTACAGGTTTCTTAGGGAAAGTTATTCAGTATTATGGGTACAATCACCGCTTAAAGTGATTCAACTGTTTACCCTAACACCCTGTATTTCCCGAGGGAGTCAGAGATATTCTAAATAATAATATTATCATTATTATCCATAGGTATATCACTTGCAGTGACGTCACTCGAAGACCTGTAAACTTAAAATAATTGGTCATCAAGAAAAACAATACTCACAATGTCAGAATTTGACATTCGATGTTGCTATTTCTGTTTCCAGCATAGAGTTAGAAAGAGAAGGTAGGGGTTTTTTTAAAATAAGTTCTGTTTTGATAATCTCGATGAATTAAAAAAAAACTACTGTCTATACCTGCAAGTCTAGCATGATTTCTCTACTCGCGCGCGACTCGGCTATTTGCCATACTACAAGTCGCGGCAAGCGCGGCTTGCGCTCTCCGAAAAGCGCGGGAACAGATTATTTTGTATGCAGCGAAGGCGCGTCGCGCGCGTGTAGAAAAATCATACTAGACGAACTGGAGGACAGACGGTGAAACATGAAAATACTTGGTGGTCGGTAATGTTCGTCCTTCTTTTGTAAATTTCCGTCGTTGTTTCCGACGTCAACTTTGTGCCATTCTAATCCAATGCACGTTTTTCTTTTCTTTTTTAAATGTAGTCCCCAAAAAACTCGACAGATGGCATAATGTTTATACCTCCATAGAATGGTACGCAAGATCCTGTCAAAATTATGTCAAGACTATGCCTGCCTTTTTTTTAAGGCCAAGGGATCGAGCCCATACAACCATGTCAGAAGTAAACAGTTTCAAATGTTCGATCATCTTAACCCTGTTTATTATTTTAAAGAAACACTTTCTGAAATGTTGACCTTTATTCGTACAGACCGTAGCGCCATCTATCGATAATCTAGAAAACCAAAAGAAAAACGCTTATTACAAAAATTGATAGAAGGTGACAAACGTAGTCAGATACATCGACGATGGATACGAAAGAAGGACAAATATTACCTAATTGGCTCGTAAGGAGGATTTGCATCCATTGCTTATAAATCCATGTTCACACATAAAATAGTTTCACGTACTGATTTGCTACTTGCGAGCTATGTAGTCTATTTAAGATAGCTTTTTGCAGCATTCGTCCGTAATTTTGTATTCCTACAGCTTACCTACTACATTTTCGTAATACATTTTTATGATGTTGTTGGTTTGTCACGCCATAATATTTTATCAAACCAGGAAGGAACATACCATTAATCTATGTCACCTGAACATATAATATTTTTACTTTTTCTGCCACAGAAAATAATAAACGATGTACTTTGCCCAAAATCTTAGTACAGATAAAAGGGTGTCCTTGCAGAGCGGAGCGCGCTACATAGAACCGAAGTTAGATGCTATTTTCAATCCTAAACGATTAAAGTTAATTATATTTTTTAAACACGATCTAGTTAGTAGTCTCTGTGCCCGTGATTTGTCAGATTTTCGTTATCTTATCTTGTTGTGGGGGCTGGCAAGCAACATTTCGACCCAGTGGGATCTTTTGTGTTAGCCCCAATACTTTTTGTTTTCTTCACCCTTCAAATACATGGTCAATGAAGGAGGCAATACCATTGAAGGGCAGAAACCTAAGATCTCTCGGTTTTGGGTATCCATCTCCAAGGAGGCACATGCATTTTGCCGCCAGGACATCACAGTCACAAAGAACATGCTCCATAGTCTCTTCATCCTCTCCGCACGTTCGGCAGCAGGGATCCAGGGTAAGTTTCATTTTGTGCATTTTCGTGCCTATGGCGTAGTGCCCAGAGAGGGTTCCGACTATGGCACGAGCCTTGCTCCTGCTATTATTCAGTATGAATCTTGAGACACAAGTTGTCACATTGCTGATAATTTTTTGGAGTGTTGTAGGCCTACAAGGCTAGACCACTCCAGCTTGTGTGCTTTATCAGCCCAATCCCTAATGGCCATTCTTATATTGCATGCCGGGATTACCGCGGGATGCTGGGATTGCCGGATTGAAACAAAAGAGCATAAGTTGCGTGCAAATATGAACTGTAATTCCTGTTTTCACATTTCAATATCCATTGCGCATTAAAAAATGCCGTCCGGGCCGGGCCGATGCGAGCCGGTAGGTTTGAATCGTCCCTAAAACGACCCATTTTAGAGAAAATTTGACAAACCGCAGGTACAGAGTTTAGTTTCTAGATCACGTTTAAAAATGTCACTGACTTATTACATATACAGGTCGAAATTGATATCATTAGCATCCTTTTAAACTAAGAGTCAACCCATCAAACTGAACAACTTTTTGGAGCAAAACGATCGTAGCAAAAAAAACAGCTATTCCATTATTATTATTTGTGGTTGGGCTATTGCAAGCAAGGGTCGTTGTAACACTGAGACCAGCGCTGGTCCTTTGTGTTCGCCCCAAGATAACCCATATTTCACGCATACCTCCGAACTTATGGTATTTTCTTTTCATTCTCGGGAATGCAAGTTTCTTCACGATGTTTTTCCTTCACCGCCGAGCTAGTAAATGATAAATACAACCGTACATAAATTCCGAAGAACTTAGTGGTACACGCCAGGAATCGAACCGCGTCCTCAGGATTGAAGCGCTAGCTCTCTTCCGTATGCCCATACGGATATCATCGCTCTAAATGTGTTCCATACTAAACTGCAATTTTTAATCGACTCGACTGTATGAAACAGCAGATTTCTTTTTGCTTCTATCAGTTTGCTCCTATAGTATAAGACACAGAACATTATAAGAGGGGTTAGAAATGCAATGTAGTGCTTTTGCTTCGGAAACGGCTGTCGGCACTTGTCTTCCCGCTCACGCGGCTACAAATACTCATGCACCGCTCGTACCACGCCGCCGCGCGCCTTATGGTGTTATGCAAGTCGTTGCATAACCTGTGGCGACACGTTCCACGCCTACTTTGCACTTCTAACCCTTTTCTTATAATGTTCTATGGTATAAGTTGTGCAATTTGATGGGTACTCTTAGTTTAAAAGAATGCCAATGATATCATTTTCATCCTATTTAGGGTTCTTATTGTGCGCCCACTTTTTTAAGGGGATGACCAGACCATCAAACTGAATAACTTTCTCTATGGGACCAACATCGAAATAGGGAAAAAAAATCTGCTGTCTCATATATTTGGCTCGAGTAGGTTTGCAGTTTTGTATGGAAAAGTACATTATTTTTTCGCTATGACCATGTTGGTCCCATTCATTTTCGATCATCCCCTTAAAAAAGTGTCAGCATATTAGAAGGACCCTGTATACATAGTCGATTAATATATCCAAAATCTAAAATAAATTTACTAATAATTAAACTTCGTTTGTATGGAGCACGCTAGCGGTTATCCAACTAACAATTTGGTCATATAGGTGTCGTATAGTCGAACATCAGACGCATAAAGCACCATTATATGACAAAATTACCGTAATATAACTTTTATAAGTCAAAATAGTCATATAAATGTGGGCCTAATACGACCAAATTGTTTCCTGGGTATATCCTCTTAAAATCTCAAACTCAAAATCTTTTATTAAATATAGGAGATTAAAGCCCAATTATTAAACGTCAATCCGCAGACATCTTGAATGTTCTTCTGTATACTTAAATAGCAATCATCATTAATTAAAACCCGTATTCTTGTATTAATCTCAAGTTTTAGATTTGTAATTATTTCAAGTATAATTATATAAAATTAATAAACACAGGCCAATTGTCGGTAATGAAAGATAGTATTATCTAATCAGTAGAGCGAGTTCTAATGCGACCAAATGAGAACCATTCAGATTTTAATTACTTGTAGAATAGAATTAATTTAACTACAACAATGCTAAAACAAGTTAATAATCAATAATGTTCGAATTGATGTCATTTCTACTGGCGTTGAACTTTTAAAAACTAAACATTTTAAAAACTAAACAAAAAAGTATCCTATGTCCTTTTTCATACAACCACAAGCTAACTTTCTGCCAAACTTTAATTAAAAAGGGGTCGGTAGTTTACAAGTCATTTAAAAATTTTACAAGGTACTGAGAAAAAAATAAATTACAGATTATAAAATGTAGAGTGGATTAACGAATTTTTTAAAAACCCAAACCCTACAATTTTTTATAGTGACAGAACATTATAGTCGAGTACTTCTACTCATGTTTTCCCCATACATAATGCGATAATTTTTTATAGTGCCTATAGGCAAGTTATATAAAACATCATTCAAGTAACAAATAGTCACAGCTAAAATGTTATAACTTGACAATTTTCCACAGACATCCCAAGCTGAAATTCCATCAAACACTAGAACTATTCTCATAAATGGCCCTCTAGCTGTAGTAAATATTAAAGCTTTCCAGTGCTTTTGAGAAGGCTTACTCTGAGAGGTTGATATCAGCTCAGCTCAGCCGGAGCTGAGAATGGCATCGTAGTTGCTACTAGTTATACAGGGGAAGGTAAGTGCAAGGCCTTAAGGGGATGATAGCTCGTACTATTTTGCATATTTTGAGCCATAAAGTACAATGCCTGAGTAAAGAGTATCATAATAAAATAAAGATTGTAAAATAAGTCTCGGGCGGGACTTGAACCCGCAATCTACACAAGCAACATATTTATAATCAATAATATTTGAAAAAGTATGATGTTTGTGTTTTTTATTTCAGTTTTTAGCAAAATATACAAAATTTTGTTCAGTTTAAGTTGAAATAATTATATTTTTTTATTAATTTTATCATTGTAATGCGTAGCTAATATAAAAAACCGGCCAGGAGCGTGTCGGACTCGCCCATGATAGGGTTCCGTAGCCATTGTATAAGTAGAATAAGAAGAAAAGTTCTGCTGCACTTTTTATTTAAATAGTACAGCAGAACTTTTCTTCTTATTCTACATTTTGGTCGAGTATGATTGATGTATGGAAGGGCTGATTTTTTTTTCGTGATTTCGGCGTTGATCCTGATAATAGAGAAAATTATTCAGTTTGATGGTCTGATCATCCTCTTAAAAAACCGTCAGCATATTAAGAAATTATTATTTTACTAAACAAATCTAGTGATTTGATCAAATCTCGAAATTGGTTCAGTGAAATGACGAAAATAACATGACAGAAACTCTTTATCAAACGTCAAGACACGTGCTTTGTATGAAAAAATTTACTAAATAATAAATAGTGAGGTCATTGTTTTTCGTCGTCGTTTCGATTACTTTTTATACTTAGTTTATCCTTTTATGATTTTATTTCAAGCGACAGACTTACTGAAAATGTAAGCTTACCATTTTTTCAAACGTATATTTTTACTAAAAAGATAAAACTAAAATATTGTAGATGCAGTCACCTCCCCAATTATTAGTACTAAACAAAACGTAAAGACTACTAAAAGACTGGTATTCTAGTATCGATGATTATTGTTACCTCGAAAAGTAGTAACAATAATCGATAGTGGTATCGATACTATCAGGCAATCTTATTCAGCTGCGCGGCGGACCATTTTGTATGTGATTTACTAGCGGCGCCGCTGCTATTTTGACGTATGAATGGATCCAATCCAAACCAGGGTCGAATCATGGTTCGGTCATGGATGTTATATGTTCGTGCCCTTGTTGTATGGTTTCCATATTAAACTGCCAATAGTGCTTACTTAGGATCATTACAATGTATGTGCCTGTGAGCGTTATTTATGTATTAAATCAATAACGCTCTATAGTATATTATATATATACAACAATAAAGTACCTCAAAGTAATTCATAACGTTACGTCAAAAAAGCAAGGTCTTGTCACAGCTCTACATGGAAACAAAATAATGGTCCATGAACCTACGTTGCATAACAATACAGAATAGTTGCTGAAGGTGGTTTCAGTCCATACAAACGTTTGACGCACAATACGCGTAGACGGAATTAATAAAAGTAATATTTTATAGACAGAAAAATAGTTTAGAAAATCTAGTTGCCGCGTAACAAATAACATTTGCAATTCATAATATAATTACGAAGATATAAAGTTTTTAAAATTATGTATGAAAAATTTCAAAGCCTATATTGCAAATGTTATTTGTTACGCGGCATCTAGATTTTCTAAACTATTTTTCCACATATACAAACTTACTCATATTAATACCGTCTACGCGTATTGTGCGTCAAAGTTTTGTATAAAATTGATCCCTCTGCAACCGCCTTAATAATGTTGCGTTATGCAAAAAGGCAAAATATGAATTTCATTCTGTCCAACAATTCCATCCCGTAGTTTTTACTCTGCGGGTTGTTTATTCCACAACTGACTACATTTTTATATCACAGCATAATTATTTTCCCCTTTATTACGCGGACTGTTGGTGTCAGTGACTGAGGAGCTCATTCATCATCGTGTGACAAGGTTGTGACGCAGCTTTTACATCTGACTGGGTTTTTCATCTATTATTTTATCGTGTGCTGATTTTGGGAGAAATGTTTGAATTCCTCGTCATTTGATATGGGTGGGTGCGTAGTCGTGGAAATGAGTCTTCAACATTTGAAAGAACGAAAGATGTGATTTTATTATCCACTAGGGTTAACCCGCGACTTCATCCGCACAAATTATATACCAGATTTTAAGTCAGATAATAAGCTATCAAACAAAGAAGTTTCATCAAAATCGGTTCAGTAGTTTTTGCGTGATGCTCGATCAAACAAACACACAAACAAACAGACAGATAAAAAATCTAAAAAGTGGTGATAAGGAATCAGGGACACCTAAAAACCATATCGTAACTTTTTTTTGTTAATATCTTTAATATACAGACACACTTTCTGTTACAGTTTTATAATAGTTTAGATAATTTTATGATGATTTGAGTGACCATAATAATATTATGTAAAAAACCATGAACTTATTACAATTAAGTTGACTAAAACAAAACACCAACAATAGTATTTTTTAAATATTAAAGCTACATGTAATTTACAAAACTTTATTTTTAACGAGGAAACTGTTGTTCTATAGGGTAAAATTGATATCATTGGCATCCTTTTAAACGGAGAGTTTACCCATCAAACTGAACAACGTTTACTATGGGAGCAATCCGATCGGAGCAAAAAAAAATCAAAAAATCCATCTTAAACTGCAATGCATACTCGACTCAAATGTATGCAACAACTGATTTTTTTTTGCTCCGATCTGTTTGCTTCCATAGTAAAAGTTGTTCAGTTTGATGGCTATACTCTTAATTTAAAAGGACGCTAATGATATCAATTTCACCATGTATAAAAATAAAAATCTTTTATCTCAGACAAGTTAACAAATAGTCCATAAAAAAAATATTATTAGGTATTGGAGAACTTAGTATAAGTAGAATTATTCAAAGTCTACAATTTTAAATGGTAATGATGACTTTATACGATTTAAAGAATCTACATGTTCTCTGTCGTACCTATATTTTCATCTCTTGGTATATATATACAGAGTACTATAAATTATATACGTAATATCTAGATCTAACGTTGCGATTTGTAGTAAGTACTCATTGTGACTAAAACCCAAATAATATGCATTTGTTTTACATTAACAAACGACTCTTCTTTTATACATATTTCAAGAAATATTTACATAATATCACAGCACGTAGGTGAAAAATATAGATTTGGAAGCGTATTTTCAATGCTCGCTTCCGCTTCCCATCTAGTTTCCTAGCTGATCAGCTATTCATGGAATGTCCCCCTTCCTCCCAACGTATCTCCGAGATCACATTTCATTAATCCGTGGTAAAGGAGGTCCTGTGCTACAGGAATTACGTTGAAAAAATAATATTAAAAGGTTTTCTTGCAGTTATCTACGGATCCATTAGAAAGCAACTTAGTTTTTCTTTTAAATCCGGAATAGGAAGATCAATAGGTACACACAGCGACACACCAAGCTACGCAAAACCAAAATAAGCTGGCAGCGCGTAGGTAGAGAAATGTGTAACGTCGCACGGCCAGCTTATGTTTGTTTTGCGTAACTTGATGTGTCACCGTGTGTACATTATGTAATTAATTTTAATGATACATGGCATACTTATTAAGTGGTTGTAATAACTTTAAAATTATTTTCATCAACATCGTTATTCATAAAAATCAGAGTGAAGTTCTTCTCGGCGGAAGATAATTATTAACTTTTAGGAATTTTTTTTTTAAATATTTTCCATTAACGGTTTACTTTCAGCATTTCACACGATGTCATAGGTTTTCGTACAACTATAAACGAACCATAAAAATGCAATTTGAGGTTAGTTCTTTTAACTTGGTATCCATCCGTACCCAAAAGGTTCCATAAAAAGCATTGTTTTGTAAATTCACCCATGCATACTTTCGTAGGCATTTACCGTGAACGATGTCGCAAGTTTCATCGAGATGAAGTATTACCACGAAATCTCGCTTTGCACTCAAATCCAATGAATAGCTGATCGAGTCGACTGTAGATAGTGCACTTTAACGCAGCTGTAGGGCTGCCAGCTGTTTTATAATCATTCAGCCATGTCACTGAAATTATACAAAATTTGCTTCCAGGATACAAATGGGTTAAAAAATCTGAATAAATAAAATAACATTTTTTTTTATTTATTTATCACATTTGCATTTACGTTGTTGATTAGTATTTTTTTTTTTAGTTTTTTATTTAACAAACAATAACTTCAACAGTACTTCAACAACAAACTGCAACAGTGCAACTAAAACAACTGTAATAATAAAAAGGGCGTTCACAGAGGAACAGCGATGGTCGAAGCGGCAGATGTCCATTGTCAAGGCCCCAAAACCTCCTAAATAATAATAATTTCTTCAAAAACGTTTGGTTCAACCGTCAGAGATAACTACACACATCATAAGACAAAAATGCTACTTCGTGCTCATAATATGAGTTGATTGATAAAATTGCAGACCATAACATAAAACCAACTACTGAGTAGTTGGTTTTATGTTATGGTCTGCAATTTTCTCACTCAAACGAGCTCTTTAGTTTACAAAACCAGTATTGTTTTGGCTTCGTATCGAGTTATACATGGCTGTTTGTTACTTTGACTCTAATGTATCTATTATACAATTTTTGTATCCAATTATACAACCTGGCAGCCCTGTGGTACAGAGTGGAAATTTTCTGAAAGTAAGAACTAAATAAGATGATGCTATCTTAACTATGTTTCATAAAACTTAATCTTTATATTAATTGTTTTTATTAATGTACTATGAATAGAAACTGGCGCACTATTCATTATATAGTACGCTTCTACTCACAAAAAAATTACAGCTCTTCAATTATGAATTTTAGTTCGACATGCTATATTTTCAGCAACCATCTCTTCATCAATCTCTATTTTAATTTACTACCCAAAAATCTCCAATTACATTGAATGTTGGAGGTTTTCAGTTCATTCACAGAATATTTAGTTATTATTTATTTAGGTACTGCGTTAGGGCTAATTGGATTTAGAATGTAAGCAGGCTAGGATCGGGTTTTAGGAACCCTACGCCACGCCACGCCAATGTGGGTGTTAAATATATTTATTTGGCCTTATCTTCTAGTACATCTTGCGACTTTCAGATGATAGAGTAAAACATGAATCATATCTGTGTATGTGGTTTTTTGCATCAACAGTATTAAGAAATAGCTCTGCTTTGAAATTGTATCGTCATCTTCGTTAGTTTCACGTAATCAGGCACGTATCCAGGGGGAGGGGGGAGGGGGCGAGAATAGGTGGGTTTTATCCCCCCCGAGGCCGTAAGGCGGTCTGAGAAGACTCTGACACCAGGGCTCTGCCACCACGATAAGAAGAAGAGCCCCCCCCCCCCCCCCCCCCCCCCCCGAAATCCAAATATTTGTATGGAGAAGTGATTACAGGACTTACTTTTTCATTGTTTTTCTATGAAAATTAAATGTCCACCCCCCGAAACTAAAGTCTTGTGTACGAACTATACGTGCTTGCATTTAATTTATTTTAATACTGGTACCTAGACCTACTAGTAGTATAGAAATTAAAAAAAACCCCCATTATTAATAATAATGGGGTTGAAAAAAGTATTATAGTTTTAAATTGTATGACTCTACTAAAATAAACTCTTGCTTCATCTAAAAGTTAGTTACTAGTTTTAGTAGGTAATGAAAAGCAGCATCAGCCAGCGTTTAGACGTAAAAAGGTGAATCAACTAGCAGTTTCAGAAAGGTGCCGATTGCGTATTTTACTGCTAAACCTAGGTACATACAGAAAACATACAAAAAAGGTATGCAATTTTAAATATTCATGTAATTTATTTTAGTTTCCCAACCGATTCCGACTACAAAAAAAGTTACTGAACAAGCGAATTGCGCATTGGTTGGATGTTTTCGAGTGTTGCAAAACAGGTCAAATGTGCACTTTTACTACATTGAAACGAAATTCTACACCAGAAACTGAATAATGCAAAAATAATAAAACGACGAAACTTCTTTTCTTCACGAAAGGTCTTGAATTATTAATATATAGGTATAAAAGAGTTCCGTCGTTGTGCGGATGAAGGTCACAAATCTTAAATTCTGCTTTATTTCATTTCCATAGTTATCTAGAATACAGAGTGTATAAATCTAGCTTACACAAATATTAATAAATTGAATAAGTGAGTCTTTATGGCCAGTAATTCTAAAAACAATGTTGGTTTTCTAGTGTTCACATAATCAATGCTATATTCAAATATTTAAAAGTACTCTCAAACGAATATAAGTATGATGAGGTCATTAGTTTAATATTGCTCCATCTCGATAATATCTCAATTCAGCCCAAAATTTGTAAGATTTTATATAAGGTCTAACAAAACTAGCTGAAACTATTTTAAGGGGATGATCAGACCATCAAACTGAACAACTTTCTCTACGGGACCAATATCGAAATCGCGAAAAAAAAACCAGCTGTCCGATACAAAACTGCAAACATAACTCGACTTAAATGTAAGGGACAGCTGTTTTTTTTTTGCGGTTTCGATATTAGTCCCATAGAGAAAGTTGTTCAGTTTGATGGTCTGATCATCCCCTTAAAATAGTTTCAGCTAGTTTTGTTAGACCTTATATAAGACTGTGCTTCATTTCTTTTATTTATGGTAGATGAGTTGCATACAAAAATTGAACAAGCAGTTTAGCATTTGCAGTTGCAAGGACATCACACGTGCACAAAGTGGAGAATTTCTTCTTCAGCTTCTGCAGGTTTTTTCACGACGTTTTCCTTCAGAGCCAGCAGTGTTACTTTACTTTAATTTTATTATAACACTTTATTGTACACACGGAAATACATATCATCATCACCACGATCATATCAGCTGATAGACATCCACTGCTGGGTCTGCTGGACATAGGCTTCCCTTAAGGATCACCACAAAGAGCGGTCCTCCGCAGTCCTCATCCAACGGGTTCCCGCCGCCCGCCTTCACCAGGTCGACGGTCCATCTTACCGCCCACGCTGCACTTTCCGGTACGCGGTCACCACTCGAGATCTCTTCGGCCACATCGGCCATCGGTTCTGCGAGAAATTGCAACAAGCAATGAAATACAACAGTTGAATAGACAAGTACCTACAAAGTTCGATTCTGGTTGGAAACGAACCGGTCTCTATACAAAGTAACACAAATTTTTTATATTGACCTTTAAATAGGTCAAGAGGTCGACACAATGCATAGAACACGGTGCGGTTTCTTTTATATGAGAAAACCACAATGCTCGTTCTTGTCGCTGCGCTGCGCCATGGTCCGTATGTTTTTTTTTCTTTAATTATATAGTACAATATTTTTCACTGACGTTCATGCTTCGGAACCGTTCGCGTTTAGGTGTTTTTGCATATCTCTGCAAAGTTCGTAGGTTTTCGACTTCGAATTATGCTGCATAGAATTTTCTTCAAAATAAATGACGCCACCAACACCTGAACAGTACCAGGTACTTGAGTAGATAATAACCGTTATACTGAATGATTTTTTTTAACAATTATTTTCCGATGGAAATAAACGTAAATTTGTAAAAAAAACTGCTGTCTCATACATTTGAGTCGAGTAGGATAGATAAGATAAGAACAGTTTAATATGGGAACAGCTGATTTATTTTGGCTCTGATCTGATCTGATTTTACGAATTCAGGTTTGCTTCCATAATAAAAGTTGTTCAGTTTGATCGTCTGAACTACCCCTGAAAATTTCGAAACGTTAAAAAAATCACCTACTATAGGGTCCTTCTTTATAATAATGCTGACGGTTATTTATGAAGATGATTGATAATAAGTCCCATAGAGAACGTTGTTCAGAAAGACCCTATATAGCACACAACTTGTATGTGTGTCGGAGATCAAATAAATAATTTTTCTTTCTTTCTTTCTATCAACTTTTGAGAACACTCTTTACAACGAAATAGTACAACCTCATAAATCTCGTCAGTCCTAAAAAAGGTTGCGTGTTAGAGAAATAATTCTAATGGTTATAAATTAATCTTCGAGTAGGCTTGACGGGGTCTAAGGTATTTTTATAGGTTTACTTTGTGTAGGATAGAGCAACTTCTTTGAATTCTTAAGTTAACTTCAACCATAATAGTGTAGTAAGAGATAACTATAAATTCCCTTCTCCGGTTGTTAAAAGGGTTCCGAGCCTCCAGTGCTGCCCTAAATCATCGTCATCTCAGCCTATGGACGTCCACTGCTGGTCATAGGCCTCCCCCAAGGATCGCCATAACGATCGGTCCTGCGCTGTCCTCATCCAACGGGTTTCCGCCGCCTTCACAAGGTCGTCGGGCCACCGTGTGCGGGGCCTACCCACGCTGCGCTTTCCGGTACGGGGTCGCCAATCGAGAAGTTTTCGGCCCCATCGGCCATCGGTTCTGCGAGAAATGTGCCCCGCCCACTGCCACTTTAGTTTAGCAATTCTTTGGGCGATGTCAGTTACTCTGGTTCTTCGGCGGATCTCTTCATTTCTGATTCGATTGCAGGGAAACTCCGAGCATAGCCCTTTCCATTGCCCTTTGGGTGACTTTCAGCCTGAATCATATTTCTTTAATTTCTTAACGCTACTTACTGGGTTAAACAAGGAACCCTTATAGGTTCTTTCGTCCATTTTGTCTGTATGTATACCCCGCTTCAATTATTAGATGAGATTTATTATTATTTTTTATTATTATTATTCCAAGAAGACAGATGATAATAAACCAAAATAAATACAAAGAAAACATCTCCCATGAAAGAAAAAAAACGTTAACTTACCCCATCGAGTGAGATTTCTTTGGATAGGTATATTGGCTTACCAACTACTGGACGTCAGGTCCACGCTCAAAAGTGTCCGAACCAAAAGAGCACCAAAACGTATAAAGAGAACTAATTACTCAACAGTCTTCGTTTGATCGGCTGACTAAGAGGACGAGCGGGCGCGCGGCGCGCCCCTCGCCTCGATAGGGTAAAAACTACGCAAGCGAAATGAAAAAGAATTTCAGCATTTTCAATGTTTTTAGTTGGTTTATATTATATTACTACACACGTACTTAGGTTGTGTAGGTTAGTCTCGGACACTTAATCGATAATTTTGTACTAGACCCGGCGTCCATTATTTTGTATGTCAATGGATATGTCTTATAAAATGGAACAAAACATCCTTTGGGACTAAGTTAATAAAACCTTCTATCTCGAGATAAAAAAATCCGGACCTAAGTTATTGAGCGCTCTCAAAAATACGCCGAATCGCTTCGAGAAAAGGAACGGCAGTGCGCCTCTCGTTTAGCTCATCTTAGTGGGATCTGAAAATATTCAACAACGAACGTGGCTATTAGCAAATTCTTTCTTCCTATTATAGTACTCTGTGGTAGTATAAGTATCATACGCCATGAAGCGCAATTAGTCTATACTTATACTGTAATGCTATTAGTATATAGTAATATATATATAGTAATATATAATTATAATAATATTATAAACAGGAAAGATTAGATTTTTTGTTTGTTTGTATTGAATAGGCTCCGAAACTACTGGACCAATCTGAATAATTCATCCACCATTATCTGTTATGAACATTGGCTAAAAAACTGCCAAGTGTGTGTCGGAAAAATTCTGAGGCAGTACGAAGCTCGCCGCGGTCATCTAGTCGCACATCCGGTAGAACAAAGTCAGAACTTACATTTCACAAACTGTTCAGTAAATTAAAGATTTAAAATTTTTAAATTCTAGGTTTGGAATTGAAACCTTTAAAGAATTATGCTAAGTATGTTTTTATCTTAATAAACTATTCGAACTAACAAAGTGTCTTTGTGCTACCAAACGCGTAACAGGTGATGGAACATTTTGTCATTATTAACTCAGTTTCGTAAATTTTGACAGTTCTGACTTTGTTCTACCGGATGTGCGTAGTGTTAGATAAAAATATTAAAAACCATTCCTATACAATGGCCAAGGAACCTTATCATTGGCGTGTCCGATATGCTTTTGGCCGGTTAGGATTATACAAATAACTTTTATACAAAACGAAATTATCAAAAAGTAAATATAATTATCATAGCGTCATGCTTAGAAATTGGACGAAAATTCACACAGCTGACGTGCAAATGGTTGTAAATAGACAGTATCTATTTTACTACAAGCAAACGCATGTCTGCTTGTCTGCCATTTACCCCGGACCGACACTAGTAAACGAGCGATTCCTCAGGGAAAATGCCGGCTTAAAATTCCTTCCGATTTATTCTCTGGATAAAACAAGTTGGTATTTCAAATGTTTTGACGACGAGCATTGTTATAAGAGCCTAGGCCTAGTGTTTCCATGCTAGCTTTTACCCACGACTTCGTTCGCGTGGAGTACAAAAGTAAAAACCCGATCAGGTGGATAGTCAAAAAAATCTTTTTTATTGCATCCCATCCCTCTGGAGAATTAATTTGTACTCTAGGTTTTAGACGCGACTTTGTTCACGTGGATAACAAACGTTTTATTTTCCTGCTGGGATTTATTTAAAAAAAACCTTTCTCAGTGCACTCATACCCATATCTTCTGTAGAATATACAGAATGTAAACTTAAATATTATAATGCTATGTATAGTTTAATTAAGACCATTAAACTGAACAATTCTCACTTTGGCGCCAATATCTAATTGCGAGAAAAAAATATTTTGAAAGAAACTTCAACTTCACTTCTTTTGTGCGTTATTTGCAACAATACCTACGCCAGCTTCCTGGTTATTTGTCAGTTAGTAAACACTAGAGATCGGATAATCGGATGCATATGTCTTCAGGTAAATAAATACCTAAACTTAATTTTTTTCCCTAAGAAAACATAATATTATGGATATGGTCTTTTTGAATAAAGTTAAATAAAAAAAAATCGGGCCACCCGCAACGTTTTATCATACTTGACCTCGTAGGTAGTCAACAGAAGGTAGAACAACTTGGACAGTATGAATAACTCGGATAAAATAAACAACTCTGTCAACTCAGGCAACATGAACAACGTAAACAACTCTGTCTGACAACTTGGCTAACTGATTTGACTTTGTCAAGTTGTCCAAGTTTTTCATGTTTTCGAATTAGGTACTTTCGACAACAAACATCTCGGACAACATGAAAAACTTGGTCAACTCTGACAACTCTGTCAACTCTGACAACATTGTATAAGTTGACCAAATTTTCAGAGTTGTTCTTGTTGTCCGAGTTGTTAAAATGTCAAGTCCTACGATATTTTAGCAATCATCCTAGGATTGTTTCATAAAATAAATGAATTATTTGAGCTGCTAGTGTATCATATATAATAATAATAATAATAATAATAATATTTCGTTCCAAATTATTCTTATGAAACATGAAGTTTATGTAAATATGCATCCGAATATCTGATCTTTAGTCATCACTCATCAGTCACGGAACTTTTTATTTATGTGTATAAGATAATGATAAAATTAACTACTCAGCTACTTAATTATCCCAAAATACATTTTCAAAGGCATTAATCTTCCTCATGAAATCCATAAAATAAATTAAATTCGGTTAAAAGGGCTTTCAATTCGACCGAAATCGTCAAAGGAAAACTTGTGACAGGTGGCTTACCAAAGAGGGTAACGAGTCAGAATCAATATTTTATATTGGAACCATCGCGTTGGAGCGCGCTGCGCTGCGTATAAATGAAGTTTTATCCTATTTTCAATATTTAACCAATGAGGCGATTTCATTAAAACAGCTATTAGATCGAAAGTGTTCCGTGTTTTTCTCGATTTTCTCATTTTAGGGAGTAATTTTTTAATTCATAAATAGGATAAGCTGATGGTTATAATTGTGAAAGATTTTTTTGTACTCTGAATTGGTCGACTTTTTTGCAGTCACCTTGTACCACCTTGCACCTATGTACAAAAACTAATAACATTTTCTATGATATTGCGTATTAATTGGTAGTGGAAAGTTTATACATTGGCAACACCACCCATTTCTGTCATCTATTCTATCTGATGATGATAAGATGAACCATAGACAGGCTTTTTATTTTTGTTACTGCCATCTAAAGATTTGTTGTTTGGTTTTTAACAAAACCTGCGTATATCGAGACAGGTTTTAAATATTTGTCTAACCTTAATTACTAAGATAAACCCTAACTAGCGTTTACATCTACAAGCCATTTAACCTGAGATCCTATGTAAAATTTTAGCATCTTCGGTAAGTCTGCAAGATCCAATAATTAGGTTTTGGGAGGGCAGGAGGAGGGAGTCAAGGCGTTTAATTTCATTAAGGCTAACGAAATAGGACTCTTTGAAATAAAGGCCTCTATTTAGGGTGCGGTGATGCGATTAAATCTTTGTTTTATGTTAATTGTATTTTGTATTTAGGCGTTTAGCTTGAAGGTTGATTGTGTTATAAAGTTTAAGACTGTAGCAAGATTGCCGCCGCCATATTTTGATCTTTAATTTTTGGTCAAATTTACGGCTTCACGGTTGAATAATTTAAATTTTCGTGGAATAAACATTTTGAGTTGAAAACGATGTTTTTTAACATTTATTTTTGATGTTTGCGTGTTGTAATTTTATCGTTCTAGAATTTTACTCTTCATCTTGCTCGTGACTTTATCTCTACAAATAATTTTAGGGTGAATGATTTTTTGGTCTTTGTGGTATGACCGGAATATCACTATTATCTGCAGTAAGTACAAATTTAACATTTAAACTGCCGGAACGTAGATCTACGCGACGATCAATTGATTTTCTATTGTTATCCAATTTATGAAGAATTTATACAATTGAGTAGATACGTATAGAGCAATAAGCTAATTTAAAGTTTACAAATAACGACAGCTTTTAGCAAACTGAAATAGAAACGGCAGCGTGATAAGTTGAAGCTTAGCTTAGCCCCAACTTATAGGCTCGATTTAATTGACAGTTTGTATCGCAAGTTATTCTGGGCATATAGACAAAATAACGCAAATCGAAACACGATTAGCGTTAACGACGGTAGAAAACATAAAAATATATGGACTTGACGTATGCACACGTCATAATGTTTCGATCGCCAATGTCAAATCCATTCATCCTTTCTTTTGATTAAATTATAATAGCGGAAGATGGGTGACGTTCTTGCATGTTCTTCGACGTGCATACATTTGAGTCGCGAACTCGCGCGTCCACATTGTAGTTTGGTATGGAACAGCAGATTTTTTATTTGCTCCGATCGGTTTGCTCCCATAGTTTAAGTTGTTCAGTTTGATGGGTAGACTCTTAGTTTAAAAGGATGCTAATGATATCACCCTGTATAATAAATAGGTATACGTACGAATAAGATCTACTAATGTTATTCTCATCTCACTCGCACCTAAATAAATCTTATAATAACGCATTGTTGTCACGTAGCAGCGCCACGGTGCGGTGTTGTCGTGAACTATTCGTGAATTAATCTCTGCCGTCATTTTCCATTCCGTACACGTCGACAATGCACAAATAAGTGCAAGCTGACGTGACCAACTTTCTTTATTTATTAGGTACCTAACTTGTATTATTAAGAGGATATAATTTGTACGGCGCGGCGCTTCATACAAAACGAAGTTCCGTCTTAGTTTAAACATTTAGTAATTGAAGAAAAAATTGTTTTTAACACATTCTAGAAACCAATATATTATGAGCTTTGCATGTATGAGATTTCATTTTAAATATTTAGTTCTAAAGCTATTGTGGCTCAAACTTTTCCAAACAAAAATTACAATAATCTTAAATGAATAGCATGTTTGGAATTCTGACAAAAGAATAGCACAGACATTGGTTTCTAGATGGTGTTTTCGAAATTTCATTGACTAATGACAGAGTAACTGACATAGTCCAAGGAATTGCTAAACTAAAGTGGCAGTGGGCGGGGCACATTGCTCGCAGAACCGAGATGGCCGATGGGGTCGAAAAGTTCTCGAGTGGCGACCGCGTACCGGAAAGCGCAGCGTGGGTAGGCCCCCCACACGGTGGACCGACGACCTGGTGAAGGCGGCGGGAACCCGTTGGATGAGGGCAGCGCAGGACCGGTCGTTATAGCGATCCTTGGGGAAGGCCTATGTCCAGCAGTGGACGTCCATCGGCTGAGATTATGATAATGATGAATGACATTTGACAAAATAAAATGATGATTAGCGGATAAAAAGAAATGACGAGGACAGACGCGACTGTGTTTTAAACTATTTAGAGATTATCCATCTTTGCATAACTGTTTATTTTCGAGATGCCTTTGTAGAGGACACGTAAGTTAATCATATACAACTATTTTCTCAGGAAAAACTAAAAAAAAATCTATTCATTTTCAAACAATTTCAACTTTTACTCGAAGTTCCGTTTGCTTTAAAGCTATCGCTACTTTAAGAGTCCTTTTACCGTTCAGTTGCGCCCTAATGAAAAACCAAATTTCTCAATAATGAAAACCCAAAAAAAAAACTGTCTACTTACTCGTACTACGAAAGCCTAAAAGCTATTTTTATAAAGAATATTTTCGTTGTTTCTAATAATTCCTCGTTTAAGAATAATCGATATAAATGTAAAAGTGAATGTTTATTTTCTCTTTTCAAATTTGCATGTACCTATAAATGTAATCATTATCATCAAATCATCAACAGCCTATACAGGATCGAAAATCGCGAAAATAAATCCGCATACTAAACTGCAAACCTACTCGAGCCAAATATTTATGGGACAGCTGATTTTTTTTTCGTGATTTCTATGTTGGTCCCATAGAGAAAGTCGTTCAGTTTGATAAACGATGATTAAGTTGGACCCTGTATACATATACATCCCACTGCAGGGCACAGGCCTACCCTCAGGGAGGGTGTATCTGCGCTAGTTCACCACGCGTGCCCAATGCAGATTGGTAAACGTCACATACACATCGGAATTTCTTCTTCAGCGTGTGCTATAAAAGTAATTATAAAAAAAAAAAATTAATTCTTTTGTAGTAAATTGGAGTAGGTAGCGTTTTTTTTTTTTAATTTAGGCTTCATTTGTTGAGAAATCTATTGCGCACGGTAAAAGGACGCCTAATTTATCCTGCGGAAACAAGGGAACTCCGTCAAAACGTTTAAAACGCAAACTTTAATACTGGCATACCTCTCAGAACAAATCGAGCGAGGAAAACTTGCTGTTGAACGCAGTCCATTACACCACTAGTTTCGGCAACTCGTTACCGACTCAGGCGCATGATGTAAAAGTTTCCTGCACTCAAACAAACCACATTTTATTTTAAGCTTTACACAATGAACATTCATTTTAGTTGAGATTGATGTTCGGTGTTCAAAGCGCATCTGTAATAGTTTGCTTAGCCTCATACGAGAATGGAATTTGTGCAAAATTCGTATATGATCTAATTATTAGTATTATGTAAAATAAAAAAACAGCACTCCTAGTTTTCTTTCGAATCAGAGCACCTGGGGAGTCAACCATCCCTAAAAATAGAAACCGTAAAAAATCACCCAGTATACTTCTTATTCAAGTTGGTTTTGTTAAGTTCTTTTTTTTTGTGTGAAAGTGAAACTATGTTATGTTTTAATAAGGACGAATACTAGCACTTCAAAACAACTGTATTTTCATGTTGGACTACAAGCTACAAATCAGAGTTAAGGAACAAGCATAATAATATTAGAGAAATTACTCAAACTGTTACATGCGATGTTATCTACACGGTGTTGTACTCTATAATTAGATTTGTAACGATCTAGTCTAGTGACTAGAATATAGAATCTAGCCAATGGAAAATGAAAGCTATTTCTATGATTATTTCTAAAACGATACCTACTGTGACTGAAACGAAATGATACGAAAGCTGTGATTATATTAAACACAATATTATATTAGAATCGAAAATCTTGTCAGAATTGTCGGGAGGATAATTGTTTTATGTTTAAATCTCCGATACACATAATAATGTTTTACATACTATAGTAAAATAAACATTGAACTCGCATACAGCCGTGATACTATTATGTTCAGGAAGGTAGAATAATACTCTCATGGGCACACTTAGCCATGTGACCATGTCCCTTTCATCTTTATTAGTGAGAATGAGAACCAATACCTATTTTGTTCTGCGGTGGGACCTAGTAGTGCCCCCGCCAAGATGAGCCAAAAAAGTGGCGCACTACATTACCTTTTCTCGAAGAGATTCGGTGTATTTTTGAGAGCATCTGTGAGCTCAAATTTTGAGGACAGCTTGTGGTCGTCACTCTTATAAAATGAGTACGGATATTGTGGATAGCAAGCAAAGACTTTGTCGTTGAATTCCGGGTTATAACTCTTCAATTTCGGTGCTGTAGGGAATACGTAATACTTTGGATTCTGCTTATTGTACATAACGGAAAAAGCTATCAACAAAAAGAATTGAGATCCCATCAAAAACATTTCATGAAAAAAGTAGCCAAGACTCACAACACTTTTACTTTAAAAAAGTTATGAGATCTCATTTTAAGGTACGTTTCATTCCGTCACTAGGTCGTTCATTATTTCTGCAGGGAGTAAATAGTTGCATTGCTTTAAGGGGTTATTGTACCCATGATACTGATCAAGTTTCCCTAAGAAAACTATAGGAAATTAAAAATAAAAATTGTCTATACTAAATGCAATCAACTGATCGAACGTTCGTATGAAAAGTCTACATTTTTTTGTGAATCTCCAATAAATTTCTTAGGGAACGTTGTTCAGTATCATGGGTATAATCACCCCTTAAAGTAATGCAACTGTAACACCCTGTAACACAGACAACATACTTTTTTCGAACTTTTCGAACTTTTACGTCACGTTCAGTATCTTGTTGTTGTCGTCAAAGTTCGTCAACTTGGAACTGAGATTACGCCGAATGCTCCCCATTTAACTGGACGGGAACGTGTCAGGAATTGTTTTTAGGCAAACGTGGTCACTTGATCAGTTTTGAAGTATTTGTTGTTTTATGACATAGACATTCGATGAAAACAAGGCTAGTAATTAAAATAACCAGTTCAACTATAACTGGCCTAACTTTCAGGGGTGGTTCAGATAAAACTGGAAGACATATTTCTACTGTCTGATTTTGAAAACAATTTCCAGATCATAAGTTCTCAGAAGACCACACTGAAAAAATTATTAAAACAACAATTAACAAAAGTTACTATATTTAGTTCGGTAGTCACTAAAATTCGGTTGAATTTAAATAAGAAATCCGGTTAAAATGCAAACCATTTCGGTTAAAACTACAAAGTGGGTTAACTTATATTTCATTTAAGGGCAGGTTCTTTCAAATCGACCTGTTTTTGGTTGAGTCTTAAGGTATGAAGCAGTCGTTGTTTTAATCCAAAAAAAAAAAAATTTTTTGTTATTCATTTACTGTCCTTGATTATTCTTAGGCTCAAAACACGATAGTTACAACTTCTCTCGGTCATAAAAACATGCAAAGATACCTAGGTAACTTTATGACTATTTTTCAAGTTTTACCTAAAGATTATTAACACTATGAATAAAAAAAATGCTCAGTAAAATAGGAGATGACATTGTCTACATTATTCTGAGGCTAGTTTTTACCCCAAACACCCAAGAGAAAAGATATTGATGAAAAATACGTTTTCTTGCGATCCTGCTTTCAATTGAAGTGGGATGGCTAATTGCAAACGTATGCTTGTAAGAAAGAAACGCTTGCACTGGGATAACCTGCTTTTAAAAGATAAAATGATGAATATCATATCCTTTACAGAACTACAAAGAGAATAAAGGGAGTCACGTTGCAGGTTCTGACCCGAGCACTCGTCTCGCGTGGATTTCGCGCGTCGCGTTTTTGTCTGCCACGAGGCTCCGCAATAGTCAATCTCTTCTTGTTCTTGACCAAAAACAATCCCTGAGATTAGGATAGATTCTCCCGTAAACATTTGACACTGGCGGAAATGCAGTGCTAACGCACAAGCAAGAGTCTATTATTGTTATGAATAAATAAAAAAAAGGAGAATAAACTTTTTTTAAATTAAATAGTTAAACTACGACTCTGCTAATTTCGAATACAAAAGTATACATAAATAATAGTTTATCAGTAATCTCGGCTCAATTGAGGTAATGTGCTACGAACTTATTTATTCCCGCATGCATGGCCTTTAATAATTTCTGTCCTAACCTGGCGCTAAGCTCGGGCATTCATTTTTGATATAATTATCATGATCGCTTTTGCAGCTCATTGAAATAGAGTTGAATTTTGAACAAAAACATTCATGATGTACCGAAAATTGAAAGTCCGGTTAATCCTACCCGTCCAACTGCATGCGTAGTGGTAATTTAATCACTGACTCGCTCAGAGTGGTCAGATTTTCGACCGTTTTCCCTTTAGGAACCCGAATTCGTAATTCACGAAACCTAAAGTGGCGTAAAACAAGAAACTTGTCCAATGTTACAGCCAAATCTAATTGAGTTATCCGACAAAAAGCAGACTTCACTCAGCCTCAGGCTGAAATGAAATCAAATTATATCCGCTGTAATAGAAGTCTGATTACATACGAAGTGGATTAGATGTAAGTCTACAAAGAAATAAACAAATACAATTTTCATGAAGATGTATTTTTTATTGCTTTATAATGTTCTTATATTATTATCTGCTTTAGATAAAGCTAATACCTTAAGAAGACATCTTAGAAAGTTTAAACAATAATTTTAGAAATAAATGTATTGTAATTTCTTTAACAGTTGCGGTCACCAATGAAAGTATAAAAAACAAATATGTTTTGTTTGAACAATATATAAAGGTTTATGAAAATGTAACCAAAACCTTTAATAATAATCAACACATTTTCAATAAGCGTTTTTCTTTTGGTTTTCTATAGATGGCGCTACGGTCTGTCCGAATAAATGACAAAATTTCAAAGAGGGTTTCTTTAAAATAATACAGAGGGAAAAGAAGATCAAAAAGGTGCCAATGCATCTTTTACTGGAATATTTTGTTATTTGCGAATAATTTTGATCGAAAATTTTAAACTGTTTACGTCTGACATGGTTGTATGGGCTCGATTCCTTGGCCTTAAAAAAATGGCAGGCACAGTCTTGACATGATTTTGACAGGATCTTGTGAACGTCTCTATGGAGCGATAAACATGCCATCTCTCGAGTTTTTTAGAACTATAATAATAAAAAAGAACGCTCATTAATCAATTGAAACATATAGGTTAAATGCCGTATGCTCAGCAAAATATACCGTAAAGAAATACAGAAGATACAAAACAAGGCAGTCTTCGAGCTAAAATGTTATTTATTCCATACAACCATGGTAGTTATTGGGACCTTAATAGCACAGCTTCGATGCGGCCTATCAATAAATGTGATGTTTTTTTAATGTATTTTAAAAAGTCCTCTAAAACCTATGTAAGTTTTATTACTGATAAGCCAATCAACAACAACAAAATAATTTTTTCTCCATACAATCTTACCTATACTCATCAATGTAGAACTTTTAATTCTGAGCATATGTAAAAATAACTAGGTATCTACATGAAACATACATACCATTATACTCAGTCTTTATTTGCCATTGGGGTAGGCAGAGATAGCGGATCGCCACCTGCTACAATTACACCTGCTACAACAACACACTACTACAAAAACACAGACATTCTCTCGCTTTCGCAAGTCGGATATTTCTTTTTCCTACTCCTCCTATATTCTTTGATTAATTCATTGCGGGTTCCAAGACAGATTAGAGTTGTCCCCCGGGCTCGTTGGACTTCATTGTCTAGTGTTGTGAATGGTCGCCGCTGTTGATCCTGGCTTACAGGAGTTACAGCGGTGGGAATGTGTGGTGGGCCGATGCCCGATAAATAACTAATACTTTACACATCACACTGAACAACTTTTACTATGGGAGCAATCCTGTCAGAACAAAATAAACGGCTGTCTCATACATTTGAGTCTTGTAGGCATTGCAGTTTAGTATGTTTGCTTCCATAGTAAAAGTTGCTCAGTTTGATGGGTAGATTATATCCCCTTAAGAGGATAGACGGGTTGAAATGGAAATTTGGAGTATAGATCCTTTTCCGACTGAATAAGTTTTTGTCCGAATCCGCCCCACCCATTCACCCCGCCGACTAGAGTGCGAAAGAGACAACTGCAGCTTGGGCCTTTTTAAAAAAAAAGACATTCTTTCGTTTCATACACGCCGAGTTCATATTTTATTTTTTGTTTTATTCAGGATAACAACAGCCTTAGTTACATAAGTTACAACAATGTTTACATTTTGATGGACAATTATAGCTATCCATAAGGTATCTTATCAATTAATTAATTAACAAGCAGACATACATACAGGGAGAGAAAAAGATGAGGTAACTAAACACCTATTTCAATCGCATCAACTAGAACCTTGTCATATTATACTATACTATATTTAATTCGGGTACATTTTACATACATACATAAACTCACGATCATAATCCCTTTCGGGGTGATCAGAAGCTCTGCTAACACCACCGACAACATTTAGAAGCATGCAGTTGTAGCAAGGCTCACTTTTAGCACATTGAAGGTTTTAATATGGAATGACGTGCACATTTTAACCCTTTTTAAGTAGTTATGTCACCGATATGGTCATCATGCACAATTGCAAGTTAATTTGGTTTCGTTATAGTCGGAAAAAGATAAAACAATAATATTACATATTATTGTAATATTAATAATATTACAGTTTCCCAAAACAGGAACGAGTGGAAGAGCAAGGGAGAGCCTTTGCCCAGCAGTGGGATAAAGTAGGCTGATTAAAAAAAATACATTTGTATTAAGGTTGGGTTGAAGATGAACATGAAGATGGAGCGACGATTTGAATACCTTTCTGAACGGTTGGCTCGATTTCGCGTTGCATAGAGAGGATTGGAAGAAAAGAGGGGAGGCCTTTGCCCAGCAGTGGGACACAAAATAGGCTAAATAAAAAAAATTACATTATAGATGTTAGTTTAACTGCATGCTTCAATTTAAAGGCATGTAGGTATTTGTCACTTTATATCGTACCATTATAAGTCGACGGACCCACTAACCATCACACTGGATAGAGTTTCGGTACTACTAGTGAGTCGTGGATGTTCTGAGTTTTTAGAATATCTCTGAGTACCCCCTCGGGGAATATAGTCGTGAGCATATGCTATGATGGTTGTTATAATTTGAATGCAGATGCCAGCTTGAACAACATAAAGAAGAGAGCTCACATAGCTTATTTAGCTTTGTGTAAATAGCACAATGTTCACCCAAAATTATCTAACAGGAATTTCCGCATTGTGCAACACATTTTACGAGCGTACGTTATTCATTAGGCTATGCAGCGCATTTCAAATACAGTTAGAATGCATTTCAAACAAGTTTGACCATAAACTAATATTTACTTTGTTTGATTGTTACGACATTAAAATAATACCTATTTATTTTTGCCCTGATTTCTTAGTAATCACGAATTGGCCAGGGCGAAGAAGTTCTCGAAGTTCCAAGTTCGAATCTGCTTGCTCTAAATAGCCCAGCCATTTTACGGTTTGAGCCGAAACTGATTATTAATTTATGTTTTTTTTCGGTATTGCATTTAAGAGCCAATTTGAGCTTAGAAATATACCAAAATTTAAAAAAAATCACTTCAAAAACAGCTCAAAATTTAAAATTTAGCATTTATCTCGTTCTAAAAACCTGATTTTTATTTTTTTATTCCCACATTTTTAAGGCTTTCCCATTATATACTCCAAACCTGGTTTAAATATTTTTCTGTACTTAGTACGCTTTGAAAAATACATTAGTATTTTCTAAGGAATAAATCATTTTTTAAATTTTAATGCCTACTTTATTGCTCAAAAATAATTTATATTGTTAAATCTAGTACATTGGTAATATTATTTAGTTAAAAGCCTTCTGGGACATACAATTTTGATTTCTTTGTTGCGTGGAAACATTTTTTTTAATATGTCGTCAGGTAGTCTTTATGTTACTAAATGGTGCCGGTTACAGTTTAAAAGTCCAATTCATAATTACTTCCCACCCCTCCTAACAAAACTCCGTAAAATGACTGGGCTAAAACGTTTGTAGGTTGAGGCGGTAAGTATACAGGGTGTTAGGTAGACAATTGCGTACTCATTGTACTAAAAAGTTTCAGAAAGGACAAAGGAAAATTCGCAAAATAAATATATTTTCTTAATATAAACGTTCTAATATTTAATTGCATTTAGTATGGGAAGTCCAATTTTTTTTGCTATTTCCCTAAAGAATTCTTAGAGAATGTTGTTCAGTACCCATGAGGAGGGTACAATCGCCCCTGAAAGTAATGCAACAGCTGTTTACTCTGACACCCTGAATATTGAAATATATCATCACTAATATGTAGTAAAATAACCCACTATTAGTGATGTTACTTGATCGGGTAAAACGAAGCGATTATTTTCACGGAATATTTATCTTTAACACTTTGTAGTTGTATCATTGAATTGAACTGGGCCCACGTGTTGATTTGTGGCTCGTTTCCTCTCGCCCGAGAGGAGTGCTATACCCTGAAGTAACGTACGTAAATAGGCTGATGATGATGACAATAATGATTTATCTGGGAAAGTATTAAGTGAAGTACTTACCGAAAGTATTTGCATAGTGTAATAAAAACACTACAAGTGGTGACGCTCAGTGGTTGAGACAGGGGCGCGGTGTGCGGCGAAAATAATTCCGCTCGTCACTCTTCGTTTGCACAGAGCAAACCCAAGTCCCCGACAAAACCCGAAGTTATTTAGTAATGAAGGGTGCAAGGTCGAAGAGCAGTGAAAAGGACGCGAAAACAATAAGCGAATAGCGGCCAGGGATGGAAGGTGGCACATCCTGATTGGTCAATATAATTTCGCGCGCTATTAAAATTTGTCAACTGCGTAGGTACGGACTTTTCCGCTTGATCACTTAAAAAAATCTTATAATTTCGCGCATAATTTATTGTTTGGAAACTATTCATTCATTGGTTTATTCATCAATAGGGCGGGGCTAGAGAGCGCTTTTATTTTTTAGTATGCAAGCAAAAATGAGCCAAGTGGCAGTCAGGCCCACCACCGTGCACCGGCACCGCTACTCTGAGCACTACACACCACTAGTAAGTAGTTTTTTTACACTATGGTATGTTGTCTGCAGCAAATTCCTAAACCTAAAAAAAAAACATTAACTTAAGCAAAATATAGTTCACAACTTGGCAAAACTTAAACCATACTAAATACCTTGAATAGTTAAACTTAAGTAATAAAACAAGCTAATTAGCAGTTCATATTAATTTAAGGTACAGTTACCGACTCCCTCTACGAACGTGATGTGATTTTCTTAAAGCTCAACGTAATAAATGATGCTATTAGATACTCAGTTACGTTGTAAATAAAGTTTATTATGGCTCAACTTGTAATTTTTATGATTTATGTCTGATTCGCCAAAATTTTGGAGTTCCATGTTGTTGTTTATTTGGTAAATTGAGACATAAAACACAAACATTATAAATCTACAGAAGTTAGAATGAAATCATGTAATTAAGATAAATATCATCAAATAATAGTCTCAACTTCTGACCACCTTATATAGAATAGTCTATACTAGTAAAATAAAATGATGGCGATTAGGTCACACGAGCTTTCAAATAATAAACGAAACGCTCCCATTCCTACATCCATACTTTCAATGTCATTTTTTGCTGATGTCGGGTGTTTAGCTTCCTAACTACGCTCGGGCACTAACTTCACGCCTTGCTATGATGGACTACTTACGTCTCATGTATCGTAATGTTTTACTATTTTGTACGAACTTACTAATATAAAAACCCAAGTCGTACAGATCACAACACACCATAGCAAAAAAAGATTAGGGATTTTGATACGGTTTTCACTAACAGAAAGACTGATTATCGAGAAAGATCTTAATTTAGTGGACCGGCCATTGATACTTAGTGCTACCCGAAAAAAACCATAAAATTATCTTGAGTTTTTTTTTTACAGAAGCAGCAATAAAGTACAAAACAACAAACCATGGACGTAAAGAATATTATTTAAATGACTGGTTGTAATTATGCAAAAAGTTTGTCTTGCCAGCCTGTGTGTTAAGGAAACGGTTTATGTACCTACCACCGTTTCCAAAATTCACCCTATTTAAATTCCAACAGTCCTTTATCAACTCAAACGGTTGTTTTTCAAGAGCATTTGAAAGGGTTCAAAAATGTGTGTATACTTACCTAAATAAGGAAACTTTACAAATAAATAAATTATGTAAGTATTTTTTTGAGTCATAACTAAAAAGCAACCAATTTATTAGTAACTGTAGAAAAACTTTTACGTTAAGTAGGTACCTAAATTTACATCAAGAAACAAAAAAAAATCTTAAGTAGTGGTAGGTAAAAAATCAAATCATAAAGGTCGTTGAACAACATTTGCAAAATACAGTGTGTAAACTTAAATAAATGTGTTACATACTGAAGACCGTCAAAATCAACAACTTTCTCTATGCGACTTACATTTAAATTACAAAAAAAAACAGCCTATTACATACTAGTCGACATTGACGTTTTCTATTGGACGTTTTTTAATCGATTTTTTTTTTGCGTTTTCTATATTAGTCCTATTCATCAGCATCTAAATACCAATCCCCTATATCTTCTAGATCCTGCCACTATTAGAAAAACAGTTTATGTTTGAATAAAAACCGGAGAGTGTGGCTGACAATTGTTTTTAAATTATGTTTTCATTTGTGTTTTTTGGTTATTATTATCAGTCTTCTTGCCAAATTATGTTTCAAATTATGTTTCAGACTTCCTTGTTTGATTAAAGAACCCTAAAAATACAAAGCCACGCTAAAAAAGTTTTTAACGATTGACATCCGTTCATCCACGTTCTCGCTCTGCTTGAAATATGCTTTGAAAAGCATTCAATGCTATTTTAACGATACGAGCACAAAAGTTGGAAAAGAGCAAACTCACAAAGAATTCCTCTAACAAGACGGTTGCAGTGCAACTTTGGAAATTGGTCTTTTCTTGAAATTGTACGGCGAACAGAAAGTTCTATGCGGCAGCAACTCTAATCTCCTTCGCTTTTGTCATCAAACGTTCCTTAACTTTCGCTTTGGGAGTTAAACTTGTTTGTATCGACGTCACATTGTGGCATTTACAAATGTCCTAGCGATATCTAGAGGAAATAGATAACAAATGGCATAGAACCAATATTTTACGCAGTTCGGTACAAATATATAGGGTCCTTCTTAATATGCTGACACTTTTTAAGGGGATGATAAGACCGTTAAACTGAACAACTTTCTCTATGGCGCCAACATCGAAATCGCGAAAAAAAAATCTGCTCTTCCATACAAAACTGCAAATCTACAAGTAGTACTACAATGGTGAAATTGATATCATTATCGTCCTTTTAAACTAAGAGTCTACGCATGAAACTGAAAAACTTTTACTATGGGAGCAAACCGATCGGAGCAAAAAAGAAATCAGCTGTTGCATAACTTTTGAGTTGAGTAGGCAGCGGCGCCGGCGCGGCGGGTGCAGTTTAGTACGGAACAGCAGATTTTTTTTTTGCTCCGGTCGGTTTGCTCTCATAGGAAAAGTTGTTCAGTTTGATGGGTAGACTCTTAGTTTAAAAGGATGCTAATGATATCAATTTCACCCTGTATAAGTAATATTTGACTAATTAGGCAGTGACATGGATGACGGTACCTTGAGATAATTAGAACTAAAAACGGTGGATAAAAAACAAAATTCAAAATAAAACAACTCTTGACTTTTAAAATATTATTTCATTTTAAGAAATTTCAAGCTGTAACCCTAACTTTTATACATATTTTTTTTAGCTTTAATTTATTTTTTATAGCTATTCATAGCCTTAAGGCAAGTCTTATTGGTCCAATGTAAGCCGAAGTACAGAAACAAGTTTACTTCGTGTCTTCTACGTAGGTACGTCATGAAACGTAGCCCCAAGGGAGATGTAACTAAGACATAACATAACGTCCCTTACGTTCGGGTTTAACGTCAATTTAGAAGTTTAACAGAAGTTTAATTCTACTTGTAACATCTTTACAGTGATGAGAGGTGAGGAGAACATAGAAATCTTGGAAGTATAACGGAGTATAAACCCACATATCTGAAAACAGCAACAAAATTTAATGCAGCTCTTGAATTTAACATCCGTATTCAAGTTCTTTTCGAGTTTGGAAAAGTTGTATAAGGTACTTATGGAATCATTTTGGGGTCTGTCCGTTTCTGACACACAATTTTCTCTGATAAAATAAACACTTATGGAATGAATGCTGTAATTTATTACAAAAACTCGTGAAGCCTCAAAAGTCTTAACAAAACCAGCATGTTTGTCCAAAATGAAACTCAACAAAATTATAAATAAATTACTTTTTTTTTCTATTAATTATTTATTTAATTTTTACAAAAAAATTTATAATCTAGAATACACAAATTCTCTCCAAAACTCCTTAAGGAGTTTAGCGGGAGATCCACAGTTGCTGCGTGACGTTAGTCATCATACACTTTGGTACATTATTGATAACATAGTTTCATCGTGACCATAGAACATTATAAGAGGGATAAGAAATGCAAAGTAGTGCTTTTGTGTTCGGAGAAGACTGTCGCCACTTTCTTCCGACTCACGCAGCTACAACTTCTTATGCCCTCTCGCTCGCACTACGCCGCGTGCCTTACGGTGTTATGCAAATCATTGCATAACCGTGTGGCACGCGTTCCACGCCTACTTTGCACTTCTAAGCCCCCTTATATCTGTGATCGTGACATACCTCGTTATAGTTATGAAATATTGTTTTTATAGGCTTTGTATTTGTAGACTACCAGTAGTAATTAAAAAGGAAAAAATCGGGTAGGCTGTATCACGGACACAGTCGCAGTGGAGTACCGTGAATCGTTATGTAATAATAAAATAAATAATGATAATAAAATAATGCTTGCTGGTGCTATACTTCCAAAGTACTAAGCGATCTTGTCATAACAATGATAATATTTCGTTACGTATAGTTTTTGCAAGTGACCCTCGACCATGGACGAAGAAAAATTAATTATTAAATCCTAGCCAATTTTTGTCCGAATTGACACATACTTTTTAAATCATTACGTTTATTTTATTTCTAACGGAATAAGTCTCAATGGAACAGTAGAACTTATAGTTTAGGTATAAAGTCGTAAAAGCTCCTCGTATGAAAAAGGAAAAAGATGTCATCCTTGAGAACTAGTGTTTATTCTGTGCTTCAGATGTAGACAGTACTCTAAAACAGCGACGATGTTGAGTCAAAACTGTAACCCCCACAAAATAAGTAATGAATGCTGTAGGGTGATAATAATACGTCATATTTAATTATTCAATTTAGTCGTATTTGGTATGTTTACAGTCAGAGAGTTGGCGCGGTACTGAGGCAAAAGAGGTTCTTTTATTCCTATATTAACTCTTTTGGGTCTGCCATTTTTGAACCGCTGATTGTGCATCTAGTTCAGTTCTATTTCTATACAATATATCGATACCCGAACTGAAACTACTATATATAACTACGAGCGTTAACCCGCGACTTCGTCCGCACAAATTATATACCAGATTTTAAGTCAGATCATAAGCTATCAAACAAAAAAGTTTCATCAAAATCGGTTCAGTAGTTTTTGCGTGATACTCGTTCAAACAAACAAACAAACAAACACACAAACAAACAGACGGACAAAAAATCGAAAAATTGGTGAAATGGAATCAGGGACACCTAAAAACCATATCGTAACTTTTTTTTGTTAATATCTTCAATGTACAGACAAACTTCCTGTTACAGTTTTATAATAGTATAGATACAGGGACACATTGATATCATTAGCATATTTTTAAATTAAGAGTCTACCCATCAAACTGAACAACTTTTACTACAGGAGCAAACCAATCGAAGCAAAAAAAACAGATGTTGCATACATTTGAGTAGAATAGGCATTGCAGTTTAGTACGGAACAGTTGATTTTTTTATGCTCCAATCGGTATGCTCCTATGGTAAAAGTTGTTCAATTTGATGAGTAGACTCTTAATTTAAAGGGATGCTAATGATATCAGTTTCACCCTGTACATAATACTAACCGAAATGAAAGACGTTTCACGTCAAAATGTGCCCATTAAAATGTGTACCTGAGGGACAAACATTTAATACCCTCATTTTTTGATTAGAAACGTTCGAAAACGCTACCTAACGCTGTACCTAACCTACTTTTTGTATAATTATAAGAGAATGAACGTGCGTTTACAGGCCTTTAATCGACTGCCATTCTTTAGAACTGCTGAATAAGATTCCTTTTTTACTAAAGCCCTTTCTACCAGCTTAAAAAGGCTTTAGCTAATATTGACATGAATTACGATAGGTCTGATTCATTTTATTGAATTCTTTTGTTCTTCTCCAAACATACGGTAATTGAAATAAATCAAAGGTAAGACATTTTTATGAAATAAAAGGCAAAATTAGGTAATACGCAGAGCCTACTCGACTCAAATGTATGCAACAGCTGATTTTTTTGTTGCTCCGATCGGTTTGCTACCATAGTAAAAGTTGTTCAGTTTGATGGGTAGACTCTTAGTTTAAAAGGATGCTAATGATATCAATTTCACCCTGTAATCATTGTGAGATTTTTTTAGAATGTGATTTTTTGGATGTAACGTCGAAACGTTGTTGGCGCGTTGCGGAGAGGAATGGAAACTCAGTGTTGAGGTCCGGGTTCGAATACGGATTAAATGCCATGTACCAATAAGTTTTTCTAACTTATGTACAGAACACGCTCTCAAACGGTGAAGGAAAACATCGTGAGGAAACCTGCATACACCGAATAAGAAAATCCGATGCGTATGTGAAGTCAAACAATCAGCATTGGGCACGCATGGTGGACTAACGCCCATACACCTATGTCCCTGTATTCTACTCACCCTCCCTGAGGGTAGGCCCAGCAATGGGACGTATATAGGCTGATGATGATGATCGTGAACGTAAAAAAAAAGTCTAATTCGATAGAGTCAACCATTATTGATAAAAATTTAAGTTTTTCCTTAAAAATTAATCAGGAGTCACGTTGCAGGTTCTGACCCGAGCAAACGTCTCGCGTGGATTTCGCGCGTCGCGCTTTTGCCTGCCACGAGGCTTCGCAATCCTCAATCTCTTCTTGTTCTTGACCAAAAACAATCCCTGAGATTGGGATAGATTCTCCCATAAACACTTGACACTGGCGGAAATGCAGTGCTACCGCACAAGCAAGAGTCCATTAATTACAAATAAAGAAAAAAAAATTAATCATCGTCAAACTTTTTTTATTTTTTTATTATTATACTTCGGCTAGCTTTTGACCTCAACCTCCTCAGACCTTTGACTTCAGGACAAAGAAGAGGTTGAAGATGTAGAGAGCTTACCCAGAAGAAGCCTATTCACTCGTACTAATAACCGCAATACGATTCAAAATCGATAAATTGAGAGCTCAAAATGAAGCGATTTAAACAATGTAATTTTGTTATTGATGCTATTATTTGGGTAAACACAGTCGCGCTTTAATGGCACGCTTTTATCGCGTTAATGTGTTGACGTCGTTCCAAAATATGTTTCATGTTTTGTACCCGATACTCGATAAAGGCATACATTCACGGACTGACACATAACTTCTACACCGCAGATTTCGGGCCGTTTTCAAGCCAGAACAGAATGCTTCAGACCATCAAACTGAACAACTTTCACTTTGGAGCAAATATAGAAATGGCGAAAAAAATCTGGTGTTCCAAAGAAAATCAATCAATCAATCAATCAATTATACTTTACTTTAATGTCAAAAACATCGCGACAAAATGTACGAAACAGCTGTTTTTTCTTGCGTTTTTAATGTTGGTACCGTAGTACAAGTTCTTTAGATTGATGGTCTTAAGCACCCTATTCCGGCATCAAAACGACCCCGATTCCACGGTATATAAGGTCTAACAAAATTAGGTGAAACTATTTTAAGGGAATGATCAGACCATCAAACTGAACAACTTTCTCTATGGGACCAATACCGAAATCGCGAAAAAAAAAATCAGCTGTTCCATACAAACCTACTCGACCTATTTAGGTCCCATACATTTGTATGGGACAGCAGATTTTTTTTCGCGATTTCAATATTGGTCCCATAGAGAAAGTTGTTCAGTTTGATGGTCTGATCATCCCCTTAAAATAGTTTAACCTAATCTTGTTAGACCTTATATAAGTCATTATCATTATACTTACCTAATTATTCCATGAGCTCACTTCGAGTCGAGTTAAAAATATAGCTCTATAGTATCTACCTACTCTCTTGTCGCTTATCATTCGATAATCTTTATGGAAATTGACAGCATACCTCCCATCCACCCGAGTCGCTTTAGCTTGTTGTTAATACTATAGTGCCCGTAATATACTAATATTAAGCCCAAAGATGTAATTTGGTCTTTGCTACGCTTCGCGAAGACCAAGTAACATCTTTGCCTAAAACATCATTCTTATACACTGCCCAGCACGGCTAGCATGCCACCAACGACAAAGCGTTTAAACGAGAAAAACGTCATGCGCGCTCTTTCTGGCATACGTAAAATAATAAAGATGGAGGCAAATCTCGATTTTTGTTTACTCGGGGGTGGCATGCGAGGCCTACTACAGGCGCTTAAACTATGGCGCTGGGTTCTAAAACTATTTTAATGTATGTTTACCGATATTTTCGTCATTAAATACACAAACACATACAAGACAGATAATATCTATACTATTATAAAACTGTAACAGGAAGTTTGTCTGTACATTGAAGATATTAACAAAAAGAAAGTTACGATATGGTTTTTAGGTGTCCCTGATTCCATTTCACCAATTTTTGGATTTTTTTGTCTGTCTGTTTGTTTGTGTGTTTGTTTGTTTGTTTGAACAAGTATCACGCAAAAACTACTGAACCGATTTTGATAAAACTTTCTTTGTTTGATAGCTTATGATCTGACTTAAAATCTGGTATATAATTTGTGCGGACAAAGTCGCGGGTTAACGCTCGTAAATAATAAAAACAATCATACGGACAGCTTGCACCAAAAAATATTGTTAACTTAAACACTTTGATTAAATTAAAGTAGCTATTTTATTTTAATCAAAACATAAACATATTTAAGTACATGTCGTACAGAGCGTTCACTAAATACGTTTAAACCTTTACACTTTTTGGTGTAAGCCAGCTAAACTTTGCAGATAGCATTTTCGAATTATTATTCTAACATCGAGAATTGCCGTTACGCTGGGCAGCTACGACGACGCTGAGACGTCTACGGTGGCTGGGGCACGTGCATCGCATGGATCACTCTCGTTTGCCGCGTCAAGTTCTTCTAGGCGAAGTAGCGCACGCCAAGAGAAATGTCGGGAGACCACGTTTCCGATTCAAGGACTGCGTAAAGCGAGACATGTCCACGTTTTCAATCGACACCAGCGGCTGGGAGGGTCTCGCTAAGAACCGCGACTTGTGGAGGAAACATTTAGCGGAGGGAAGAGCTGTTCACGACAGCGCCTGGTTTGCTTCCTTGGCTGAAAAGCGAGAAAAGAGGCATGATCGGCTAGCAAACCCAACTGACACAGCAAACTCAAATTTCACTTGCCGTATATGCGGCCGTACCTGTCGCTCTCGTATCGGGCTTCCAAAGATGGAAAGGCCAATGATGATGATAATGATTCTAACATTGTCATGATTAAAAAGCCATCGTCATTAAAATCGTCCGTAGAATGGCAGTCCTTACAGTGTAATAACGATATCGAGTATCAACCTGAATAAAAACGTTAACGTTAAATACTGTGGTAATACATTACGATATCACTGTACTAGATGCTTTACGAGATTACGAGATGCGACTTGAAAAATAATTTAGAAAATATGTAATTACAACAAGACCATTCCGTACCTACCTACATAATAATTGCTTCAAGACTAGATACATGCATATACAAGGTGTTACAAGAATACAAATAAACATTTAAGGGTGTGATTTAGACTATCAAACTGAACAACTTTCACTTTGAAACCAATATGGAAATCGCGAAAAAAAATCGGATGTTCCATACTAAAATACAAATCTACTGGAGCTTAATGTATGGGACAGCAGATTTTTTTTTTTCGCGGTTTTGTTGTTGGTTCCATAGTAAAAGTTGTTCAGTTTGATGATCTAAACAACCCCCTTAAAAGTTATAAATTTTATCTTTACTTTTGTAACACCCTGTTATAAGGTCTCACCAAATTAGCTGAAATTATTTTAAAGGGGTTGATCAGACCATCAAACTGAACAACTTTCTCTATGGGACCAATATCGAAATCGCGAAAAAAAATCTGCTGTCCCATACATTTAGGTCGAGTAGGTTTGTATGGAACCGCTGATTTTTTTCGCGATTTCGATATTAGTCCCATAGAGAAAGTTGTTCAGTTTGATGGTCTGATCATCCCCTTAAAATAGTTTCACCTAATTTTGTTAGACCTTATATACTACAATTAAAAAAATTACCATACCATACCAAAGAATTGCTAAATTAAAGTGGCAGTGGGCGGGGCATATTGCTCGCAGAACCGATGGCCGATGGGGCCGAAAAGTTCTCGAGTGGCGACCGCGTACCGGAAAGCGTAGCGTGGGTAGGCCCCGCACACGGTGGACCGACGACCTTGTGAAGGCGGCGGGATCCCGTTGGATGAGGGCAGCGCAGGACCGGTAGTTATGGCGATCCTTGGGGGAGGCCTATGTCCAGCAGTGGACGTCCATCGGCTGAGATGATGATGATGATGATGATACTACAATGTAGTTTTCGAAGAGTTTTCAGTGTTGTTGAGAACATAACAATCAAAAAGAGTTTTACCGTGTATTATTGAGGATACGTAATATGATAATAGGAGGCATCTCAAACTTGTTTGGTTTCAATTTCATAATTGATGAAAAAAATAACGGTGAACGATGCTACAACTGCACGTTTATGAAGAGAGTTGCAGGAAAAGTAATTGTAGTAAAGTAGAAGATCTCCCCGAAATAAATTACCTACAGGCATCACTTTCTGCTACAAAGAATAGGATAAGAAGAATGAATAATAATAATAACATTATTCACTTAAAACACAAAATGTACATTGAAGACCATATTACCAATATCATGTACACAATTATACGCAAAGTAAACTTTTACTATTCATTATTACTTTCAACCCCTCAAAGCCGCTTTTAAATGCAGTCGGCACGACTGCAATTATAGGCCAATCGATTTACGACATTTTGTATAGAGGGGTTGGAAGTAATAATGAATGGGACCTTTAAACCTTCCAAAACACAGTCTGAAAAAAATCTCGCTCCGCAAAATAAATTCGTGGGTACGTGGTCAAACATAGAGTCTCTTTGCCGGAAAACTTTTATATTTACTCACTTTGCAAAATTACGAATGCGCTAACAATAAAATTGACATTGGAATATTTGAAATTTAAAACGTGTCATTGTGGGTGATCCATTAAAAATGTCACTCTTATTTTTAAATGTTTTTTATGTAAATAAAAATATTTACTTCATATTTGAAATGTGCTTAAAAGATTATGCGATAAGTATTTTTAGAACGAGATTTCTGCAATTTAAATGAAAAATGTAATTTTGGTCTGTTGTCGACGTATTTTTTTAATGTGACCAACATTTCAAGAAGAGTTTTGTTCTAGAATAATACGGGTTTGTACTAGTATTTATTCTGTGATAATACACAGAAAAAAAACAATTCTTTAGTTCCGGGTCAAACCGTAAATTGACTAGCCTAAAACCGTCTGCACTTCAATTGCTATTTGCAGTCGTATTGCAGTCAAGAAACAGCTCTAAATTCAGTTTATATTCCACAACTACTTCAATTACCTGTTCGTTCACTAGTTATAAAGGTTTAGTCCAGGGAATAAGACTTGATACTAAATCCTATCATTTTGTCAAAGAGAACCTGAATAATTTCTCAGATGGGTCAGAAGATTAATAGGTCGTCGCCTCCAGATACCTGTACTTTTATACCCGACCTCTGACAAAGATGAGTAATGGATTTTTTTATTATTTCCCTCTGGAGTTCTGAGAGACATTAAAAACAGGTTTTTGTTATTTTGAGTTTATAGCAGTTTTCAAAAAGATACATATCTGGACTTAAGGAAATTAGATTTTTCAGTTCAACATTCATATACATAAAGAAATATATCTAGTAATATCATCATCATCATCATCAGCCTGGTAAACCTCACTGCTGGGTATAGGCCTCTTCATTTTCACGCCAACCAGAACGGTCCCATGCTAGTCTCATCTACTGTTTGCCGGCTACTCTACAAATGTCATCCGACTACTTGGCTGCTGGTCTGCCCACCCCGTTCTAGTAATATATGTAACAACTATTTATTACAGCACACTTTACTAGATGCTATAAATGGAATTCTAATAGATTTAACTAAAATTGACTTAAAATAACACATTTTGTAGTAAATAAAGTCTGCTAAGTGGAATCACACACGATGACGCATGACGGAGCGGAAGACGTCAGTCCGTCATTTGTGAAGTCAGTTAAATAAATAGTTGTCACATTATACTACAGTATCACCAACTTATCTGTAGAATGAGCGATGGCGCCACTTTCTGTACCAAAGAATGATTTCATTTTGAGAATAATTTCTGATACACCACTTTCGGCATGATTTTCACAAAAAATACTCCGAAATATTTAGAAAAACAAGAACTCGATTGAACAGCACAGACTACATCGACTGACAGCAACAAAATGACGTTTTCAAAAGCAGTTCCGCTTTTGGCCATTCTACAGATAAATTGGTGGCACTGTACTACATATTTTTCGCCGTGTAGCTATACAAAACCAACATAAGCTGGCCGCGCGACGCTATACGTCACTCGACCTACGCGCGGTCAGCTTATGTTGGTTTTGTATAGCTTGATGTGTCGCCGTGTGTACACCAGAAACACAAGACGTACACTCTGTACAAGACATTTCACGTACTCCACTGCGGCAGCGTCCCTGATAAAGCCTTCATTATCTAAGCAGCCTAAATGAATTATAGTAGTGTTGATGATGGAACCAACCATCAATGTGAAAACAAAATTATGCTCCCAAAAGTTGTTTTAAGTGTCACCATAGACACAAAGTGCAAATAAAAAAATTAAGATACTTAAATATATATATATATATATATACAGGGTGTCCCGTAAACCGACGTCAACCCGGTGAATGCTGATAGGTTAGGTCATGACTAAGCAGAATATCAAAATTTTCCTTTTGTAAAAGTGTCTTAGTTTTCGAGATATTGACAGTTTTAACATAGATACTGCATAGAACATTTGTAGCCGTGGCACTCAAAATAGTGACTAAGGGTAAGAGTTTCACGAATTTCATAAAGCTGCCCTTATCTCGAAAACTAAGAACCTTTCCCTAAAGAAAAATGTTGACAGATTGATTGATTGATTGACTGACTTATTTTTTTTTATTTTTGTATATTCTGGTTAGGCATGAACTAACCTATCAGCATCCACCGAGTTGACGTCGGTTTACGGGACACCCTGTATACAGTCGAATTGAGAAACCTCCTCCTTTTTTGAAGTGGGTTAAAAAGTAGTTTTATTTCGTGCAAAAGTTACTCACCTGCACCGGTAATTTGCCAAGATATCAATCTTGTATCAAGAATATAACGTCAGGACCATCAAATACCCATTACAGGGAGTATTTTAAAAGCATTCTCCTGTACACATATGTGGGTCAACATTTTCTGTTTACATTTCATGACAATGTACCTATTGAATATTTTACTTATAAAATGTTTTGTACGCTCTGTTTGATTATGAAATGCTTTTGACATTTTATTTGAGCACAAAAATGTAAATTTGTTTCTATTTTACTATATGGTGATTTAAAAAAAAAAATTAAAAAACTGGCCAAAAGCGAGTCGGACTCGCCCATGATAGTGTTCTCTAGCCATTCAACTCGTACAAGTAGGAAAACAATTGTTTTTCTTACTTGTGTATAGTTTTATAGTTACAGTGCCTCAAAGATTTCCATTCAAATCTTTAATTAATCCTAGCTTTGAAATTTTATATTTTAACGAAAATCTAACAACATACAAGCATAGAGATTATAATTTCTAGATTCTTTCTGAAAACTTTTATTGACTATAATTGGTTAGTATTGAAAATGTGTAATCAGATTTCATTTGTTTGGAGCGCGCTCCGAATTATATCCCCTGAAGGGTTCCTTATTTTACAACGGAACCCTAGAAAAGATAGTAACGAAAATGAAATCAAAATCAAAAACAAATACACGAAAAATGAGTCACACACCTAGTCATAATCATCATCATTCATTTCATTTTCATCATTCAATAATTTATTCAATTTAGATGGGTGCCCAAAATATTTTTCTACATGGAGACATGCCTTGTCGGTCCAGCAATTGATAATCTAGTATATTTTCTTCGAATGGTAATGACCACGCTTTTAGATGAGGCTACCAGGGTAGTAGTGATGACAACATGACATCAATGTTATCCAGTAGATGTCCTTCCCCTGGAGGGTGATTGCGCTAATTTAAAACATCCAAGTTCAATTCAATTTCAGTTCTAATCACAATGCAATCCAATTACTATTCAACTGTGCTAAGTTTCGTATCGCGCTAAACTTGACTTATTTAGTATGTGACGTATCTAAGCGATATGTCAAACCGGCTCAAATGAATAGCGCAATATCGAATGTGCTAAAAGTTGTGGTTCGCACGCGGTCCAATCATGGTTTTATTTAGCACGATTGCTGTCCAGGCTTCAATGAACCTCTCTGCCTAGTTTTATAGTAATTGAATCAACATAGTTAGGCCGAGAAGATATAATAGTCCGACAGACAGAGACACAGACACTGTCGTGTGGATTATTAGAACGAATTCATCAAAAGTCAAACCATAATCATGAATGAGCTGATCAGCCGATACGAGCTATAGCTTTATTCTTTTTAACCATTTAAACTTTGTAAAATTCTTTAATGTATATAAAAATAGCCATAGTTAGTGTTAGGTCTCTTACGTTTTTTTTTAAACTAACCACTGCACTGATCACTGACTTTACAATGTCAGTGATACCTACCTAAAAATAAATACAGCATGCATTTTCTTGTTCATCATCGTCATCATCTCAGCCGATGGACGTCCACTGCTAGACATAGGGCTCCCCTAAGGATCGCCACTACGACCGGTCCTGCGCTGCCCTCATCCAATGGTTTCCCGCCACCTTCACCAGGTCGTCGGTCGACCTCGTAATAATTAGAAGTAAAGGACCTTGTTATAAATAGAAAATACCCACAATCCAACTATTGTGGGTATTTTCTATTTATAACAAGGTGTAAATAGAAGGTGGGTGGTTGGGTGGTTTTCCAAGAAAATATTCTTGGTAATCTTTATAACAACTAGAAATAACGTCCCCAACATGAGAAACGTATGTAAATAAACGTCAATGTTATCATAACGGAGAAGTCAGTAAATTGATTTAATCCCCAGCGACCTGACTAGATGATTAAATTGGCCAATATTTGCGAATTTATCGCTTTATCGAATGTTATTCAGTAGTCGGTTTACTCAAAGTGCCACAGGACTTCCAGAAGACGTGTGGTTGGAGCACCTGGGATTTGGACAGCTTCATCTGGAATAATAAATGCAATTTTATTACTTTAAGGGGTGATTGTACACATGATTCTGAACAACTTTCCCTAAGAAACCTAGGTATAGGAAATACGCAGAAAAAAATTTCAACTTTTCATAAAAACGTTCGATCAGCTGATTGCATTTAGTATGGACATTTTTTTTGCTAATTCTTTATAGGTTTCTCAGAGAAAGTTGTTCACTATCATGGGTACAATCACCCCTTAAATTAATGCAACTGTTTACCCTAACACCCTGTAGTGGAGGAATACAACCAAAAGATAATTACTAATGTAACATCACCACTATTAATGCAAGGAAAGAGCCTCCCCGAGTGATGAAACCTGAATTCGCCTGGCGCGACCTGGGCAGTCAGCCTCGATACGACCTTTACTGACTGGCTAATGCTTTCCACTACAGGATTCCAGAAAGGATATAGCTCGTGCTGACACGAAAGAATATAACAAAATTATTCAAAGCAACATGAAAAGCAACGATTTTGCAGATGGCAACCGATAAAATTAACATTTATCATACATTTGTTGTGCATTTGATACCTACGTTTAAATTACTCTTGAAAACTTATACCTATTTAAAGTAGGTACAAGTTTATTATTTTTAATGACAATTTGATCAGTCATACAATAATAAAATTATTAAGTTCATCGAAGCGCTAGGCCAAACAAATCGAAATCAAGCCGTAGTATATCTAGAAATAGTACCACATACAATATGAGGGCAGGGGTGCCCCCCACCAATTTAACAGTAGTACCAGGTTTATAAGTCTCCCCGATGTACCTGCGCAGTTGACAAATTTTAATAGCGCGCGAAATTATATTGACCAATCAGGATGTGCCACCATCAATTCGTTTACGCTATTGGCTAATTTGTTTCGCGCCCTTTTCGCTGCTATCCGACTTTGCCCCCCTTGATTACTAAATGACTTCGGGTTTTGTCGGGGACTCGGGCCTGCTCTGCGCAAACGAAGATTGACGAGCGGTCGGATGAGCGGTCTGATCGTACTGTAACCTCATCCCCCTCTTTCACGAGGCGTAGTCAAAAATGTAGGCAATTGCGTATTTCTCTCTCGCTCGCACTTACTCATAATATCGCACATGCCTTCATCTTCTCCAAAATTTGTCCTTTCTTTGTATGAAAGGACAGCTAAGTATCCAACGTGTGCTCGAGCTAATAATGAAAAGCTCTCTTACTGGTGGCGATTGGTCTTATCTGATATATATTATTTATCAATTGTTTAATAATTGACAATTGACACAAACAAGACCCAAAACAGATTATTTGTAAGATATCCATTTATTTTCAAAGAAGAGACAGTCAGCTGTTGGACGGGATCCAATTGAAAACAACGTAATACAATAAAAGCATTTACTTGTTACGACTGTTATAAAATAACGTTTTGGAATGCCTATAGAATCTTCGAGAATTGTCCACGTTCATTTTATCTTCTTCGCTGTTGATTTCTGGTTATTGTCGAAACTCAAAGTTTTATGGTGTTTTTGATACAAATTTTGCGCCAATAAGAGAAAGCAAATAGGAGACTTTGTACCTACAACTATTGGATTTCTAAAAAGATGAAAAGAAGGTTTAATAACTATTTGTCTCTCTCTTACTTGACTTAAAAGGTATTGGGGAATGAACAAGCGGTGGGGATGAGGCCAAACCATGAACTGCAACTTTTTTCTGAGCTTTTTACAACGTAATGTCATATTGTCTTTCGCTAGAAAGACGAGATGATTAAATTTTCACTTACAATCTTATTTTATTCAGTATAAAAACCACCACGCCCAACTTAGAAGCGAAACGGGATGTATTTTAGCAAAATAAAGTCCCACTTAAGCCTAAATATTGCCGGGGAACATTCGAGGCTTTCGCGCAAAATTTGTTCTCTGCAAAATGAGAAAATTAAGTTTTCTTTAATATTAAAGACGGTGTTAGAGTAAAATAGGCGAAGGCACCTACTTTGAACTTGTTTCTTTTTTGTTTTAAAATTTTAACCTTATTCATTTAACGGTGTAGTAGTATACTACTTACCAACCAAATGCAGGGAGAACATAGAGATCTAGAGAGATGCCAACTAACGCGCTGAGTACGAAACCTAGTGTCGCATTACCACCAGTACCCACCCACGCGATAGAAAGTATTTTGATAGCTTGAATGTGCTCATTATCCATTGCGGTATCAGAACTCAACGTTCGAATAATCTTTAGTACTACACAAGCATCGTAAACTATTTACACGTAATATGTCGACTGGCTTTCAGCCTCGTAATATATTGAATCCGTCGCGAGCAATGTGCTCCGTTTTTGCGCATATTGCTGCGAAACTGGCCCCGCCCCCTTTTTACATCTCCCTTTAGTTTTTGTGATTTGTGAGGGAGAAGCTTGATAAGTATTTATCTTTTTTGTTTTTATTCGACGTATTAACGTTTGTACATGTACCTACACGTTTTTAGATTTTATTTTGAAACACGTCATGTCATTCAATAATAATACTTAAGTAATCTTTTTTATCATTGATGTTTTATAAGTATAGATTAGCATAATGTAAAATCCGGTTTACTCCCTGCGCTGCAGCCTGTTTGTCTACATTGCATGAGCAATTTCCTGTAATACAAAAAATGCGGTATAATAATTAAGATATTTTATGTCAGTCTAACTCACTTTGTTCTTTCTGGAAAATCGAATAGGTAGATACTTCTGAATTTGTTTGAATGCAATAGCAAGTTGAAACAACTGAATACCCTTAGTTTCAAGTTATTTCTAAAGTTAAGAAACATAAGTAACTCTTAACTGTCTGTCTTAAAGCCAACCATAGAACGAAATTACTCAGTTCTAATGGATGAACTATAAACTACTCATAAAGAAGTTTTAATTAAATGCCGAAATGTTTATGTAATTGAGATCTTGGTTAGGGAGAACAATTGGGTAATAAGAACTTTAAGAACACAACTTAGATGGAGTTTAACTTCGATCTTTATTGTCAACTTGTTTTGCTACTAATCATTATGATAGTTCTTTTAAAAACACTGCATACCTAAAGCAAGCAAGTTTGGCCACTAGCGGTTGTGTCGTTTGCGTGGTATTCGAGCAGGTTCGCGCTTGAGCTTGCTACGAGGCTGTGCCAACTATTTTATCAACTGTGTTTTTGTTAAAATAACGATCCTTGAGATTAGTAGGTATATAATGTTATAGTCAAAACTCATATCCGGTCAAAACCACTTTTGATTTTGACTGCAAAAATCAGTCCAAAGTGGTTTTGACCGGAATGCCTATAGCCTAATATTTTCGAATAGACTAGGTAAACAGTAGTAATTCGTACAAAGTACGTACGCAAATTGAAGAATGATATTATAATATATAAATTGTTATTTTCACATTTATTTGACGTGAACACAAAATAAGAAATGAAATGCGAAAACCGTGTATTTTACATAAAATTCTAGCAATGAATTATAAATCAGTCATTGTACATGACAGCCGACATGATACCTAATGCTGGTCTTTTAAAGAAATGTTTATTTAGTCAGTATGGTGAAGAGGTATAATAAAAAATAACTGCCATTCGCGTGTCTGTCACCCATGATAGGGCTCCGTAGTCCGTAGAAATTGTACGATGATTGTTTTAAGTAAATTTTTAGAAGCTATAGTGATTCTATAATTATCTATCCTTAGTCCACTGCTCTCCGATTGATGAGAACACTCGCTCTATGTTCGCATTTTGTTCGTGGATTACAACTGTGTGTAGCACAATGTTGTGACAAAAATTTCAGGTTTACTAAAAAGACAGATTTTGTCAGGAAATCTCAGTTTTGATCTGATTACCCTACTCGAGTGTTGAGACAGAATCACCCGCATGAATTTCAAACCCCATAAAACTACCTTAGTCCTTATATTACTTGAATATCCATGAGCGATGAAGTAAGCGCGCATTTTATAATTTCCTCTTCAGCGCATACAGGTTTCGTCATGAGATTTTCCTTCACCGAAGTGCTAGTTATTTCTCAAATTGTACATAAGTTCCTAAGAACTAATTGGTAAGAATCTCCAAGCTGGAATCAAGCCGCTGCCTCTGCCAGTTGCCAGTTACTAGCCACTAAACCACTACTGGATGGACGGACTCCATAGTGGTACCTAAAATGGTTATTATCTTTTTTTTAATTTTATTCTTATCATGCTGCCTCTGCCTATCACTTCTTTTCTGTATTATTGTAATAAATGAGTTATCTATCTAGCAGCTATCTACTGCTTTTCGATCCTAAGAATTAATTTGCATGCATGGTGAATGAACACCACACAAAGCCTTTGCTTAACATCCTTACTCTTTCCAACTAATATGCTTCAGCTTTCTGCCTTCCTGTCATACAGTTTTAGCTTCATATCAAAGTCATACGTTACACCCTTATTTCCATACACCATAAAGTTTAAATTTATTTGTCCAAACTGCAATAGTTATGTGGTGACGTCTAATGACCAGTGGTTGTCTCTAGAGAGACGGTGGCGACGCGAACAAATTAGGGGACAATGGACAATTAAGCCTGTCCTAGTCTAGACTTACAATTATTTCAGAATTCGTAAGGCATTTTTCAGTATACGTCAGATATGAAATTTCAGAGCAGAAAAGAAAATTTTTATTTGGTGATCTTTGTGCGATAAGGAATAATAAAGTTGTACATACACAATACAACACTCTTTATTTGCTCACCAAAAACATAAAATAGCAATTTTTGTTTAGAAAGGGTACAAATGGCGAGGATGGGTATTGACCGCTACTAATTATCTATGTCTATACTTACACGGTGTTAGGGTAAACAGTTGCATTACTTTAAGGGGTAATTGGGTATTTGACTACATACAATATACTTATTTTATTTTTATCTTCTCAATAAAAAAAAAGATTATATATGCTGCGGACTATGGGGGGACTACATCACTGACGGCGAAGCGCCCTGGTAGGTCAATCGAACCAGTGAAACAACTTAAGCAACCTGTCGAAGGGTACCATAAAGGGTACAGGCAGCAGCAATAAGTTATATACACTTTAGTACTACGACGTAGAAAAAAAAGTGTGTACAACTTATTGCTGCTGACTGTGTGTCCAAACAAATAAGTAATTTTTCTTAGGTTAGGTTTGTTCCATAGGTGCATAGCATGTCGTCCGTGCGAATTCAAACCAGGCCCCTCATGATTGAGTGTCCATACCTCTCAGCAACGCGCAACAGCAAGGCCCCCAACTACGTTGAATACGTACTATTATTATCTAATAGGCGAAAAATAATATACCATTGGAATGTAAACTAATTAATTACCCATACTTTTGTGTCAAACAAATAGACAGGAACGACAGAACCAATTTCACATGATCCTAACGGAGCAGACCTCATCCATTAATCTTACGCATGTAGCAAGCACAATTAACCACGTTACATCCTGACCCGAACAATCAGCATCGTAACTAGCTAATTGTAGTCCAACCAGGGTAAATTGTTCGTGATTTGTGCCTCTGGCTCTGTACTGCCCAGGGGAGGTTGCTGCGCCTGTACTAACTAACGGACAAGGGATAGCTCTTAGTAATAGAGAAATAAGAGCCATAATGCAGGTTAATTGGATTCGTTAAGGAAGCAATTTTGTTTTGTTTGGAAAAGTACGAAACATTTTTTTATAAGTATTTTGCAAACCAAGAATAGACAAAGACAAGAATGAGAAAGGTAGATAACTACAAAAAGCGCAGAAAGAAATTGGTTAAAAACAATTTTTTTATTGTTGAATTAATTTAATGACGTTTTTGTATTGTTTTTATTTAAAGTGGTTGCAGAGGGTCAATTTTATACAAACCTTTGACGCACAATACGCGTAGACGGTATTAACATTAGTAACTTTGTATATATGGAAAAATGGTTTAGAAAATCTAGATGCCGCGTCACAAATAAGATATGCAATTTATAAAATAATTACGAAGATATAAAGCTTTGAAATTTTTAATACAAATTTTTAAAGTTGTATATCTTCTTAATTATATTATAAATTGCAAATGTTATTTGTGACGGTACGGAATGTATGGACTGAAACCACTTTATGCGGCACCATTGTCGGATTAAGGTAATCGGTGTAAGTGACCACACCACACATGAAATTGGTGGACTTCTATTACGCATCAGAATTTCTTCTATAGCAAAGATATACAGGGCCTGATATAACCTCAGGGTTAAAAACCCCAATATAAAAAAAAAATAAGAATGAAAAAAAAAGATATACTTACAGGTTTCTTTATGATATTTTCCTTCACAAAATTAACAAACGTGATTAAAACAGAATAATGTACAAATAAAAACAAATACATCAAAGTACTCGATTAATTAACTGAAAGACAGAATGAAAACTGAAACCGATCAACTCTAAAGTTCAAACACGTATCGGTTCGGTATCACAAGTTGAACGTGTAACATCCAAGTAAATGAATAGGTAAATACAACATAGCTAGAGGCTAACGATACTCTCTAACATCTACTTGGCTTAATAAGATAGCTAAATCGGTTTACTCAAAATTCTATCTAGGAGTAAAATGTCTATGGCTACGAAATTAACAACCTACGTTGTTTAGAATAATCGCCTATATATTTATTAATTTCAGTTATTGTTGTGTTTGTTCAACTGTAAAACTATTTGAGTACTGTAATTTAAAATGTACTACAGATATTGCAGTGAAGGTCATTGACCGTCTACATCTACAGACTGCAAAATAATGAAACAACACGACATTAAATTAAAGCTTAATAAAATAATCGAGATGTTCATATTGTTTTAAATTTATGATTATGCTGACGATTTTTTATGAGGATTTTCCTAGTATCAAACTGAATAAATTTTTCTTTTGGACAGACAAACATGGAAATCATGGAAATTTTTTTTCAATTAAATATTTATTACAACAGACACATAACGTAATAAGAAGTCCCATACATTTGGGTCTGATAGATTTTAATTTTGTATGGAACAGATTTTTTTCGCAATTTCGGCGATGATCCCGTAGAGAAAGTTGTTTAGTTTGATGGTCTGATCATCCCCTTAAAACGGCTTATTAAAAAGGACTCATCTATACTATTATAAAACTGTAACAGGAAGTTTGTCTGTACATTGAAGATATTAACAAAAAAAAAGTTACGATATGGTTTTTAGGTGTCCCTGATTCCCTTTCCTCAATTTTTGTCTGTCTGTTTGTTTGAGTGTTTGTTTGGGTGTTTGTTTGTTTGTTTGATCGAGCATCACGCAAAACTACTGAACCGATTTTGATGAAACTATTTTTGTTTGATAGCTTATTATATGACTTAAAACCTGGTATATAATTTGTGCCGACGAAGTCGCGGGTTATCGCTACTACTATTATAAAACTGTAAATTTAAAAAAAGAAGTTTGTTTGTTTGGTCGAGCATCACGCGAAAACTACTGAACCGATTTTGATGAAACTTTTTTGTTTGATAGATTATGATCTGACTTATGTACAGACACACTTTCTGTTACAGTTTTATAATAGTATAGATAGGTATAAGTAATATTTGACTAATTAGGCAGGTACCTTGAGATAATAAAAACTAAAAACGGTGGACAAAAAACAGAATTCAAAATAAAACAACTCTTGACTTTTAAAATAATTCGCGCAAAATATCTTTACACAAAGAGCATAGGTCATTGAATTGTCAATAAAAGGTTCAAAGCTCCAGTTTCAGTAGGTACAGTCGGCAAGAGACCACGTATAAATGTCATTAGCATCTCGCCTCGAGCAGCGTAGTATCGGTATTCACTTGCTGTATCCTTGTTTGTCGCCTCTTCTGCTGACTCTACCGGGGCTAGGAAACAAACGATTGTGGCAGCAGCACATTTATTTGAATAAAATTATCTGAAGTTTTTACCACTTACTTACCAGAGAGAGTATTGTATTAATAATATTTTTTTTATTATTTAAAATCGAAACGTAATTTTGATAATGGTAGATTTTGGCGAACAGTGAAAAAGACACAATATAACTTTTATTATTATCACTTTCATAGGCGGCCACTGTACGCCAACGTGTTCATTATAAATTTTTTCTAACGATTTATCAATATAATTTTGTTTGAACAGTAAAGTATTGGAGGCAAACAAAAAACCTTTTTTAATTAACCGACTTCAAAAAAGGAGGAGGTTTCTCAATTCGACCGTATATATATGATTTTTTTTTTATTTATGTGTATTCGCAGATAACTTCGTCGTTTATGAACCAATTTGGATGATTATTTTTTTGTTGGATAGAAAATATTCCAAGGGTGGTACCATGATAAGGAAACCAGGATCTGATGATGATATCCCTGAGAAATCGAGAGAAACCTTTGAAAATCGTAGTGCCGGCTAGTGCGTTTGTTAATTTAAAGTACAACTATTAAATTGAACTAATGACTTCACCACTAAAAATTGTGAAATAAACAAAATTATAACAAAAAAAAATTAAAACTGCCTTCAAATAAACTAAAACGTTAAAAAATAATATTGCAGCCGATGACTCTTTCATTCGCATCATAAGAACATTATGTTTTATGACATAAATGCTAAAATTGAGCCTTGCTGTAACTGCAAGATCAAAACAATAGTTGGAAGTTGTAGCTAATTTTTAGATTTCCCCGAATGGCCATTCTCATAAATTTTTGTAACAAATGTCGACCTAGTACTATGCGCGGTTTATAAAGAAGAGACGTGTGGAGGTGACGGATAATCAAAGTAAAACAATATAAACCTTATAGTACGTAGCATATCATAGCGTCGTTTGGAGTATTACGCCCGCGCTTTCAGGTGACGTCCGTCGCCTGGTGGCGCGGGCGCGATATTCCTTTACGACAAAAACGACTTGTTACTTTGACTATCCGCCACCGTCTCTTCTATATAAACCATACCTAACATAGCAATTACAGTGAACAAAAAGGTATTTTATAAATATCATTACAAAAATACGTTGTATTGTATACGCACCGCTATGCTAATGGCCACAAATTTAATTCTACACCGTTTCTCTTTAGTTGTATAGTTTATTGGATTGGAGATCGTGCAACTTCGCTCAGTCTAGTTATTTAGACGTTTAGATACTGTGGTCTCGATTGTAATAATGTTATATGTCAATGTTAATAGACAGAGCTGTTTATTTCTGAGTTTCTTCTTCTTATCGTGTGGGCAGAGCCCTGGTGTCAGAGTTTTTTCAGACCGCCTTACGGCCTCTGACGTGGTTTTTTATGTAACGACTACTACCACCAGAGATAGTAGCCGGGACCAACGGCTTAATGTGCCATCTGAAGCACGGAATCATTTTCTTTTCAGACAATCAGGTGATTCAGCCTGCAATGTCCTAACCAACTGGGGAAAAACGCATAAAGTTACATATCACTAGGTGTCCCCCATGGGGATCGAACCCACGATCTCCGTGTCGAGAGCCAATGCTCTTAACCATTAGACCACGGAGGCAGTTTCTAAAGAGTTTCTGAGTTTCTAAAAAACCTTGTAAGAAAAGTTGTACGCTGGAGACACTCTCTTGTGCTACCCTCAATCGTTTCCTCTTTTATTTCATAACCATTAAATAATAACATTTCCAAAAAAGAAAGTCATTTTTTTTATTACTTATGGGTTTGCTCTTGACCTCAATCTAGTCCTCGAGACGAAGATGGGGTCGAAGATGTAGCGAGCTCACCCAGAAGAAGCCTATTCACACGTTCTTTAAAGGAATTCTGGTTGTAAGCGCTCGGAAATACTGACGGCGGTGGGCTAGGCTATGAAGCTTGGTCTCCACCAGCTTACTGTCAACAATGAGCCTCCTGGCTCTGCGTTCAACCGAGTCGAGTGCGGCAAGTTGATACTTGGCTGAGCCATGTCACAGGTGGCAGCAGTACTCCATACAGGATCGGACCTGAGCTTTATACAACATTAAGAGCTGTCCAGAAGTGAAGTACCGCTTCACCTTGTTTAAGATGCCCAGCGTTTTGGCCGCAGTTTGTGCCTTAGACTCGATGTCAGCGCCGAAGTTGAGTTTTGTGGTCAACCTCATGCCCAGAAGCTCAAGACTGTCGGAAACAGTGACAGATGTACTCCGGAAAGTGGGAGTCAGATTAAACGGACTCCTTTTGGCGGTAAACGGACAAGCCTGTGTTTTAGTGGCGTTGAAGTTGACTAGGTTATTGTCACCCCACCGGGAGACAAGACTTAAAGTCAAGTTTGTCCGCTCCACCATGGCTTCCCTCTGCGAACGTATTTCATCCCCGCTGGCCCCTGCACCGGATATGTATCTCTCTGTGACAGTACTGTCATCTGCATACCCAACAATACCTGACACAAGGAGGTCATTGATGTGTAGCAGGAAAAGTGTCGCGGAGAGAACAGACCCTTGAGGAACTCCAGCATCAATTGCCATGAGGTCAGAAGAGCAGCTGTCAATGACAACTCTAATCGACCGTTCTCTCAAGAAATCAGATATCAAGCTGCAAAGATCAACGTCATATTATTGTATTGTCCTCTTCACTGGTTCTCAATTTATCAAAACATTACCTACAGGCTTGTATGTTTTATGTTTTAGTTACAATCTTTTAAAAATAATTTTTGATATACCCGACACAATACATAAACAATTTTTATCAGACACACACGTTCTGGAGTCGATATTTTGATTTTTTTATTCCTACTTGAGCGACGGCAGACTACCTATGAAAAGCCGTGTCCTCAAAGAACAAAGACTGAAAAGTAACTAGTATGTAGCGACCAATAAACTTTTTGTAAAACATTCTATGTCATTATTATGTAAACGCTAAAAGCATCGTCAAATTCGTCACTAAGCAAAAGCCTTCAAAAGCATAATAACGGCCTCGTTCCATTTTGCCTATGCATTTTTCACTATCGCCATTATGCGGCCGCACGCGTCGGCGTCGTGTGTTAATGAAGTGGCTTGGCTGTGGGAATATGCAAGTATTCAGGACGCGTCCGTCATCTACGTTCTAATGATAAAGATTCTATATGACATTTTTGTTTCAGATTTTGTCAAAAAAACTTGTTGCTATCTTTATAATTTCTGTCACATCCGTGTTTAAAATATTCAACGATATGACGTAAAAAAGGAGTGAAGAATGGGTAGCGGGATAAAGAGGTGAACAGGAACGACATTTTGGAATGTTTTTATGGCGGTATAACTTTGTTCTATTAATTGTTTAATGTATATTACAAATAATCTGCTGACGGTTTTTTAAGGGGATGAACAGACCATCAAACTGAACAATAATCGGAACTATAATACTCTATAATACTCTATGGGACTAAAGTAATCGTGAAAAACATAATTATCATTCATATAATTCCTTGCACAAAATGTATAAGTACTAAGTATAGATACTAATACCGGGTGTCCCTTAAGTTGCATAACTTTAATAATCATATTTTGAAAATCCGTAACAGACATGACATAACGTTAGTTAATATAACAATTAAAATGTTGAATATGAAAACATAATTATATATTAGTATTATTTGACATAACCATGAAAATCCATATTTTGATAAACTATACATGAGAATATATAACATTGAAAAACAAGGTGAAATGAGGTAGGTATATTTTATTTTATTAATCAAAGTTTGAAATAGTAGGTATAATAAACATAAACAATAAAAGTATAATAATAATAGTATAATTGATTGATTGATTGATAAACAAAACTTATTAAGAGAGATAAATATTCCTTGAACTTAAAACTTTTGTGTGCAGACTTGTTTAAAAAATCCAATCTTCAACATCAATACAGAAAATAGCAAAGTTGTATACCTTTTTTTATTTTGATACAAAATGTACGCAATCTTTTGAATCAGCAGTTAAAAAGATAAAGTTGATAAATACTATTCACTTTCAAATATCCGAGACAATGAGCGAGGGGAGCTTAACTGTTGAATTGCCTACTGTAGAAAAAGACAAGATATTTTTTCTAGACAGATAACGAAGGCTTTCAGAAAAATTCTCTATTTAATCTTTGCCCTGGCGATCTTTTAATAATAGACCAACAGAGTTATAAATAACTTGAATTGTGTCATCATACCCTTTGCGTAACAGGGATAGAGTTTCGGGTGAAAATACTGAAAGAAAATATTAAGAGAAATTTATCTATGAAGTATAATTAAGTGCTACACGCCCGCGCGTGGTCACGCGTGGTGGACGACGCCTAATACACCCTCCTTGAAAGTGGCTTGTGCCCTACAATAGGACGTATTTATGCTGAAGAACTAAACACTAAAGCATCGGTGGAAAGCTATTATCTAAGCACTAATATACCCCTCATAGGGGTGACAGGATGATTATGGAACACACAAGCAATATCTTTTGAAAAACAATTAAGTCTATCTCAGTGACAAGTCAAGAACCTCTAAATTGTTGTAACACACCCTAGTAATATTTAAAGGCGTGGTTTTGCCCATCAAACTGAACAACTTTTACTACGGAGCAAACATAAAGAAAAATATTTAAAAAAATCAGCTGTTTCATACAAAACAATGTGTGACCTGGCTCGACTCACTAAGGACTGATGACCTTCTACAGCTCACTAATGACCTTCGTTGACTCACTTCCCAATGAGCAGCAATTGTTCAGCTTTTAAGTAATATAAAAGTCATTTAAACGCGTATGCACATGACATAAAACCAGCTTATTCAGCATTATAGTTTCTCAGCATTAAAGTCATATAGTAAACGTTAACTCAGCATTTCAGTCATATAAGAAGCGTTTACTCAGCTTCCGTATGTATATGATTGTAGTGCCATATAAGCTGCTGAATAAGTCACGTCTATTCGAGGCGTATATGATTTGTTGGTCGAGTAATAGCATATTATAAACCTTAACCTTAACTTTGACCTTAACTTTCTAACGAAATGCTAGATGCAGTCGAGTAAAAACAACGTCGTTGCTATTATACGACTATTAAGTCATATAATGATGCATTTATATGGCTACATAAGCCACATCCGGGCACATTAGCGAAGTCCATCATACCAGCAGCAGTCACCGTAGCCGTGTCGGCGAGGAACACATCATCATAATCATCAGTAGTTCTTGACATTTACAGCTCGTTGACGATTTTCCTGCTTCCTTTCATGTTATTTTCTCCTTGGGTTTGGCTGTCATTTGGAATATTCGGAATCTGGAGACTGCCACTGCAGCTTTGAACAAGGTTATCTCCACGATCCCCGCTACCCAATCTGTAGCGTAGTCCCTGCATACAATGCGAGTTCTGTACAGTCAGCAGCAATAAGTTGTAGACACTTTTGTTCTACGTCGTAGTACTAAAGTATATATAACTTATTGCTGCTGCCTGTACCCCTTATGGTACCCTTCGGCAGGTTGCTTAAGTTGTTTCACTGGTTCGGTTGACCTACCAGGGCGCTTAGCCGTCTCTCGTCCCCCCCATAGTCCGCAGAATAAGCGGTGGATGCTCCATGACTAATGCTATAATGGTATTTATTGTTTTATTAAAATTTGTTTTCCAAAGTCAATCATAATATCCTCAATATCCAGCTTCACAATGCAGATTGAAGCAGTATTTTATCACTGGCCCAGAATCATTCAGAATCAATTACGAACGGTAGGACCTCCATTAAATTAACACCGATCTCATTTAATGTTTAAACTGGATTTATTTACACCATAATGTATCATTTTGATCTCAAATGCATTATTTGACAATTTCGGTAAGATGAAAACTCGCTTAAGAGTCCTTTTACCGTTCAGTGGCACCCAGATCACAATATTTGAGATCTCTCTATCAAGAAAACCTAAATTAAAAAACCGGTCAAGTGCTACTCGCACACCGAGTGTTCCGTTATCCGTACCACACCACCACACAATATATTAACAAACAAAGTTTTGTTTTCTCCGGGACCTTAGACCACTAGACCGATTCACTCTTTGTCGGTTTTTATTATTTGTTGTTATACTGTAGTGTTTGCTTTATAATCACACCAAGTTTGACGCTTGTATCTATGACCGTTTTTACGATAGAGTGAGAAGAAAAAAAACGTTTCTAAAAACTAGTTTCTTGTATTGAGGACCCCCCTTAATTTTTAACTTTTTTCCCTTCATTTTTATAGAATTAAATACTTTTATAGGTTTTTTTATAGGTACATATACATTGAAGAAAGAAAAAAAGCCCACTTCTACATTTAAATTGATATTTAGTTGATAAAAGTTTAATAAAACCTATAAAAGTATTCTATAAAAAGAACTTTTAGACTTTTGTAGTAAGTTGAAGTAGTAGCACTTTTTAGGGTTCCATAGTCAAACAAGGAACCCTTATACTTTCGTCCATTCTGTCTGTATGCCGCCCCGCCTCAATAACGCGCTCATTTTTGCACTTATTGAATCAAAATTTGGCATGACGACAGATAACAGTAACCCAAAAATAGAAACAGAACAGATAAATAGAACATTAACTCAAAAATAAATAAATCTTATCTTATCTTATCTTATCTTATCTAGAAATGTTGTAATAATGAAGAAACAAAATTGTTTCCCACACAGCTAAAGAGGGTTTCGTTGGATAGCTCTTGTAACGTGGAACAAAACATCTACTATATACAACTAAATCGTTATAATGTCTCGAGATATCTGCGCTCAAAGTCAAAAGTAGGGCAGGGTACGCCCTCTTACTTCTTAATAACTGGAGTAAAAAATCTGAAAATATTTGACAGTAAGTACTTTCAATGAAAATTATAACGAACGCTGTAGCACAATCTGTGCCGGTGAAATGAAATAAAAACCTGCAACATAGGCCCGCCCGTCATACGGCGGTCGCCGCTGCCCGTCAATAGATGGCGCTGAACTAAATTAAATCGCACTAGCGTTTGCTCTTGCAGATTTGTTTAGTTATTTAAGCTATGCCACAATAAGCTTTCTATGTATCTTGGGCGAGTCCGACATGCTCTTAGACGGTTTTCATTTTAGGTTTTCATTATTCAGATATTTTATCCTTATAATTATTGTGATGAGGACGCACTGAATGGTAAAATGACTCTTATAGATGTCATATTTTTATTGAGTCTTTGTTTTTAAAATTATAACGTTCTATAATTTGAGTTTATTTTTTATTTTTGACCAGTTAGTCATCCGCCTGTAAAATGTCATCAATGCACGAAAATTGCTTACTTATCATAATAATTCTACAAAAGTCTTAATCTTCAACTAAAAAAAAAAAATCTAGAAAATTGGTCCAGAATACCGGTCCTGTTACTTTATGATTAATTTTATTTATGTGAATTCCTTATAATAAATATTTTTCATTACGGTGTGAAACATAAACAGTGACCTTTTGACCCAAAAATGGGGTTTCACCTGATAAAATGTTCTCGTTGAATTTATTTTATTTCGTTTCAGATTTCGGCCATTCAATTATTCGTGTGGTCGAACACAGAAGAGACCGGGATTTGGGGTGTCTAGATAATTACACAATACCCTCATTGTATATACCTACAGGGGAGGGTGTAAGGGACAGCCCTTTGCAGACTGAAACTGTGAACTCAGACCATCAAACTGAACAACTTTCACTATAGAGCCAATTACGAAATCACGAAAAAAAACAGCTGTTCCATAGAAAATGTTAATAGTTTCTCGAAAAAAATGTATAAAACAGCTGTTTTTTTCGCGATTTCATAGTTGGTCCTAAAATAAAAGTTTTTCAGTTTCATGGTCTGAAACACCCAGTTCCAGCTTCAAAATTACTCCGATTTTACGGTAGTGTTCCATTTTCATTGCGTTATGTAGATTGATGTGGCCACTTTTAATAAATAATCAGTTAGATAAAAATACGATTGAGGGCGGTTACCTATTGTACTTTCGAATTAGATAGAGATTTCCGAATTTTGGTTCTCCGAAATCGTTACACTTTTTATTGTTTCCCCGAAATATTATTCGCCATATTTTAAAACGCCAGATTTTTATTGTCCTCTTCTAACCAATGGATCAAAATTCTGTAACACATTTTTCCGATGTAATGTAAGTCAGATAATTTACTTTTCGGAATATTTGTCCGTATATCAGTCACTTTTCCGCAGAGATAGTTTAACCTAACCTAATCCACAATTTTTAAAAGAACAGTTTGTTTTAATCAGGCAGGGGGCAACCGCCCCTCGCACCTCCTTCGCGGGGGGCGCAGCCCCCTGCACCCTCCAACATGCATACAAGCAAACAAGCAAGCAACAAGCAAGCGAGCAAACATACAGCAAGCAAGCAAGCATGCAGCAAGCAAGCAAGCATACAGTAAGCGTGTTGATGCTCCGCTCGTTTCGCTCGCTCCGCAGTTTTTACATGTTCTAACCTAACCTACGATTATAAAAACACCAGTTTGTTTTTCTCAGGCAGGGGGCAACCCCCCAACATGCATGCATATAAGCAAGCAAGCAAGCATGCAGCAAGCAAGCAAGCATGCAGCAAGCATGTTGATGCTCTAATCCTGGTATCATGTTGCTGTCTACTAATTATTACACAAAAAGTTACTGTGTTGTGATCTAGTCATAGGTAATTAGGTACTATAGAAGAAGCTACTTCGACATTTTAAAACTTTGAACCCAGAAGTCCGTTGGCAAAAAAAATTTTTTATGAAAGTCTGATTTAAAAATTTCTGGAAAATGATACTTCTGTCAAGTATAACAAATTTATGTGTTAGAAAATATCTGTGACTGGAAACTTCTATAAACCGTTTTCGATTAACTGAAATTCGGTCAGTAAAATTTCGAAAGTAAGATAGGTTACCATAGTGTACCTTTAGTGCCATAAGAAAACGTTGATAATTTTGAAAACAAAAATGTAGTCGACCAAATTTTACGGTCTCACTTTTAAATTGATACAAGATTTCTCACTCTAAAAAACGTTTAAATTCTTCTAAACGAAATTAAACAAGAAACGGCTCTTCGCAGCTCAAGGAAGTTGCTCAAGTTGAAGTTGTAAACATACGGACTGAATTTATGTTCTGACTGCGAGCAAGAAAACATTTCTTTTTAAGCGTGTTTTGAAAGCAAGGCCATGCTTATTTTATGTTGTTATTTGTTACGTGGCAACTAGATTTTCTAAACTATTTTTCCATACATAAAATATTACTTTTATTAATTCCGTCTACGCGTATTGTGCGTCAAACGTTTGTATGGGCTGAAACCACCTTAACACGTTCCGGGACAGTGACCGGCTATAGACGTGATAACAATAAAAATTCTATTGTGTCTCGTTCACTGCCCCGGAACGTGTTAAAGGTAAAAAATACTGCAAATGCAAATTTTAGTTTTTATTTTTCACTGTCCTTATTAAGTAACTTAGCGCTCTTACAGACGAGTGACACTTTGGTCACAGAGGGTTGCGAGTAGACCCACGGCGACCGTCTATGACCGACAAGTCTATGAGCGCGACCCTCTGCGACACACGGCGACCGCAAAGTGTCGCTCGTCTGTAAGAGCCCTTACTGGCTGTGCCCATACGCGTTACAATTAAAATAAAAAAATAGAAATTCTAAAAGTAAGTAAGTATTTAATGTAATCATCCCTTAGATAGATAGCTTTTCGTCGTCATTTTTTTTACTCTACCACCGTGACGAAAGTTGTTACGATGTAAAGAAGATCCGGTCGGTAGGTACAAAATTCCGAAGAAAAACTTAAATGTTAAATGTTAAGGGGATATTTTTTTGAACACACTCCATCCTTATTGGGTCATTTCAGATATTGTACATGAAACATTCTATCACTAATCACTATCATCTCTCAATTTTTTTTTAAATTATGTCCATGATTAGACACACCCCACATCCCCTGTATATAATACATTATACAATGAGGGTATTGTGTAATAACGCGTATTAGTATAATAGCTTTATCACCTGAAGCAGATATGTTACTACTGCGTGCAAAGTGAATACTCAAAAAAGACCCAATTGGGTAATCTTTCAAGCAATAAATGCAATAAACAATAAAAAGCAAAGCAATAAAAAGTAGGAACCTATATTATGTTAAAGCTTGTAATTGGCCTATACCTGACTAAAGTGAACTATTTATTTTATAGCTGTAGGCTCCCTAAATAAATAAATAAATAAAATAAATAAATATAATATTTGCGGAAAATATAATATTGCGGAAGAACGCAAAATACCCCCGTGTTACTACAAGCATTCTCTTGAAAAAAGTTTGTTTTAACAGTACTAATGTAGGGGCGCTTAATTCATTAGCTTGCCCTAAATCACCAATAAATCCCTAGGCCTCGTTAAGAGCGATTCGGTTCAGATTTATCTTCACGCTATCATCCACTTTGAGGGAGCGGTCGGAAATATTTTTACTGCGGCCAGACGTTTATTGCGTGAAACTAGATAGAGTTATGTAGAAAAAAAAACTATACAACGTGGTAATGAATAAGCGCGAAACCTCATACACCCCAACTATTTATAACAAAATCATAAGATTGAAACAATAATTTCATAATTTTTATTGTTAAAATTTAAAGTTTTGATTTCATTTTAGGTTTTGAGGCAATAATGATTTGTTATCATTTTAGCAATGAATGAAAGCGCTAACGAACTCGTGGATACATTTTAAGAATCTTGTTTTGGTGGTAAGTAGGGTGAGTGTGCCCGTGCGGTGGGTTAACATCGGGTTCAGTTAATTTTGATTTTTACAAACAAATCGTTAATATTTTGAAACGAAATAATACCTACGTTGAAAGCACGATAATTCGATTCTGCTCTCAATTCTAAACAAACTACTTTCTAGTTTAGCGTTAATTCATTAACACGTTGTATAAAAGTCACTGACAACGCCTGAAGATGGTGTCCTTTGTATGTTTTGGAATAACGGTTTTCAACTTTTACATGTTACCGTGTTATCAATACAGGTCGGATATTCGGATTACATATTTACCTAAACTTCATTTTTCACAAGAATAATGTGGACACGTCTTAATTTATTTATTTTATGAAACAATCCCAAGTTCTGGGATTGCTAAAATATCGTAGAACTTGAATATTTGAACAACTTGGACAACATGAACAACTCGGACAACATGAACAACTCTACCAACTTATACGGTGTTGACTGTGTTGACAGAGTTGTTTGAGTTGACCAAGTTGATCATGTTATTTGAGTTATTTTGTTGTCTAAATATGTACTTAATTGGACAACATGAAAATCTTGGACAATTTGATCAAGTCAAATCAGTTGACCAAGTTGTCAGAGTTGTTTACGTTTTTGTTCATGTTGCCCGAGTCAATTTTGTCCGAGTTGTCCAATTAGACCGAGTTGTTCATGTTGTGCAAGTTGTTCTACCTACTGTTGACTACCTACGAGAACCAGTATGACAAAACGGTGCGGGTGGCCCGATTTTTTTTATTAACTCTATTCAGAAAGGCATATCCATATTATGTTTTCGTGTAGAAAAAAGTGAAGTTTACGTAAATATGCATACGATTATCCGATCTCTAGTTATCAATCATTAAAACCTACCATCGCCAAACTAAAAGAAATGAAAATCCTTAAAGAAACGATGGTATTCCCTAAAGTGGAAACAAAAAAGATTAGTATACCACATAGAATAAAGAGCACGGGTTATCCGTCAGTCCGAAACTCCCTAGAGACGTAACCCGGGGTTCAAACGAGTTACTCGGTCCAACGCACTAGATATTATTGCTTGCGATTTTTTGCTGAATTTTTTTTTTCCTCTATTGGTCAGACTAGATTTACGGAAATAATTATAATAGAGGTCTACTATAATATAGGTACTTGAGATTAATAATTATCACAGACTGTTTTACAGTAACATTTTAGAACACAATATAGCACAAATAAAAATTAATGTCTCTGTTTGTCCCTTATGCGTTTATAACCGTTCAACCGATTGCGATGAAACTTTGGTGCATTATTGAGTGCACGTCTCCTGACAGAAACTTACATGCATTACATGCACAAGTTGAACCTTAACTACAACTTTACTGGACGCTTCAATTTGTACCTATTCATGTTTCGGACCACTATCAGTCTGCCTATCACATGCATAAAATCGCAGTTTTGCTTATCTTGGTATATTTTTTACGTTATTATTACAAAGCTACCGACAGATTTAACCGAGTTATAAAGACGTCTCTTTCTTTTCCTTTGAGGTAACCACAGCATTTACCCTATTCCGTATACCTTCAGCAACATTTTTAACCCCGTTTAGCCCGGCTTTATGGAAGGTGCCGTACTAATTAGTGGGGGCTTGCCACAATCTGCAGGTAAATGTGACCATTTTCACTTGATCCCAGAGGTTTTAGTTTTTTTTCCTGTGAAAGAATGGATGAAGAATCAAAATTATAATTATGTTTGAATAGTGTATTGAGTAGTGGATGCACTTGTAATTTTTTTAATAAGAAAGATAATAGAAGTATGAAATTATGTTTTTTTTTATGTATATTCAGAATGATTAGGTATTTATATTATTGTACTTATTTAATATCTTATTGTTCTAACTTAGAAGGTATTTTAAGGGCCGTAGTCCGGACTTTTGGAAGACGTGAGTGGGGGACACAGGTCCAACACGTAGATGCCCCTTTGAGACACTTTTATCTAAATATGAAAGTCATGAAAGTTAGCATACAACTATTTATATTAGAAAACTTTGCTAGATTTGTTGTTGTTATTTTATATAAGGTCTAACAAAACTAGCTGAAACTATTTTAAGGGGATGATCAGACCATCAAACTGAACAACTTTCTCTATGGGACCAATATCGAAATCGCGAAAAAAAAAATCAGCTGTGCCATACAAACGTACTCGACCTAAATGTATGGGACAGCAGATTTTTTTTTCACGATTCGATATTGGTCCCATAGAGAAAGTTGTTCAGTTTGATGGTCTGATCATCCCCTTAAAATAGTTTCACCTAATTTTGTTAGACCGTATATATTCTGGTAGATTTTACTAACTTATGTAGATTTTAGTAAAATCTACTCGAATTCTATTTATTTCTACCAATGTTCTAGTAGTTTGCTATTTTTAGTAAAATCTACCAATATAAATTGTTGTTACATTTATCTGCTATTATTTCTCCGTGTACATGTATGTACAATATACCGGAAAAAAGTATGCAAACATAAGTTAGTTCCACACATCTAAAAGAAAATTCAGTAAGATCCATAACTCGGTACGATTTTTTCTAATCTATTGAAAATCTCATCCACGGCGTAGGGGCCAAATGAAACCGGCAAGTGGCCGACAATCGTTCGGGAGGAGCTCATTTCGGCCGGATTAAGAATTAATTCGCGAACTGGAATGGCTCCCGATTAATTTCTCGGGAGAGCACAGCGGTAACTGTTTCTACCTCAGATGAGAGAGATTAGACTGTTCTATTTCGATGAATTGAATTTTAATTGCATTACCTAACTTGAATCTAAGGTTTGAGTGGAAATTAGATACCTCTCTATTTTATTTTAAACAATTTTATCGATTATAAGCATAGTATCTACGTGAAGTGAAAGATGCAATTGCTAAAATTATACCAATCAATCACGCCAATTGACTATGGCAGATTGCCTATACAGGGTGTAAACTTGAACGCGTTGCAAAGGTACTTAAGAAGGTGCTTCATACCATCAAACTGACCAACTTTCGCTGGTTTCGCTTGGTTTGGTCTTATGACCAAAAGTAAAATTACGAATTTAAAGAAATAAAAATTTGCTTTTCCGTACATTTCGAGTAGCCATTGATATTTTCTATGGAAAAACCAATATTTTTAACCAGTTTAGTTTGATGGTCTGCAGCACACACTTGTATGAAACGCATTTAAAGTGCCTGTAGTGCCTTATAGCCTGTAGGTATTATGCAACTACTAAGAATAAATCGTATCACATATTAGTAGGTATACTGGCGTTTTCCCGCGACTTCGTCTGCATTGCATTGATTTATCTTATGTGTAAATACAGAAAATATAGTATGTATAATACATGATTTCATCCAAATCCGTTCAGCTAAATCTCAACATCAAGAAATTATTCACAAAGTTTTACTTTGTAATTTTATTAGGATGTAGGATTCAACTGCCTGCAATATTCTAATACCAATTAGTATACCTAATTGTTATAGGTAATTAAGATGTCGCTTACGATAAATAATTGATATAGAGCCAACGACAAAAACGTGAATTTAAAAAAACTGCAGTTCCATAGAAAAGTTGTTTAGTTCGATGGTCTGCAATATCACATAAAGTATGTAAAGCATTTAAGTTTGCACCCTGTATATTTTCTTTTCATACACCCTCTCTGAGGGTAGGCCTGTGCCCTGCAGTGGGACGTTTAATAGGCTGACGATGATGATAGTTTCTTTCACGTACCTACAAAAGAGATGGTGCTCAGTTTGCCATAATTACCATGAAAAATTTCGTATTCGACACAATGCCGATACGATATTAAACTTCTGTTTTCATCACAGTATCATAAAGCCAGTTTCTACTGAGTACAGGTTTAGGTATCGTATCGTATTTACCAAGTTTCCCTTTCATCCCGGGTTCCCAACCTTTGTGTACGAAGCCTAATTATTTGCACAAACCTACACCTCTGTAACTAAGCTTCTTAGAAACGGTATATTATAGTTACTAGATGTGACATTTTTAAAAGATACGAGCGTTAACCCGCGACTTTGTCCTCACAAATTATATACTAGATTTTTAGTCAGATCATTAGCTATCAAACAAAAAAAGTTTCATTAAAATCGGTTCAGTAGTTTTTGCGTGATGCTCGTTCAAGCAAACAAACACACAAGCAAACAAACAAACAGACAGACAAAAAATCCAAAAATTGATGATATGGAATCAGGGATAACTTAAAACCATATCGTAACTTTTTTTTGTTAATATCTTCAATGTACAGACAAACTTCCTGTTACAGTTTTATAATAGTTTAGATTAGATAAGATAGTCATTGTCTTACCAACTACTGTAAGGTCCACGTTAGTAGATGTTCGACCAAAAAAAAACACATAAAGTAAAACAATTAGGTCCCAGTCTTCGATTGATTGACTGACTACGCTGACGTCTGCATCTCTCTGCGTGCCGTGCTGCTGTGCTGTAAGAGTTTGTGTAAGAATTTGCGTATTTGAACTACGCAGGCAAAATCAAATTAAAATTTCATTAGCTTCAGTGTTTTTTGTAGGATTACGTTACTAACACCTTATTTATGTAGATAGTCTGGAACACTTTTTCCGGAATTTTTGTATAAGACCCGGCGTCCATAGCTTAGTAAGTCAATGGATATAGTAATTCATTGAAAACTTATTATCAAAAGCAAGACAGAAAGCCAGCAGTCAAATATTCATGGAGTGAAATAATAAATCCACCAGTATTAGATTTATAACAACAATTTTTTTAGTAATTTCACCTTATTTAAAATAATTAATAATTTCTACAAGGTGTCTCATAAGATCAAAATCATAAGTCACGGGCTGCAATATACTTTTGAATTATTCTTTTCTTTCAGGCAAAAAATAACCCATAGATATATAAAACTCATCTCAGTATATAATCCTTTTTTGGAGTAGGTTAAAAACCTGTGTGCTTAATATACACCTCATTAACTCATGATAAGATACTTATACAGGTGTAACAAAACACCCTGCAAGCAGGTTCGACTGCGGTATCGGGCCGTAATGCTCAATTTCAAGTTTAATATAGCACATTGTGAAGTGGAGCCTAGAACAATTTTTATTTTACCTTTGACTTTTCAAATTAACGCGTGGTGTACCCATGCACCCTCTCTGAGGGTAGGCCCTGTGCCCAGCAGTGGGGCGTTTATGGGCTGATGATGATGATATTGATATTTCACGATTAACTAAATGTTTTAACACAAAACATGTTCAAAAGAATTTATTTATGGTATTACATGAAGCTTAGCTGTATTTATGTCTCATCTAGTCTTTCCTTATCCTGCAAAGTCTCGGCATGAAGACACTAACTGCGTTAACGCTCCTAGCTTACTGTAAATCTTACCTGACTCATCCTGCAGTTAATACAGTAGCGGACTAAGCTTTGAATTTAGAATGGGGGTCACAAAAAATCACGCAACTATTATACAAATGTGTATAGTAGGTACACAGTGGCGGACTAAAGGGGGGGCGGCGGAGGGGCGGTCCGCCCCGGGCCCCCCGGTCCTGGGGGGCCTCTGAATGTCGAGAATAGAATCCCTTTTTAATCAAATCTAAAATAATGATGTTAAGTAAGTTAAGACGCAGTCTAGAGTTGGAGGCCCGGGCCTCCGGGTCTGGGACTGCAGTTTGAAGTTGGAGGCCCCGTATTGAAAGTCAGAGACAGAAATCGAGTCAAAAATATAGTGAATTTAGAAATTTATTGTATAAAATTAATTATAAAAGTTTGTTCGCGGAATATTTGTTCGCCAAAAAATTGGACACGAAAAGGTAAAAGTTTGTTCTGGGAATATTTGTTCGCGAAAAGGTAAAGGTTCGTTCGCGGAATATTTGTTCGCGAAAAGGTAAAACTTTGTTCGCGAAAAAGAAAAACTTTGTTCGCGAAAAAGAAAAACTTTGTTCGCGGAATATTTGTTCGCGGAAAAGTAAAGGTTTGTTCGCGGAAAGGTAAGAGGTTGTTCGCGAAAAAGTAAATGTTTGTACGCGGAAAGTTAAAAGTTTGTTGGCGGAAAAGGAAAAATTGTTCGCGAAAAAGGTAAACTTTGTTCGCGGAATATTTATTCGCGAAAGAGAAAAGGTTTGTTCGCGAACAAGAAAAACTTTGTTCGCGGAATATTTGTTCGCGGAAAGGTAAAAGTTTGTTCGCGAAAAATTAAATGTTTGTACGCGAAAAGTTAAAAGTTTGTTCGCGGAATATTTGTTCGCGAAAAAGGACAGGTTTGTTAGCAGAAAAATAAAGGTTTGTTCGTGAAAAAGTAAAAGTTTTTTCGCGAAAAGGTGAAAGTTTGTTCGCGAAAAGTTAAAAGTATGGTCGCGAAAAGTTTGTTAGCGGAATATTTGTTGGTGAAAAGGTAAAAGTTTGTTCGCGCAATATTTGAACATACATGGGGGTGTTTTGGGTGCCCCAAAGGGTCCATGGACTTCTGCTTGACTCTATTTTTTGGGACACCCTGTATGTTTGTAGATAGTAGGTAGGTATGTGTGTAGATAGTAAACAAATAAGAAATTAAATCAAACCAGACATAACTCGATCTCGGTGTTTGAATGACGTGCCCTTGTCATGACATGACGCTACTAATTAAAAAATAATAAAATTTCGCGATTAAAAGTTATTCGGGATATCGGGAACGGTTGAGTTGAACCTCAGTGAAGTGAAATAGGTGAATAATCAAAATGGAAAGTGTTTTAGCGCCCCCGTCTGCGTTTCTTTTCGATATCACCGTTGGTCCCATAGTTGTTCAGTTTGATGTTCTGAAGCACCTTGTTCCGGCTTCAAAACGACCCCGATTCCACGGTTTATTTTGAAAGAGGTGTTAAGATAACCTGACTAATTGGGTTTATTTATTCCAATCAGCATTGAACCATACAAAACTTAACCCTAAGTTGGTTACATGCAAATCCTGCCATAAATTGGCGAGGCGCCGACGGATTTCAGGCATTAATTTGTGGTAAATCGTGTGGAAAATGGAAATTTTGTGCAGCCTCTGGCATCACAGCGCGATGCCAGCTTAACTTTACCGGCAAAAAATTTAATCTTAAGTTTTAATGCGCGAAAATATGTCGTATGTCTTAACAATAAGGTTGAGAAAGTTGAAGATGTTAGTTAGTGGAATACAGTGGTTGTTATGAAGGGGCACCGTAAGATACGTGATGAGAATATCCGCTTCGGTTTAATGAGAACCGCAGATTCTATGAAAGTAGGTACTAAGATGTCGCGACGTAGGGGGGTGATGACAGTGTAAACAAGTTGCTATTAATTTTGATGCCATGCTGTTGCATTAATTAGCATGGGCAGTTTGGTTTTTGTACCAAACTTTACATTTAGACTCATGGATTTCAGACAGATCAGACCGGCGGCGGCGGCCCGAAAATATAAGTAAGTATAAGTTTATAATATATATATATATATATATATATATATATTGTTTTAGATTTTTTCAAATTGTCTGTCGCTCTGTAAGCACCAATCTAGCAAGTTAAAATATATAATTTACTAGCTGTTGCGTGGCATTTGTTGCCAATGCCTATTTTTTTTTTAAACACACGACCGTTTTTTTTCATAGCTCATTTGTTTATTTTTTATTTTTTATTATGTTCATTACGGATAATGTAGCAATCTAATGGTGAAAGAATTATTTAAATCTGTCCAGTAGTTTCAGAGCCTATTAAATAAAAACAAGCAAAAAATCAAATCTTTCCTCTTTATTTATTATATTAGTGTAGAGAGTTAACCAACAAAGACGTCGTGTTATTTTACCTTTAAAAACTAAATTTAAAAAAACATTTTCGTATTTCTCTAAATAAATATTTTAAGTAATATTCTGCAAGCCTCCAAAATTTACACTCATATCAATTACTGACATATCGCAATCATCGTCTAAGCTGTTTTTTTTATTCCTATACCTTTCTCTTGCCACTTGTAGGTAAGTAATTCATATTTGTACCTTGCAATTTTTTATTCTTTATTCAGTATCTAAAAGCTTTTATTACTTATCTCATTCTTGAGGTTATTGCATTTCGGGTTCTTAACGAAACTTGAATCAACGACAAAGCAACGAAAGCAGATTTTTTTTCAGCAGCTGTTTGGATGATTTTTGGATGCAGACATAGGAACTCCTTAACGCGTTGCTGGTTCATGAATGAGACACAATACAACTTGTATGAGTATTGTTATTACTGCTGCAGCACAGCTATGGCTGTTCATAGTCTACCAGAATGAGAGGACAAATAATCAAGCGCAAAACGCTATTGTGAAATAAATTAAGGTTAAAAAAACCGACGTCAAAACATATGTGTACGCTGAAAAAGAAAATGAAATGCGTATGTGAATTCTACCAATCCACATTCTCCAACCTCCTTGAGGGTAGGCCTGTGTCCAGCAGGTCCAGCTGTGGGACGTTTATAGGCTGATGATGATCGAAATATACAATGAAAGATAAAACCAATTTTAAGTAAAGAAATCTTCTACCTCCGTGGTCTAATGGTTAAGAGCATTGGCTCTCGACACGGAGGTTGTGGGTGCGATTCCCACGGGGGACACCTAGTGATATGTCACTTTGTGCGTTTTTCCCTAGTTGGTTAGGACATTGCAGGCTGAATCACCTGATTGTCTGAAAAGTAAAATGATATCGTGCTTCGGATGGCACGTTAAGCCGTTGGTTCCGGCTACTATCTCTGTTGGTAGTAGTCGTTACATAAAAACCACGTCCGAGGCCGTAAGGCGGTCTGAGAAAACTCTGACTCTACAGGGCTCTACCTACACGATAAGAAGAAGAAGTAAAGAAATAGATTAGTAATAATATTTAAATCATTATTTCCATTATTAAATGTTCCACCGTTCGGTAAAATTATAATCTGAATTATTTTTTACTGCGGTAATGAGCTAAACAGCATAGCATGGAACTTTAAAGAATATTATCCTCGTGAACTGAATCAGCATAATTCTCCAATAATGACACAAAAATGACTCATTAACATCTTTTCCAAGTAAAAACTTTCCATAAACTAATTTACCCTCGTGAAATCGTGCCATTACCATTTTATCATGCCCCGATCAAAATTCACGCTCCATCGCTTTTGACTGACACATAGCTAACGAAGCCGACGTGGGGTTAACAGTACCTAACTAAACGTGGTCACGCATTTGACTCCCGGGTGAGTCAGGGCTTAAATCGGTGGTATTATGGTATTCTGGTTGTGTGATTATGTTATATATGTTTGGTAGAATTCTTCCCTGAAGTATTTTTTGTATATATTAGTTGGTTTGATTTATGAAGCAAAAATTGTAGCACAAGAGCTCCTTAGATCTCTTTTGCCATCTAGCTGACAGTTAACATAACAAATACGAAGTTTATTAGTTAAATACAACGTACAATAGGTATGCAAACTTGATTTGTGTGGGTTTATTGAGTCAATTCGGACAATTTGCTAACATTTTTTATGAGTCTTGATTGATTGATGGTTGGGCAAGCAAGGGTCGTTATGTAACACTGCGACCATCGCTGGTCTCTTGTGTCCCCCCCATGCTCACCCATATTTTTACGCATCAACGGAACGTTCTACGGAATTTATCTACGGTTGTATTTATCATTATCACTAGCTCGAGGGTGAAGGAAAACATCGTGAGGAAACCTTCATTCCCGAGAACGAAAAGAAAATACCATAAGTTCGGAACTTGAAGGTTTCCTCACGATGTTTTCCTTCACCCTCGAGCTAGTGATAATGATAAATACAACCGTAGATAAATTCCGTAGAACTTAGTGGTACGGGCTAGGAATCGAACCGCTGCCTCATAATTGACTCGCTACCCAGCAAACAATTTGGTCGTATTAGGCCCACATTTATATGACTATTTTGACTAATAAAAGTTATATTGCGGTAATTTCGTCATATACTGGTGCTTTATGCGTCTGATGTTTGACTATGCGACACTTATATGACCAAATTGTTAGTTGGGTAGCTCTTTTCCGTATGGACTATCATCGCTCTCTGAGACTTGGAGTCTATAGGATTTAAGGTCAGTAAATTTTAGGATTAACTGATTAGGATTTATATTAAAATAAAACATGGTTTCAATCACGCATATCATTTTATTAAGATGATTGTGGTAGCTAGGCTTTCCGCTATGTTTCAATTAATAAACACTAATTGACCATAATATAAATTATCCTTAAAATTTAAGGGTACAAAAATAAAATGTTAATGTTACTATCTACATAATTATGGGTAAATGTAAAACTGTCATGGAAATACGGAAATTCGCTGAAACCTTTCTTATAATTATAACAATAAGCTTTTGAGGAAAACATGTAGGAATACAAAGAAAACATTATTGAGTTTTTTAACATAAAGTAGACTGATCCTCTAATAAAATGACACGGAGTAAAATTATTTCTTATTTTATGGTTATTCAGTATTTTTTCCTCTCAAAGAATTTATAAATTCTGGTAGATGTGACTAAAAACTATAATTATTACAATAACACAACTCATGTTAATATTGTTACATATTTTCTTTCTCCGTGTAGGTACATTATGAGTAAATAAAGCAATTCCATACATTATGACAATCTTCAAAAACAATAATTTTATCGAGTAAATCGAATTATAGGCGTTAATGAATTTCATACATTTTGACTTGAAACTTTGCCACCGTATTACACTGTACATATAAATATACTGAATTTTTGATTGATTGATTTAAATTTTTCAAACGAAAATATTATTGAAGTTTGTTACTGCAAAGTGGAACCTCTGAATAATGTTACTGATATCATTGACTCAATCACTACATAGAGATAGTGAGCAAACCTATACAATATACTTGAGTGGGTACCTAAGATAGTAAATGTCTCATACCACAAAGCAACATCACATTTCATGCCACATGATTTCAAGATAACTACAAGATGGATAATGGTAGTAAGGACAAATCATTCTCTATTGTTTTGAATACAAAGTCACGATGGTATAACATTTCCTATTGTATAATTTAATTAAATAACAGTATAATTTTTGTTTGTAATTAACAGTGTGTTTTAAACTTCAAGAATTTTATAATATACAGGGAGTAAGGAAAAGTATCATGAACCTTTCAACCACTCTACCCATCAAACTAAACTACTTTTACTACTGGAGTAAACCAGTCGAAACAAAAAAAAAAATCAGCTGTCCCATACGCTTGAATCGAGTAGGTAGGTATTGCAGTTTAGTATGGGACAGCTGTTTTTTATTGTTTTGACAGGTTTGCTCCCATAGTAAAAGTTGTTCAGTTTTATGGGTACTCTACTAGAGTAGGTATGTGGTTTAAAAGTTAATGATACTTTTCCTTTCCCTGTATAGAGTCCTTTTTAATATGCTGATACTATTTAAGGGAATAAACAAACCATCAAACTGAACACCTTTCTCTATGGGACCAACATTAAAATCGGGAAAAAATATCAGTGGTTCCATACAAAACTGCAAAACGACTCGAGCCAAATGTAAGAGAGTGCTGATTTTTGTTTCGCGATTTCGATGTTCATCCCATTGATAAAGTTGTTCAGTTTGATGGTCTGATCATCCCCTTAAAAAAGTTGCATATTAAGAAGGACTCTGTTTAGGATGAAACAAAACACCCTAGTAATATTTAAAAGGGTGGTTTAGGCCAAGATCAAACATAACAACATTCATTATGGAGTCGACATAGAGAAAAAAAACTGCTGTTTCAAACAAAACTGCAGTACCTAACCTACTCGACCCAAACGTATAGGACAGCTTCTTTTTTTATTTCGACGATGTCTCTATACTATAGTAAAAGTTGTTCAGTTAAATAGCATAATAGGATGGTCTAACTAAACCACCCCTAAAATATTACTAGGGATTTTTGTTACACCTTGTATAACAATATTTTTATTTCTGTGGTAAGTTTTTAATATAATTTCAAATTTTTCATTAATTTGCTGTCGTCATAGATCATTTGTGTATTAAAGGGGTAAAATTAAACGTTACATTAAAACTTTCATTAATTATAATTATGAGCATTTTCTGTCACCTTAGAAAATAATTATCTATAAACTAGAATGATAGACCAAATCGTATCCCCTGCGGAACTACTGAAAACTTCTTTCATGTTTTATTTATATTGGATGCAATTACGTGTAATGTATTTTACAATTTATCTAAATAACTATTAAAATCGCTATCAGTCTGATTCCAACAACAGTAAAACTACATTTACATCTAAATATTTATTTACATTCGTTAGTTAGAAATTATAATAATTATTCCCTACAACATTTTGAGACTAAATAATAGTTTTCCATCCGTTAAAAAAAAAAGTTATACTATCTATATAGCAAAACATTTCGAAATATTAAACTTCATAATTTAAGATATTTTTTCTTTGGAACATAATAGTTATAAAAATTATAAACGTGTTGATTTTACAACTTTTCAATTTTACAAAATCGTATTTTCTTAAATGTAAATATAAACGACGACACGGCTATTATATAGCTTATGTTTAGTTATTATTTTGCATTAAACATTTTTCTGTTAATAACTATTAATTAATTTATCTAGTCTAATAAAACTATGCACATGTAGGCACATTTTGGGATTACAAAAACAATGATCTTAATCTATTGTTAATCGAATCTATCAGTTTTATTTATTCTAATATCGTCTTTGGCGATTGTATATAACCTTCACTATAAAATTATGTATAAATCGTATAAACTAATAATTACGTAACTAAATGTCTAGTTTTTCAAAATCCCTAAATTCTTATCTTTACCTGTTTTTGGATTCAATGTTAAATAAATTAGCTCAGTAAACTCGTTCTATATTTTATGTTTTAAATGTGTTAAAAGTTACACCCTATAATTTTTATATTACATTCGAATTTTGTGTAATTTTCACTTGCTTTATTCTTATTGTTAATAAGCTGGCAGTGACAAAGAAAAAGGTAAGTGCAAAACGAAAACTTGCGTCACGTGGTCGTAAAAAACGAAAAAAATGTATGACAATAATGTTTCTACAACCTGGCTTTATATTAAATTACAAAATGTTACAAGTAAATACATTTCTGATCTCTAGCAGTTTTATATCTGCTTACAATCAACACAATTAGTCATAACATTAAAATTACTTATTTTATTTTCCCATTACGTCAATGACAAAAAATGTACAACTATTAATCTTCTTATAAAGTTAGAAATACGACAAATTTAGTACTTATTATGATCTTAACTAAGAATGTTTTCAATGTCTTTGGTGTAATTTCACTAAAGTCTGGTTATGCACTAAATGGTCTTCGTCACTATACTACTGTCACTTGGGCTTGAACTATCGTCAAGTCTGCGGTCCTTTAGATCCTGAAAAAGATAAATACTGATTAATCAATCAAATCTAATCTAATTTCTTTTTTCAAATACTGATAGCCCGCCTAATTAGAATTAAGCGTTAAAAATAAGCTACATAGGTACCTAACACTTACAGTTCACTTCTACTCTAAATCTTAAACAGGTACTTCAAAGTGCATTTTATTTAATTTTTTTGATTGAGTCCTTTTACAGTTCAGTGGCTCCCTCGTCATAATATTTAAGATTTATTGATCAAGAAAACCAAAAGTAAAACAGTGCTACTCCGACTTACTACAAAGGCCTTGAAGCTATTTTCTAATATTTATAATATAGATTTTTTATAGGTATACATAGGTACAAATTTGACAAAGAAAAAAAAAACGGCCACTTCTTCTTTACCCAGTTTTTGCGTTACGGCTGTTGTAGTAAGTTGAAGTAGAACTTTTTCATTTTGGATTTTCAGTACTGGTCTTATAATATTAGAGTTTTAAATATTTTAATTGTGCTAGTTAGGCGGGCCATCATAGGTAAGCCATATTTTCGTATAAAATATTGGATTACGTGTGAATTTTGTCTTACGATGAAAAGAAAATATAAATTTCTATCATAAATTATTTACTTTGACGCAAAATTTTCTAACAAAGACATAGCTAACAACGTTTTCTTCATCTCAAGGGAATCCATTTTCAATGGAAAGACTTCACACGAGAAGAAAATTGACAAAGTATTCACGCATGAAAAAGGCTCTGTTGGTGTAAAATTTATGCATCACTCTTTTTTGACATTGCGTGCTTATTTTATATTTCAGCATTTTGCATGTTATGGAAAAGTAATTTTACTTTCCTTTACATTTCGACAGAAAAAAATACATTGTCTACTGTTGACTCAAGTACTAGGTAGTAGGTACTAATTCACTATCTATCAAATGAAAAAAGTATTGCAATTTCATTCACATTCAAGATAAACTTTTCTGTCCGTATAATTTTAAGGTCCAACTACATTAGCTGAAACTATTTTAAAGAGATGATCAGACAATCAAATTGAACAACTTTATCTATGGGACAGTAATAATAGTCGAAATCGCGATAGAATAATCTGCTGTTTCAAACAAAATTGCTAAACAGCTCAAACTGAATATATTATGAGATAGCAGATTTTTTTTGTTATTTAGATTTTGGTTCCTTACAAAAAGTTGTTCAGTTTGATGGTCTTATTGATTTGATAAAAGTCGGTAAAATTTTGGAAAGGGTAAAAAAATGATGAATTATTTTCCAGTAACATTAGTATAATAAAACGGGACTAATTCAATTACATCCACACTCCACAGTTTCCATTATAACTTAATTTGTCACTGTTTGCTTTGTTCTTTTTTGCGTATTAATTTTCCTGGCTATTGAATTAATAATGAATTTGAGAATTTTTCCTCATCAAGGCTGGGGAATGCACGAAAGAAAAATATTCTACTCAACCGATTATTGTCTACCTTCAATGAAGTGTTAAATAAGTATAGTAGGTATGTTATAATAAGGTTTTTTGTAACTTTCCAGATACTGAGGATATTTTACACTTCTTCTATGTTGTCAGCATGATCAATATCGTATGATAATTACTTATGCTGTGGTAGAAAGATTAGGGTGCGCCAGATGAACTAGGTTTCATCACTCGGAGAGGCTCTTTCCGATTCTGTACTATGAAATTCCGACTTGATCTTCAAATGGGGGTTGATGAATGTTAATTTAATTTCGAATGGTAAATTTTTAAGCCCACATCTAGTAGCTCAAAAAACATGCAAGGCTTGAAGTTCGGCTTTTACATCTAAGTATAGGAAGATATATGATGTCTTACCCGCGATGTAGCAAGCCTTTGAACTACAATTTCGAGGCGGTCACCAGCAGCTGCAATCAGAGGCACAGTCAGGCAGCAATCGTAGTCTACAGTTCTTGTTCCGTTTACCTGGGGATAAGAAAAAGAACCCTTAAATCATTCTAGAAAACTATGACGACAACAAAATAACTTGCACTTTATTAATTTTATACCAATTGTCTTAAAGCTTTTTCCTTGAGGGTACCGAGCCTATTGTTCTGCCCTCAATCGTATTTTTGTATTTCTAAACAATTAAACAACATTTTCAAAAAACAAGAATGTCACATTGTAGTCATGATTGGCTTTCAATTAATCGGAAAATTACGGATTATTATGTTTTTTGCTTGTAGTTATTATTACTAAAATCGCCAAAAGTGACCACTTTTTGCGGTTTTAAAAATAATAACTACAAACATTATAAAAACAAATCCGAGGAGTGATCCGATAAATTGAAAATCAACAATATGACATTCTTATTTTTTGGAAATGTTGTTTAATTGTTTAGAAGTAAAAAAAAATACGATTTAGGGCAGCACAATAGGCTCGGTGCCCTCTTGATTATTTCACACGTCCTATTCTATGTCATCACGTGATGCTACGTGTGTAAATTAATTATGTACATAATTATCATCATCATATCAGCCGACAGACGTCCACTGCTGGACATAAACCTCCCTATGTACGAGTACATAATATACCTACCAAATCCCAAACCTACCTAGGTAGGTAGGTTTAGGATTAGGTATGGAAAAATATCAGTATGGAAAAAACAAAGCGCCGCATTGCCAATGCAACGCTTTAAACGCTGCGTAGGAAAAAGGAAATAAGGTGTATAATTTTATAACAAGAGTACAATGCTCCCTTGCATTTACTTTAATATTCTAACACAAACGTTTCACGCTTGATGGAATTTCTCTTGACGGAAAGCGTAGTCAAAGACTTAACAAGTTGATAACATTACTTTGATGAAATTACGAACCCTCTTACATTTTTCTTTGCCCACAGTGCCGTCTTTAATAATTTTATGCATAATAGATACTTCACAAAAATGAAAACCCCACAACATCAAATACCTACCATAAAAGTTACAAACCTGTAAAATTCTGTCAAAAGGCCTTAACAAGCCGACAATATCAGCGGGTCCCCCCTTCCTAATCCGGTTAATGTATACCCCTCTCTCGTACAACCCATCTGAGACAGAAAAACCGTAATCATCATAGATGGCATCTTTGTACAATATTACGTGATGGATGGAGCCTCGGGCCGGTGAGACCGTTTCACTGCTGTACAGGCCTGAAAAAAAACACCGAATTTATTTATGTTCAACCATGCATTTTAAGATAATCGAAACGGATTATTAAAAGATATTAATATTACCAAAACAACTAGCAACAACAACTTTCAAGACACCTATACTCCATTTCAAATTTTAAGGCTATTTTGAATTGCAGAAACAGATATTTGAAACGTTTCTAAGTATACCATTAGTCTTAGAACAGCTTTAGTAACGCCCAAGAAATATCGGATAGTATATCGTTCTGATAAATAACTTATATTTGCTAACCAGGATTGATCAGAAAGCTAAATAGGAATATCGTTTCATCTAGGTCTCATCTTTACAGTCTGTCAAGAAAGCCATGAAAAAAAAATGAGGGCGCTGCTTCTACGCAAGAACGTCAAAATCAAGCATATCCTGACAACACCACCATACTAAAATGATTAGTTCCGTCTGAATTATTTTTATGACTTTCTTAACAGACTGTAAATTGAATGAAGCATAATGGGCTAGGTCAATTTTTAATCACTTTACATAAAAACAATTCTAAAGACATATTACTCACCATCATTCTCATAAATTGGACTTGTAGAAAATTGAAAGCTTGTCCCTGGCATGTTAGGTTTCAGTGGAGACTTCTGCGGAGTCGTAACTGTATAAATTCCATTATTTAAAAAGTCATCATCCCAATTTGGTCGCCTCGTCTTAGGCGAGACTATTCCATAAGGTCCCATTTGAACATAGTCGCATTTGCATGACGCTTTTTCCATGTTATGCAACTGACAATCTTTCATGTTCGAAGTCAATATCTCAATTTGTTGAACGTCGTCTTCTCTCGTTATATTCTGTTTATTTTTCAGAGTATTCTCAGGAATGATGCATGTGTTTTCATAATGGAAAGTCTTGAGTGAATTGTTTAACGAATAGTTCGGAAGTGGTAAATCGTTTACGCTGTACGGAGCTGCCGTATTAAAGTTACAAGCCATAAGTTTATCCTCATCCGTCGGAGAATATGGTTGTTTATCCATGATCCTACTTTTGTCGGGAACAGCATATTCTATTACCTCTGAATTACCTATAACATAAACTTTATACATTATGAATATAACAATGTTTCTCGTATTACACTACGTAATTTAATTTACTAAGTTTCTTACCACAATTTGCGCTTGTACGAACAGGGGTATTCTGATCCCAGGATTCAACGGCACTGTCATTTGAGAGACCAGGACTTGAAGTAGAATGACTTGAATCTCTTGTGCTGCATTCTGCACTTTCTATCGATCCTATGAAAAGCAGAGATAATTTTTATTAAGAAGTTTAAATAAGAACCCTACAGTTTCAATGTTGTCATTATCTTCATCATTATCATCAGCTTATATACGTCATACTGCAGGACACATGCTTACCCTAAAGGAGAGTGCATGGCGTTAATCAACCACGCGTGCCCAATGCTAATTGGTATAGACTTCACATATGCATCATAATTTCTTCTTCAGCGTATTTTCCCCACGGTCTTTTCCTTCACCGTTTTATAGTAGTTGGTACATTTACAAAAGTAAGAAAAACTCATTGGTATTGGTACAAATAGCATGTCATCCGAATGGATTCGAACCTCGTGATTGAGTATCCATTCCTTTCCACAACGCACCACCGACACTCTCTCAGTTGTCAATTAAGAAAAATTAAATGTAAGCAAGCTTTAACTTACCAGTAACTTTTCTACATAGCTGAAGTTGTACTCTTTGGCCGCTTTGCTGCAATAACTTAATAGCTTCTGATAATGGTTTATTTAAAACACTTTCCCCATTGATGCTAAGTAGTTCATCCCCTATTTGCAGTTTTCCACATTTTTCTGCTAAACCACCTGCGTAAGAAGTTATTTTATTAAATGTTTGAAAATTATTATCGGTTAGCAAAATTTTTTGTTAAAACTAAGTGTTACCTTCAATAAGACCGCTTAGTAAAACAGGTTGATTCACGTCTTCACTCCCTGCAATCGTCAATCCCAAAGGACCACTGTCTTGTTTTATAAGTTCTACTGTAAAAACAGTACTATTGCCATTTTCGTTACTTCCATGACTCCTTTCACTTTCTTTAGCACTATTATTTGGACTGTCAGTATGATGGCCTGAATCTTCTCCGCTATGCACCACAGCCTTTATTTCAATGTTACTAAAACTTTGTAAAGTCATTTTTGCATTGTGCTTATGAATGGTTGACCAATCTTCTGTTAGATCACGTTTTCTAATTTTCAGCGTTATTATGTCTTCTGGTGAGTTTTGTAGGATGTTGAAGGCTGTGTCCTGAAATACCAAAATAATTACATCAGTTTCGGAAAATTTTTGATTACGTAAACGTTTGATTTAGTAGTATGTTAAGATGAAAACTGTTTAACCATGTGTTTCAGGATAATAAATGCACTTCCTAGCGATGCAAAAGAACTACCCTAAAATTCTTCCGGCGCAGGCTGGTAAAATGGGTCTAAGAAAAACAATTTTACGCACTAAAATAATTATTTAGCCCTAATGCATGAAAGCTGCTGGATATGTTAATAAAATGTATTATGTAATATAAAAAAGTCTACATAATAATTATACTTAAAAATATGCACTATTTTATGTTAACTTAAATGGCAAAGCTATTAAGTAATTAATTACCTACATTTCAATTTCTTTCTCTGTATAATTTTAATTATACGTGTCAGACATTTGACTAAATGTGCTGATCTATTTGTAAATTACCACCTATTTACCCAATACGTAACGCAATAAATATAATTTCATATCATTTTATCGTTAGCTTATCTTCTTCTTCTTATCGTGTGGGCAGAGCCCTGGTATCCGAGTTTTTTCGGACCGCCTTACGGCCTCTGACGTGTTTTTATAATACTTACCAAAGATAAATTGTGAAGTGGCTGTCCATTGATAGCGAGGAGCTGATCTCCAGATGATAAGGCTCCACTTCGATGTGCTACAGATCCTGGTTTGATATCTGATATCACCATTGGTTCTTCGTTACTTAGGAGCTTTTGTTTACATCCTGAGACATCAGAAATAATATAAATTCAATTAATCATCTAACAACCAAATTTTTATGTTAGTCAAATATTAAAAGACATGAGTAATTAAATTTCTACTTAGTAAAACAAGCTGAAAATTTGAATAACCTTGGTTATTCTGATGTTCAGATGTTGTTCTGAAATGAATTTAGTTCTGGACTGAACGTAAATGTACCAAAGTCATGGTTTTCTATTTAATTTGAATAAGTACGAAATTAATTTTAGATATTATTAAACACTATGAAAATAAAATAAACATTTTACAAATAATTATTAAAAAAGTATCTGATCGAAATCTTACCACATACCTGTAATAGTAACGCCAAGACCAGCTGACGTTTTTGCCAGTTTCACATTAAATACTCCACTTGAAGCTTCTATAGTGTTCGGCATACTAAATTCGACGTTCAGAGTCAAATATTTGGGGTTATGAGAATCATTTCTTCTTTGTAGTATCTCATTGGCGACATCTACCGTAAGGTTTTCATGGCCGTTGATTGACATCACTCTATCCCTGATTTGAAGACAACCGGATCTAAAATTGTTATAAATATATCATGATAAGTATTACATGTACAAAGATTTTGTTCTTAATATCATATACAAATAAATACCTACAAATTGTCTTCATAAGAATTTACAGAGATCATTAGAAGCTTGCAATGAATGTTCGAGCAGTGAAAACTTAATCCGAGCATTAAATAACTTCTACAAGTTAGAGCATTGAACACTACTTAATAATTATTAATGCCTTGAATAGAAATTAACCTGTTTACTCAATGTTGTAAAAACTCTCGTAATCTAATTTCATTCTCACTTAATGCTAAATTTTGGGAATGCTAAATTTTGGGAATGCTTAGAAACAAACGCTTCCGGTGCCGACTTTTGATTGGCATTAGCGTGAACAGTTATATGATAGGTAGGTGTATGTAGATACATAGCAGTCTGTTAACTAGGTATATTCTTTCACACTTGTACAGTCATCATAAAATCAACGTGTAGAAATCAAAGACAGCAAAACATTTTACCGAAATTAAACCAAAACATGAAATGAACAAACCTGAAAGCCGGGGACTGCGTCGAAACATGAGAAATGACCAAAGCACCATTTTCCACGTGCACTGCTAAACCACTGCTTTGTCCAGGAGGTACCTCTAGCTGTATGTTTAACGATTCAGTTCGACATACGCCCATACTTGCGTAGTTTTGTTGGCTATCTGCAATGCATTGTTTAGACGTTATTATGCCAGGTGAAATTCACAGTAATGATTTGGAAGGACAACAATCAATTGGTTATTAAATACGTAGTATATTTTTTTATAAATTTACAGTTAAATACTTGATTTTAAAGTTCAGTTTTTGTTCAGAAATAAAATCAAAATAAACCTATTAATTTTTCCATTCTATTCTATTCAAATTTTAAAATTGTGGCTCCATTGTAGTTTTGATGATTTTGCCAATATCTAGTTTAAATAGCAAAAGTGCTTGACATTGTACGGTAATAAATATAATGGTGATCTCAAGGAATATTTTCGATCTAAACCACACACCGAATCCACCACAAAATGGCGGTGCCACTCGGCTTGACTCATAGAGGTAGGCGTAACTCGTGTCAACGGCCGCTTGACTGAAAGCATCCGCTCGTGAGCCCTCTAGTTACGCGACTCCATTTTTTTTTATAATTTATAATTATAATACATTTAATAAAACGTACTCTACGATGAACATCTGTGAGGGGTTTGTGCACTGCGCAGTAAGCTTTCAAACTCAAACTCTATTCTATTCCATTCTATTTTTATTTAATGGCGTCCGATGCGTTATCACAATTGTGCCAATGTCAAGTAGTTTATTATAATCTCAAGTTAACGTTTTATAGTTAAAACAAAAAAGAGTTTACAAAATGGCGGAGCCACGTGCAAGCCTAACAGATGCCAATACGCACGCGTCTGACCTCCCCCAGACTTGCAGCGCGACTCCCAAAACTCAAACTCATAATTTTTTATTAAAATTATATTACATAGATAGCATTCTGACGTCATTTTTTGTAACTCTACCACCGCGTCTGAAGATGTTCCTCGTACTGTTCTGCGCGGTCAAGTTTTTAACCAAGTTGTTTGCCGGCCACTGTAAATCAATGCTAGTGACAAGTACTAATCACTTACGTGTAAACTAGGGATACTGCTAATTAGCATAACAGAGTACAGATTTGAAACTACTCAACGGAACTAGTCGGACCAAACCAGGATTGAGGACAATAGTCCTAAGCAAACAACGTTTGTGAACCCGTATTTGGAGTTTAGATTTGTTTTGAATTACTAGGGTTGTTTAGTTGATGTGTGTTTTTAGTTTTATTTTTGTTGTTTTCTATTTTTGTTGTATAATTAGAATATTCATTGCTCTATAAAATGTTATAATTTATCAACGTATTTTCATTGCAGTAATAATTATAGCAGTTTACAAATTCAGCATACCTACTTAGTCAGGTTATAGAAGAAAATGTTAACTTAAAAATTACTATTATTACATGTAATGATAAAATCAGTAACACCACCAATTTTCTGAACTTTTGTGCCTAACTTTTCACTTGAATAGATTTCGTTTTTTTGGCGGTGAAGTCGGTTAGTTAATAAAAGTTATAGGGGTAACAAAAACAGTTTGACTGGGTTCGCTATTTATTTAAACCATAGAACATTATATTTAAACTTTAAATAAACACTCAGGGAGAGTTGCCAGCCTTGAATTTATTTATACTTCATTCCATTATAAAGACGAAAAGATTTGTCGATTCACTATTTAGCTTTCTGGCCAATTCTGGTTAGCAAATATTATATATTTATCAGAAAGATATACTCTCCGACATATCTTGGACGTTAATAAAGCTGTTCTAAGAATATAATGAGAGTAATAAATCTCTGTTCCTATAATTCAAAATAGTATTTGGAATATAGTAGAGTATAGGCATATAAATAGATGATAATAGTATAACACTATAGAAAAGAAACACCCGCATAAAATGTCAAGATTCGCAAACAAAATGTCAAGAGACGCCTACCAATCTCATGTTGGTTTAACCATAGTTTCGCTTCTACATAGTGTACAATTGTTATCTATTCATATGGTATTTATTTATTTATTTTATTTTCGGAAGATTTACACCATTACAATTTTGTTAGTACTCTTATATAAATCTAGACGCCAATTAAACAACTTCACATTTAAAAAAATTAAAAAACTAATATTAAAATTACATTATACCTATGCCACACGTCTCATTTGTGTTACATGATAGATATAACCTGTTTTACGATATAACTCGTAATATGTATAGGTGTTAGTCGAATTATTCGATACATCAAAGTACCAATTACTTATATAGCAGCGATTGAATGACATCGCCTTAGTGGTTTATTTGTAATCAACACAAGATGATTCCATGTAATCACAGCGAGGGTAAGAGGAAAACAAATTCTACCCAATCCTTTAATGATAGTTATTTATCGGATTTCACTGGCAGACTCACCGTAATCGTCCTGTAAGCCTAGTTTGGGCATTGAGCTTTGCCTGTAATTCCTTTGACGGTGTTTCTTTGTGTTCAGCGTTGATGTACCCGATATTGAGTTTTCTGTAACAAAAGGAATATTAAGTTAAATTTTATAACAATATTACAAGCTATTATTTTCGAATAACTTTGTGGGGCGCCTTGGGAGAGGCCTACGTTCAGCAGTAGACGATGATAGGCTGATGATGAAGATGATTTTTGAAGTAAAAACTCTGGTAAGACTTTCACTGTTGAAGTTATCAGCCGATATGAAATTTATTTTGATGAAAATTTTATGAATCTAAAATCACGTTAGAAGCTATTAATATGGATCATCATCATCATCAGCATCATGATGATCCATGATGCATGCATGCATGCATTCTTGTATTTTGGAAATGTTGTTTAATTGTTTAGCAATAAAAAATACTATTGAGGGCAGCACTATAGGATCGCTGCCCCTTTAATATTTAAGAATAAATAAGCAGTTTTAAAATCTTTTAAAAATAATGATTAAATGAAACTAGTGTTAGTACTCAGGTACCTACGTATTATAGGTAGTGAGAGCATTAACAGTCATCAAAACTTAGGTCTTTTGAGTTATACGAGTAAAGTTTGATATTCGCGTTCGGTATTATTAGTACCTGTGGTACAAGGATATGGTTTATTAACTCGAAGACCTAATGATATAGCTGTATTTCTAGTATTTCCTTGTTTTGTGTGTGTGTCGTCATCATCATACCAGCCGATAGACGCCTACTGCTGGACATAGGCCTCCTCCAAGGATCACCACAACGACCGGTCCTGCGCTGCCCTCATTCAACGGATTCCCGCAGCCTTCACCTGCTCCCGCGGCATGGTGACTCGATAAACGTTTTATCGCGCCTGCTAACTCGGTCATTCACGCGCAAAAAGAAAGAGAGCGAGGGCGCGATAGCGCTTTATCGCGCCGCTATGCCGCGGGCGCGGGTCGTCGGTCCACCTTGCGGAGGGCCTACCTAAGCTGCCCTTTCCGGTACGCGGTCGCCACTCGGGAACTCTTCGGTCCCGACGGCCATCAGTCCTACGAGAAAATGTGCCCCGCCCATTGCTACTTTAGTTTAGTAATTCGTGAAATGGTCCATTGTTAAAAAGGCCAATTCCTGAAATGGCTAATTCTGAAAATACCCAATTTGCGAAATGGCTGTGTTGCTCGGATTTTTTACCTAAGCCTAATTTTTAATTTATTTCATAGAGCCGGAGACTGGGGACAAGTTAGATCGATTAGGTAGTTTTTTGTCCATTTGACGAAATATAATCAAATGCTCATAGTCTTTTGACTTGTACCACACGTAGTGCCAAGTTAGGATATTCGTAGTAAGTTTAGCCGGAGGCGTTCCAAGAATTAAACCAGAAATCATTATAGGTACTCTCCAAGAATTAAGTGCTATTTGCAACCTTACTATAATAGTCATGCATTAAATTTCCTGAAATTAATGTAGATAGCATGAGTTTAGAAGTCGTTAGTTATCTTCGATTTGTTACTAACACTACTTCTACGGAGGAGAAAATGCTATGGGCAGATAAGGGTACTTTTCTCCTCAAAATGTGCAGGCTTGGATTTTATAATTAAAATATGAACACTCACTCACAGATCACTCGATTTTCATAGCTTAGCTGAGCGCAGTTCTTGTTGATGAGGGTTTAGCTAAGCAAGTTTTTTTTTTACATACAACTCAAGCGACGCATTACTAAAGATATACTAGATATATTTGCTAAGGATATGTGCTAAGTGTATGAGCATATACGCAAATCGCGCCATGCCACACGCCGTGGGATCGGTTTCTAAGAGGTACGAGGAGAAAACATCTATCGGGGTTTCACACAGTCAATAAATGGAGTTAATCATAGGCAGACGTGTATAAAGTGGGGACAGACGTGTAGGTACTCGATACTCGTCTTTCCACAATTTCTACCAGCTAGGGACCTAGCTAATCAAAGCTAAGTAGCTAAGCTTTAACTTAGCTACGCATCTTTACATCGCTTATCCACCTCGCATAGCTTTGGTGGACGCGGGTACATAGTTTCATAGCTTCGCTATGCATTTCTGGCCTTCAGCGTTGACTTGTTTAGGAGCCAGTGCCGCAATTGTTAGCTTACAAGTTGTTAAATTCAATAAAGTATAATAAATTTAATAATAAAAAAAGTTTAATTATTTAATTTATAATAAATTCAATAAAGTATAATATAAAGCATCCTCGCACAGGTACATCGCACTTCTCTGGTTGACAACCAGACTGAATTTATTACATTTGTGTCCTTTAGATAGGTTAAGCTTACCTCTAGTATACCTTCCAGCATGAGCAATGACATGCCTAGGTGCCACATGTAATCTTGTAAACCCTGGTTCACAATTCTCCAGATAACACATGACTTCTTCCGCTGTATAGTTGTTGCCATCTATTACGTGATCGTCGAATGCTAGGAGCTGATCCCCAGGATGTAGGGCTCCGCATCTGCAAGAATTATGCATGCTTAAAACATGTATTTTACTTTGATTGGCGCAAGCAAATTAGGACAATTTAAAATAACGCTAAAATACGTTTACAGTACAGTAGATCATTGCAGCTTCAGGAATTTTAAGGTCTTGTTGTTTTTCGCCAACAGCCGTAAAAATAATGTATTTTTTTTAAGTATTTTGTAATAATAGCCTTGCGGCCATAATTAAAAACGTAACAGGAAGTTCTTTTTTCTTCTGAGGATTATCTACCAATTTCGTAGAAATTGGCAAATAATAATAAAACTGGAGCGATTTTGAAGTTTCGATCTTGAAAATTTATGCACCTTCCATAGAAAAATCACCTGATTGTTCCGTATAGTTTTGTATGCAGTGTCCAAAAAATGTTATCGTTTTTCGACCCGTTTTCCTTAGGGAAAGTGGTTTAGTTTTATTAATATGCATACACCCTTAAAAATTGTCTGGTAATTCAAAATAGGGGTGCAAGTACCTATGTTGTACTCAAAAGATGGTCCATGGGTACTGGAATAAATATTGAGTAACATCTTTTAAACGCATGGTTGCAATAAATGATATGACTTTGACTATGACTAAGATAATTTTACCACAAACAATAAAGCAATAACATAGCAACAATTCAGCTATTAACATTAAAAGTTGCCCCTTTTACTATGCAGATTTCTTCAGCCACAACTGACTTCTAGCTTTTTTTTTAATCGGGCATAGGCCCACACATTCCCACCGCTGTAACTCCTGTAACCCAGGGCTTCTAGTTTCCCTCCTGAAGGCGGAATTTGCCAAATTCGCCACGCTTGCTGGCAGGTGGATTCTATGGTTTCCTCCTATACCTACATAGGTACCTACTTGCTTAATAGATGCCTACCTTCGAAACTGAAGGTAGGCATCTATTAAGCAAGTAAATCCAAGAATGACGTCTCCGAGCACGAGAAAGAGGACATTTTGTGTAGTCCAGAACCGAAAAGGGAGGAAAGATGAGATTTGTAAGCTTTTGTAATCGATGTAAACCATAGCAAAAAGTTCACATAGCTGCATTTTGCTATATTTGTATCTATTAGAACGTGTACTCCTATTATGCGAGGTTGTTTTTGAACTAAAATGCTTAATGCCGCCTACAAACTCTTAAGTTAGATTAAGTCGACTGAGCGTTAAGCTTGCTTAGTCTCGCAGTCGTTTCTTAGTACTTAGCTCTGCAATCAAGCGTCTTAACAATTCCATTCTTGCCTTATTAAGAAAGATTTTTGCGAAGAGTTAATTTTGAGAAAAGAAAAATTAAATAACTGTATTACGAATCGACTTTAAAAATCAATATTAGTTATTGCAGCAAATAAGCTGTAAAATTAAATGCATTACATATCAAATAGGGTGCTTCACAGTCAGTTGCAGAAATGCTCATTAGGGTTAATCCTCAATTAAATCTCTTGCTAGCTTTTACAACGTCAACAAGACAAAAAATGACAGCAAAAGATTTAATGGAGGATTAACTTTAATGAGCGTCTCTGCAACTGACTGTCAGTCTACCAAACTGAACAACTTTAACCATAGAGCCAATATGGAAATCACAACAAAATAACGCTGTTCCATAGAAAATGTCGCTAGCTGATCACTTGAACCAATTGTATGGGAAATGGGACATCCGATTTTTTTTTTCGAGATGTATTTTATTTTGGCTTCATAGTGACAGTTGTTCAGTTTAATAGTCTGAAGCACCTTGTTTAATATACAGGGTGTAAACTTAAATGCAAAAACCTCCTCCTTTTTTGAAGTCGGTTAAAATAGCAGTTTTTTTCGTGATTTCTATGTTAAAAGTTGTTCAGTTTTATAGTATGAAGCACCCTTTTCGATATGTAACGCATTTAATTTTACTCCTTGTAAGTAAATCCGTTTTTATTTTCGATTTAAATTATGCTTGTTTATGCCTTAGCGTCGCTTATTATTATAAGACAATAAGGGATATCAACACAGAGATGAAGTCACGAGTTGCTAATCTTCTTTTGAATAACATAATTTTCAATTTTCCCGCCTCCATTTAGCTGAAAATATTAAACCTGATACCTTAGGCTAAAACGTAAAGGATTTTCATCCACTACGATCACTTCATAAATTTTATTATTTACTAACCCACTGAGTTTTATTTAATAAAGTTAATTCTCTGCACAAAAGTATTAGAAGTAACATTTTGTTTAATCGAAACGGAAAAACAAAAAAGAAGAAGAATCGAATAAAACGTTCTCCAGCGTCCAAACTTCGTAATTAACAGCAATTTCTCTTTCTCAAAGAAAATGTTCAGTTTCAATAGGCGTTCCAATAAAGAAACGCCTGGGGGGTAATAGTGAGACTTAGGCGAAGGACACAATACAAACTTAGGCATTGGCATCTAAATGACAAAAAACAAAATATTAAAATAATGCAATGACAAGCAATTTAGATATACCCGTAAATCTGTTAAAATCAAACCCTTACAATACGACCAGTAAAATAATTCCGCTCGTCAATCTTCGTTCTCGTAGACAGGCACTACTATTTTCCGACGATATTCGAAACCATTTGATAAAATAATCAACCTGCTGCAACAAGCTGCGCTATCAAAGAGTGAAATTGATTGCCGTACAGTCAATTGGCTGCACGTAGATCGCGACGGTCATGCGTCAGGCACGAAATCAATCAACAAATGCGCAAATTTTCTTTGGCGCAACCGGAGAGTATCGTGATTGGTTCGATTTTAATAATAGACAACTGCGTAGGTACATCTGTAAGCATTAAAAACTTGTGTACGATGTTGTTAGTTTTGAAATATTAGGTATCTGACTTTGTGATTCTATCATCGATTTGAGTTCGATGCCACTGTGTTGAAAGTTGTTCATTTTGACAGCCTGAACACCACACTGTAGAGCACATACAGGTGGTAAGGGAGCGCGTTGAGTTCATAGAGCCCTACAGTGATCGGAGTACACATCCTGAATTGATAACGAAACTGTAAAGAGTATTCAGTTTTAAGTGATATTGCAGATCTACCGTTTTTTTAGACATATTAGGGACAAAATACATAATTGGTAAAGCTTTATCATTGACGGGCTAAAAATAGCTTAAGATAGTACATGTTACTCGATAGTATTGCTTCCATCTCGGCGATCTTGCGAAGTTAAATTGTTGGTCTAAACAGCCTTACAGTTTCAACGAGCGCGAGCGTTGAAGTAATTGCTTAGCCCTATTGAAGGCAAAAAGAGACAAGCTTAAGAGCACCCTAATGAATGGTAATTGGATGATTATTTCAATGGCTGGTATTAACGTTTTGCTTAATGGAAATAATTGATTAAATATGTTGTTATGATTTACACAATTGATTAATTTCCGGCTTTGTGCCGGAAGAGAATTACGAATTTGAAATCTTCAAATTTTGTGACTATTAATTTGAGAAGGGGGAGAATAAAATTTTATTGTTAAATTTTAACATTGTAAGTTTTTACTAGCAGTTGTAATTGTAATATTGTAGGTAATGTACTCCTATATCGCCAATACATGATAAATAATAAGGCGTTTTAAGTTTTTTATTTATATAGGGTCCTTCTTAATATGCTGACACTTTTTTAAGGCGATGATCAGACCGTAAAACTGAACAACTTTTTCTATGGCACCAACATAGAAATCGCAAAAAAAAAACAGCTCTTCCATACAAAACTGCAAACCTACTCAAGCCACATGTATGGAATAGCTGATTTTTTTAGCGATTTCGATGTTGGTCCCATTAAGAAAGTTCACCGTTTCAGTTTTTTCTAGGCTGTCACTTACACCCGGTATGTAGACACAATAATGCCGTATTGAAAATACTTACCGGTCACTAATGCTGGCTGGCAATATGCTGTCAATGTAAATAGCATTACAACTTCCAACTCTCTGGTAGGTATCAGATCCCGAGCTATAAACATCGTCTGTGTACCTCTGGTTAGTCAAAAATAAACCCAAGTCTTCATTGCATGGCCTTTCTATCTCTATGAGAAGAGGTCCTGTCGCTAACTTGACAGATTCCATGATAGAAACGTCATATTCTATGGTGAGACTTGTCACTTGCGGGCAGTTTTGAAGAATTTGGTGGACTTCTGATAAGGTTTTGTTTGTTAGCGATATCTGTGGATGAAAACATTACGATTAAAATTAAATATGTCTTAAGAACTTAAAAAATCCAGTGACTGGTAAACCTTTAATTAAATATAGCATAAAAAGCAAAATAGGTATGGCTTGAATTTGTAAAAAAATCTAAAGTAATTACAAAATACACGTGTATTTAATCTACCAGCCTTTTATTTGAACACCTTGTATTACGAGTCTGTCAGTGTATACGGATTAATAAACTTTTCATGGTTCTAGACCACTAGTACTAATGTATGATAATGTTACAGTGAGCAGAAGTCTTCGGCAGCATTAACAAGCTGGTGGGCTTCCTGGAGGAGTTGGGGTGGCAGGAGTAGTCATTCCCACCTAACGCAAAATAGGCGCCTGAGTCGTCGAGTTGCGAAAATGAGCCCTCTCAACCAATACCAATACGGGGGTATTGGGGCTTGAGGAATGAAATTGAAATTGTTTATTTGCATTGAATAGGTAGGTACAATAGGATGTTATATTGATAAGTAGGTACAAAGTTTCTTCTATCCAGCTAAATTATGTGGCATGAAAATATTCATTTAATTAATAATATAAGTGAGATCTAATTATAATGTAAAAAATTCATTCAAGTCATAGAAACTACAATCAATCAACCAATTGTACAATTCTTTTAAAAATAATTTATTGGGCAATGTTTTTATTCTATCCGGTATTTTGTTGAGATATTCTGAAAACTCAGAACATCCACTTTGTACCGAAACTCTGTCCATTGTGACGGGGAGTGAGCCCGTCGCTACTTATAATGGATAAGTTGGTACAATACATAGAATATCGAAATTGAAGCATGCAGGTGTCCTCGCAATGTCTTACTTCACCGAAAAGCGATTGTTACAAATCGTACATTAATTCGTAATAATTCTGAAAAACTCATTGGTGTACGAGTCGGCCTGGACGGGGATCGAACCATCGCCTCCTGCACGACAGGCTTGTTACTCGCCATTGGACTACCACGGCTTGTATCCTAATGGTAGCATTAAACAATATTCATAAATAAAGGTAAAGAAAACTAAATGAGGATCTGAACATCTCTGACTACTTACATGATCAACTTTCAAAAGCCTGTCACCAGGTTTAATCCTCGACGTATTATATGCAGCGCCTCCAGGTCTCACATGGGTCACTACTAAAGGCTGGGCATCTAAAGACCTGCTATTCAGAACCAGGTCTGCACTTGGAGCTGAGTTCTCTGGGAGGCCACCTCTGATGGTAATTCCTAGGGAACCGTTGATTTTCTCCACAGGCACCTCTGCTAGCTTCGTTGTGATGTATAGAGAGTTTTGAGATGCTGGGAAAAGAAAATAAACATTATTAAACTCACCGTACAATTAATGACTTTAAATACCTTTCGCATTTTAGAAACCGAGCTGGATAACGGAAAATACTTAGGTAATTTTTATGTTTTCTATAAAAGTTCGACCAGCTGATTGCATGGAAAGTTCAAAACAATTTTTTTATTTCGTTACAGGTTTCTTAGAGAAAGTTGTTAAGAAACTATCATGGATACAATCACCCCGTAAAGTAATGCAACTGTTTTACCCTAATAACCTGTATAGAGTCCTTCTTAATGCTGACGGTTTTTTAAGGGGATGATCAGACCATCAAACTGAACAACTTCCTCTATGAGACAAACATCGATATCGTGGAAAAAAGTCAGCTCTCCCATACATTTGGGTCGAGTAGGTTTGTTTGTTTTAAAGTACCTATACTTCCTGTTTTGTATAGAACAGCTAAAAAAAATATGTGTTTCAATTTTAGTTCAATATAGAAAGTTATTTAGTTTGCTGGTTTGATCAACCCCTTTATAACCCGTCAGCATTAAGAAGAAGTATCCCATCAAACTGAATAGGTAACTTTTATTATACAGGGTGAAATCGGTATCATTAGCATCCTTTTAAACAAAGAGTCTACCCATAAAACTGAACAACTTTTACTATGGGAGAAAACAAAAAATCTGCTGTTCCATACTAAATTGCAATGCCTACTTGAGTCAATCAAATCTTATGTTATGATCATCCATATGTTCAATCATATGATCAACAGGGTGAAATTGTCACCAACCAACATCGATAAAAAAATTATCATCCGTTTCATACAAAACTGCAGTAGTTAGGTAACCAACCAACCTACTCGACTCAAATTATTATATTCCCATACCTACTTACCTACATCAGTTTTTTTTTCGACTTTGTCGCCAATGTGTAAGTTGGTTAGTTTGATGGAAAATTGAAAATTGCTAGGGTGTTTCCTTACACCCTGTATATATGTAACAAGCTGGTAAAGAAATTATTTAAGTAGGTAAACCTATAGGTACAGTTTCTTGTATGTTGTTAATACAACATACAAGAAACTTTTTAATTAGCTGCTTCATAATTACAGTCTACTATCATAAAATCATAATCATAACAAAGCCTACCTAGGTCACCCTAGGTATAGTCCCTATAATAACAAAAAGTCTAACTACCAACAACAAGGTCAACCACCCACAACGATTATCTCCGAAAATAATAATAAAACATACTAAATTAGTAATGGATTGCTATCGCGTATTACGTGTCATCGAATTCCAACCGCCATATCGAGAGATCGATAGCCCGAGCACGAGATTTTTTGTCTCACTCCATCTCCAATAATACCAAAATAAACTAGGTGAGAGAGCGCTCTTGTAATCTCGGTCGAGTAGCGGGGCTAGAGCGAGAGCGCTAGCGACGAGTTTTCTCGTCTCACTCTCACGCGCTCAGTCTCGCGAGCGCGTCACGGCCAACGCACGTGAAAGGAAATATGTCGGTGAACGGAGACAAGAACATTTGGAAGAGAAATGAAATTATTTCCTTCATACAAATGTACGAGAGCTTACCGGAACTCTGGAATTCAAATACGAAAGAATATAAAGAACGAGAAAAGAAGCTGGCTGCATTGAAAAAGATATCGGAAGCATTTAGCATTCCAACCGAAGACGTCAGACGGAAGATTCACAATTTGCGTTGTCAATACAACGCTGAAGTAAGAAAGATGAGGAATAAATGCGCAAATGGAGATTTGGATGAAAGTAAAATTAACAGTGAATGGAAATTTTATGAGCATATGAAGTTTTTGAGCGGCGCTCACGCCGGCGCCGCCTCCTCGAGTTCCACTGGGTCTACAAAAGCGGTAGTATTAGTAAGTATACCTTGCCTATCAATAATTAAATCACCACATGGTAGTAAAATAACGTAAAACTTAAGCAACTAATGTATTAGGGTTAGGGGAAAGGGTTCTTTTTATGCTTTTGTGATTATTTTATAACAATTTGATTTGTGAACTAAGTAATTCATATTTCTGGTGAGTTTGTATGCATCTTATGATTTGAATATAATACATTCATATCGGACAGAATCTATCCTAAAATGTACCTAAGATATTATGGTAAATGCCGGTGACGTTTTGATACTTTCATAGAGCGCGTTTTACAGTGGTTATAAACGTAAGTCCAGTTTATGTTGACCTCTTGGTGCAGCCGGTCTAGACATGATCAGGGGTAAAGTTACAATGGATTTCGAGCATTATTTATCTTACATAGCCGTAGGTAGCATGCTTTGATAATAAGTTTATCCGGTTTTCTAAAGATAAGGTTAGGTAACGAATTAATATTAAGTATCCCTACTTCAATAATTTAGTGGCATTTATTTATGTTTGTTTACTTTTCGTAATAAGCATGTTATTGGTACATTATCTAGTAGGTTATTTATTACAAGAAAAGGAATAAAATACGAAAGAAAAAATTAAAGATTTACTTTACTTTATTATTATTATACAATTTTTCTCCTCGACGGAGGTGAAAAGCGGCGACTTCGTTTAAGAGGCTATGTGATAAAAATAGGATTCTTCATAACGTCATATATCATGAAGTACTAACAGTAGGAGTATGATTAGCGGATATGTGTAAATTGAACATTGAATTGAAGTTTTGATTAGAGCCAAAACACGATTAAGACACATTTTCTCGATAGAAAAACAAGCCAAAGTAGCCTCCGTCTTTATCGATAAACGCTTGGAACTGCTAAACGGTGAATAATAGAAACACGAGACTTGATTTAAAAAAACGAGATTGATATTTTACAAATTTTGATAAGAGCAGAATTGAACTTACATAAATAGTACAATCACAATTAAATAAAGATAGTTTTACGCTTGCGTCCTTCCAGGCGCGCGCGCCGCCCCATCTCTTTCTCTCGCATCAGGCAGTAATATAAGCTATCACACGCCCATTTCGCTTCAATTATTTTTCGACATCGGCCCTTAAGGCAGCGGGACGAAAGTTGACGCTTTCCGCCCTGAGGGGTGAAAAAAATCTATAATTTATAGGTAATAGTCAATACGGAAGAGAGCATGCAAATAAATCACGAGCTGTCGCGCGGCGCGGCGCCGGCGGTTCGATTCCTGGCCTGTACCACTGAGTTCTACGGAATTTATGTTACGGTTGTGAAGGAAAACTTACTAGCTTGGCGGTGAAGGAAAACATAGTGAGGAAACCTGAGAATGAAAAGAAAATACCATAAGTCCGGAGGTATGTGAAAAAGATGGGTTTGCTTGGGGCGAACACAATAGATTAGAAATTGTCGCAGTGTCACATACCTTGCTTGCAATAGCCCAGTCAAAATAATAATACCGAAGTCCAAAGAACCAAGAATGACATTCATCATCATCATCTCAGCCAGTGGACGTCCACTGCTGGACATAGGCCTCCCCCAAGGATCGCCATAACGACCGGTCCTGCGCTGCCCTCATCCAACGGGTTCCCGCTGCGTTCACAAGGTCGTCGGTCCACCGTGTGCGGGGCCTACCCACGCTGCGCTTTCCGGTACGCGGTCGCCACTCGAGAACTTTTCGGCCCCATCGGCCATCGGTTCTGCGAGCGATATGCCCCGCCCACTGCCACTTTAATTTAGCAATTCTTTGGGCTATGTCAGTTACTCTAGTTCTTCTGCGGATCTCTTCATTTCTGATTCGATCTCGCAGGGAAACTCCGCGCATAGCCCTCTCCATTGCTCTTTGGGTGACTTTCAGCCTTTTTATGAGGCCTTGAGTGAACGACCACGTCTCTGTTCCATATGTCATCACTGGCATCACACACTGATCGAAGAATTTCGATTATTTGGGACGTGAAGATACTACGTAGCTTCCCGAACGCTGCCCAACCGAGTTGGATTCGACGGTTGATCTCTTTCTCGAAGTTGGACCTACCTAACTGAATAGTTTGAAGAAAGAAGAAGAAGAATGACATTGACTGTATTTAAAGAAAGAATATTTAAATACAGTCAATGTCAAACATGCTTCGTCAACTAGACTATAAAATAAATTAAAAAAAAACGACCCTTTTGCCCCGACTTGCAGCCGGTACAAAGGATTCCGTCCCACGAATAGGGTCCTTCTTAATAATGCTGGCGGTTTTTTAATGGGGTGGTCGTGGGGTGGTCAGACAACAAAACTAAAAAACTTTCCAGGAGGGTACAATTTGTTAACAAATAATAATTAATACATAATAGGATCCCGTTTTCTTACTTTGGGTACGGAACCCAGCAAAGTGCGTGACGGAATACTTGCGCGTAATTTTAACCAAAACATTGTGTTTTCTTCGTAAGTATCCTTAGTGCAATCACCCGACTCACACTTGTCCGGTATTTATGATGTGTATCTTTTTCTATCTATACTATTATAAAACTGTAACAGGAAGTTTGTCTGTACATTGAAGATATTAACAAAAAAAAAAAGTTACGATATGGTTTTTAGGTGTCCCTGATTCCATTTCACCAATTTTTGGACTTTTTGTCTGTCTGTTTGTATGTGTGTTTGTTTGTTTGAACGAGTATCACGCAAAAACTACTGAACCGATTTTGATGAAACTTTTTTGTTTGATAGCTTATGATCTGACTTAAAATCTGGTATATAATTTGTGCGGACGAAGTCGCGGGTTAACGCTCGTTTAATATAAAACTGTAAATGTTTGTTTGTTTGAAACAGCATCACGCAAAAACTACTAAACCGATTTTGATGACTTTTTTTTTTGTTTGATAGCTTAAGATTTGACTTAAAGTCTGGTTTGTGCAGAGTTTATAATTTGTGCAGAGACGAAGTCGTGGATAAACTCTTATACATACAACCTAAAAATATTTCAATGTTGTATTCAGATAATGAAACTTCACAACTTTCCCAAAGGAACATGGGTCGAAAAACGATTTTTTTGGACAAGCCGGTACGATTCGCGTCAGGGCTTGCATTAGTATTTTGGCTTGACACCGACTTCTATAAAACAAATTAATGTTCTTATGATGCGAACGAAAAAGTAATCGGCTGCAATATTTTTTTAATTTTTAGGTTTTTTGAAGGCGGTTTTAATTTTTTGTTAAAATTTTGTTTATTTCACAATTTTCAGTGGTGAATTCATTAATTCAATTTAGTAGTAGTGCTTTAAATTAACAAACGCACTAGCCGGCACTACGATTTTTAAAGGTTCCCCTCGATTTCTCTGGGATGCCATCATCAGATCCTGGTTTCCTTATCATGGTACCACCCTTAGAATATATTTTTTCCAACAAAAAAGAATCATTAAAATCGGTTCATAAACGACGAAGTTATTCGCGAACACACATAAAAAAAAATATATATACGGTCGAATTGCGAAACCTCCTCCTTTTTTTGAACTCGGTTAAAAAAAGAGTGTTATGTAGAGCAGTTTGTAATGTACTAAATGATAGTTCAATGAACCATTCATGATTAATTTAGTCAGGTTTATCTTGTTGCGTTGTTCGGTAACTATAGTAATTGGTACATTTGTGGTTAAAAAAAATATTGGTAAAAGTAGTAATTGATATTTCTTTTCCAGGAAATCGACGATTCCATGAATTCCTATGAATCCGACGATGGCCAGGAGGACCCTATTACGACTCCAAGCAAACCAATACCCAAAAGAAATCCGATCTCAGAAAGAATTTATTTACCTCAAAGCGACGTTTCTTTATCAGGGGCACCGGTTGAAGATGACTACCGAATTTTTGGAGAGTTCGTAGCTTCAGAATTAAGGAATTTAAACGAAAGAAATGCTAAGAAACTTAAATTAATTATTAGTAAAGCAATTGTAGAAGTAACAGAGCAAGAATACATGGGAAGTAATGCAAAGGAAGAGTATTAGTACAAAAGTGACTACTGAGTGATGATATACATGGTAAATTTTATATCACTGGGGATAACTTCAGCATGTATTCTACACATCAAACTGAACAACTTTCACTATAGAACCAACTTTGAAATCGCGGAAAAAAAAATCAGCTGTCCCATACATTTGAGTCAAATAGGTACTGCAGTTTTGTATGGGACAGCTGATTTTTTTTTCGCGATTTCAAAGTTGTCTCCATAGTGAAAGTTTTTCAGTTTGATGAGTAGAATACATGCTGAAGTTATACGCAGTGATATAAAATTTACCCTGTAGGTACACACGGGGCGACACATCAAGCTATTGGCTATGTGCACGACACTACCACCCCTAGCGGTTTCGTACAGCTGTGAATTATTTCAAGTAAATATTTATTAAAAGTTTTTAATCTATACTATTATAAAACTGTAACAGGAAGTTTGTCTGTACATTGAAGATATTAACAAAAAAAAAGTTACGATATAGTTTTTAGGTGTCCCTGATTCCATTTCACCAATTTTTGTATTTTTTGTCTGTCTGTTTGTTTGTGTGTTTGTTTGTGTGTTTGTTTGGGTGTTTGTTTGTTTGTTTGTTTGAACGAGTATCACGCAAAAACTACTGAACCGATTTTGATGAAATTTTTTTTGTTTGATAGCTTATGATCTGACTTAAAATCTGGTATATAATTTGTGCGGACGAAGTCGCGGGTTAACGCTCGTTTTGTAATAAAATAATGAAAAACTAAAGAAATAAGCAACATTATCGATATTAAAAATATCAAAATACAAATATCGCTAGAATCCACGATTTTTGTAGTGGCAATTTCCGTACAAACTTTTATCCCGGTTCTCACACCATTGGGGGTTGAATTTCAAAAAACCCTTTTTTAATGAGCACCTAGATGCCAATAGAAACATCCATGCCAAATTTTAAGTTTGTGGATTTTTCGACGGCCCCGTAGCACAGTCTGTAGTGAACCTGCCTACTGTGCCGAGAGTCGCGGGTTCGAATCCCGTAAGGGACAAATATTTATATGATGAATATGAATATTTGTACCCGAGTCATGGATGTTTGTATCTATATATGTATTCTATATCGTTGTCTAGTCATCATAATACAAGTCCAGGTACTTTAAATGTGACTTAATAATTTGTGTGACAATGTCCAAGATATTTATTTTATTTATTTACATAGATTCAAGCACATTTTACACAGCTTGTCCGACAAAAGTACAAATTTCTGCCCCAGACACACTTCGCACATAGCCAATACAAGACCAAAATAATCTGGCCGCGCTTAGGTCGAGTAATGTATAACGTCACGCGACCAGCTTATATTGATATTGTATAGCTTGATGTGTCGCCGTGTGTACCTACCTAGGCGATTATAAAACCTATAATTATACCTGTACAACGATAAGTAGGTAGATATTACCAGACGTGCCTTTGGTTAATATATCAGTAATTGATTTTTTTATGTTAAGATTCACTTACAATGTTGTACCTAATATTTACTTGTATTAAAATTAACTTTGTGTAACAGTTTGAATATTATTTGTAAAAGTAACACAATTTTAAGAGGTCCTTGCAGCACCCTTCTTTTTATTCTTCCTATCTATACTATTATAAAACTGTAACAGGAAGTTTGTCTGTACATTGAAGATATTAACAAAAAAAAGTTACGATATGGTTTTTAGGTGTTCCTGATTCCATTTCACCAATTTTTGGATTTTTTGTCTGTCTGTTTGTTTGAACGAGTATCACGCAAAAACTACTGAACCGATTTTGATGAAACTTTTTGTTTGATAGCTTATGATCTGACTTAAAATCTGGTATATAATTAGTGCGGACCAAGTCGCGGGTTAACGCTCGTTATCAATAAAGTCCATGATCTTTTTTAAGCACGATCTAGAAACGATCTCTAGTTTCAAAGTTACCGTGGCTTAAAGATATCCATTAAAATCATAAGTCAATTCTAGCATTGAAATATACAGGGAGAAATTGATATCATTAGCATCCTTTTAAACTAAGAAACTACCCATCAAACTGAACAACTTTCACTAAGGGAGCAAACCTATCGGAGCGAAAAAAGGGGGCTGTTCCATACTAAACTGCAATGCCTCCTCGACTCAAATGTATGCAACGGCTGATTACTTTTTTGCTGGGATCGGTTTACTCCCATATCTAGTGAAAGTTGTTCAGTATGATGGGTAGACTCTTAGTTTAAAAGGATGCTAATGATATCAATTTCACCCTGTATATTTTAACGGAAGTTTGACGAAACACAGACAGATTCGTTCCGTGTTTCCAAAACATTGACTTTAATTTGGTTAATATTGAAGATAGGACGAAACTTCGTTTGTATGCAGCGCGCTGGGGTGCTCTCGCAGTTATATCGGATGATTTTTTTACCGTTCCGAAACTTTTAGGGGTGGTTAATATGACCGTCAAATTGATCAACTTCAACTTTCACCATGGAGCCAACATCGAAATCGCGAAATAAAAGTCAGTTATTTCATACAAAACTGCAGTACCGGCTCGACTCAAATGTATGAGACAGCACATTTTTTTTTGCTATTTCAGATTTATTCCCATTAACTTGTTCAGTTTGATGGTCTGAACCAACTCTGAAAATGTTGACACGGTTAAGCAAATCATACGGCAAATAGGTAAGAAATGTAAGTATATCCTCCACAGATCAGCACTTTTAATAAGAAAAGGCGCAAACTTACCATAATTGGGCATATAATATTCGACTTCCAAAGACGCTCTTTCCTCCACATTATCGAGTAATCGCAAAACCTCGTCATTCGTCAGTCTTGCCGTAGATATGCCGTTCACGCTGCAGATCCTGTCTCCAGGAGCCAAGCGGTCTGACTCGTGTGCAACCGAGTCCTTGGTGAAGCCCACTATTGAGGGTACGATACCGGGTTCTGAACGACCTGAAGACAAGGAAAAAGATATCTATAGGTACATAATAGAATTTAATAAAATCGTAAAAGATATTTGCAAAATTATTAATTGGTTTAGGATACGTGTAATGGAATGCATTGAGATCATTTTTAGAATTTTTGTAGTTTTTAAGGTAGATATACAGGGTGTTAGGGTAAACAGTTGCATTACTTTAAGGAGTGATAGTATCCATGATACTGAACAACTTTCCCTAAGAAACCTATAGGAAATTCGTAAAAAAAATTTCCCATACAAAATTCAATCAGATGATCGAAGTTTTGTATGAAAAGTCGAAAAAAAAATTGCGAATTTCGTATAGGTTTCTTTTTCTTTGGGAAAGTTGTTCAGTATCATGGGTACAATCACCCCTTAAAGTAATGTATCTGTTTACCCTAACACCCTGTAGGTACAAATATATATTTATCTTAAAAATCTGTTTTCCTCTTATTAAGAATTACTACTGCTATAATTATATGTAACAATAGATAATAATAGTTTACTTATTTTATTACTATCTATTCATATATTACCTACCTACCTACGTACCTACCTACGTAATCTATTAACTTATACCACGCGTTATTCTCTGACAAATAATATTGAGATAACAATAATCCAATGTTTAGACAATCGAATACAAACAAAGGAAAGATCAAGCAAACGTCTCATAAAATAAATAACGCTACACATTGGAGTCAATAAAAACCGGCCAAGAGCGTGACGGACTACACGCGAGGGATCCGCACCACCACACAATAATTAACTTACCAAAAAATGTTGTACTTTCCTCTCCTACACGTGAAGTGGGGACGAAATTTTTTTTTCTAGTCTCTCCCATCGTGTGGGGTATCATTGGATAGATTTTTTAAAAATATTGCGGATTTTGGAAAACCATTTTATGATTAAGGGATCCGTTAACGAAATATTAGGTACGCTTTAAATTGAAAATTTTTGTTAGAATCAAGTGTCCTGCCAGGTAAACGGTTGTTTCTGGATATGTGAAAAAATTCACAGCAGTAGTATAAGCGGCGTTATTATTATTTGTCATAATCATAAATTAAAGTCCAATATTCCTGTGAAAATGTCGACCAAAATAAAGGCCCTCTGAAGCTAGGACGGACGGATGGATTGACAACGTAGCCTTATTAATAGAGTCCCGTTTTCACTATTTAGGTACGGAACCCTAAAAAGTAGGCATGGTACTCATCAGGCATAACAAAGTTGAATGATCGTTTCCACTTTGAAGTGCTGAAATGTATAGCAGGGCAAGGCGCTAACAATGTCATAAACTGTAAGTAGTTTCAACCTTCATAAAAGTATCGGAATGGATCGTAAATATGAAGTGGCACTTCCTTCGTGCGCTCATAATTTAGTAGTAATATTAGTAAGGTCAAGAATTCAAGACACTCAATTTTTATGAATGTATAACCCTTGCCTAATTTTATTCATATTATATGTGTTTATAGTTTCTTCTAATGCTTAACTGCTAGGCCACTCATTTTACGGCTTGAGCCGGGACTAATTAATCTATACTATTAAAAAACTGTAACAGGAAGTTTGTCTGTACATTGAAGATATTAACAAAAAAAAAGTTACGATATGGTTTTTAGGTGTCCCTGATTCCATTTCACCAATTTTTGGATTTTTTGTCTGTCTGTTTGTTTTGTGTTTGTTTGGGTGTTTGTTTGTTTGTTTGAACGAGTATCACGAAAAAACTACTGAACCGATTTTGATAAAACTTTTTTTGTTTGATAGCTTATGATCTGACTTAAAATCTGGTATATAATTTGTGCGGACGAAGTCGCGGGTTAACGCTCGTAATTGATTTTTTTACGGTATTATATAGAAGAGTCAACTTGAGCCTAGAAATGAACCAAAATAAAAAAAAATGACATCAGCAACAGGTCCTATTTTTTAAAGCTAAAAACACTTTCGTATTTTCTAATAAATACCTCTTTTTTTTAAATTTCAATGCCTATCTTATTGTTAAATCTAAGTCAAATGAGTGCAAATTTTTTTTTAATATGTTTTAAGATAGTGTTTTTGTCACTAAATGGTGCCAGTTATAGTTTAAAAGTCCAATTAATAATTACTCCCTACCCCGCCTACAAAACTCCGTAAAATGACTGGCCTATGCATAGAGGTTCAGTTCAGATGTGGTTATCAGTCGATTCTATCTATATTATACAATGTAAATGGGAATTAATCATTTTCCAGGGAAGTGATGTAGGTACCTATCTGTTACGAAGTAACTAAGTGTAATATAATCTGTGACTGTATCTAGATTGATTTCTTATACGAGTAACAAACGCTACATTTTTTATTTGACTGAAGTATTGGTACTTTGTTTGACTGAAAATTTTCCATGCTCTTACAACCTATATTTACAAACATAGGTACCTACTTACATTTGTAAATTAAGTACCAATTTGTCACCTCAGTCTGATTCATGCACCTTAGATATTAATATAGTTGCATCCAATATCGTCGCTCCAATATATTCCCACACCTAGTCAAATGCAATTTCGAAGTGAAACAGAACTATGTATTCATTTGCAAGTTGCCAGTGGACTCCGTTATTGGTTCTAAACTTTCTATTCCTACCTAACTTCATTGTTTATTACAATACTTCCGTTTAGTTGCAACTCGATGTCTTACCATGATACTGATAACGTGATAATAATCGTAAATTTTATAGAAAAGTAATCAAATTGGCTCTTTGTGTAAAGTGCCTCTTATCAGCTTTATTAAGGGGATATAATCGTTAGCGCGCTCCATACAAACGAAGTCTAGTTATATTTTCAATACTAACCAATTAAAGTCAATGAAATTTTTCAGAAACGATGCCTTGATAATGAAATAGAAATAGAAATCATTTATTGCACTCATGTTGTAACATTTTGGTCTTAAATGCTAGGCACAGTAAGTATCAAACATGAACCCTGTTAGGGCACAGCAATCTTGAGTTAAATAAAATTAATATGTTAAATTAAACGTTGAATTGGGCATTCCATCTAATAAACAAACAAAATTGGAATACATACATTCACATAATTAAAATTTTAAAATAAAATTATTCAATTCAATATTATTATTATTATTATTTTTTTTTTTTTTTTTTTTTACGTAGACCATCAAAATAAACAACTTTCCACTATAGGCACAGAATATACAGTGTGTAAGGAAAGTATTATAACCTTTAAACCTATATACTCCACCGATCAAACTAAGCATGGGAGCAATACTAAACTGCAATGCCTACAAAACTCAAATGTATGAGACAGCCGATTTTTTCTGTTCTGACAGGATTGCTCCCGTAGTAAAAGTTGTTCAATTTGATGGGTAAAGTATGTGGTTTAAAGGTAAATAATACTTTTCCTAACACCCTGTATACGATTACAATTAGTAGGTAGGTACATATAGGTAGAAACGAGAGATAACTACATACATCTGAACTGAACCTCTATGCAGTTAAGCTAATTAAGTAATTTGATTAATTTGCTGTTTGATAACCAATAAAGATAAATTAAGTGAAATTAAATTAAATTAATTACCAACGGTACGCGCAAAAATTAATAATACTCGCGACGCATGCTTTTGTTACTGTATGCGCGGAAATCAAGCAAGTGCATCGCTTACGATGCGCCAAAGTGTAGGTGTTTATCTTAGTACCTATCATAGGTATGGCAGAATGAATGAATAAAATATCCTTTGCAGCACGGACGAAGGCCTGGTACAGTCAGGTTCCAAACTATGCCGGTACACATTTTCGTTCCATGTCGATGTAGGAAATGTTCTTATTTTCCTTTGCATGTGTCCGAGCTCAGAATAAACAACCCTGTTTCTTCCCTTGAGAGTCGTATCGTATCACATGAGGTGAGTAGGTTATTTCTTTAAAGGTTCGCCCGTGCGTCGGACTTGTTAAGGTAAAAAGTTGCATTACTTTTAAGGAGTGATTGTAATTGTAACTATGATACTGACCAACTTTCCCTAAGAAACCAAAACGTAAGTAGCAAAGTAAAAATTTTGGACTTTCCACACTAAAATTGAAGACTGTGTGGAATAGACAATGTGTTTAATGGCAGTTGTGCGAAATCCATATTGTATAGAATCACGAATAGGAAGATAAGCATTTTAGCCCAGTCATTTTACGGTTTGAGCCGGGACTAATTGATATTTTTTTTCGGTATAATATTGAAGAGCCTATATGAGCATAAAAATGTACCAAAATTAAAAGAAAAATCACGTCAGCAACAGTTCCAATTTTTAAATTTTGCTATTATCTCTTTCTTAAAAACCTTATGGTAAATTTTTTTGCACATATTTAAGGCTTTACATTACCCATACTTCAAATATAGTGTTAACATTTTCCTCTACTTAGAAGGTTTCGAAAAATATATTTAGGTATTTTCGAATAAATACCTCATTTATTAAATTTCAATGCATATTTTATTGGTCAAAAATAATTTATATTGCTAAATCTAAGCCAAATGAGTGCTTTGGTATTAATATTATAAATTTAAAAGCCTTCTGTTTTAAAGCATTTTGATTTCGGTGTTGCGTTTTTTTTTTTAAATATGTTTTAAGATAGTCTTTTTGTCACTAAATGGTGCCGGTTACAGTTTAAAAGTACCATTAATAATTTCTCCTTACCCCGCCTAACAAAAGTGGTTGAGTTGAGAGTGTCGATGGTTGTATAATGGAAGACGTATTTTTTAAACCACCTGATTTTATTGAAAATACTTAAGTATAAAATTAGTAAAAAAAATAATAGTGAATACGTATTTTTACGATTTCATGTTTGACCGACATTGGGGGAGTAGTAAATTGAAAAAAAAACCTTAGTCGATAAAAATGGAAGCCAGTCAAAAGATTCCATCTCATAATTTTAGTACCTTTCATAAAATGAAATGTTGTCCACTGTAGCAAAGATTGGTAACTACTCCGAAAAGGAATAAAGCTGTGTATATTATATATTTGAATGAATGAATGAATGAATGAAATATACTTTATTTACACCAAACACATAAATACAGTACAGAGCAGGTCACAAAAATAATTATGGTACAAATAAGGCGGTCTTATCGCTAAAAAGCGATTTCTTCCAGACAACCTTGGGGTAGAGGAAATATCAACTAAGAATACGGGTCGGTGTTACAAAGAAAAAATTAAAAAGAAAAACAATGATATAAATACCTAACATAAATAGATAAACATATAATTCTTATTTAAGTACATAACAAATAAATAGATATTTGTTATCATACATACCTATTATAAACATAATATATAATTATATATATATATATATGAACATATATCATACATGCTACAATACCACTTAATTTACTACGACTGATTTAGAGGGATAAAAAAAAAAAATTTCATGTACCTTCTTCTTTGGGTTCCTCCAGATTACCGGAGGTTAGCAGCCAGCTCTGCATATAGAATAGAATAGAAGGGAATTCTTTATTTGCCTTATTGTACATAATCTATCTATCTCCAAACGAAATAGCTCTTTGACACTGGCGATGCTTGCCCACTCTTTCAGGTTCGCGAGCCATTACATTCGCGGCCCGACGCTTCTTTTGCCCTCGACTTTACCCATTATTAAAGTGTGAAGCCAGATTCATGTACAAACCATTGTTTACTTCTTAGTTGTGTGTTTTCTCTGGTTTCGACCAGGTTGTACTAGTAGTTTATTGTGAAACGCATTGCTATGTTCGAGATACCTTTGATACCAGACTACCTATTTACATTGTGACTGTTGCAGTAACTGTCACCATATTATTCGGTTTCAAAGGCATCTCAACGTTGATGTCCTTTGTCTCACGAACTAGTCATGTATCTGGAAATTGGAGCAGGATTTTACTATCTTCATTTTGGAAAGACTGTTAAGGCTGTATCAACTGACTTGGTTTAATAAAACATGGAGAAAAATATCTAGTTCTCACTTATTATACAGGGTGTTAGGGTAAACAGTTCCATTACTTTATGGGGTGATTGTACCCATGATACTGAACAACTTTTCCCAAAGAAAAAGAAACCTATAGCAAATTCGTAAAAAATATTTGAGTGACAGCTATTTATTTTAAGTGGCGTTGTCTTGTTTTAGATCAAGACCGGAGAATTTCAATGAAAATACGAGATTACTTTGATATTAAAGGATTTTAATTTTTCTTTTGGTTTACAAAATATAATGAGGTGTTGCAAATTCACCATAGAGATGTAGAAGGGGCGAGCACAGATTAAAAAACTACACTTTTTAAACTTGAATCGACAAAGTTAGTGTTGCCACACGCACGCGCGAACATCTTGCCCCCCGTTGAAAGGCGTAGAGACTTTCAAACCTGGACAGGCAGAGGGCACAGGCGAACCAGCGACCGACGAACGCAACCTCTAGCTGTATTCACGTCGGCGACTCTTGAAACTCCATCATTTCCGGGAAGCAGTCGAGCCACACGACCAAGCCGCCAACATAACGGTGGAGCATTGTCTTCATGAAGCAATACTAGGTCTCCGATATTCAACTTGGTCTTATCTGTTTTCCATTTAGTTCTCTGTTGCAACTCCGAGACATATTCCTTTTGCCATCTCCTCCAAAAGTGCTGACGAATTTGTTCCAGGCGAGCATATCGATTCAAGCTTGTTTCTTTATGATTCTCCAGAGCAGGTGCAGGTAATGCATTCAGCGGTCGTCCAATTAAGAAGTGCCCTGGGGATAAGGAAAGGAAGTCGTTAGGGGAGGATGACATTGGATGCAGTGGACGACTGTTCATTATGGCCTCCACTTGTGCGAACAAAGTACTAATTTCTTCAAAAGATAGATGGGAATTGCCCATGACATGTTTGATATGATGTTTTGCCGATTTCACCCCGGCCTCCCAAATTCCACCGAAGTGAGGAGAATATGAGGGAATGAAATTAAATTTTATGCCTTCACTACTTGCAAACTCTGATAGAGGTTCCTTATTATTTTTTAAGAAATAACCTATGTCTTTAGCAGCTGCAACAAAGTTGCTGCCATTATCTGAAAATATTTCCGATGGCTTGCCACGACGAGCGACAAATCTACGAAGTGTCATAATGAAAGCGTCTTTAGTTAAATCTGAAACTGCCTCTAAATGAACGCATTTGAAACGTAAGCATATGAATAAACATAAATAACACTTTACCAATTTAGCACCGCGTCCCTTACGATTAAGAATCAAAAAATAACCGGCATAGTCAACGCCTACGGATTTGAACGGAAAATCAACGGATACGCGATTAGCTGGAAGGTCTCCCATTTTTGGGTGTAACGTTTGACCGCGAAGACGAACACAAGTGACACAATTATTCACAACCCGTCTTGCAAGTTTTCTGCCATTAATGGGCCATACAGTTTCTCTTATAGTTGACAACAGCAATTGTGGGCCAGCATGCAAATTACGCACATGTTCGTGTTCGAACAATATTTTTGTTAAATGATGAGAAGAGTCGAGAAGTATGGGATGTTGTTTTTCATACTTATAATCGTGAGCATTGCTGAGACGTCCCCCAACTCTAATTAAATTAGAACCTTTGTCAAATAATGGTGACAAAGACAATATCTTTGATTTAGATTCCAAAGGTTTGCCCCTTAACAATGCTTTAAATTCTATCACAAAAATCTGTCTTTGAGCGAGACTGCAAAGAAAATTAAAAGAATTATTTAATTCATCAACATTTAATATACCAGTACGCTTGTCTTCTCGGTTGCATGGTCTGGAATTATGCAAAAACCGTAAAATTAATCCAAAGATTCTCTGAAGTTTGTTAAATTTCGAATACCTTTCAAATTGAAATGTAGGTTCCGGTATCATAACAGAATTAACCTTTACTTCAGGCAATTCAATGTTTATATTTGAACTTAAAATTGGCCAATCGGTATCATTTTTGTACAAGTATTTGGGACCAGACCACCATAATTCACTGTCATAAAGCTGGCTGGCATTCATACCCCGGGAGATTAGATCGGCTGGATTGTCTTTTGTAGGTACGTACCGCCAGGATCTAGGATTAGTCATATCTAAAATTTCACCTATTCTGTTTGCCACAAATGTTTTGAGTTTATTTGGATTACTATTTATCCAGCATAGTACGACGCTAGAGTCGCACCAATGTACAACGCGTGACGGAATGTATCGGATGGAGTCCAGAACACTCTTACATAATTTGGCCGCAAGCAAAGCCGCACAGAGCTCTAGGCGCGGTATAGTGGTCGGCTTTAAAGGTGCAACTTTGGATTTTGCACACAACAAACTAATCTTGATATCATTATTGTTATTTACTGATCTCATGTATATGCAAGCTCCATAAGCACTTTGGGAAGCGTCACTGAAAGAATGCAGCTCTATAACGGTTGGAGAGTCACACAGAACTGTTCTAGGAATGGTAAGCATTGAAAGGGAAGGTAAATTATTAACAATTTCATCCCAACTTTCCCTTATTATTTGACACACTGGCTGATCCCAATCAAGACCCTTCAACCACAGTTTTTGAAGTAAAATTTTAGGTTGTATCACGCAAGGACTCAACAAGCCCAAAGGGTCAAAAATTCGAAATGAGCTAGATAATATATAACGTTTAGTAATATTCTGAGTTTCAGATGGAAGTTTAATGGGAAAATGCAGTTCATCGGTGGAAGGATCCCATCCCAGCCCGAGAGTGCTTGAGGATTCACTGAGAGTTAATGTTTCATCTGTGTTTATTAAAGAATTTTGAAACAGATTAGGTAAATTAGTTTTATATTTCCGTAAGGGAAAGCAGGCTGAAGCTAACACCTTAGAAATTGCATTTTGCATGTATTGTAGCTGAGATTCATCGTTGGATCCAGTTATCAGATCGTCGACGTAGAAATCATTTTGAATAACATTTTTGATGAATTCATCGTCACAATCTTCTCCGACCTGCCACAAACACCTCGTGCTCAAGTAACTGGCACTTGCTGTACCATAAGTTACAGTATTTAGTCGCAGAGTTTTGATAGGCCTTGATTCATCGTCCCTCCATAGGATTAATTGCAAATTCCTATCATCATCAGCCACGTTAATCTGACGATACATTTTGGCAATATCAGCGGTCAGGAGGAATTTGTACTGACGTGCTCTAATTAGTATTGAAAAGAGTGAGTTTTGCATGTTTGGTCCTATCATCAATATATCATTGACAGAAAATCCAGATGAAGTGGGAGCAGAGCCATCAAAGACTACTCGGATCTTAGTGGACTCACTATCCTGCTTGAATACAGCATGATGACATAAAAAATATGAAGGATTCGGAATCGCCAAAGCAGACTCAGTAAGATGTCCTAATTCGGAATATTCTCGCATGAACTCCACATATTGACATTTTAGTTCTGCATTTTTTCTAAACCGTTTTTCAAGGCTAAACAGTCTTTTTTTTGCTGTGTGAAAGGAATCTCCAAGACAGTCAGGTGAATCTTTTAATGGTAAATTAACTTGAAACCGTCCTGTTTCAAGACGAATAGTAGTTTTCAAAAAGTGTGTTTCGCAAGCGCTTTCGGTGGGACTAAGAACTGTCTTTTTAGGCAGATCTTCTATTTCCCAGAATTTGGTAAGCATTTGATCTATATCAGGATTTGATATTAATGCATGATTGCAGTTAATGTTCCTTGAGTTCGGAACCTTATTGCTGCACGAGTTTATAGGACCGGCTATGATCCAGCCGAATTTGGAATTGTGCAATTTAGGATTGTTGGGGCCTAAGGAGCGTTGCTCGCATCCTAGGATGTCCCAGAAAATGTCTGCACCTATTAGTACATCAATGGGGGCAGGTTGGTCAAATTTAGGATCAGCCAAAGTAATGGAATTCGGTATTTTCAAACCTTTCACATCAATGGCAGACTTCGGGAGATCACCTGTCAGATCGTTGAGAACATAGCATGACAGGGTAACTTGGTACACACTATTTGTGGATTTCAGCTGAGTTACACAACTTTCAACAACTTTGTTGGAACAGTTATTACCAATTCCAATTATATTGCAAGTTGTATCTAATGAATTTGTTTGAAGGTTTAACCTTTGTTGTAAAGATTTGGTCACAAACGAGGATTGGCTGCCGCAATCAAAGAGAGCGCGAACCGTAACACGTTTATTAGTTTCAGGATTACAAACTTCTATCATGGCTGTGGACAGCAACACTTGATTTGTACCCTGTTTTGAGAATGTAACTACAGATTCAGTCTGATTGTCTTTAGAACCGCCGTCGATTGGGACGACTGGAATGGTTGGATTATGAAGCAGCGTGTTATGTCGTTCATTGCAGCAGCGACAAGGACCCATGCGACAGTCACTTAGGGCATGGCCTTGCCTGAGACAGTTCGAGCACAATTTGTACTTCGAAACATATGATAACCGCTCCTCGATATTCTTTGATTTGAATGTAAGACAATCATAAATCTTGTGATTGCCGTTGCAAATTATGCAGAGATGAGCATTTGATTGGTTTTGGTTAGTGCTTGCAAATGATTTCACATATTGAGAGCGATCTTGTTTGAAATTATTATTGTTATTATTTGGTCTGTTAGCATTTGGGTTCTGATTCGAAGATTGTATTGGATGAGGTGACTGCGATGATTTGGCTGAGTTACTATTGACTAGATTTTTATTGCGATTTAGAGATTCTAATATATCAGCACGATCAATTAAAAAGGTTTTAAATTGTTCTAAATTTGGAACATCACTTAATGTTTTTCGAAACTCTTCCCACTTTATGATCGTCTGACTATCTAATTTCGAGGAAAGCATGAATATAATCAAAACATCCCAATGCTCCGTAGGCTGTCCGAGACTGGCTAAAGCACGCAGATTTTTTGTAACATGATCAACAAGGAAGCGTAAAGATTTGTCCGATTCACGATTAAAAGATTGAATATTGAATAATGAATCTAAATGATGGTTAATGAGGATTCTCTTATTGTCATATCGCTCACAAAGTAACTTCCAAGCCTCCTTATAATTCACAGAAGAAACTTCGAGATTTGTCAAAATACGTGCTGCCTCACCTTCGAGGTACGAAAGCAAATAGTGAAACTTGTGTATGTCTGGAATCCGTCCATTGTTGTGTACAAGATTTGAAAATGTGTCCCGGAATTCAAGCCACCGGAAATGCGATCCATTGAATTTTGAAATTTGTAACTGCGGTAATTTAAAACCCAAGTCATGATGACTGAGACTAGCATTAGGAGACGCTGACTGACGACGGTCGTCGTTTAAATTATTGAACTCTTTTATCAATGTTTTGGCACTTGCTATATTTTGAACAATATCAGTCTCAATGCGGTCTCTTTCATCGATTTCCAAGGTTATGGAAGCGGCATTTAGAACTTCGATCTCAGTTTGCAGGTCATCAAATTTTGTTGACAACGTTTCAAATTTAGACAGTCTCAAAGAGAACTCCGCCATTTCAACATCAGAAATATCAATTGACTTGCTTACTTTGTCTATATAGTTTTTAAACTTAGTTATTTGCCCTTTGATGGACCCTCGCTTCACTAGTAAATCCTTTAAATTTACTTTGGTAGGTATACTACCTTCTGAAGTCATTATGAAATATTTAGTAATATTATGAGCTGAATAAAAGTCAACAAAATTCGATAAATGGAAGTAAATAAAATAAGTCTCACGCTCCTCGCTTCGGTAGATTCTGCTCCAGGAGGCCGGGCTGCTGATCACTGCACTCGTTATAGCGATGAAAGACCACTGGTTAACAAGACAGCGTGGCAGTGAATCTATGCTGAGACGCTGCGTCTGGAATTGTTCAGCAAACCGCGTGAGTAAAAGAATGAACTTGGAACTATCTTTAAAGATATCTTTGGAATAGATTTACACTGTCTTTACTAATATGAGATCATTTGACGTGAATTGTGATGATTTTGTGAGGTAAAACTGTGATTGTGAAACAAATTTGTGAAGAGGTAACCTCAAAAGTGTTACGGTAAAAAACACAAGTGAAAGGCCTCGTTTTTGAATTTAGTTTGCTGAAATGGGTTTGGTAGGAAGGATTGTTATTGGATTTGGTTGTTTTTTGAATCGGAGAACAAAGGAAGGGCACTTATCTGGGCGATTTTTATGCAGATGCACGGAGATCCGGAGCGAATCTTTAGCTATCTCGCTTGCCTCGTCGTATCCGTGGTTTGTCTTGTACACCAATCGCGCCAATCCTTGATTTCGTCTGGTTTTTGTCTGGATTTGGAAACGCGTGCCCTTCGGCTCGCGGTTTCCGACTTTTGGAAATTTGTGAAAACTGCTTTTTTGTTGGATGTAGTCCGTGTTCGGGCGCCAAAATGTCTTGTTTTAGATCAAGACCGGAGAATTTCAATGAAAATACGAGATTACTTTGATATTAAAGGATTTTAATTTTTCTTTTGGTTTACAAAATATAATGAGGTGTTGCAAATTCACCATAGAGATGTAGAAGGGGCGAGCACAGATTAAAAAACTACACTTTTTAAACTTGAATCGACAAAGTTAGTGTTGCCACACGCACGCGCGAACAGGCGTCGGGCTCACTCCCCTTCGCACTGGACAGAGTTTCGGAACTAGTGAAACGTGGATGTTCAGAGGTTTCAGAATATATCCCACTACCCCCTTGGGGAATATAGTCGTGAGCTATGCTATGCTATGTTACTATTTATTTCAGCAGACTTCACTAGATTTTTTTTTGTTAAAAATCTAATTCTGGTAGATTTTTTAAAATAAAATCGACTTTTATAACAACACATTTTCTAGTGGCTAAAATAAATAGTTAACTTGTCACGCATCTTACAATTCTAGATATTTTTATTGAATGCATTATTTGAATTTCGCATTGTGAAGTAAATGATTTTTTCATAAGATAACTTGCCGTTCCTCGATCTAGGTATAAAATTAGTGCGAAACGTTTGTAGTTCTTACTCATTCTTAATCAATCTAAAATATCAAACAATCGTTATGATCATTGAGAAAAAACAATAGCACTTCAAAATTCATTCTTTTTTGTGCTTCAGCACATCAAAAATAAGAGATACAAACATCCATGACGAGTACAAATATTCATAATTATTTATTACGAGTGTTAACCCGCGACTTCGTCCGCACAAATTATATACCAGATTTTAAGTCAGATCATAAGCTATCAAACAAAAAAAGTTTCATCAAAATCGGTTCAGTAGTATTTGCGTGATACTCGTTCAAACAAACTAACAAACAAACACCCAAACAAACACCCAAAAAAACACCCAAACAAACACACAAACAAACACACAAACAAACAGACAGACAAAAAATCCAAAAATTGGTGAAATGGAATCAGGGAGACCTATAAACCATATCGTAACTTTTTTTTTGTTAATATCTTCAATGTACAGACAAACTTCCTGTTACAGTTTTATAATAGTACGAGCGTTAACCCGCGACTTCGTCCGCACAAATTATATATTAGATTTTAAGTCAGATCATAAGCTATCAAACAAAAAAAGTTTCATCAAAATCAGTTCAGTAGTTTTTGCGTGATACTCGTTCAAACAAACAGACAAACAAACACACAAACAAACAGACAGACAAAAAATCCAAAAATTGGTGAAATGGAATCAGGGACACCTAAAAACCATATCGTAACTTTTTTTTTGTTAATATCTTCAATGTACAGACAAACTTCCTGTTACAGTTTTATAATAGTATAGATAGATACAAAATTTTGCCTCAGCAAACAGGTTTACTACCGACATAGCTATCGGCTCGTCTATATCTATAGAACATAATTAACTAGCGACTTGCCCCAGCTTTGCCCGGGTGGGATCTATAATATAAGTAAATATTATATTAAACACAAACTTTTCGGAAAAAATTATCTAAATGACAATGAACTTCTAAATGACTATAAACTTACAAACAAATATAGGTAAAACAAAAATGATACATTTCAGGAACTATCAGACGGCGGCAATAGATAGTGCTTTTGTTGTGGAGCTAGTAAAAGAATGTGAATTCTTAGGTCTCCACATTGATTCAAACCTAAACAGGAAGAGGCACGTGGAATATATAGAAGGCAAATTAAATAGCTTCTGTTATGCTCTTAGAAATCTGTCCCAACTGTCAACTCAGAAAGCAGCCCTTCAGGCATATTACGCGTTCTTCCAATCACGGGTGATCTACGGTCTAGCTGTTTGGGGTGGATCTGTTGATATAAATAGAGTTTTCATATTGCAGAAGAGGTGTGTGCACATATTGGGCGGGTTGCGACGACGAACAGATTCTTGTCGACCCGTCTTCAAAAAATTAAATCTTTTGACCGTCACAGCTGTTTTTGAGCTATGCAAACTCGTACATCGACACCCGCAAAATTTTCCAGATGCGCCTACATTCGCTAGTACTAGTTTAAATGCTCTCCACAAGCCCAAACTACATTTACCCTTTTGCCAAACTGCACTCTTCAAGCGAAGTACAAAAATTAATGCGGTCAAAGTTTACAACAAATTACCATACGAAATGAAGACTCTTCCGGATGAGAAGTTCCTCAAGACCTAAAAACCTTTTTAATAACGAAGTGTCCCTATGACCTAAACGAGTATTTGGAGTAGATACATTTGGCCTGCAAGAAGGCAGTTTTCAATATGACTAATAAATGCAATGTAATTGTATGACATTATTCTATTAAATTCAATGTAAATTATGTAATAATATTTTTCAATTTTTATTATGTACCAAATGACACCCATTTAATTATTATTATTTTTTTCTTTGTGTATTGTAATGTATACCTAAACTCCAATAGACATTGTATTAATTATTTTGTAGTAAATTCCTATTATATAAAGTATGTATTATAGATATCAATATTGTACAATTGCCACACCCAAAATGGGTAAAATTACGTTGAGACTGACATTGACATCTACCTATTGTAAACATGTAATTTATCGCAATAAATATAAATGCAAATGAAATGAAAATGAAAACCGTATCAAAATCCGTTGCTTAGTGTAAAAGAAGTAAGCGGAGAAACAGACTGAAAGAGAAGAGATTACAGAAGAGATAAATTGTAAGAAACTAAGTACCTAATACAAATTGTATCCAGCCCAGTTGATTTATTACTTCTACTAAGCATCATACGAGTCGATATTTTTAAGTTAAACTAGTATGGATTTCACATCGTAAGCCTAAGAGGATTTAGGATTTTGTTGACGAGGGTTTGACATCCAGGATTGCATCAGAATATTCCAAACCATTGTTTTTGCATTACAGTATATATTTGTTTGAGAAGGTACCCAATATCCCAAGTAAATAAAGAGACAAATAAAAAAACTGGCCAAGAGCGTGTCGGACTCGACCAATGATAGAGTTCCGTAGCCATTGTATAAGTAGAAGAAGAAGTAGTTATCAATCTGTTTATCTTATTACTAGAAAATTTTCAGATATTTTACCCCAGTATCTTAGAAGTTAGGGATATTATATTACCCTTTTTTTTTTGTTCCATTGGACCTACCCAACGACATCTCACTGGGATTTATTAAAAAAGTTTTTTTTCCAACCCCCTTTTTCTTTGCATAGGAAGGATGTCGAAAAAAATATTTTCTTTAGACACCTCATTTGTATTTATGCCTTCGTTCGCTTCGTTTCGTTGCCTTCGTGCCAAATTTCGATTCAATAGGTGCAAAAATGAGCGAGTAATCGAGGTGGGGCATTTATATAGGGTATAAGTGACAGCCTAGTAAATACTGAAACGGTGAACTCAGACCATCAAACTAAAGTAACGATCGTAAGGCGGTCTGAAAAAACTCTGACAACAGGACTTTGCCCACACGATAAGAAGAAGATCAAACTGAACAACTTTCACTGTGAAGCCTACCTCAGGAAACGCGAAAAAAAATCAGCTGTCCCATACAAAACTGCTGTACCTACCCGACTAAAATGTATGGGACAGCTGATTTTTGTTCGCCTTTCCTGAGTTAGGCTCCATAGTGAAATTTGTTCAGTTTGATGGTCTGAGTTCACCGTTTCAGTATTTGCTAGGCTGTTACTTACATCCTGTATAGACAGAATGGACGAAAGTATAAGGGTTCCTTGTTTAGCTACAGACCCCTAATAAGACTTATATCCTCTTAGGCAGATACTATTTACTAGCTGCAATAAGAAGGTAATTTAGGTTCGAAAATCTATTTTTTAATAACAAAAATTAAATTCAAATCAGAAATATATTTGCTATTCACAAAACGGGGAACCATTACTATCCATCGCCTGTTATGTTCATCCAAATAACCGATATTACGAGGCCATTACGAACATGGCGCGCTTTGGACGCGATTCAAACGACTTTGTTGAGGCGATCGGTAAAGTCGTTGCGGCCACAAACTGCTTGTATGGGAAACAAACTGTTTTATGTCGTAGTACGAAACGGAATTGGGTTATTTAGATATTTGACTGTCAAACTACGACGGCCACTGCCGGCCACTACCTGCCGCTAGCTGCTGCTGTTGACGTTTTTATTTAACCAGTGAAGAACCAGCAAAATTGGACACTTGTTTATTTCAGGCGAAGGGCCACATACAACCCACGCTGTGCTGAGATCATCTGCAGATCAGCGCATCGAAATACGTATGGGGATATAATTCGAAGCGCGCTCCATACAATGAAAGTCTAATTATATTTTCAATACTATTTTTTTTACTAACCTGTCTTGTCCCACTGCTGGGCAAAGGTCTCCCCCGAACCCTTCGACGTCTCTCTGTTCGGTGCTGCTTGCAATCATTTTTAATACTAACCAATCTAAAATCTAGAAACTAATATCTATTCTCTAGTCAGAGTCTAGTCAGATTTTCGTTAAAATATAGTTTCAATACTAGGATTAATTGAAGTTTGTATGGAAATCTTTGAGGCACTGTAACATTAAAACTATACATTTTCACGGAAATCTGACAACATACAAGCATAGAGATTTTTCAAGATTGGTTTATAAAATATAACCAGACTTCGATAGTTAGCGCGCTCCAATTTATACCCTAAAACTTAGATCAAAGTAAAATTAATGGATAGGCCCAAAGCGCGATAAGTTGAAGCACACAACTAGTACACTTGGTCCATACAAACTAGCAGACTTGGTCTGTCATCTCGGTACATATTTGAAGTAAAAATGTCATTTGTTTTGCCATCCATTAATTTTACTTTGATCTATGCCCTAAAAGGGTATATTACGGAAATTGGCTGATCACGTTTTCAAGTTTATATGAAATGAAAAGTAAAGATTTTTTTGTTGTAATCATGCTAATTTTAAATATGTTATTCCATACATACATAAACAGAAAAACGTAATCCTTTTCAAGGTGGTCCGAAATATTTGACTACTGATTTTTATTAATTTTTTCACGCTTTTGGCTCTATAGTGAATGTTGTTCAGTTTGATGGTCTGAAGCACCCTCTTAAGTATTTATGTACTAGGGTGTTTTGTTACACCCTGTAGTGTACGATGTCTACTTAGATTTTTTTTCTTTCTTAGGGTAAATAAAATTTATCTTTTAATGTTTTCTCAGTAACGTGAACAAACAATTAAAAAAGAGGAGTAGTGTAATATTGGGCACTCTAGGCCACTTCGTTTCCTTCAGGCTCACCCTGTTCGCCTTCAGTCACTCGTTGACCTAGAGTGCCCAATATTACAAAGATATTTTTCGTTCAATCATTTACTCAGACATTCTAATTTAAATTCAACCTGTGTCGTTATAACGCGATCAGATGAGAGCCATGGTAAGATCACTCCTTGAACGCACTGTCATCTAGGATGTTAAATCGTTTATTTAACAAGAACAGGAACTCGTTTTATCTGTCTATTTGTCGAACAGAAAACATTATTTTAATCAAAAGAAGCAAAAACCTCGTGCTTTGAGCTTTCAGGTACCTTGCTCGGTCTCGTCGGCTAGTGTCGGAAGTTGTGCAAGGTACCTTAATTGCTCATCGCACATTAGAGGAAACCCCTAAGGGTTTTTTTAGTATCCATTTGAGGTTCGACATTACAGTGTCAGTTCTCAGGTAGGATTTCAGGGTTTTTGGTATCCATTTGAGGTTCGACATTACAGTGTCAGTTCTCAGGTAGGATTTCAGTTCATAGAGATATTACTTTATCAAGTTTCAGATTGGCCAGATCGATACTAATTGATATTTCATATCACAGGCATGTTTGAAGTTATGGAGTGTAGTCAAGTCGGCCAAGCTTAACTAACACCACATGGTCTCAACCAGCCCAGAGGAAACTGTTTCACTCTGGTATATATACGAACATCGTTGAAAACTTTAATAGCGCGATTTAGAAATCGTTATTTTAATGCGCGAGTTTTCGCTAGGCCGCTGTACACTAACGTCTTTAGTAAACAGAACCAGTAACAATACCTTTATAAAAGAGTCGATGTACCTCATACAGCTGGATTAAAGACGCGGCATTAAATAAAAACTGAATTCCCCGGTTAGTATTTGATTACCGTAATATGATACTAAGGATGTCGTCATTGCGATTATACAAGGTGTTAATTTTAATATTTTGTTAGGTATCCACTGAAATATACGATAATATAAGAAGGATATTATTATTAAGTTGATTACATCACAATACTAAAGGGATTAACTCAAGTCTGTAATAAGATAATGTAACCAAAAATTCTTCTTGTTATTTTATCAACTAAGTTGTGTACTAGTTCGTATTTAGTAGTGAACTTACGTAAGTTTAGGTGTGTTTATATACCTACTTAGTTTTATTCAGTATGGTTTTATTTAACGAATTTCGTTATCATTTTATTATTAAATAATAAATAAGTAAGTATAATAAGTAGGTAGGTAGGTAGGTATAATAGGTAGGCAGTTATTGTCTGAAATATATGCGTGATAAAATTAAATATGTTTATATCTTAATTAATAATATTATATACCTAGATATAATTTATAGTGATGACAAAGATATTTAATTAGCTACATAACACGTTAAGCTTCTTACCTACCTACAAAATAGATATTATCTTTCTTCAATATTTATCAAAATGACACACTGTATTTTTTTCGAATGTTGATTCATACTGTGAAACCGAAGAAAACCTAAGTAAGCATTTTTATCGTAATAAATCAGAATGTATTATGTGATAAAAGTGACTCGTAGAATGTTACATAGTATTTACTTGAATTTAAGGTTCAAATTACATTGATTAGAACCTTTACATTACGTTTTTAGATGGAGACTTAAGAGTAAAAAAGCTTACCTAATTATTGCAATCCATAATTTGTAACATACTTATTTTGATTTTGCTCAACAGTAGTCGCAGTATAAATTATCGTGAGTGATTTTTAATAAATTCAGTTTCTTCAAGAAAAAATGTAAGTAGGTATGAGAACAATTATTTAATCATGCAATCATTAACATTATGGTTATGATTTAATACCTACAACATGGGTTCGAATCCTAGTTGAAACTTATTTGGATATGCCTAGTTGCAATTATAGTACTTATATTTTAAACACATTAGGTACAGTTTAACGTTCGAGATCTGAAGGTAGATAATTTATTAATTTTTGCTTAATAGTTTTATTAACTTTCAGGTCTGACTCCGAGTATGAAATTGTAAGTGAAGAGGAGAGAGAAAAGGTTGATAAAACGAAAAAGAAGACCGCTAAGAAATCTACGTCGTTGAGTAGTAGCAGCGTGGGGAAGCGAAAAACGTCATCGACTAATTTAGCTAGGTAATTTGATTTTTAACTCGCACCTACACCATAAATTTTTTTTGATTGATTTTTCTTAATAAACAAAATGTTATGTTATAGCTATTTGTTTGCTTTTACAGTGCGCGCAAGAAGACAGCCCCAGCAGCGCTCGACGTGTTTGGGTTGACCAAGGATCAACCGCAACCGTCATCTTCAAAGCCAACAAAGCGGAACGGGACTCTGGAGTCCTGCTTCGTAAACCGGGTAGCAACAGGCAACCAACGACGGGTGACCGAACAAAGTGGTGAATACTATATTGATCTTAAAGTATATAATACTACCGACGCCGAAGGTTCTAAGCCAGAGGAACGTTGGAAGAAGGCTCTCGTAAGGGTGAAGTTCTTTACGAATGACGACTGTCCGCAGTGGCAAAATGTCCAAAATCTTGTGAGATCGGCTCATGAGCTGTTTGAGGACATTCCACCTTCTTTTTATAATAATTTTAATAACTAGTCACATCATTTTTTGATTTGTTGAATTTTGATAAAAAATAGTAGGTAGGTACAGTTAAACCGTATCTATAAATACTTAGCGTTAATTATAGTTAATACGTACTGTTGATAAAAAACTACAAGAGTTAAATTATTCTAACATGCCTTTTTGTTCAAGCTGCGGTATTTTAGTTGTAAGAAACAAATGGACAGGTCATTTACGAAGTAACGTACACAAAAATAATGCCGCTGCATCTGTTTACGATAACGTACAGATAATAAAATCCGCTTTCCGGGGTCGTATCGCGAGCTATAGGATTTTAGCAGTGACTGAAGAGGAAGTAAATTCTATAAATACGTTTTTTGTCAGAACTAGTTTCAAAATCAAGTCACTTTTAGATCGATCACTTAAAAGTCATATATGTGTTAAAGTTAATATTGAACTTTTTTCTATGTTTTTGATGTTCAAAAATGATACCCAGGAAGTGAAGTCTTTTGGAACAAAAAATTTTACACTTCATTTAAATTATGACTTCGATTCATTATTTTTAGATGTCAAAAGTAATTTGATAAAAAAGATTGAAGAATTTCAAGAGAGGGACAGTGGGTGGACATTTTTGAACAATTTACACTTAGAACTGAACATAAATAAATGTCAACCATTACGAGGATCAAATTATATAGACTTACCTAAATTTATCAAAAACAAAAAGGCATGCCTGAATATTCAGAATAATGACGAATACTGTTTCTTATATTGCGTGATGGCGGCCCTATATCCTACCACAAAACACTCCGTAAGACCTTTATCATATGCAAATTTCCGGGATATGTTGCAAATTAAAGATATGTCGTTTCCAGTCAGCTTTAGGGACATTTCAATTTTCGAGAAAAATAATCCTGCTTTAAGCATTTATGTTTATGGTCTGAAAGACAAAAAGATTATAACTGGACCATTGTACAAATCGGAGTCAAGTAGCTATAAAAAACGTATTCATTTGTTGCTTCTTGAAAATGGTGAATCATCGCATTATTGTTTAATCAAAGATCTGCCGCGTCTTGTTAGACGACAAATAACAAAACATCACGGCAAGTTATACTATTGTGATACTTGTTTACAATTTTTTACATCAGCTGCTAAACTTGATGAACACATTTGTGGAGGCGTCGTTACTGTGCTGCCTGAGAAAGGGTCAGTTATACAGTTTAAAAATTATGAACGAAAACAAAATGTTCCTTTCGTTATTTACGCTGACTTTGAAACTATGCTACAACCTTTTCAGGGCTGTGAACCTGATCCAAATAATGCAAGTACAACAGACTTACAGCGTCATGTGCCCGTTGCGTTTGCTTATCAAGTCGTTTGTTCAGTTGATGAACGTTATAATCGGTTTGTTAGTTATCGCGGTAAAGATTGTGTGCCAAAGTTTGTTAGCTCACTGCATAGAGATGTCGCGGAAATTCATGAAGTTCTAGGTACTATTATCCCTATTATATTCAGTAAACAGGATGCTAAAGATTTCGAGTCATCTACTCGTTGTCATATTTGTCATAATTTTTTATGGAATGATAGAGTAAAAGATCATTGTCATATCACAGGACGATATCGCGGTGCTGTCCATCAGTACTGTAATTTACAGTATCGGCTTCCTAAATTTATTCCAATTTTTTTTCACAATCTTGCAGGATATGACTGTCACCTGTTTATCAAAGAATTGGGAGTAACTCCCGGCATGATCAAAATCATACCAAAGTCTAAAGAAAACTATATTTCATTCACTAAATTTATTCAAGTTACAAACGAAGAGTATATTCAGTTAAGATTCGTAGATTCATTTAAATTTTTAGGAACAAGTTTAGGAAAGTTAGCGAAAACAATGAAGAAAGATGAATTTACTAGTCTCCACTATTTCTTTCCAAATAAAGACGAGTTTAGTTTACTAACAAGAAAAGGTATATATCCCTATGATTATATGACTGACTGGAAATGTTATGAAGAAAACTCTTTACCGCCGCAAAGTAAATTTTACAACTCACTGACGGGTGAAAACATATCATGCGAAGATTATAAGCATGCGCAATCGGTATGGTACCAATTTAAAATAAAAAGTTTAGGGGAATACACGGACTTATATCTGAAAACTGACGTTCTTCTGTTAACGGATATATTTGAAAATTTTCGGCAAACGTGTAAACGTCATTACCAGCTCGATCCTGCATTTTATATCACTGCACCAAGCTTATCTTTCGATGCGATGTTGCTCAAAACCGGTGTACAACTAGAACTTATTGATGATTTGTCTATCATTCGAATGCTACAAAATGGAATCAGAGGCGGTGTATGTATGTGCTCTCATCGATACGCAAAAGCAAATCATAAATATCTAGATGACTATGACTCTTCCCAACCAAATTCATTCATAGTTTATTTAGATTGTAATAATTTGTATGGGTATAGTATGTGTCAAACATTACCCCTCTCTAATTTTAGATTTTTAGAGCAGAACGAAATTGATGGTTTATGCGTTTCGGATATACGAGATGACGCTGATTACGGTTTCATACTCGAGGTTGATCTGCTATATCCTGAAAACGTACATTGTGATCATAACGATTTCCCGTTTTGTCCAGAGAAATGTATACCACCTGGTGGGAAGAATGTAAAGCTTGTACCAAACTTGTACAATAAATACAACTACGTGATCCATTACGTTCATTTGAAAAAATGTCTAGAGCATGGGTTAGTATTGCGTAAAATTCACAGGGCTATCACATTCAAACAAAGTGCTTATTTGAGACAATACATAGAGTTTAACACAGAGCTACGGCAAAAAGCACAGTCTGAGTTCGAACAAGATTTTTTTAAACTGTTGAATAACAGCGTTTTTGGTAAAACTCTGGAAAACAATGAGCGAAGGGTTAACGTACAATTGATAAACCAATGGAATGATACAAAAAATATAACCAAAAAGGAAACTAGTGCCGATAAACTCATAGCTAGTCCTTACTTCCATAGTGTATCAATTTTTAATGATAGTTTGGTTGCAATACAAATGAAACCAGATAGAGTCATCTTAGATAAGCCAATTTACATAGGCTTTTCGGTATTGGAATTATCCAAGGCTCACATGTACGATTTTCACTATAATGTAGTGAAACCCTTCTATGGAGATCGAGTTCAGCTATGTTATACTGACACAGATAGTTTCATCTATAATATTACCACAGATGATTTTTATCGAGACATGAAAAACAAATTCTTACCTTACTTTGATACAAGCAATTATAGCGAAAATAATAAATTTAATTTACCACTTAAAAACAAAAAGATACCTGGTTTGTTTAAGGATGAGATGGGAGGGAAAATTATAACGGACTTTGTTGGTTTAAGGTCAAAGTTATATTGCATTAAAACCAAAGAAAAAACAATAAAAAAGGCAAAGGGTGTTAAAGCAAACATTTTGCGAGAATTGAGTTTATCAGATTACGAGAAAGTTCTTATTAATAAAGATGTCATTCGCAAAAAAAATATTTTATTTAAATCAATCAAACATGAAATATTTACTAGAAGTGTTAACAAAGTTGCACTCTCAGCGAATGATGACAAACGTTCAATTTCTCAAGATAAAATATCTACCAAGGCGTGGGGTAGCGAATGTATCTTAAAATCTTAAATTTTTGTAGTTTATTATCAACAGTAACAGTACGAGTGTAGACATTATCCTAAATTGATAGTTTCTAATACCTTGCGCACAAAACCTAATCTCCGCCTGAGGCAAGGGAGGTGGGACGTAGAATAAACGCATGCAAGCGATCGTCGCGTCATCAATTCGGAGCTTCACGCCATCCCATGTCTCAGGCGGTGACTAGTCAGTTGCGAGCGGGCTATAATATTAAGTATAATAATGAAGAAATAGATAGGTTGATTACTCATCGACTGTTAGGTGGTATTGTAAAAAGATTGTGTGAATTATATTTCAATGAATAAAACTGATTATAATACTAAATTTATATGTATAGCAGACAACATTATTTTATGTTTAACTTCAAAATGATATAATATTAATTTCTTACTTACCTATTGTATAAGTTACGCTAGCCTAAATGTCTCAGCTAGCACTTTTATAGCGTGCTAATAATAAAATTTTTTCTACTTCATATCATTTTTTATTTATAGTACCCTACTTCCCTACATAGACATAATGTCTATCACACAAAAATATGGTGAGGTAAAACCAGTAGGCGTCGCATGCCAGCCCCGAGAAAACGATAAAAATCGAGATGTGCCTCCATCCTTATTATTTTACGTATGCCGGAAAGAGCGCGCATGACATTTTTCTCGTTTAAGCGCTTTGGCATGCTAGCTGTGCTGACAGATAATAAAATATTATGATAAAGATATATATGTATACTTAACTTTATTAGCTTATTAGTAATTCGACTCATACTCAGACTTCAATTAACTATAATTGTTTCACTTTAGAATTTGGAGGAAGAAGGAATTTGTAAATAATTTGAAAGTTCATTTTCATTTTACTGTTTATTAAACTTAACAGAAACAATTTTACAGTGTCCATAAATCTGATCATTTAAATATTAATTATTTTACAAAGTGTAATTTGTCAACTTTTTAGAAATCTTATTAATAACACTCTCTGTCTGATCCATAATCTCGTCCATTCTTTCGGTGACAACATATTGCGCATTAAGTATTGCACTATCTTCTCTAACACAATCAATTTCGCTCACATCATAGACTAATATTTTTATTAACCGCAGAGGTCTGTCCGGTTTCTTGCAAATTACAAAGGATGTAGGTGAAATAATTGACTTCTTTTTGTTAACACGCTTATTTGATTTCTTTTGTTCCTTAAATTTTGTTTTTCCATGATCGCGTTTGTTTCTTAGCTCAGGGTAATCTACATCAAATCTATTCAAGAGATCTTGATTATAAAAGTAAGGAACGGTAGTTTCCTCCATGATCTGAAAACAAAAAAATGTAAAAGTAAAATCATTAGATAACTGTAATTAAGCAGGATTAATGAGGTACTTACCTATACAGGATGCAAGTGACAGCCTAGCAAATACTGAAACGATGAACTCAGACCATCAAACTGAACAACTTTCACAATGAAGTCTACCTCAGGAAACGCGAAAAAAAATTTAGCTGTCCCATTTCCATTTTAGTCGTGAAGGTACAGCAGTTTTGTATGAGACAGCAGATTTTTTTTTTGCGTTTCCTGAGGTAGACTCCATAGTGAAAGTTATTCAGTTTGATGGTCTGCGTTCACAGTTTCAGTATTTGCTAGGCTGTCACTTACACCCAGTATAGTTTAAATATTTTATAAAGAGATGAATTAAACTTACCGAAATGCCTGATTACCTATAATATTTTAATTCAATAACAAATTAAGTGACCTCTCCAAATGCTTATGTGCAAGTGACTAAAGAGTTGTTTACATAAAAAGATCACGTCTAAGCCTCAGGTTCTATGAAAAAAATATTCAATTCATCTCAAGAATGAAACAAGATCAAACTTGATTTAAATTTCTTAGATAGGTACTTACATTATTATTTATATATTTCCTTAATTAAACAAAAATAGTTTTATCATTTTCACATAGGTAGGTATAGGTAGTGATTACACGTGTTAAACCATTCCCGTAATGAAAAATTGCATGGAAAGCAAATTCAAGTTCATACTTGTCGGTCATGTGAAGCTACCGATTATGATGACATAGATCGTTTTGCAGTTTTTAAGTTTCAAATTTCCATGCCTCAAGTTATTTATTTCATAATTAAATTATTCGTCATTCATTAAGTAACCTTAGTACGGAGCATCCGCATTTTTATTTCATACTTAAAGTTCAAAAACATAATCAGAATGTCTAGACCAGTGAATCCAGTCATCACTAGCTACCTTGCAACTGATACGTTTGGTGTTCCTAAATTTACCATCAAGATAGAAGTAAATCAAATAGTTGAACGAGATTCAATAATTGAGGGTCGACCAATGCTGAGATCCATTTATGCAGCGCAAGATGAAGAAGATCCTGTGATGAAATCAGTGTCACACACATTGTTTTTGATTTCGAGAGAATTGGGAGACCGCTCAGATACAAGTAAATAGGTTAGTACATAATTATACTCTTTTATTTTCTTTTCTTATTGTTTCATAGGTCTCAACCTACCCACGGTGCGACGTAGGTGTAGGCATTATGTATCTATGTATTTTTTCAACCTTACAGCTCGATACTGCGTTGTTATTAATAGTGTAAAAATCATTTTATATTTTCTTTTTCAGGTACTACCGTTTGGAGCGAATAAAATGCAAGAGGAATACTTACTTTAGTACTTATTAAATACATTTAATTTAATTTTAGTTTATGTAATTCATGTTCATTAATAAATAAAAAAAAAAATTAAAGAAGAAATATACACAAAAAAAAAAAAAAAAAAAAAAAAGTAATTAAATAATTCTAATTTTGTATAATTTTAGTGCTTTTATAATCTGTAATTTAATATATTCAGTAATAATTTAGACCTAAGTATTATTATTTTATGAAATTACTCTCAGACTTGTAAGACAGAGCGATTAAAATAAAAAAATGTATCATGCTATTATCAATTAAAATTTGTTTAAATAATTTCACTAAGGTTTTAAAATAAGTGATAATATGTTAGGTATAAATAAAAAAAAATGTTTTTGTTCACAAAGAAATGATTTATTATTTACTATTTTTATATCATATATCTAATTCTAACATGCAATTTAACATTTTATATTTTTAACATTATTTGCTTAATTAAATTTTAATAAAGAGAATAAAAAAAAATATTACAATCAATCAAACAAAGAGAACTTGTACATATAATTGTCTTCGTACCATTTTTTAATACATATTACATTATTTAAAGCACATTCTTTTGTATGATTTATACAATTAAAATTAATATTGTTTTTACAATAATCATTACGTAATTTTAGAATATTAGGACATCCTTTTTCTCCTATATCTACTATTTGACATGTTGAACACAGTTCTTTAATCCATTTAATTTTTTCCAAGCCTTTTGTCAATATTTTTTTATTTTCTAAATATGGTATGATCACACGTTTAAATTCACGATAGTCAATAAAACCTTCACTCCATCGAATTCCTCGGTTTTTCTCTAACCATATGATTTGTTTCTTTTCAAAATTCGATAAATTATGAAATGAATATGGAGATTTTATAAGAAACGTTTGTGTAAATTCGATAGTAGCTATAGATAGTTCTTTAACAATAAAATCATTTTTAAAATTTTTAAAGCCTTGAATATCTACGAAAATAATATCCTTATTCATGATATCTTTTTGACTGTATTGCTCAACGGTTTATATTCCACAATGCAATCGTTTAGGATAAGGCAGTATGCAGAAGTTTGATCAGGTATTTCTGTGTTGCTCTCGAGTTCAACTCGCACGTTAACGACAGGTCCCGACTTGAGATTATCAGTTTGCCTCGAGCAATCGATGACAAACAGAGGTGCTTTTTCTTTAAATTCTTCTAAATTCAACAACGGTTCTGTTCTACGACCGAAATAAGACTGCTGAAATCTTGCGTATTGTTCATATAATAAAGCAATTTTGCCATCGGTAAAATTAACATTTAAACTTTCGTATGGGAAGTAAGTTGAATTGAGATAGACTTTTACATCTCGCATAGTACAATGGTCGAATTGGGTCATATCTGCTGCGGCATTATTTTTTCTGTTCGTTTGAAATCCTATAATAACGTATCTGGGTTTTTCTATTTGAGATGAGGTTTTTATAGACCATGTATGTTTAGTAGTTTTTGGTAATAATGGATATTCATATAAATCCCAGTTTCGAAATACTAACTGAAGTGATCGATCTTTTTCTAATAATTTAAGGAAGTTTAGCCTTTCTCTATCGGACACTTTTACATGCGGAACACGCCAAACTATTTTATGTATTTCAACATCATCCACAACTTCTCCCGAACCTAATTTCAATGCGTTAAGGTTAGTATTGCTCCGTAAGAGTATCAGTTCATGCTTACAGTTTATTATTACTTTTTTGTAGTCTTCTGCAAAACCAAGAATATTACAAAGGGGTATAGATGCAGAGAAACCACCACTCTGTTTGTTCTTTGTTCCGTTAATATCCCAACCCCAAGCTTTAGACATCTTTGCTTCACTTTCGTTCATCGATATTAATGACTTCATCGTTGTTGTTATTCCAGCATTTTTTATTTTATCTATTTCTACACCATTTAATTCATAGCGAATGTCTTGGAATAAGTAAAGTAAGGGATTATTGGTAAATTGCACGCTCTGTGACCTTACTTTCGTTTCTCTGTGGTGAACTTTTACAACCCCCTCCAAATATAAAGTACTTGCTGATGGTAGTACGTACAAATCTTGCTGATTTATAGGAATACGAATTTCATCATTTCTATTAAAAGTGATAACGTAAGGTTTATATGAATGTATTTCAACACTGTCGATAGTGTTATCGTACGAAGGAATACTAGATATGTCTAGAATGCTCATTTTAACAATCCAATTAGTTTAAGGAATTTCTTATTTTCTTTTGTCAGTTTTATTTTCTTTCTTGGTGTTTCTTTACCGATAGATCGAATGGTACTGATGTTTTTGGTTAGCGGCGATATATATTTATTGTATTCAATCATTTTTTGTTTAGGTGTAGATATAACTGAATTTCTTCTCCACGTAAATTAATCAAATTATTATTTATATCTAACAATCGAATGTTAATACAATTTACGTTGTTTTGATTTACTGGGAAGTAAATAATGTTTTTAGGTATTTCTATAATTCTATAGCCTGGTGGTACATTCGGCGCAAATTCATGGATAATATGGCTTGATATTCCATTAATATAAGATCCTGTCACTATGTCACATTCAACCCTCACAACTGTCGTTGATAGAATGTTGACTGTATGCTGTGACTCGTGTAATATATTTGCTTTGAGTGTTTCATTTCCAAATCCCAAAAGTTGACCGAAAGAAGTTTCTCTTTCAAAATGGATTTCTTTTGTACAAAAAATTGATGTTTTTAATGTATTATTGTTACAGTGTAATTTGAAAACTGCATCTTTTATATTGGCCTTCAAATAATCGCAGATGTCCTGGAGTTCGTAGGCTCCCTCGGGTATTTCGATAACTTCATTATTGCCGTAATGAAATTTGTTATTTCTAACATCAATATTAGGAATAGAATTAAAGGTTGATAGATACAATAAAGCGCATTCATATTGACCTTCTAATTGTAAAGTTGGATAATAATTATTAGATAAAATCGATTTATTACCAGTTATTGATACAGTGAAAGACATTATATTAATGTTGAATATTAAACCAGCTTTCTCATTTTATATGTTTATTCCAAAAATTTATAAGATATGAAATACATAAATGACCACAATTTACTGTATTAAACTCTTGATAACATTTGTAGTTGTAAAAAATGTCGAAGAGATTAAAATAATTAACAATCTCTAAAGGAGGTTTCAAATCACCATAACTGTTATAATATTCACAATAATTATTTAATTTCGCATAGGCTACCCAATGAGTTCCATCACCATCAGAATTATCTAAATTAACAATACCACATTCGATAGGTTTAGGCGTTTTAGGTAATCGATCTTTCATAAAAACACCTCTAAAGTACGGTATATCTCTAGCAAATTTTATAATATCTAAGTTGGTAAGGGCTCGTTTAGGTAACCTTTCGTTTAGTTTTTTGAACTCGCAATAAACAGTCCAGCGCCTTTCTTGTGTGATTTAATGTATAAACCTTTTCCCAATGAAATAGATTCCATCACTTTGTTGTGACGTTTAGATTCACTTAGATTTTGTTGAGCAGATTTATAATCGTTCACAGTTTTTGCAATGCCAGCTGCTCCTCCTGCCAGTGTACCTAAGGCTGAAAGGCCTGCAAAGATTGGTAGTAAAGGTAGAATTCCGCCTGTCTTTGGGAGTGGTATTACGCGTGGTAAACGAACTCTCTTGTTATTAGCGAGAAATTTTTTAGCTGCAAAATAAGCACATTTGATTGCAGCCTTCGTGTTCTTAGGTTTTGACCTTTTGAGGTGAGACTTGATTTTTGAAACAGCTTTATTAAAACCCTTTACTCCTGCTCCTGATTTCAATTTAGCTTTCATGGCTTTAGTTACTATCCAAGAAGCAAGTTTTTCTCCCCGCGAACCATCCTTTGATCTAAGTCTTTGCTTAGCCATGTTTAACAACACTGTATCTGCTTTATGTCGATTTTCCAAATCTTGATGGTTAGAATAAGCTATATCGTGATGCATACAAGCGTTGTCTAGCTCATTAACACCTTTATCACCTCGCAATAATCGCTTTTGTAGTTTAGTACCAGGTCCACAAAAATTATATCCAGGTAAGTGTAACTCGAATGGAAGATTATTTATTAATTTATTAATAAGACCTCCTCCTTGCATATCTCATTAGGTAATGAATACTAAGTTCATACCATTTCCTTTTTATCAATCCAACTATTTTCATCATCACTGAGACCTAACCACTTAACCAATATCTTATTTCCCTTTTTCCGAATAATTTTCTCAATTAAATATACATCAGGATATTTGGTTTTTTGAAGTTCTTGTTTATAAAATGTTCCTAGAATAGGTTGTTTACGTAAATCTTCAATAATGTATGTTATAGGAATAGTATTATTAACTTTTTTAATTGTAAAAATTTCTGTCGACCAATTTGGAGTGTACCCTTTTTGAAAAATACTTTTATATTTACTTATTCTAACGTAATCACCTGCAAAGAGCTTCTGTCTATCAGGTTTTGATATAAAAATTTGTGATTTTTTAATGTTACCCATTACTATATTTTCACTAGCCTGAGTAACTTCAATTGGTTTATATTTTGTAATACGATGTTTTGTATTATTATACAGCCTTACTACATCATCTAGCGGTCCTTGGATCCATTTATAACTACCATTCAAGCAAAAGGTTTGATACAAATTGTTTTTTAAAGTTCTGATTAATCTCTCAACAATTGAAGCTTTTTTTATAGAAAATGTAGAATAATGGTTGATGGTAAATAATTTCATTAATTGTTCAAACTCATCGTTATAAAACTCAGTACCCATATCAGTTTGTAAATTTTTTGGACGGCGATGACTCGTACACAATACATGATGAAACGCCTTTGTTATTTCAGATTTTGTCTTGGTTTTGACTGGAACTGCCCATGAATATTTAGAAACACAGTCTATTACAACTAAGATAAACTTGAAACCCTTGTTATGGGTTTTTAATGAACAAAAGTCTATTAGATCAGCTTGCCATAGATCATCAATTCCTTTTAGAATCACAGATCTTCGTATAAAATTTTTTCGAGCTGCTTTATGAAGTTCTTTCACTATTTGCTGCTTTATCATTTTGTTTTTACAATTTTATCGACTTCAGTTTTAGTATAGTACTCCTTTTTGAAGTGATTTAAAACCTTGTTTACGTCTGCTTTTATACTTTTAAGGAGTGCCGAAGCATCATCCTTGCTACAACATAATTTAATAACAGTATCAACATATTCTTTATTAGCTGCATCATCAGCTGACGAAGGTATTTTAACACCTCTTAGTCTTGTTTTTTTCAAATCGAATTCTCCTCCTTCTGTTTTCATCAAAGTTTTATCGGTTAAATCAAATATTTCAGATAACCGCATTCGTTTATGAACATGATGACCAAATTTATCAATATTCATGATGAGAACCTATCAATTGAAAAGTTAATATACAAATGAAACAAAACAAATATGATGACTTTATTTATTATACAATAATTCCACTTTCACGCAACTCTTCTAGAACCGATATTATTTCATTATCCAGTCCAGTGTTACCTGCATCTCGAGATGCAATTAATATCTTTAGTCTTTCCACTAATTCGTTAGGATCATCCCAGTAAACGTAATCCACATCTTTGTTCCACTTTTTCATAGACGGTAAGCCAGATCCTTGAGCAACACTACCGTCAGTACTTACAGAAACTTTACGAAGTTTGAATAATGGTTTGATAATATTCAAGTATTTTCGTCCTTTATTGCTCTTTATTGGTTTAGTTGAATCAAAATCGCGTCTATGCGCATTTGTATCCATCAACATGGTTTTATAATTTTGTATGTCTTCGGAAGTTATCAAGTTCGTATCAGGTACTTTCTTGAATATCAGTTCACGTATTCCTACAGTGTTATCATACGTATGCCCACCTATTGTTATATATTCTCCATTTGTAGTTACACGAGCTGAACCCATCATAAGTTTTCCACGTTCATTCCTAACACCATACGGAACATCTTCATAAAACTCTGAAGATAAAGACCATGATGATGCATTACGTGCAGGACTATTCTGAGCTGAATCAACAGTTTTAAAGGACATATTGCTAATATCATGGTCATTAAAACTGTTATTATTGTCATTATCATCTTCATCTGTGTTTACATCTGATAAATCTTTTTCATTATTTATAATGTCAGATTTCCTTTTCATGATTGTTTTATCCAGATACGGTTCACTAGATGACGATGCATCGGAATAGCTATCTCTCAAAGACTTAATCTTTTTAACTTTATTTTTTTTTGACTGTGTGCTTTGTTTCTTTGTTGCCAACATTTGATTAAGGGGATTTATTATTGGTTTAAAAACGTTTTCAAGTGTTTTATCTCTATCAGTTTCAATATTACGCATTTTTCGTACCTTTCTTTTTACAGCTTCAGCTGCATTAACAACTTGTCTTTTTATAGATTTTTCCATTTTAATTCAGTGTAACGTGTCTAAGCTTTGAATAATTTCCACGTAATGATAAACGTAAGAAAGCAATACACTTATATACTATTAATGTATTATCAACTAGTCGAATACCACGAATGTGTCAAATTTCTTTCTATAGCACCCTTTATTTTTATCACAATCTTTATTAATCACTAAGTAGCTGTACGACTTATTCCATATTTTTGAACACATTTTTCGAAAATCGAACCACGTCATATCTGTATTAACATGCTCATCATAAATGTGTTTTAAATTCACATCGTCTTGCTTGAAGATAACCAAAAGGTTCGCATTATCTCTTACAAGCTGTTTGGGAATTTTGGTATATGTCTGGTTAAGGTAAAAACAATCTATGTTTTTATGACGACCCATTGCAAAATAATCTCTTATATTATTTTGATTTTCACATGCAACATCATCAAATATTATAACAGAGTTAGGTTTAGCATTTTGAGGACTTAAGACTGTCTCATTTTCGTGGTATTTTGCGAAAGATATACCTGGAACCATATTTAAAACTTTCTCCAAGAATCTGTACTTAGGCTGATGAAGAGTCTTGGAATAAACATACACATTTCGATAATTTAACCCATTTTCATGTAGAAGAAGTCCAATGACTAAATTAGTTTTTCCGCAGTTTGATGGTCCACAAATTAAGCACCTTATTGTATTCGGTAGGAGATTTCCATGACGAGAAGTAATATTCTTAGAATTTATACATAGGTTTTCAACTTTTAAAGATTGTGCTTGTTTCACAAATTTCATTTTGGTGCAAATAAGGATGCTGTCTTTATAAGAATGAAAGTAATGTAAGAAAACAACGTTTATTTATATTCCTGTCGTTGTAGGTAATAACTAATACCTTATTTGCTCGTTCACGGTTTGGGTACTTCCTCGAAATCTATAAATTTATTGTTCATTCTAATCACACGAGCAGGTACCCTGAGTCCTTCATAATAAATTCCACTCCATGTACCATATTGGTTTTTGTGTAGAATTGGTATTAAAATACCTTCGTAATAGTCTGAACCGATTATTTGAACATTATGAATTCCATATTCATTGCGTTTAACAATAACTACTTCCACAACATCATCTATTTTTAAAGACATTATTACTTATTTATTTATAACGTCTGTCGTGTTCGATGTCAACGTGGTATCTGCTACTATAATCTTGTATCTGCACAGACTACATGCGAGTCTTTCAGATTGCTCTCACAGCTGACTGATACATTAGGAAAGCGTTTGATCGGAAAGGTTTTGAATTAGAATTAAGCATCGTGGATGCAAGAGTAAACGATTTCACGAAAGATATCTTTGTAATATTGGGACACTCTAGGTCACCTCGTTTCCTTCAAGCTCGTAGTATAATATTGGGCACTCTAGGTCAACGAGTGACTGAAGGCGAACAGGGTGAGCCTGAAGGAAACGAGGTGGCCTAGAGTGCCCAATATTATACTACTAAGAGGGCTTTATTTTTCATTAGTTACATAATGCAAAGAGCAATTGCCAGGTGCACAGTCTTTCTGTGAGGAAATTCTTACCGAATTTAACATTTTTTTTATTACAGTTTTCTAAGAAAACCGTTGCGAATATTAATTTACATGTTTTCTTGTTAATAAAAGCTAGTGTTTAGTACACTTTTACATAGAATGAAATTAGGGTACTATTTAATTGCAACGATCCGCAATAATTGGTTGGTAACTACATTAGTTCTCGTTTATTGAATGAATGAATAAATGGAATATACTTTCCTAGCTGGTTCCCGCGACTTTGTCTGAGCTTCGTCTGGACAATTCACACAATATCTTTATAAATTGTAGCCTATGTGTTATTCTGATGTATAAGCTATATTATTGTAAAGTTTCATTAAAATCCATTCAGTAGTTTTTACGTGAAACAGTAACAAACATCCATCCATACTTACAAACTTTCGCGTTTATAATATTAGTAGGATAGGATAGGATAGTAGGACTTAGACCAAACATAAAATACAATGTACACGAAACAAAAACTGGTTATTGATAAGGGAAAGCGCGGGCATTCCAGTATCTACATACCTACATACATATGCTCACGCCTATGTCAGATCGCCACATGCTACGATTCTGACACACATCTTTCGCCTCCTCAACATCCGTAAGTTTCTTCATACACGCTCGTCGGTTCCGGGTACATTTTATTTGGCCCTTCTTCAGTACGCATCCGATTTGGTCAGCGTACGTGCGCCTAGGGCGACCCCTTTCAACCATTCCATTCACACTTGCCTTGTAAATTTCATACGTCAACCTACTTTCGCTCATTCTTTCCACATGGCCAAACCACCTCAACATGCCTTTTTCAATCCTGGTCACTACATCTTCTTTCAGACCACATCTTTCTCTAATCACACTATTCCGTAACCGGTCCATCAAAGTCACACCACACAGTCTCCAGTATCTAATGTTGGAGTGAATTAAATATCAAGTTCGTAGTCATCTTCCGTCACAGCATTTACATGCCTTCTCAATAGGCCTTTGTTTTGGTTTAAAGAATAGAGTATAAACATCGCCATCATACGTCATTGAATGTATTGTATATTATGTGAATGTTGTGTCTCTTCTAAATTTATTTTGTTTATTAATAGGAAGCCGACATGACATAATTTTACATTCAGAACGGTACACGGATTATTATTTTGGGTGTATACATGTCATACTTATAAGCTTACTCAGCATGCATAAAATTTTTTAGAATTTACATGGTACATTTTTCGTGTTTTTAGGGTTCCTTGCCCAAAGTGTAAAAACGGGACCTTATTACTAATCCTACGTTATCCGTCCGTCCTACATATTTAGGCCTGTAACTTTTTAACCGTAATAGCCACACAGTTGAAATTTTCACAGAATATGCGTTACTAAGATAAAAATTAAGGAGGTCTTATACAAGAAACTAGTTTTAGTGATAAAAATTTAGTTAACTAGTTTTTATGGTAAAAATGGTAATACACACAAGCATCAAACTTGGATTATAAAACAAACTCTACAGTATAACAACAAATAATAAAAACCGGCCAAGTGTGAGTCGGTCTCGCGCTAAAGGTCCCGTAGAAAACAAAACTTTTTGTGAGTTAATATTTTGTGTGGTACGGAACCATCGGTGCGCGAGTAGCCCGACTTGCACTTGACCGCTGCGCTTAGTTAATAACGTGACCGCTGAGGGAGGTCGTCACGCCGCGCCATTTCGAAATACAAAATAACAATTACGTAAGTATTAAAAACTATTTTAACTTATTTATTTTTAAATACAGCTATAGAGTCCAGTAAAGTAAAGCTAAATATTTAGGTAAATAGTTTATTTACTATGAAAAGTTTGTTTAAAAGACTAAACGTATAGCAAGTGTTGATATTCATGCTGACAGCCCACGCTTTGATTTCTATGAAGCTTAGAACTCTATATAAAATCGTATTACGGCCACCTTTGCAAATCCTTACGGCATTCAGATCTTTCCTTTTACTTCACGTAAACCTAGATACCATCCCACCATTATCAATGTGTTCACAGCGTTTGAGGGCCGTTTCACATGCAAATGGGACTGCAGCGACAATTTGAATATTTTGAACCCGGAGTGGAAGCCCGGTGTGAAATGTCAGATTCCCGTTTGCTGGAGGCATTATAGGTAATCTTAAAACGTCAGGCAGTATCTAATATTAGCAAGACCTGTTTTTTTTTCCTAACTATACTTATACAGAGTGTAACAAAAAACACTAGTAATATTTAAAGGGGTGGTTTACACCATCAAACAGAACAACTTTCAATATGGAGCCAAATTCCAAGTCACGAAAAAAAAAACAACTGTTCAATTCAGTACCTACCTACTTGACTCAAATGTATGGGGCAGCTGATTATTTAGTTGATGTTGGCTCCAAACTGAAAGTTGTTCAGTTTGATGATTTAAAATTTTAATCCATCTGTTAAACATTTCTAGGGTGTTTTGTAATACCCTGTAGACTGTAACCTAGAAGCACAGATTGGCAGTTATAAGTTAAGTGTGGTCCACAGGGTCGCCCTAGAAGTATGTATCCCGATCAAATTAGGGTCGTACTTAGGTGTGGTGAAAGTGAAATGAATGGATGGGCCACACGAACATTCTAATACACCAATTATATTCCCAAATTCATGTTTCTATCTTCAGCGGTTTACTGTTCGTCCTTTGGCATTCAGTCATTCAGTTTGTCATGGAACTCTTTTATTTATATGTATAGAATATTGTATTGTATTGTATAAACTGAATTATGAATGTTGAAGAAGCGAGGAAGGTGAAACAAGATCGAATCACATAGTATAATATTGTTTCTGCCTACCCCATTTGGATAGAAGTGCGATTGTAATTGTGTGCAGGTATTTATTTCATAGGTATACTCCCGGTCTTATAGTCTGAAATTCAGAGAACTCAGACCATCAAACTGAACAATTTTCATTATGGGACCAACCTCAAGGAAACGCGAAAAAAAAAACAGCTGTCCCTTATATTTGAGTCAGGTAGGTAGTAGGTACAGCAGTTTTGTATGAGAGCAGATTTTTTTTTCTTTTCCTGAGGTAGGCTCCATAGTGAAAGTTGTTCAGTTTGATGGTCTGAGTTCAACGTTTCAGTCTGCGGAGGGTCTCTATACCTTACACCCTAGATACATAAAAAAATTAATGTTAACTATGCAATAAAAATGTTTTACTATGGCAGTGGATACTCAGTACTTTACTTTTGATAACATTAGCATAATGTATATGAGTTTATTGTGCGATTTTTTTTCGACTAAAATGATAATTATTTGTCTAGATACACCATTGACAGACGTCAATGAGATACGCTGAAAAGCAATGAAATAAGGCTAATTAAGCTCCTTTGAAGACAATCATGTAGCTAACTAAGCCTCTTGAAAAAATAAGTCGACAGGCATTGTTTGTAGCTATAATAAAATAGGTTCATTAGAGGAATGATATCTAAGTATCTATGTAGTAGTATTATACACAATTATCATAGCATTACGTTTTTGAGTACCTTCACTTAATGTTAGCACTGAAATCAGAAATAATTTATCAAAATAATACCTTAAAACTTTCTTCATCTACAATTTTATGGCTGTAGAGAAGAAGCGGCCATATAAACATTAAGGTTTACATAATATGAGTACACTTCCTTCAAAAATGAAAACAAAAAAAAAGGAAAAGTAATTACGTATTGTTAAACAAAGTACATATAAAAGACATCATCTATTTTGGTCCAAATGTGAATGTATGAATGTAGCCAAGGAAATAGAAAGAAAAACAAATTTCTCAAACGCAAAGAAAACCAAGGAATGACCATATAAAGCTTTGGTGCCATAATAATAAATGCTGAGATGGACAAGTTATAACAGAATATAATTATCGTTATTTTACTTTGGCCGGTATTTTAACATTTGGACCAAAAATGAAAGAATCCAGGATAATATCCATTTATAACCTTTGATTAAATTAAAAAAGCGGAAGATAGGTGACGTTCTTGCATTAGTTACTCGAACGAGTGAAAATTAATCCCGTGTGATATGTTTTTCTTTTTGAATGATTTGTAAGAATAAAAGCACAAGAAGGCATAAGGCATAGGTATAATTGATTGATTGAAGGCATTCTGGTACCTTTATTCCGCCTAAAATAAAAAAAAAGTATCTCAATCACGCAATGCTGCTCAGATTGCGATTTGCGACTAAGTCAATGAAGCGACACGGGGGCTCAATATATGTGGTCCATGCGCTTATAGGCTTGTCAGCTATTTTCCGCTATTTCAATTTAATCAAAGTTTATAACACTTGAGAAAGTAATACTGAAAAACATTTAAAGAACTATAGAACTTGTAGCGATTGAGTCTATTGAAGGCCGAGGTACCGAACGCGAGTAATCTTTAATTCAAAAGATCCACTTGAACGGTTCTTTCTTTTGCTTCTGGTACTAAGTGATCCGGGAACGGATCGACTTTTAAATGTGTTTTATATGTTTCTGTCTAGTTTACGTAAAAAATAATGTCGCTGTGTGGATCTGGCTTAGAAAGAATTTAAGCATTTTCTCCCGTGGAGGTTAAGACCATAAGAGATACTTCTTATGCAGTGTTTATGTGTGCGAAGGCTAGCTGCAACTTTCACCACCTATCACTTGACATTATTCCTGTGTCCTGGAACCGCAAAGTAATCTGCTGTTCCATAAAATAATAGTTCTTGTTTAAATTAAATTAAATTAAAAAGTATTTATTTGTTTAAAAATTAACCCCTTCATACATGTGCTTAAATCTATGTAAAACACCAAAGTTTCCCCGCTACTTAGTCCGAACAAATTATATACCAAATTTTAAGTCCAATCATAAGCTTTCAAACAAAAAAGTTTCATTGAAATTGATTCAGTAGTTTTCGCGTGATACTCGAACAAACAAACAAACAGACTGAAAAAAAAAAACGAAAATAATCTAAAAACTATATCGTTACTCTTTTTTTTAATATCTTCAATGTAAGGTAGATACTCGTACCTGTATCAGGTATACAAACTAGAAATAACGAAAACAGGTGAAAAATGGAAAACTATAGAAATACCCTCAAATTATATTTTTAGATCACTGTTAGGTATTGCAAAAAGCACTGTGCCACAGACTGTGATTTGGTATATTTATCACAGCACTACTTTTTTGGAAGCTCATAAATAAGTATAGCCTGATTTTCAGTAATAAAAAAAGATTGTAAGTAATCGATTCATAAGCAAGTTATTCAAGTTCTTCAAAAATTTAAATTCAAGGTAAGTATGCTTACGGAAGTCACCTGGAAATATCAAAATATTCTATGGAAAACACTGTTTACAATAAATAGACCGTAACGAGTTCTTTGGAAAGGCACGAATAAATGAGTAAGTTTCCAGCATGACGCGACATCTGGTAAAGCGAAGAAGGGATTTTATTCCTCAAAACTATTAGCATATTTACAAAATTTTCACAAAGGTTTTTACTCACCTAAAGGCTAAGTAAACTGAGGACTAAATTGTAATAGACTTGTTCCAAATGTTTAAATTCGTTTTCCGGAATTTGGTTCTTAAAACGTTCGCAAGATGATTCAAGATCCAGTGTGGAAAAAGGCTTGAGAACATTAAAAGGTACAATCTCAATCAATACAAGGAATATAAAGGTGACCTGTTTCTCGGTCATGAACTATTGTGCGACACAAACTCATTGCAATAAGTTTGTTATTACTAATATGTGTTTATATCAAAGTAATTTTCAATATAAATTATCATTAGCAAATGGTCATGATATTAAAGATAATAATAAAAAGATATAAGTTATGTGGATGGCTGTGGTAGGACAGGAAGAAGAAAAGATGGATGTATTGTGTGTAAGAAAGGAGTAAGTGCTGTAATGACAGCCAAGAGAAATGAATAGAAGAAAATAATAGACTAAGAGATAAATGTATTTTTTGCAACCATCAGCTGCAAGGCTGATTCAGTGTTTATGGGGTGCAGAGCATCTCTGTGATGAGGTGGACCAGGTCTGCCTGCATAACTCTAGTCGGTTTAGAAGTTACTGATATTTAAAGGTCAGTAAAAAATGTATTATTGTAGTATGCACTGTAGCTATGTAAACAGTCGGTTTAGGACTTACAGCCGTTGAAAGGTCCGACCTGTGAACGGCTGTATTTCCTAAACCAACTGGCAGTTCATGTTCATTTTTCTACTGCTTACATAGCTACAGTGTACACTACAATAATATCATACGATCAGCCTTGCAGCTGATCGTTAATTTTTTACTAACCTTTAAACGTCTGTAACTCCTAAACCGACTGAAGTTATGCAGGCAGACGTTATCCATCCCCATCACAGAGATGCTCTACACCCCATAAACGATGAATCAGCCTTGCTGCTGATGGTTGCAAAAAGTACACTTATCTCTTATAATATAACATATTGCGCCGACTCCAATGGGAAATGTGCAAGTAAGATCTGTATTTGTCATCTAATCGAAACAATTTGAAAATGCTAAATGGTCTTGAAAATGTTACACTATGTAATGCAATATTATATTTTAATAGTATTTTGTATATTTTGTTTTGTTTAAAAGATGTGTATTGTATCTTTCTGGCCGCATCTTCTCTCAACGGAACACCTTCCGAAGCGGTGGTAGAGTCAAAAAATGACGTTAAAAAGCTATCTTTGTTATATTATTTTGAATAAAAAATTTTGATTTCATTAGATTAGATTTTTTTTTAGAAAATTCTGGTCGTTAATAAAACGGAATATATTACCTGCAGTCTTAATTTAAAATTGAGTGTTGCGCTTGTTAGACGCATAAAATTAGTCTTGGTCATACATAGTTAGCTTGTATTTAGTCTTCCCTTGCATCGACTATATGGCAAAGGCTAATGAAGATGAGATGGAACGTGGAAGATGGATTAAAATCCACAATGCGAACCCAATACGGTCATAATTTCACAAAGCCTTTCCTAAAATCGCTCTGGTTTAAATTTATTCATAGCTCATTCACAACGTTTCACGATCACGCATAGTTGGGTGCATTGAACTATTTGACGTGTGATTTAATTTTTCCTTCATTTTATTATGAACATAAAATACACTGACCTATTAATTTAGTTTTCACATAGACGGTTGTCAGGCAGTTTCATCAGACGTAGTAAAGGATGTTTAAATCCCACAGACAAATCGAGCAATTGGTTTTGTGGGATTCTTTTTCATTAAGGGCCTATGTCGAAAAATAATTGAAGCGAATGGGCGTGTGATAGCTTATATTACTGCCTGATGCAAGAGAAAGAGATGGGGCGTCGTGCGTCTCTGAAACGACGCAAATGTAAAACAAACTTTATTTAATTGTGATTGTACTATTTATTTAAGTTCAATTTTGCTCATATCAGAATTTGTAAAATATCAATCTCTTTTTTTTAAATCTAGTCTTGTGTTTCTATTATTCACCGTTTAGCAGTTCTAAGCGTTTATAAATAAAAACGGAGGCTACTTTAGCTTGTTTTTCTATCGAGAAAAAGTGTCTTAATCGTGTTTTGGCTCTTGTCGAAACTTCAATTATATGTTCAACGAGCGTCAACCCGCGACTTTGTCCACACAAATTATACACCAGATTTTAAGTCAGATAACAAGCTATCAAACAAAAAAAGTTTCATCAAAATCGGTGCAGTAAATTTTGCGTGATGCTCGTTCAAACAAACAAACACACAACCAAACAGACAGATAAAAATCCAAAAAATTGGTGATATGGAATCAGGGATATCTAAAAACCATATCGTAACTGTTTTTTGTTAATATATTCAATGTACAGACAAACGTGTTACAGTTTTATAATACACTGACCTGCAAAACTAAGTACTACACTTTTAATATTTAAAATTTTTCTGAACTATAGAAATTAGAGATTTAAAATCAAAAACGTTTTATAGCAAATGTTATCAGCTTTCGTTGTAACTATTCTTTGTAAATAAAACTCTTTTTCGAGTCCTTTTTATTTCGAAAGTATAATTTTTGTACTGAAAAAGTTATTGCAATTTTAAAAGTGTGATACTTAGTTTTGCAGGCCAGTGTAGTTATGATATATGACGCTTTGAAGAATCCTATTTTTTTCACGTAGCCTCTTAAGTGTTCACTGTTACTTATGTAATAATAATAAATAAAAAAAATATATTCCTAAAAGTTCTTAAAAACTGATTAACGGTGTTTAGAGACATGAAAAATGATGAGTAAACTAAAATTTTGGTGATAAGGTAATATATCATTTCTTTAGATTTGATGATGTGTGGACTTGTGAAGGCCCAAATAGTTTATCGACTACTTACAATACTCTATACTTATAAAGAAAATGTCTTTGACTGACTGAATGACTAGCTGACAGACAACGCACAGCTTTAAGGATGTTCTAGTCCATACAAAGATTTGACGCACAATACACGTAGACGGAATTAATAAAAGTAATATTTTATATATGGAAAAATAGTTTAGAAAATCTAGTTGCCGCGTCACAAATTACATTTGCAATTTATTATATAATTACGAAGATATAAAGCTTTTAAAATTTTGTATGAAAAATTTCAAAGCTTTATATCTTCGTAATTATTTTATAAATTTTTAATTTTTAATTATATAATTTTTTACCTACTTAATTAAGTTTGTATAATTACTTTTTGTCAACGTTACATGTACACAGGTTTCGTTTAACAATTGTTTTTTTTTCATCGCATTCTAGCTTCCTCTCGGAGAGAAAATAATTATCTTCATTTGTAACATGGTTGTATTGTATTGTAGGTAGCTGAGTACCTATAATTTATATATCACAGTTTGAGAAACCGGATTTTGTTCGCATCTACTAGAAACTAAAATTGTCCTAGCAATAAATATGTTAAAAAAGTTAATACAATAGTATAATATGACAAGGTTCTGGTGGATGTGATTGAAATAGGTGTTTAGTTACCTCATCTTTTTCTCTCCCCGTATGTATGTCTGCTTGTTAATTAATTAATTGATAAGTTTCCTTATGGATAGCTATAATTGGCCATCAAAATGTAAACAGTGTTGTAACTTATGTAACTAAGGCTGTTATTATCCTGAATAAAACAAAAAATAGTAATAATAATAATTGATACATATACTTACAGCGAACAAGTTGTTCAATTTTATAAGAATTTATAGCATCCTGTTTAACATGTAACGCCTCAAGTTTTAGACCCTGTATAGTTTTCTACATACATAAGTTAATGGCAACAAAAACGTTATCATGATGAAAATACATTTGAGAATGAATCATGAGTTTGCGTGCTATTTGTGAGTCAGTTTCTTAATGATCATTCCATACAGTCTTAGAATCAAGCCATTATCGTCCTTGTGACTGTAAATAAAGAGTGTTGAAAGAGGGACTTCTTAGGTGGAACTTACATTGGGAGGGCCAGCACTATAATTGCAAATGAGGGTTAACCCTCGCTTGATGTTGACAGTCATTCCAGTTAACTTTGTAGACGAGGGGGTTATGCTTTGAACGGGTTAATAAAAATAATGACATCCATTAGCTAATAATGTTTCATCGAATGACGCATTGTGTTCTGTCCTTGTGTTGAAGAAAATTATATAAATATGGCTGTTGCCCGCGACTTCGTTCGCGCAGACCACTGAAATATACTTTACGACCTATTCTCAGACCTACTGAATATACACACACAATTTCATAAGAATTGGTCAAGCCGTTTCGAAAGAGTTTGGTTACAAACACCGTGACAGAGAATTTTATGTAATATAATAGAAAGAAAGATAATATAATAGAAGAAGAGGAGTTTGGTTACAAACACTGTGACCGAGAATCTAAATATAAAAGAATAATTTTATATTATATTAGATGAGGTTTTGTCCACGACTTCGACCGCATCATAGGTTTCCATCATCGCAGCGAGATAAAAAAGGTACCCCTTTTTAAGTCTAATCATAAGCTTTCAAACACAAAGTTTCGTAAGAACCGGTAAAGTGGTTTTTTCGTGTCCTTTTTTATAAATTTTCAATAAACGATACGATAGTAATTATAGTACTCTGCGATAGTAGCTGTCACATTTATTTCAGTGTAATAAAATAATAAAAATAGTCAAAAAATAACAAGCTTACTTAAGTATTTATGTACTTTTACTTTTTATGACTGAAATAAATATGATAATTTCAGCAGTGTAAATTTTAGGTTGTTTTAACTTTATCTTTTTCCCAGAACTGTAATTTCGCTGTTATCTGTGCTGTATAATTTTCTAGAGAAAGTAAAATTCTTGCGAAAATTTCTGTTTAGACAAAAACCTTTTTTTTAACAAAAATCTTTGTTTCAAAGCAAAAATTTTAATAAAGTAAAGAAAAGATAATCCCTTGGAAATTGTTAACTACGAAAAATCACCAAACAGGTCCTGAGGGTCTACCCCGGACATTCGAACTTCGCAGTTGCGTGAACGTTTCCGTTCCAATGTCAACTTTATTACAATGAAGTGCGGACCGAAACGGTCGCAATATATCGAAAATCGAATGTCCGGATACGGGGCCCGAGAATAAAAAAATTATCTGAAACAGTCTTAAACAGGCACTCTGGAACGTTTTGGATGAAAAAGAACACAGACAATAATTTTTCACTACTCGTTATTACCATAGATAAGAAAGCCACAGCTACTTAGTGGGCAAATCTCTTTTGCTCCGGGAACGATTAAATCAATTCATTGGACGCGTAACGACCTCGTCATTCTGTAATCGTTTTCGATTGAGAGCCGCAACGCTTTTTGATTCGCTGCGAATCATCCATTTGGCTTTAATTCGATTGGCTTTAAGATCAAATAACATTTATATTCTAATACTGATAACAAAAGCGGTTATTTTACATTGAACTTTCGGCTTTTTTATTAGTTGTTTTGTATTAGTTGTTTTTTGATTAAAATCGTTTTGTTTATGGTGCACTCTATTTTTTCGGAGCTACGCCAGAGTAAAGAACTACCTACTTGCCTTCTCAGATACAAATTTAAAAATGGATACAAGTCGATACACGACTAATTTTTATATTTGCTTACCTACTACTACTTATACACCACTATGTTTTAATTTTACTAGAAAATTGTAAAGGGTGTATTAAGATAATGAAACTAAACAACTTTTCCTTCCTAAAAAACATGGGTTGAAAAACGAAATAAAGTTGACCTTCTATACAAAAGTGCGGATCAGTCGATCAATTTTCTATTAATCGAGTTCGATCCGATCGATATATTTTTTCTAGTCATTAAAAAGTAGGTGTGTATAGAATGTTCAAATAACAAATACCCATCAATAAAGTAATACTTAATAGGTACCTACTAATAATGATGTTCACTGCCTCCGTAGTCTACTGATTAAGGGGGTTTAGTCCTTTTTCGCCGGATTCCTTATTGGACGAATTCCGTTTTGGCCAAATTCTTGTTTGGAAACGCTAGTGATTCCATTTGACAAATTTATTTTTCATCTGAAAATACATATCAGGAAGCTGGCAAAGGGTTTGTACTCATGATACATATCAATCAATTAAATTATACCATCAGTTAGATGACTAAAAAGATTATCCGTCCAATAAGGAATCCGGCGAAAAATGCTCTCGACATGGAGGTCGTGGGTTCGATTCCCACGGGGGGCACCTAGTGATATGTCACTTTGTGCGTTTTTCCCCAGTTGGTTAGGACATTGCAGGCTGAATCATCTGAGTGTCTGAAAAGAGATATGATTTCGTGATTTGGATGGCACGTTAAGCCGTTGGTCCCGGCTACTATCTCTGGTAATAGTAGTCGTTACATAAAAACCACGTCAGAGGTCATAAGGCGGTCTAAAAAACTCTGACACCAGGGCTCTGCCCACACGGTAAGAAGAAGAAGAAAAATTATTTTTTAATTTTGTTTCGCCTTTTTTGTTATAGTATCAGTATCGTAACCAGATACTTAATCACACCCAACAAAAGGGTGCTAACCAGTTTTCATTATTCCTTTTTTGTAACAAATATGAAAGCAAAATATTAAATATTTCATGGCGATACATTTGCTGCATTAACAATAGCTTATTATCATCTCGCTAACAATTTCCATTTAGTTCTTAGTCCAGTTATATCTAGCTCAGAATCCTACCGTAACTATTAAATTGTTATAATCCCATAATGCAATTCAAATTCAATAAGCCAAATCTATACTGCTCTGAACAATCATTATAATGTTAACAAAGCTGAAATACGATATTATTCTGATAGTTAGACAGCAAATGTTCTGTTTTGTTTACACAACAATATTCCAAGGATGATGATTTCTAACAAGAAGAAAATTGTGGCTGAGTTAGTTTGGTCTAAGTTACAAGACGAAGTTTTGAACAATAGTTGCAATGGGATTGACGAACTGCGAATGATGCATTGGCTGATGAGTGGAGCCAAAGAACAGTGAACAAGCATGGGCATCATAAATAAAACGTGAGAAAATAATAATTACATTTTCTGCGGTCATGTCTCATACAATTGGGGAGTTGACTGCATTACATATATATTTTAGTCTCCAATAAAAACTGAAAATAATGCTAAACTCACATTTTTTCTTTATTAATTCTGTAGCTTGATAACTGGATAATAATAATAACTGGATAAACTATAACAAGTATCGCAACGATGATGACGAAAGACAATGACGTCACTATTCATTATTTAGTACAATTTTTCATACAAAGCGTGCGTTTTGAAGTTCGATAAAGAGTTGCTGATTTGACTAGTTGGAAACTCGCGGATTCTTTATCCCTTGAAATTTTATTTATCACTTTAACCAGCTTGACTCAAAAAACATCAATATGAATGCTCAATTTCATAGCATCACAAAAATAATGAACAATTGCATACGAGTATAATTATTCCCTGTATATATGTCACAAAGCATTTAATTTTAGAATAAATAAATATGAGGGAGTAATCGAGGCGGGGCGAGGGTTCCTTGTACCACGGAACCCTAAAATTGTGACGATACAGTGTTTAGGTGTCCCAGACTCAAAATCACAGATTTTTGGAATTTTTGTCCGTCTGTAGTCTACTTGTTGCTGAAAACTGAAAACTGCTGGATCCATTTTGATGAAACTTTTCGTATTTAAAGATTACTTAAAGAGAATTGGAAGAGAATTAAAATTGAAAACTGGTTTATATTTGAGTTGTTTGGGATCAAAAACGGACATAAAATCCAAACACAATGGATTTTCTATTGTTTCTGGATTTTATATCCGTTTTTGATCCCAAACAACTCATTTATCTCACTACGATTACAGAAGATGGAAGCCGGTGCGGACAAAGCCGGCGGGCAAATACTCATGTTTGTACAATAAAGATTATTTGGAATACGGTATTCTACATCCAAAGTTTTATATAATAAATGATACTTACCGAAAAATATATACCTAACTTAGACCAAGCAATCCCATCATCCAAAGATTGTAAGCACTAAATTAAGTAGGCCAGCCCGGTCTGCGGAGTCCAACGGTATGGAACAGCTGGCCACCCTAAAGTTTTGGTAAATAAATATCTACTGAAGACTGCGGTTAAGGGTGGAGCTTTGGTTATTACGCAGAAGCTGACAGTCTAATTTGTAAGAAACAATTTTGTGTCGAGTCTTATTATGAGTTTGTCTCATCTCTGAATAGGGATTTATTGAAATTGTGTTTCTTCTGTTTTCGTCCATGACGATACAGACATTATATCTAAATACACCATGCACTCTTCATATTTCGTATCATCTATATCTATCTAATGCCGTGTGGTGTCGGCTAAGAATAACACCATCCCATTTCCTCGCGTGGGTGTCGTAAAAGGCGACTAAGGGATCTACCGGAGGATGGGCAGCAGCATCCTTTGAGTACACACATTCAATCCAAATGCGATCGCCAACCCGCCTTTCAAGCGTGGCGATTATGGCAAATCCCCCCATTTTGGGGGAGACTTAGGTCCAGAAATGGACGTCTGTCGGCTGATATGATGATATCTATCTAATGGTTTCTGATACGCAATATCTTAAAAGAAATGGCCTTTTATTACAATCTGTAATGTAAACATTTCAATTCAAAACCAAATGATGTAGTTATCGATTCTATAGAAACGGTTTCAAAGACATCCGTTAATTTAATTACACATTATAGGTACAGAATGTAAAATGAAATGCGATACATATCAAAAAAGGTGTATCAGACCATCAAACTAAAGTACTTTCACTAAGGAGCCAACATCGAAGTCGCGAAAAAAAATCTATGGCTACTCGGCCCGAATGTATTGTCCACAGCTGATTTCTTTTTCGTGATATCGATCTTGACTCCATAGTAAAAGTTGTTCAGTTTAATGGTCTGAAGCAGTACCTCTTTTGATATGTAACGCATTTAATTGCACACCCTGGATAAAGATTAGACTTCATAGGTTCTTTTTTGGTATATTGGTTCGTAATTACGAAAATGATTTCATGCCAATCTATCTATCTATACTATTATAAAACTGTAACAGGAAGTTTGTCTGTACATTTAAGATATTAACAAAAAAAAGTTACGATATGGTTTTTAGGTGTCCCTGATTCCATATCACCAATTTTTGGATTTTTTGTCTGTCTGTTTGTTTGTGTGTTTGTTTGTTTGAACGAGTATCACGCAAAAACTACTGAACCGATTTTGATGAAACTTTTTTTGTTTGATAGCTTATGATCTGACTTAAAATCTGGTATATAATTTGTGCGGACGAAGTCGCGGGTTAACGCTCGTAAATTATACGATTATTACTATTAACTATTACTACTATGGCATCTACAAAAACCAATTACTTATTTAATTAAATTAGTTGCCTGCGCCTTAACACCTTGAAAGTTAACTGAAACTCAACTATGAATTTGGCAACTGTCAACCTTTGGGTCGTTTCGGACCATAAATATTTCTATTTGCGGTCCGGCAAAGGTATATAAGGGTCCGTTGTAGAGTGTAGACCCTGATAAGAGTATCTGAAAACATTCACAAGGTCTCACGAGAAGTTGAAACGGTCTGTAAAATTTATTTAAGCGTAAATTATGTTAAAATGTGCTTTAGTTAATATATTTTCAACCAACTTTAAAAATATAAGGATTTATATTCAACGTACGACTACTTCTTATTTTTTGAAATGCGTTATATAAACATAATGTTAGTCTGTCTGAGTTTAAACCATTGTACCCTGCGCCGTTTCCCCGGTGGTGGAATTAAAGAACTCCATAGATTAACCACGGCAGCAGAAGACTGGCTATGCCCCCACAGGCCCCCCACACGGTAGACCGACGAACTGGTGAAGGCGGCGGGAACCCGTTGGATGAAGGCGGCGCAGGATCGTAACAGCGATCCTTGGGGGACGCCTATGTCCAGCAGTGGACGTCTATCGGCTGAGATGATGATGATGACATTTATGATGCACCATTTAGTTCATTGTACTATATGACCCCCTCAAAGGCTGGATCCGCCCTTGCATTGCAATTATTATTTTTTTTGTTTCATTTGTATTGCGTCAACTTTAAAATTTCACGACTCAATTTTGCAGTCTCTTCTTTCTTAATGATTTTATTGTTTATACCCACCAACCAGTGCTCAACCAGATTTCAGATGACACTAACGTTATTATGACCATTTAAAGCCAAAACTTGGCACCTAACATGACTCTCGTTCAGTTCGGCTCAGAATTAATCGTTGTTCCTAGTCCTCCGAACAGCGAAATTGATTTGACTTCTGACTGACTTTTCACAAATCGCTTTCCTGATATTGCTTCAATATTTCGTAGTTTCACTGCAAAGAGCATATGCGGAGCTTTTTACCGCTCGCTGTCAATACTACAGGCTGTCGAGTATCCCTATAATCCTTCCTACCTTTGTCATCCTCCAGCCCTTTATCCTTTTATTTCGGGGATTTGTCATCTTCTACAATACGTCTCTATTAATCGCAATTGCCCGGACGACATTTACACCAATGCGTTTTTCTAGCGTATTGTTGGTACACATACCTCATATATAACTCCTCTCAAAAGGTGAAGGAAAACGCATCGAGAGGAACCGTGCATAAACTGAATGCGTGATGGACTAATGCCCGTACGCCCTTCCTGAGGGTTGGCCCTTTATGGCCTGAAGTGGGACGTATGTAGACTGACGATGATGATAATGAATAGTGATTTTAATGCTCACTCCCTTTATAAAGATCCCATCCACATAATTTTAAAATGTCATTTTTTTTTAGTATAAGTGTAGTAACGTGCATTGTTTAGCAGTGGACAATGATAGGCCATCGATGATGATTAAAAAATTTCATTAGTCTAGATAAATAAGATACTAGTGGGCCTAGCATGAGAAAACGATAGAAATTGAGACGTGCCTAGGTCTTTATTACTTTGCGTATGCGAAAGCGAGCGCGCATTACGGTTTTCTCGTTTTATCGCTTTGTTGTGGCATGCTTGACCTACAGTAAGAATTATCATGGCGCCTACGACATTATCTTAAATTGTAGAAAAATTATCAGAAGTGATATTTTTGAAACGCGTACGTTGAAATCAGCAGAAAAAATGTTAAAATTACTATAGAGCTTATGCATCTTTCTAGTGCTGAATTGAACTTGAGACTTTCGAAAATCGCACTCCAGACCCTGTATAAATTGACAGACATTTCACATAACTAATTAACTATGTACTTACGTAATTTACATGGACATATCAAAATAGATATTTGCAAAATTGTATATTAAGTACATTTACTAGGTGTAACAGCTACTGGATTGTATTAATTGCATTATGCAGTTCACAGTTCAATGAACCTCATTGCACTTATTCAATTTAGTGAAGTGAAAACTGGAATTTTTCACAATCAGTTGATTTAATCAAAGAGATTTCCACAAATTACTGGAAATGTAGTAATTGATTGGAGACCAGTTGTAGAATTAGTCGAGAGTCGTTTTGCGCCTGCAAATTTTTGACGAAGACAGAAAAATTGGTTCATTGATTATAAATAAATACAGGATGTGGAAATGTAGTAATTGATTGGAGACCAGTTGGACAATTAGTCGAGAGTCGTTTTGCGCCTCCAAATTTTTGACGACGACAGAAAATAAACATTTAAGGGGGTGGTTAAGACTATCAAACTGAACAACTTTCATTATGGGACCAATATCGAAATCGCGAAAAAAAAATCGGATGTTCCATCATCATCACAAAAATCAAAAATTTTGTAACTATTTTAAAATCTCTTTGATATCTTAAACACTAATGTGAAATTAATTTTTGAATATCTTTAAAAATTATTAAAATATAAGTATTAAAAATTTACACACATACCAAAAGCGACGTCATAATTCAGTATTGTCATACAAATCATGACAGTATGTCATACAAACACCTGTTTTGCATGAAAGAGATAGAAGATGATAAAACATATTTTTCAATAGCTTATAACTTTTTTGTTTTCTGTTCAATTGTAATTTCGTTTGAACTTTTAGCTATTAAAAGCTTATTTCTGTAATTCGTCACAATATGTTGATTTACAGGATCAGTCATCATCCCTATTGCCAACAAACACCACTTCGATTTGATAAACGATTAGATCGAGTAGCTACGCCAACAAGACCCCAGATCAGTTTCATTTCGTACTAACTAGCACCCAAATTGTGTTTGAACAAGTTTGCCTATTTACATAATCTTGAACCGATGTTCTTCGTTTAGTATAATATCTATTGTCTGTAACGTTCACAAATTTCTACTGAAACTTTGATGCAGAATTTTCAATAAAGCATAAAGTTTTAAACGCTATGAAATAGTTTTACAGTTATTTCTGAACGTAACGTATATGATTATTAAAATGAAGGAATATCTACTGCATTTCATAATTTTTTTAACATACGATGTATTGTACAATTTGTACATACAGGGTGTAAATTTAAATACGTTACATACCTAACAGGACGCTTCAGAACATAAAACTGAACAACTTTCACTATTATGGGACCAACAATGAAATCGTGAAAAACAAACAGCATTTGGGTCAGAGGAGCCATTGATATTTTCTATGGAACAAAATTTTTTTTCACGATTTCTATTTTGGTCACATAATGAAAGTTGTTCAGTTTGTTAGTATAAAGTACCCCTGTATAAAACGAACTATAAAAATTAAGTTTTCTCATAAATTCTTTTCGATAATTTTCATCTGCAGCTCTATTATGTGTATTCGGAGAAAGATAACCAATTTTCCAGCTGTAAATTTATTTGCTAGAGAAAAGGAGGTTCCAGAAATTTCATTCCACTGAACCCCAAATTGAATTCCTTTACGACTGCTCCTATAATCAAATGAATAATCCATTTATTCGCCTGGTACCCGCGAATCAAGGGGGAAAAAGTCGTGAAAGTTTTTAACTAAAGGTGGAAAAAAGTACCGTTGAGATACCGTGAAATATAACTACAGTTAGATATTTTCCGAAACATTTTTTCTTTTCGTTAGTATTAAGAAGGTAGAAGTGGAAGGGTTTGGGGGAAACCTTTGCCCAGCAGCGGGACAAAACAGGATAAAAAAGTGTTAAGATAGTCTGAAGTCACAGAATAGAAGTTCAAGTATGTATAATAATTACTTTATAGATACTTAGAACCAAACCATTGTTTTGAATCCGTCAAAATTTGAAAACAGTTCACACGCAACATTTTAAATGACATTTGTATGTGATACATTGTGTACAGGTATGTCACATTTAAAAAAATATGACATACCTATTCTGCGATTCTATGTAGTACTAGATACTCTTTCTTATATACTTTAGCTTTCTTATACCCTTACCTGCCGGATAGGTGATCAATTCGGTTTGTTATGCTGTTTTTGTCTGTACGAGTATAATTATATTATCCTATAATGAAAGCCATATTGCCTCAGTTTGAGGTCAGAACAAATTATGTATTGTAATTTATGTAATATGCTTAAGTAAATCATACACCAAACAATTCAAGTGCGACGATTACTCATCTTTCGTAGTGGTAGTAAAAAACAAAGTGGGCACACAATCAGGCGATGCAGCGTACTTATTACCATAAGTCCAATTACTTACTGCGAATTGCTCTGTGTTCTGAATACAATTTAGTGGGTCGTCGACTTTCAGACTGCGTGTGATTCTCTTGAAAAAACTGGATTCGAGGCCAAAAAGTATTTAAAAACCTTTATAAATAAAAGAGGATAACAATTTATTCGTTTGGCAAGATTAAAGAAATATTCTTGGATTCAATAGTCAATTAATTACTTAACAAATTAAACTCGTGTCTGTAATGAAATTTTTTCAATTGTTATCTTTTCTCGTTTAAATTAAATCAAGCATTTATTTTCTCAAATTGGTTTCGTTTTGTAACTGATGAAGAAATTGTGAGAAAATTTATCGACTTATCAAAATTATCGACTTTTTATTATTTGGGCAAGGATTCCAAACTTAAAAGTCTGTAAACCTGCATAATGCTGAAGCGTATGTGAAGTCTACCAATCGGCATTGGGCACGCGTGGTGGACTAAGGCCCATACAACTCTCCTTGAGGGTAGACCTGTGCCGTGCAGTGAGACATGTACAGGGTGTCCCGTAAACCGACGTCAACCCGGTGGATGTTGATAGGTTAGTTCATGCTTAACCAGAATATACTAAAAAAAAAAAATAAAAGAATAAACTGTCAATCAACCAATCAATCTGTCAACATTTTAGTTTAGGAAAAGGTTCTTAGTTTTCGAGATAAGGACTCTTTACTTTAGTCACTATTTTGAGTGCCACGGCTCCAAATGTTATATGCAGTATCTGTGTTAAAACTGTCGATATATGGAAAACTAAGACACTTTTACTAAAGTCAAAATTTGATATTCTGCTTAATCATGACCTAACCTATCAGCATCCGCCGGGTTCACGTCGGTTTACGGGACACTCTGTATAAGACTGACTAGCGTTTTGCCCGCGACATCTTCCAAGAAAAATTAGAATATCGAAAAATCGTTTCTTAGTCCACCCCAATACATCGTCCGTAGAACATTATTTTCCAAATTTCATGATTCTATCTTCAGAGGTTTACGCTGTGCGCCGTCTGTCATTCAGTCAGTCAATCAGTCAGTCAGTCACGGAACTGTTTTAATAGTATTAATGATGGTACTTCGCTTACCTACGTAGGAATCCAGTACCACAGATAATAGAATACTGAGAAATATACAGGTAGAGTCCAACTTAATATGCGGACAGTTTTTAGGAGGATGATCAGACCATCAAACTGAATAACTATCTCTTTTGGAACGACAAAGAAATCGCGATAAAAAAACGGTTGTCCTACACATTTGGGTCAAGTAAGATTACAGTTTTGTATGAAACAGCTGATTTTCTTTTCTAATTAGTCGTGTATAGAAAGTTGTTCAGTATAATGGTCTGATCATCTCCTTAAAAAGCCTATTCAGCATAATAAGAAGGGCCCATTATTAATAAAAAACTTAGAAAAATATTTAGTTAAGGTAGTATTTTTAGGTGGTTTACTTATAATACCTACCAAAAATCACGAAGCCAGGTTTAAGCTACATCGTAAAAAATGTAAGAAATGTCCGATTCACCTTCAAGAAATAGAGAAACCTTTTACTAGATTCCTAGCGCAGAACGATGAATTGGCCATCTGGTATTTTTACCCGAGGTGTTGATGCGAGAAAACAGGTGAGCTATAAAATCGGTTAAGAAAATTTATTCAAGCCTATTTCGGTAGGCTTTCGGGGCACGTTCTCAAGACCGGGGCGTTAGTGACGGGTCAGAAGATAGGAATTGGGTCTGGAATTTTGTCTGGTCTTTTACGGATTCACGCTTCTCCTTGGAAGGTTGGCTGGTCACTTTGTAGGCGATGAGTTGTGAATGGGCACGGTGAGGGTGACGTATTAAATTATGTCTACTTGGATTTTGATATACCCTGTCAATTTATGATGGCTTTTGTTTTTCACACTGATCATTAGTAATGAGTCTAATGACAGTAAGTATTTTTTTGTGATCTAAACTATTATAAAACTGTAACAGAAAGTGTGTCTGTACATAGAATTAAAACAAAAAAAAAGTTAAGGCATGGTTTTTAGGTGTCCCTGATTCCATATACAAAATTTTTGGATTTTTTGTCTGTCTGCTTGTTTGTGTGTTTGTTTGTTTGATCGAGCATCACGCAAAAACTACTGAACCGATTTTGATGAGACTTTTTTATTTGATAGCTTATTATCTGACTTAAAATCTGGTATATAATTTGTGCGGACCAAGCCGCGGGTTAACTCTAGTACCCTATAAAATATACTTAAGTACTCTTTCTTAAACAATTGGGGTAGTTTGCAGTTTATGTAGCAAATATCTCTTCGGTTTCAAACATTGAAGATATGGTCTCCACTTGTCTCTGATGATCAAATTAGATGATTTCATTTTCTTAAAATGAGTGTGAAATTAACATGGCAAATAAAAGTGAAAACATTCAAGATTTTCCTAGAATTTAATTGTAAAACAATTTAATTCTATTTAAAAGTAAACTCCACTTTAGCTTCAGCTTTCAACATTTAGTTTGATTAAATATTTCTCATCGAGTCTCAGAACTAAAATATTTTAATACACCACAATTTTTATATAACTTACTTTTCTAATTATCACAAGAAACATGTAATACTTCTCTTATTTTAACCAATAATAGAAATTCTATTCAATTCAATTATAGTTTATTGCTCATCAAAACAAGAATATACATTTGAATAAAGATAAAAAAATACAGATAGGTACAAATAAGGCGGCATTATCGCTAAAAAGCGATTTCTTTTAAACAACCTTAGTGAGGGTAGAGGAATTAACAAAAAAAATAGGCAGGCGCACTGCGGTTTTATAAAAGAACTAAATCCAGATTGACAATGAATGTATAAATAAACTTCCTGCTTTTGTAAAACTACTATTGTAGCTCGATACCTATCTTAAAATCGTAAATGTTTTCCTTTACCCTTTAACAAATTCAAACAAAGTCAAAAAGTACGTAATCCTGAATAGATTTCCAGTTGTTTACGTATCATGGCCCGAGTCCAAAGAGTCATGGGTCGGGCCTCTTTACGCAACTCTCTAAATATAACAGGGCCCTCAATGGGATCGACGTCTTGACTGACGGAAGACGGTAGAATAAATTGCGGCGACGTTCTGGTAATTACGTGGGTTTTGTGCTAGATTCTTTAATTTGTTAGTTTTTCTGTTGTTGATGATTGCGATGGGAATAAGGTTTTGAACTTAGACCATTGGTCTAAGGGACAGCCTAGCAAATACTGAAACGGTGAATCCAGACAATCAAACTGAACAACTTTTATTATGGAGCCACTTTCAGGAAACCCGAAAAAAATCTGCCGTTTCATACATTTGAGTCAGGTAGGCACAGTAGTTTTGTATGGAACACAGGTTTTTTTTTATGTTTGAGGTTGGCTCCGTAGTGAATGTTGTTCAATTTGAAGGTCTGAATTCACCGTTTCAGTATTTGCCAGGCTGTTCATTACACCCTATAACTATCGACGAGTTACGCGTGTAAATTAACAAATTTTTCTGACTCTTTTTGTGGGGGACGAGGTAGCATGAGAACTACATAGATCTATCCAAGTCTCGGTAGCTATTGATCACAAACCTAGCTAGCAACCAAATAATAAATACTTTACATTAGTTAAAAACGAAAAAATATTCTTCATTCAATTTAGAACAATTCATGTACGCACGGCGACACATCAAGCTATACAAAACCAAAATAAGCTGGAAGCGCGTAGGTCGAGTAACGTAAAACGTCGCGCGGCAGCTTATGTTGGTTTTGTATAGCTACAATCAAGCTAAGCAAAATAAACATAAGCTGGCGAAGTTATACATTACTCTACCTATCGCGGTCAGCATATTTTGGTTTTGCGTAGCTTGAGGTGTCGCCGTGTGTACATGTCCCGTCATATAAATGACGATGCTCTAGAAACCATTGCTTGACTTACATTAGCTAGCAGAGTAATAATTATAGTACTCTCTGCAAGCAGCAACTTTGTAAAACAGAGTTTCATTATCATAAAATTGTTGTCTGCAACAAGAGGAAGCTTTTGTTTCAAGACAAAAGGGTTATGTTGTTATTTTAACGTCCAGACATCTATCCGGCAACAGAGGCACGTGCTGCTCCAATAAAATTTAGTTTATGTTTACAAAATGTTACTATTTATAACGATTCCTGTTACAACTGGCTTAGAAACACAATTTCTGACTCGGTATATCCAGGTTAGATTGTTGTTTGATAATGCTAATAGGTAATGCCAGTTTCGTGCTTAAGGGGATCTAATTCGGAGCGCGCTCCGTAAAAACGAAGACTGGTTATATTTTCAAAACTAAACAATTAAAGTGAACTAATCTCTTTGGTTTTATGTTGTCAGATTTTCGTTAAAAGCAACAGTTTTAATGCAAGGATTAATTTAAGATTTGTATGTAAATCTTTGAGGCACTGTAACTTTAGGACTATACATTTTAACGAAAACCTGACCAGTTACAAGCGTAGAGTAATCTCTACGCTTGATTCATGATTTAGATCCATGATTTTAGATTTTTTCTGAAAAATTTTATTCACTTTTATTGTTTTTGTACTGATTGTGTCTCGTGTTGTTGAACTTAAATAAATATCTTGCTATTGTTTCTTTCTCAATGCTATATTATTAAAATTATCTGTTATAATTATATGATTAAACGAACTTACCTTAAGTGAAGTTCTATCATAATTATATGAAGATCCTCAACTAGGACGGGTTTTACATGTAGTAACAGGATATTGTATCCGCGCCATCACAAATTTCAAAGCTCTAAAAAAAAAGAAAGAACCATGTCCGTTCCACGTGCATGGCAACACTCAAATTAACTTCATTACGTTCAAAGTCATCAATGAACAACCCTGTAAGTAATTGGGTAATGGTAAATTGAATTTTAAAAAAATTTACAAAACATCAGTTAAGTAAGGGTGGGTAGGGTCACCCGTCCTAGTTGAGGATCTTCATATAATTATGATAGAACTTCACTTAAGGTAAGTTCGTTTAATCATATAATTATATTTAATCCTCAACTAGGACGGGTTTTACATGTAGCTGTTTGAAGCTAGGGTTGTGAATTAATACTCCATGTAGAAATTAAATTAAAAATTTTTATTTATAATTAAGAAAGGAAATATTACAATACAGCAGTATTACAAATGGCATGCCCAAATTCTGAAGGATCTTCAGATATGGGTCTGTTATAAAATCTAGCAAATGTGGCCCGAATTTTTCGACCAACCCGCAGTTTTTTGTATCTGGTCTGTATTGATGCCAGATCTTGCTGCATGTCTAGTGCTATGCGCAGTAAAACAGGTAATAACTATTCCTGTCTCTTCTAAAGTCAATTTTATCCATCTGCTTATACTTTGTGTTGATGCCGTATGATAGGGTTTTTTATAAGTTAATATTAAACTACCATATTCGCACCTATGAGCAGCGTTCATTTTAATATAGGATTTTATAGTATTTACTCGACAAATTTCTATTCTAGTATCATACTCTCGCAAATGTAAAATTGGTTGCAAATTTCCTCTTTTTGAGATCTTAATCAAGTCTAGAATGTGTATTTGAATGCCGTTAGTAACAAATTTTACATTTTGTAATTTGATAAGGGATAGAGTTTGAACTCTATGACCTGTAGTTAATGCTAGAATGGTGACTAGTTTTCTAGTACGTTTTTCTAATCCGATATCTTCATTGGGATAACATAATGCTAGTCGATTTAGTACTTGACTTGGGTCCCAAGTTACATTATACTTGGGTGTAGGAGGTTTTGATCTAAAAACACCTTTAATAAACCGTTTTATTCTATCATCGCTTCCTACTCTAGGGCCTATCAGTAATGATAATGCTGACCTAGTGGAGTTAATATAATAGTACCATATGAAGAACCAGCGTTAAAATGTTCACTTAAAAACTTTAAAATATATGGAATTAAAGCTTGATACGGATTTATTGTTTGTTCTAAACAAAATTTCCACCACAACTTAAGTGCTGTATCATACTGTTTCATTGTATTGTTCGAAAGGGAATTTCGCATTACTTGAAGCGCTGAAGCTCGAGTCTCCCTTCTCATATATGTTTCGCTGACGGCAGCCCTGCAGCCAGGGTAAGTTGTTGGTGGGGAGGATGAATTTGTTATTGATTCTATATGCAAATAAATCAACTTTTTGATACACACTGTGAGATAATTTCCATTCAATATTAACTTTCCGTGACTCTATATATGCTTCAACATTGTCTTGTGTATTTATATATGATGTCAATAGCCAAATTTTCCTATTTTTACACCATATTCAAATGTCCCGTGTAATATTGTTGAGATGTGGTAATTGTATTCCACCCATCTTATTAATATAGGCTACTGCCGTCTCCCACTCTCATTATTTCACAATTCATCAGATGTTCTGAGAAACATCTAAGTCCCAAAAATGCTGCCTTTAGTTCTAGAACATTTATGTGGTGTTGTTTTTCAGATTCTGACCACGAACCCAAAGCTTTTTCATGTCCACAGACTGCCCCCCAACCCGTAGTCGAAGCATCGGTATGAATTTCATTTGCAAGGTTGTAATTGTCTAATAGGATTATTTTCATTAATATTATGAATCCACCAGTTTAGTTCAGGCATTATATTTTCAGATAAGTGCATTTTTGCATCGTAATTATCATTTGATTTTAATAACGCTAAATATTTTTCTCTTTGTAATAATTTTGGTAAACTAACCCATATGGAATAGCTGGGCAAACTGAATTCAATAAGCCTAATAATTGAGAAAATTATCGAATTTTACAAAACTGTTTTCTTTGGAAAAATTTGTTCTTTTCAAGTATAGACAACTGTTTTGATTGTGGGACTGACAGGGAAAGATTTTTTGAATCTAATATTAATCCTAAGTATTTTCAGGTCTGACTTGGTGTGAGAGAACTCTTTTCAAAATTGATAACAAAACCTAAGTTTTGTAATAATTTACATGCAAAGTCTGTATCTTTCTTAATCTAAATAGCATGATAGTATGATGTTTTGTTTTCTGAGGTAAGTGCAGACAGGTTTCATTACTTTTGTAAATACGTATGGTGCTGTACATAGGCCATACGGTAAGTCATAAAATTGAAATAATTTATCATTAAAAGTAAATTTTAAAAACTTTTTAGAGTTCTCTGCCTAGGTATGGAAAAATAAGCTTATTTCTGATACATGGTTGACATATAAGAATCTTTTGAAATTAATTTGCAAGCAGTTCTCATATCTTCTATCTTAAAATGATCTGTATCTATGAATTTAATTAATTCTTTTAGGTTTAGGATAAACCTGAATTTTCCATTAGTCTTAGGTATAAAAAAAAAATAGGGGAAAGAAACTGACCAATACAACAAGAGCGTTCAGATATTGCACCTAGACTAAATAGTTTATTAATTTCAACTTCAATTAACTCTTTATCATTCTTAGACCAACATTGATCTTTCATTTCAGAAAAAACAAAGGGTTCACTACAAAATAGTATTTCATAACCCTTGATCCAACTTAATACTACAGGATCATCTGTAATATGTAACCAATTATTAGAATATTGTTTTACACAACCTGCATGTACCTGGTATTCTAGCGATGGTATCTGGATCTGGGTTTCTGGGTTCGTCGAGGTGGATGGTTCACCGGTACTAGTTTCTTGTACTGATATGAAGGCTGTTGCCCACTGTGGTTCCGTTGGTACTGATTCTGTTGATGTTGCGGTGGGCGTTTCCAGTTTTCCTGTTTCTTAGTATTGGGTTTTTGGGAAACTCTTAGTTTGAGTTTTTTGCGGTACTTTTATCTGAGCTCCAGTCTTTTCAATTGTCTGTGCAGATTAAATTTTTTCTGCACAATCCTTTCCAAAGACCGATGAGGTCTTTGTACTTTTTATTGCTTCACGAACAACTTTAGAAGCTCCGGCTAAAGCAAAACAAATTTCTCGATGATGAGTCATCGTGATAAACACCAGCAGCAATTTTTGCTGCATCGTTTATTTCTTCTACCAGAATTTTACTATTTATGTTTCCCTTAAGGATGTTTGCAAGGGATTTTCCTAAACAAGTCATTACTTTGCCAATCATTTTTTGTCTGTAAATAATTTTGCTGACCCTTTTTTGAGTTGCTTCAGAGTGCTTTTGAGGCTGCAATTTCAGCATTCATTATTGGAGCAATAGCATTTTTAAGGTTATTAGGAGTTAGATATTTGTTACAGTATATGTCTCAATGCAAGCTCAGGTCTGATGGGATCTCCGGCATCTACTTTTTCTTCTCTTTCTTTCCCTAATGCCAGTAAGAACTCTTCTGGTAGATCTTCAACATCTGTAATCAACAGTAACAAATTTTGTTTCTTAAAAAGGTACAAAAAACTTAAAAATGAACATTTCCGTTCAATTTATGACTCGTCTAGTATTAGGATTGCATCATACTCAAATTTTTTGACTTTGTCTTATCCTCATTGTGATAAGCTCTGAGTCAGTACGTGTAAAAATTTATAATTTAAAATGGTGGTACGTATCTTCATTTTAACTCCAATTTTTTGACTGTCTTATCCTCATTGTGATAAGCTCTGAGTCAGAACGTGTAAATATTTATAATTTAAAATTGTGGTACGTATCTTCATTTTGACTCCAATTTTTTGACTGTCTTATCCTCATTGTGATAAGCTCTGAGTCAGAACGTGTAAGTATTTATAATTTAAAATTGTGGTACGTATCTTCATTTTGACTCCAATTTTTTGACTTTGTCTTATCCTCATTGTGATAAGCTCTGAGTCGGAACGTGTAAATATTTATAATATAAAATTGTGGTACGTATGACTCTAATTTTGTAACTTTGTCTTATCCTCATTGTGATAAGCTCTGAGTCAGTATGTGTAAAAATTTATAATTTAAAATTATGGTACGTATCTTCATTTTGACTCGTCCAACTTCAAGGAGTTAGCTCATGGTCAAAGTTTGTATTGCATTATTATAGTTTATATGTATCATGCTTGGTATATCCCTACAATAATATCTGGAGGGACAATATAGATTTCTTACAACATTGCATTATCTTTTAGTTTTGACTCGTCTAACCACAAAGTGTTAGCTCATGGTCAATAGCTTTATAGTTTTTATATTGACTTGTCTATCCCTACAGAGGTGATAGCTCTTAAGTCAGAATAAATGTTTCATTACAATATTGTACAATTTATGTTGAATCTTAACTATGGTTAGCTCATGATATCGTTTTATTTTGACTAGTCTGACCTCATTGTGACAGCTCTAAAGTCAACTAAATTTACAAGATAATTTGTAAGTTTATAAAACCCAAACCCACCTGCATCATTTTCTTGTTCGGGGGGGCATACAGGTGGTTCCGAGCGATCTGTTTCTTCATTATCATCAACATTTTCTCCTTGAGCTTCCTTTGTTGCATTTTGTAACTTCTCTTGTAACTTCTTTATTTTCTTCCTAATATAATCTTCATCTCTGTTTTTACTCTTCCTTTTTCCCATTTTTATCACTTTTATCCAGCAATTTTCGACTTATTATCAGAATTAGAAATCTGGACGAGTCGAAAAAGATACATTTTTTTCTAATTTAAAAGAAAAAGAGCGGCAACGAGAGGAAGAAAAACGCGGTAATATTTTTCCGGAAATAACATTTTTATTTCACAATTTTCGTTTTTTAAGAAAATTCGAATTTTAAATATTTGAATACCTCATTCATTTCTTTAAAAATTTTATTCAAATTACGAACGGAAAATTAAATGTCTGGTTTGAAAAAACAAACCAAAATAAAGTTTGCAAAACAGTCATTTCTAATATAACCTATGATCTAGAAATGTATGATTATCGATCTATTTAAGTATGATTATAATGAAATAAGTAATTTATACTTGGTTTCCACTGTTTTAATGTGTTTGTTGATGTTAAAAAACAATTGAAAACGTTACCTTCGGTTTGTTTACCACAAACCTGATCCAATGAAAAATTGAGAATTTTCACTCGTTTATCAAGATTTAATCCTCTCTTTGTTCACAAACAATATATCACTTATTAGAAACCATTTTAAACACAAACTTATCTCTTATAACCAAATAAAACTTGTTTTCCAAATTGTTTACGAAAATATACAATCTGACAGCGCGGCACAAATCACTGTAATGAAGTTAATTTGAGTGTTGCCATGCACGTGGAACGGACATGGTTCTTTCTTTTTTTTTAGAGCTTTGAAATTTGTGATGGCGCGGATACAATATCCTGTTACTACATGTAAAACCCGTCCTAGTTGAGGATTAAATATAATAAAGAATAAAAAAAATATACCAATCAACTTCTTATTGCTTCATCTTGCTGACAGTAAGTAATTCTGACAATGAGACTATCCAAGCTCTTAATCTACAAGTAGATTTAAAGATTATTTGATTGGTGGTCAGTCATTAGTCATCAGTGTTACGCATTTTTATATTTCTTAAGAGTCTTAGGCCCCGAGAAATCGATAAAAATCGAGATGTACCTCCATTTTCGTTCTATGCCAAAAAGACCGCGCATGAAGTGTTTATCGTTTTGTCGCTTTGTCGTTGGTTGATAGCCGTGCTGTCTAGACTATTGAAAGATCAACAGAATTAGAAACGATTTTATTAAAAAAGAAGCGATCTTCATAAATCGATTTCACTTCGAAAAGCTCCCGTCTCTTCGTTCAATTTTCATTCACTTTGTTAGCCCCCGACATTGAAATATCACAAACGAAATCTAAGTCAGATTTAATGCCGTCACTGTAAGCTGCTGGAAAACGATGACATATGCACCCCTATGACTGCAATTAGTGCACGTTTTCAAAACGACAGTGTTACAAACCGTACCTTTCAATTTACGAAAACTGTTTGCACACTACGACTCTACGTGACAGAACGTACAAACAATTCCATCCCTTTTACCCCATCGTATTAGAGAAACATCTAATTTCAGAGTTTGCTACAAACTAGGTCGCACCTCATTAAGCTGTGTTTATTTTTGCATATACAAATATAATATACTCTAAACTTACGCCTTTGATGTCGTTTCGCGCGCGACAACGTTGGTGTTTTAGGTGGTTTAGACTTCACGCTTCTGTAGCAATAGAGGGGTTCTTCTTTCCCCTTTTGCTTCAAAAGTGGCAGTTTAAAGTTGAACATTTCACAGATACATCACTAACACCTGCACATCACTGAAACACTACACTCACGTTCTTTTCAAACGAAATTTTTCACTCGGCATTTTATTAAAACTTCTGTAGCGTTCCAGCTGCGGATTTTCAGGTGCAGATTTTGTGTTTGAACGATTATAAAGAAAAGCGCGTTCGACGCGTGCGTTCGCGTCGGTTTCTCAATTTTGTGAGTTGTTTTGTGAACACGCGTCCGTTTTAAAATTAGAACGCGCTCGCACGTCTGCCGCTCGCAGTACGTCCGTTATAATTTTAATAAATAAAAGCCGATACAAATATTACTGGTAATAAAACATTAAAAATAGTATCGGAACATGTGTATTGACTTTTTATCTTTATTTGATTTGATGGTGCGTTTCTATTGCAGTTGTATCTGGAGCATTACGTTTTTATTTACTGAAACGATTGGTGATCGCTAGGCGTGTGTTTGGCAATGGACTTTGGTCTCTTTCGTCTCTCTTCTATGTAAGTGTCATTGTTTTGGTAGAATAGATGTGAAAGAGTAGCTGCGTACAGTTCCGTTTTTAAGATAAAATTATGACTGAAAAAATATTCATCTATACTATTTGTATATCATAACGTTATAACTTCTATACCTACTATACAAGGTGTACTTTCACTATTTATTATAAGGACTAGACTTGCGGTAGCATTTCCCCTCTGCCACGGTATAAGATTAATTAATTATGTGCATTTACATTCAATTTTATACCTTGTCACTAAACGAGACAGCCTATAATTGCAAAACAATAATTTCGAACTTAGAACGTTTGGGGTTGACACGAGACTTCTTTTTATGATTTTTAACGTTTAAAAATAGGATCTCAAGTTATGAGGAATAAAATCCAAAGTTGCGGACTTCGTGTTACGTCGCCCCCCACAAAAAGTGGCAGAAATGTTTGTTCGTAGAATCACACGCGTATCCAGTCCCTATATAAGTAGCCAAAGAAGGTTTAACAAAACACACCAAATACCATTGACATACAAAATAATGAACGTCGGGTCTAGTACAAAATTCTCAAAAAAGTGTCCGACAACACAAACCTAAGTACGTGTAGTAATATAAACGAACTAAAAACAATGAAAATGCTTCAATTCTTTTTCATCCCACTCCCCCATGGGGGCATGTCGCGCAGCATGTGTTAGTGTACTTTGTAAGTGACTGACTCAATTTTATAATTGAAAGTACATTTTTATCAGACTCTAAAAAGACAGCGGCTGCATTATTATTATAGGTTATACCTACTAAAACGTTGTTCATTTTTTTTACATCAAAACTTTGCAGTAAATTGTAACATTATGTTTGTTAAGTTATAGCGCTTTATGTACAGATTTTATACACTGTAACTTATTTCAGTTAAGACGCCTCAATAATTTCCATATTTACAGCTCTACATTATATTTTAATATTTCAAAAGCAAAAAAAATTACGAAATAGAATATAAACAATTTTTCATCTAAACATAGTATGTGTGTCAAAAAAAGCAGAAGATTTTTCTTTCTTCTTTCTTTCTGAACGTAATTTATTTTAACTAAGTAGTGTCTGCTTTGTTTTTTCGCTGTATTCGTCGGTCGTTAAATAGGTTATCAACATGAGTATAAAACACAAAAACTGTATTACCTGGTAGAAATTACATCCCAACTACTAAACCAATTTCTAAGAAATAAAAACATAAATCACCAAAGCTGAAAAAAAATATGTCAAAAAGAATTGTAGAAATAAAAGAAGTACACTTTAGCAATTTGACGTCTCGATCTTTGACGGGAAGTGTGGAAAAACAAACTGAAAATACGTATCAACTGTTGATTCACTCCGGAAACCTCGCCAGTTGGAAATAGATCAACGCTATTTATTTTAGGGTTCCACTTCCACAGTAAACAGGTAAAGTGAAGATAGTAGTGTCGATCATTGTATTTCGCACAAATAACATACTAAGTGAAATAGAAGCTTATTTTGATGTACGAGAAGAATGAAATTTACAATTTATTTAGTACTAGGGTTAGCCCGCGACTTCGTCCGCACAAGTTATATACCAGATTTTAAGTCAGATAATAAGCTATCAAACAAAAAAAGTTTCATCAAAATCGGTTCAGTAGTTTTTGCGTGATGCTCGTTCAAACAAACACACAAACAAGCAAACAAACAGACAAAAAATCAAAAATTTGGAAGAGTGCAGGTTCAAGTCCCACCCGAGACAAATTTTTCAATCTTTAATTTGTTTGTTATTCTTTAATTTGAGCATCACGCTATATTTTCACTATTCGAAAGCATATAAAAAAGTACCTAGTCCAACTTAATAACTGCGAACCTTTTTTTTTATCACGGATTTCTCCCGGGATTGGAAAGGATATATCGATTCCACGTGAATGAAGTCGCGGGAAAAAGCATGTATTTTGTATATGAAATCGAGTGAATAGACTGTAAAGTTTCACTCGGTTTTTGTTTACTGCTTGAATCTCTCGTTCTTAGATACAAAAGATCTGTTCCTCTGACTTTGCAGAATATTATTTGCGTTCCCACGGGATAAGTTTAACCTATTTTTCAATATATAACGTTTCGTTGAATAAAACATGTACCCATAGTTGAACTCTATATCCATGAACATAGAGTTCAACTGTGTAGATTTATCTATTACCGTGTGTACATGTTATACAGGGTGTTAACTTAAATGAGTTACTATACCTACTCTATGGAGTGACCATCAAACTGAACAACTTTCACTATAAAAGCAACATCGAAAAAAAAATATTATCAGATAATATTTTTTTTCTCGATAGATTCTATCCTACTCGACCTAAATGTATGGCACAGCAGATTTTTTTACGCAATAAAAGCAATTAGGCTTTTGAATTACCTTATTTTTATTTTGTTTCAAGATCTTAATAAAAGTACCTACAAACAGCGTTTTTATGATAAAGATAGGACTAAAGAACTCTACCAAAAATAATGTTTAAATTGAATAAAAAAACTAAATTAAATATAATTTCCCTTAAAACCACCCCGTTAAGTATTACTAGGGTGTTTTGTTATACCCTGTATAAAGCAACTATTCCTCAAAACCTTTAAGGTGGTTACAGTCCATACAAAAGTTTGACGCACAGTACGCGTAGACGGAATTAATTAAAGTAATATTTTATATTTTTTGCCGTGTGGAAGAAGAAGTGAAGAATAGCACCATCCCATTTCCTCCCGTGGGTGTCGTAAAAGGCGACTAAGGGATCTACCGGAGCAGCATTCTCTTAGTACACACATTCAATCCAACTGCGATCGCCAACCCGCCTGCCAAGCGTGGCGATTGTGGCAAATCCCCCCATTTTGGGGGAGGCTTATGTCCAGCAGTGGACGTCTGTCGGCTGATATGATGATGATGATGAATATTTTATATATGGAAAAAAAGTTTAGAAAATCTAGTTGCCGCGTCACAAATAACATTTGCAATTTATTATATAATTACGAAGATATAAAGCTTTTAAAATGTTGTATAAAATCGACCCCTCTGCAACCACCTTAAGTTCATTTAGGTACCTTTAAGATACACTAAAACTAAACATTCAAAATGTTGTTATCAAGTAGAACAGCTTCATAAATTCACCAAAATATAAATTTAATTACACGTTGTCTCGGACGTCAACCCTCGTATTAAAAAGTTTGACCAAACTGAAACTAGAATATAAAGGTGCTTTCTCATAACGACGTAACATTAGGCCCTCATCAAGTACGTAATTAAATGCTACCGCACGTACGAGCTTAGGCCATTCTCGGTCCCAGTAGCGTTGTTACTATACCTGGCCAGTGTGGTTACACTGAAATATATTGGTTTAGATTTGAGACTTGCACGCTGCGGCAAAAGCACAGTAAAGAGATATGAAGTATAGCAATTTACGCAAGCGCTCGAATCCACGACGACGCACGCACACAGACGAGCGTCGAGCGCCACGTACAGTCGGCTTCAGATAAATTTGACCCCTCTGTCTTAATCTTTATAAGCGCAAGCGGGGTTAGATTTATCTGATGCTGACCGTTCCCGGCCCGCTAAGGAACTTCGGGGTTGAAGTACCTTAACAGGCCATGTACACACGGTGACACATCAAGCTATACAAAACCAACATAAGCTGGCCGCATGATGCTATACGTTTCTCGATCTACGCGCGGTCAGCTTATGTTGGTTTTGTATAGCTTGATGTGTCGGCGTATGTTCATGGGGATCGTCTGTGTGTTGAAGATTGTTCAGGCTGAGGTCATCAGTATGGTTTACCTGGAACAATAAAAACAATTTTAATTGTAATTTTTAAGTTACTCACCCCATCTGGTTACTTTGGTGGTTACCAGATGCATAAATTGATACGCTAGAAATTATTTTATCGAAACAAAGAGAATATCATCTCAGGGCGAAGGATGAAAACACTTTTTGAATGCAGTGTCCGGGATGTGGTTTTTCTGTGTTATCCTTACAGAGCTTTTTCTTAAATGAAAAAGCACTTGTATACACTGAAAAAAAATTGTAATCATACATCATAAGCCTGTGAACATCATGACTTGGGTGACAAAGAGAACTTTGTTAAATTGCCTTAGTTTCATCTATCAAGTACTGAACTGGCCTTATAAAGGCTGATAGCTCAGAGGCGCAATGTCTTTGGTACAGTCCAGTGAATCTTTGCAATATTAGTAATGTATAACAAATTATTTTTATAATTTAACTGATAATTTGATTGACCTAGTCATCTCTGATTCGTCTTATAACTGTAGTAAATTATTGACCGGGGAGGAAGCAGGGGCCGGAAATTAAAGGTAGGGAGTGACCAAATAAGTATGAGCTGAACTGTGACGTGATTTTTCGTTAAGCAGATGATTCAAAAAAACGTTTCATTTTGTAATACTCGCATAATGCGTACGCGTACCTAACACCGCTACGTATGTTTTCAACGCTATTCTCGCCGTCATTGGCCGGCATTATGCTAGTTCGACCACATTATTGTACCTACGGTCGTAGTTACTATGTTCCGGATAATGAAACAACCTTCACTGTAAGTGGATACGTTATGTTACACGTACGTGTCAAAAGGTCTCCAAAAATGGAATTTCTATAAATTTTTCTTCGTGAAAGAGGAATCTCTTCAAAAACAAACTCGCCTAAACTAAATGTCATACTCTATCATTTTATTTGTATTATACTATATATTGTACTGATAAATTCAGTGTAATAAATAAAGTTTAAAATCTCTCTATCTTCAAATAATTGACAGGGTATATAAATTAATTGGTTTAAGTGCACTTTTTGGATACCTGATCTATAACGATTTTGTTAACACTTTCCACATTTTTAGACTGACTATCAAATTGAACAACTTTATTATGGGAGTGAAGCTGAAATTGTAAAAGAAATGGTTGTCATTGTCATCACATTGAGTCAAGTAGGTATTGCAGTTTAGTATGGAACAGCTGATAATTTTATTTCCATTTCTGATTTGCTCCTATTGCAAAAGTTGATCAGTATTTCTCAGTCCGACTCCTACCTTAACATCTATCCAGCAGCATCAGTCATCATTGTCTTGCCCATTTCCCATTATTTGGGGTCGGCGCAATATGTCATCCTCTTCCATTCATCTCTCTTAGCCGTCGTTTCAACACTCACTCCTTTTTTACACATATCATCCTTCACACAATCCATCCATCTTTTCTTCGGCCTCCCCTCTCCTACTACAGCCTGCAGCATCAGTAAGTTCCCCAATTAACTTTTTAAATACAGGAGCACCAAATCTTGGCTTGGCATACTAATGAGACACAACATTTTGGCATAGCTAAAACCTTCGAATTCTATGGCGAGGGACACAATTGTGATTGTAAATACAATTATCATATGTATTAATAAACAGCACCTCGAACTCATACTTCTAAATTGACCTTAAACTTCAAAACTCGCCAATTACTACCTTGTTAGACAATTTGACGATGCGTGATCTATCTTAACTCGTAAAATTAATTTCTAAACTAGGGTTTGTACGGCATTCGAGCCTACTAAATCACTGAACTAAATCCTTTGGGACAAGTTTAATTAACTCCAAGGAAGTTATTATGACGTTATAGCTGGTTCCAAATAACGAAGTCCCGTAAATTGAGCGGATTTTGTATTTGTGTAAATTCGTCGCAAGTATAATCTTGAATTCCGTCAGAGGACTTAGTATGTGTACGATCTACATGGCGTATCACGACAGCCGCACTATTTCAAGAACTGCTATACCTGTAGATGCTTACATTGGGTGTAGGATTTTGATGTACATATAGATGGATATAGTAATTGGTATTCCTAAACCTATTTCAAGTTATCCTCATCAGATATTATTATTACTTGGGAAAGGATCTGTAGGCGTAGATATCAAGACTAAAATTGAGTTCCATCTTGGAATTTATGCTTAAAAATAACTGACGTCTTGTATTCAATTTTTTTCCTGGCACACTTGGGTTATTTGTGACGACCGAATAATAAAATTACGTCAATGTTAATTATTCGTGCAAAACATCGGGATAGTAAAAAATCTGGCTTACAGAAAAATGTTTTGCTAAGCTTTGTGAATAAAATGTACTAATGTACTATGTAAAATGTACTAAAAAAGCTACGTGGCGTTCCGTTTTCTTTGCCTACCCCAGTAGTAAGAATATGTATGTACGCAGGTAAAAAAAATAATAAAAATGTACTTGGTAATATAATGTACCTACGCAAATTTTTTTTTTTCGATAGTAAAAATATGTAACCGATTCAGACTATGATAACAGAACCTCTGATAAGTATTATTTTAAATAACGTTTGCTGTTATCTAAAACATTATTTTCTTTCAAACAAATGAAATGGAAACATTCAGAATTTTTCGTATTACTGTAATAAGAAAACTTTTAAACTTTCTGAAATTCCAAAACTGCAAATCTACGCAGGATTCTGTTTAAAAACTTTTAACTTTACGTAATCCAACCGCACGTTTCAAATTTAATCTTGACCGTTTTTTTTCTTTTTGAGGTGCTATTTCACATTTTATTCATTATTTATGTTTTTTTAAATGTTACTTCCAACTACATACTATCCCATTACTTTTTTATTGATATTTTTGGTAGGTACCATCTTTTTAATTATCTTTGGATTTAATCCTTTAGAACTCATTCGAAAATTATGTGTTTTTTGTGTCGTTCGGCCATATTATTACCTTATGTCCGGGTTTGTCTTAGACCATTTTTAACATCTACTATGGATCTTTGATCTGACACAAAATAAATGAATTGAATTGAATTGCATTTAAATATGGACGATTTACTCGTGTAATTCTACTAACAAACTTTTCTGTCACTTTTTGTGGGGGACGAGGTAGCATGAAATCCGTAACTTGGACTCAGATCAGATCTTGTACGTTGGTAGTGGGGAATGCTATCGCAAGGCTGGTCACTACTCCCTAGTTAAATGTTCTAAACCTTAAGACCTTAAGACTCTAAGGTTAAGGTAATCTACAATTAGGGTCAATGACCATAACCTTAGACAAAAACCAAAATGTTACCAAAATAAATCATCCCATCATCATCATAATAGAAAAATCATCTAAAATTTTTTGAGTTTTTATTATTATGGAAATTAAGCTGTGCCTATCTCACTAGGTTACATAATTATGTAATTATCAATAAATTGTTGTTTTATTGTCAATATGGTACAAAAGGTTTTGCATACCTCAGACAATTGCTTTGCATAAAGTCAGTTTAGAATTCCAACACATGAATAAATCGAGTTAGTTATACCAAATAAATCGGAGATTAATTGGGTATGCATCAGGGAGAGCATCAAAAGCTTATGTTAAATTATTGCATAGATTATTCTGTTAGTTTGCTATTATATTAAAAGCAATAAATTTAATGTAGAATACTTAATGATTGTTATTTATTCAAATTGAATTCTAAAATTTGCGATCGATTTTGCGTATTATTTTGTCTTTATTATTGTTTAAGTTAGTGTGGCTCCTGTTTGATATACTATAATAATAAAATAAAAAATAAATAAAAATAAAACATGTATACTTATCTAAAGGGCATACGCAAAAGGCCCTGGGACCTTGGGGCCCGGACGCACGACAACTCTTTAAGGAGTTATCGTCGCGCCTGGTAGAGGTCTCGGGGGACAAAAAGGCCGGCGCATACCTCGGGCAACGTATCAGCAGTGCGATACAGCGAGGTAACGCCGCCAGCGTCCTGCCTAGCTAGCATGCCACCCACGACAAAGCGTTCAAACGAGAAAAACGTCATGCGCGCTCTTTCTGGCGTACGTAAAATAATAAAGATGGAGGCACATCTCGATTTTTGTCGTTTTCTCGGGGGTGGCATGCTAGCTAGGCTGGGCACTCACCCTCTCGATAGCGATCTCGAATGCATTTTCTATCTGTCGTAAGATAGATAGAAAATGCATTCGACTGTGCGGTGGCCCCCTGTAAATCTGTATATTATACTTACCTACTATTAAGATTGTAAATTTGTACATACTTACTTACTTTTTAGTCTCAATATTCTATATTTGTATATATACTTTTTACCCGATAAATAATATAGTAGGTTTAGTTAATATTAATTGAATTACCAACATAATGTAAGTTGTTCAAAGGAGATGTCAATGACAATATTACATACTTGCGCCATAAAATCCATCCTACAGGGTGTGAAATTAAATGCATTACATATTAAACAGGGTATAACTCTTCTAATTATGTTTCTTACTAATAAATATATATATATTTTTTTTTATTCCAGACCGTCAAACCGAACATGTTGTTGATTTTTATGCATACTTTCTTGTGACGAAGCTTGACGAGGCATATTGCCAATTTTATTATTAATTATTTTAGTAACGGTTTAATATTTTGTAATTTTGTTTTTGATATCAAATACCGTTATTAATAAAGCCGATTGTGTACTATCGGAGTGACGTCACGTCGGAATCCAATATGGCGAATGGCGTTTTAGACATTTGAACAAAAGATTAAAAAAGACGATTTTAAAATGGAATTATACAATGTACACAGCATTTTTATTAATAAATATCGACGTTTCTTGTTTACTTTTTTCGAAATCTATCATAAACATGTATTTATTATTTTTTATTACATGGTGTAAAGTACCCTATCCTCCTGCGTACATCTGTACTTCTCGTAGGACATAAGAAATAATAAAATCTATTGTTAGTGTTTTAGTCGCCAACCAAAACACCAACAATAGATTTTATTATTTCTTATGTCCTACGAGAAGTACAAATGTACGCAGGAGGCTATAGATTGTCTCCACTATTAATGTTTGAATGTGTAGATGTGATGATACACAGTATGTTGTTTAAAAGACGCATTTAGGGATGAGTGCCTCCGTAGGTTGATAATTGTGATTACCGTTAAGCCGTTGAATTCGGTACTGTTGTCAGAAAGTAATTAAAATAAATCAGCTTGAAAATGCTCAGACGGCAAGTCTTGACTCCATTAATTTGCTTCTGCAAATCTACGCTAAGACCGCGTATAGCCCGATTTCTCCCACCCTTATCCATGAAAACTGGCTTTAGTTCTTAGTAGTGTAGCAACTGTAGTATTATAGATTGTATAAGGTGATATTATTGTTATTTGTACTATGGATCTTATTATACGGCGTGATTCTTAAATCACTGTCTAACAGCGGTGGTTCAGACTTTTAAATTTAACAACTTTTGGAAGAAAGCATGAAATTGCAAAAAAACTCCTGTTTCATACTAAACTGCAAGGCCTACTCGACTCACATGCATGAAACAGAATAATTTCTTTTCGTTTCCAGTTTTGTTCCCGTGGTAAAGTTGTTCCGCTTCATGGTCTAAACCACCCCCGAATTTGGAAAGTGTTTAAATAATCATCTAGCATAATGTTATTTATCTAATATGATAAAAAAGTTAAATAACAAAAACGATATAAATTTAATTAACATTAATAAATTCACTCCAAGTTGTCATTTACTCAAATAAATATATTTTGAAGATGAATATCCAACATTTTTGAGAGCCACAAATTGTGTAAGTATTCACGCAAATTCTTCTTTTCATACAAAATAAAAAATGAAAACACTCTAGAACGCTAAGTAGAAAATTGAAATGAGCGTACATGAGCATTAATTATGTGAAAAGGATTTATTTCCTCTGGCTAGATGCAAGAAAATGTTTTGGTAGATGAATGAGAAATGTTGGCTGAGAAAAACGAAATCTAGCATTTGCGATTTTAGGTTTGGTTTTGTAGTTATTTGAAATTTATCGATTTACTTATTTATATTGACAAAGTCCGATGCACAAAGTAACTAAGATGACCGACTGTACTATCCAATTCTTTATAAAAAATATTAGATAGTAAGATTTTACAAATCAAATTCAAGATTGAAAAAAAAATTTATCTGATAGGACTTGAACCCGCGACCTGCCGATTCGGACTACGGATTTATCCAATTTACCTATCGGCTACCGGCACTACACCGATAAAATCGTTAATTTCTTGCGTCTTTTGCGATTTAATTTAGCTGAAAAACAAAGGTGTCCATAACAAACCGAGCATTGCATTGTGCTTGTTCGAAAAACATTGTAAACTGAGTAAACATTATCATGTCCCTACACTCTTATAACAACATCATAAAAGTTATTATCCTGTGTTTCCACGCCAAAGTTAAGTGTGTATGGTATAATAAAGTAGCTACCATAGTTACCACGTCGCTTTCTAGTCGCTCTTAATAGGTAATTGTTGTTGTTGTAAATAAGTCAATAATTAATGACAACCATTTCTTTCATATTCGTCAGTATAATAATCAAAACCTAGAATTAATATTGTAGTATTTATAATTTTTTTATTTATTATTTTTCGCATCTGCTAATATAAACTATTGCATGAAAGCAGATTTTATTCATAAGCTGCATGGGTATACGACTTCTTCACGGCCGCCTAGACTAATAGACCTAATAGTTCATAGCCGTATCCATCATCTTTGTAAAGACTTTAAACGACTTTCGTGTGAGTTCTTGATACCCATCATTGTTTCGTAGTAGCGTCTAAGTTTTTATCCGTTATGGCGATAACTAATATGAAAGAATCAAGTTTTTGTACTTCAGCGTCGTTTGGGTGAGTTGTTTTTGTTTGTTACAACAATGTTTTCTATTTGAAAATGTTTGGAGTTTTCCTTGCTTTATTCTAATTCAGTAACTTAAATGTTTATGATTCGCTTCTTTCGTTGATCAATGATCATTGATCAAAGAAGTACTATAGAACGACTCAGTTTTTATTAATATAATATTATATTTTAAGGGGAATAGACATACTGACAAAATAAATGTTTTTTTTATTATTATAAAAACGCTTATATTTTCTATTTGATATAAAGTTTTTCATCCTACGTGTGTCTTTGTCATTGTATTTTTTTTATTATTAACACTCTGTATAATATGTTAGCTTTACTTGTATGTAACTAACAAACCAACTGCCAGTTGCACGTACGTTCATTAAAGTTCCTCCATTAAATCTCTTGCTAGCTTTTACTACGTCAACAAGACAAAAAATGACAGCAAGAGATTTAATGGAGGATTCACTTTAATGAACGTACGTGCAACTGGCAGTGAGTAGGTATGTAAGAAAATCTAGGAAGTCGATTTTAACTCACTTCTATTTGTCGACTCGGTTTAAACTTAGCAAGCGTATGCCATTCGGATGACAATACAATAATTTGATACCGTCGAGCTGTTTTCAAGAGGAGCAAGGAGGTAGATAGTGGATCTATAAAAAAAAAATTGTTGTTGCATTAATTTGAGTCGAGTAGGCGTTTCAGTTTAGTACGGAAAAGCAGTTTTTTTTTTGCTCCAATCGGATCCAATCCCATAAGAAGAGTTGTTCAGTTTGATGGGTAGACTCATTGTTTAAAAGGATGCTAATGATATAAATTTCACCCTGCATACAGGTTGTCCCAAAACTCGACGTCAAGCCGAAAACAGGAGATAGGTAAGATCGGTTCAGGGAAAAAAAAAACTAAGTTTGATAGTTTTCGAGATTTTGTGAGAAATTGTGTTGCTTTATAATTTCTGCAACGCAACGTTTCGCTCGCATTCTTGAAATATTATTATTAAACGTACGCAGAATCAAAATTAAATGGTGTGGAAATATAATTTTAATGCTGCAATAATGCCTAGTTGGCCAGCGGTATTCCAATAGATTATTATTAAGTAAATAAAATTACGCAAAATTGTCGACTATTTTCCATAAAAATTCACGAGTTAAAATAAAAACTTTTGGGTCCCAAAATGGGGTGGGTCAAAAGAAAAAGCTTTTATCTACCCCATTGAGTGAGGTGTTGTTGGAAAGGTGTTATAAAATGGAACAAAACACCCTTTGGGACGTCATTTTAATGCTTCTTAGGAAAGTTCAAAACAGTGTATGTAAATCACAAGTTTGGTTCCGTACTACTAAAGGGAAAAACGGAACCTTCATAGGATCATTTTTTTGTCCGTCTGTCACAACCCTTTTTTTCAGGAACGGGCTAAGGTATCAAGTTGAAATAATAATATCAAATACTAAAGACACTACTACCCTAGATGTAGACTTATATATCGGATAATTTTTTTTTCCAAAGTTAATTTTTCCTCCATAATTAAGTTTTTACGGAACACCCAGGGCTCAAGTCTGACTAGCTCTTGGCCGGTTTTTTACTACATCATGAAACAAACATCTAGTTCTGCCCTGATGACATATCCTAATACCTAAATCTAACAAACATAACATTGTTTTTCATCCGAAAAAGCTCTCAACTTTTGCGTTTGCCCCCTTTTTTCCCCTAAAACCGTTTCCATAAACCTGATTTATGAGTATAAATACATGTTGGAACAAGCCAAGTTTCGTTAGTTCAATGTGGAACACATTTACATACATTTGGTGCGTGAAATATTACATTATGTTCAACAGAGTAAATAATTATTTAGGACTAGATGATGTTCTACGAAGTTTTATGGAAAACTATTAATTAGTAAACTTAGGCATAGACCGTGGATTCGGCTACGTAGAAATAGTTGCTAGTAATAGATTTATAATTTATCTCATATCTAGAAAATACATACGGAAAATAATTCCGCTCGTCAATCGCCGTTCGCAAAGACAGGGACATTTCGGTATTCGAAACCATTTGATAATTATAGGGTTCTTCTTAGGGGGATGATCAGACCATCAAATTGAACAACTTTCTCTAAGGCACGAACGTCGAAATCGCGAAAAAATCAGCTGTCCCATACATTTGGCTCGAGGAGGTTTGCGGTTTTGTATGGATAAGTTGATTTTTTTTCGCAATTTCGAGGTTGGTGCCATTGAGAAAGTTTTCCGGTCTGATCATTCTCTTAAAAAGTCAGCATGTTAAGAAGAACAACATCATGTTATAATCAACCTTATCACTACTCTGTTAAAGAGGGAAATTGGTTACTGTGCAGTCTAATGACTAAATGTAGATCGCGTCGATCATGCGTCAGGCGCGAAAGTAATCCACCAACAGAAACAGATAATTTTTGGCATGCAATCTTTGAGTTTGTGATTGGTTCGTGTGATTTTTATTATAGTCAACTGCGGAGGTACACCCGTAAGCATTATAAACCTGCTATTACTATAATTTCTTTATAAATTAAATTGTAGGTAAGTAGGTACTTCAGTGAATTTTCTTTTCAGCTAATCACTTAAAATGGTTAAAGTAATAGTTGTATCGATCAATGAGCGCTAAAGCGATAAGCTGATTAAAAAAAAAATCTCTGCATTGTCTCAGAAAAAATGTAAAATTTAAATCTTGGGTTTTCTCTCGCACAACCTTTTCTTTCCAACTTTTACAGAAGAAAACATTTACATAAATCCTCTCCACACCATGTATCAAAATCTTGCACATTACCCATAATATTATAACCAAAATGTGTGATAAATTTTGTTAAGATTCAACGTACAATGGGAAGAAAAAACTCCTGTCCTATATCATTATCAAAAAGTTATTAAGGCAGTCTCCGCGTTCGGTCGATTTATGGCGCTTTGGCCGGAATAGCTCTAAGTCCAATTTATGCACGATTATTACTGTGATATGAATGTAAAGATTGAACGTATTTCTGGTAGTCTTAATTTTATACAAACATACTTGTATATACCAGTATGTTACGAGACGAGTGTTAAGTATGAATGTGGATGGCTGAGGTACGAGAGGAAGCCTGAAGAAAAGATGGGTGGATTGTGTTAGTGAGGAGTAAGTGCTAAAATGAAGGCCAAAAAAGATGAATGGAAGAAGATGAAATATTGCGCTAACCCCAAGTAATGGGAAAATGGCAAGAGAATGATGATATTTGTAAAAACCCACTTAATATCACAAATTAAATGGATAGAAACGTTTAACCTTGTCTATAAATTGAGCTTTGTAATTAGTTATATAATAAAGCTCAATTTTATAGACAAGGTTTTGTACCTATGTAATTATCTCTTAGGTAGTTAATATAAACACACAGAACACAACAACATAACATATAAACGTTAACATTGTTACTAATCGACCTACTAACATAATTATGGATTTTTGCCTGAAATAAATGGATATTTAATTTTAATTTAATTTAATATTTGAGCATTTAAGCACTTATTGAGTTTAACCTTCACAGTGATAAAATAAAACTTATCGCCTAGTTTTCATTTCTTCTTTTTTATTTTAACAGTAAGGTAAAAAACACAATTTCTATCCAAAACACCATAAGGAGTTTAGCGGGTGATCCACAGTTGCTGCTTGAAGTCAAGTACAAGGCTAAGTTTCAGTTTTTACTATAAGATAACATTTTAAAAAAGTGGCTTTAAAATCTCTATCAGACATACAGCATGTTTCATCAGCTACAATAATAAACTAACATAATACTTTATCTAATTGTTGCACCGGACGACACGCACGAAACCAAATGGGGTAGTATATTTTAAGCCGAGAACTGCATGCATAGCGAATGAATAGCGCCCCTGCAATCATAGTCCCACCATAAATACAAATACTACCCAGTTCCTACCCCCGTTTATTTCACTATACAGTTACCGTACATGCTAGAAAATATGCTGTACTCCCAATAGATTTCGAAATTATTGGTAGCAATTGCAAGCTTGTATTATTGAAACGGATATGCATTGAACTATGACGGCAACTACTCTTCTGGGAGTTTACCCGTTATACTGCATAGGAGGGTTTAACTCAATTTTGTGTTATAACAATGGCTTATGAAAGTTTCGACCTGAGGGAAATTTGATCACTTTGTAACATCCTGTAATCAAACATGAAAGCAGTGAGAGGTTAAAAAAAAACAAGGTTTGATGAAATAATTTGTTGTTGTATACCCTTGTTGCTTCTCTCAGTATGTTATGTTTTATTATAAACTAAGGATGAAATACAATAAAAAAATAACGTAGAAATCTTCAAATAATTATAAATAAAATAGGCAGTTGTAACACTGGTTTTGGATCTAGGGTTTTCAGATGATGTTTCCGCAAAGTGCCGACTAGCCATTAAAAAAGTCGGAAATTTGGGTTCCAAGGCTGATGAGGATCTTTGCCGGACATGAGTGTGGACTTTACCGAACTATTAAACTGTGTGAATAAGCTAGATCGAATTTTCGCGTCCGGCTAAAACCCACCGAATATAGTTAGATAGGTAGTTAATTTCATTTATAAAAAGCCTTAGAAACGCCGCCGGTCAGGCCGGATATGTAAATATTTGGGCGGATACGACCCGACACTGTAAAAAGTCAAATATGTCCTGCTCAACCCGGACGCCTTGTAACCCTAATCAATGCTCATCTTTAACAGTATTCTTTTTATTTTTCTGATCTGACTTGTCGCAATAATATGGCTGGCCTTTTTCCAACTAAACCGGACAAGTCATCATCATATCAGCCGATAGACTTCCACTACTGGACATAGGCTTCTCCCAAAATGGGGGGATTTGCCTTAATCGCCATGATGCGATGCGTTTGCAACGTTCCATACTAAAATACATCTACTCGAGCTAAATGTACGGGACAAAACATTTTTTTTTCGCGATTTCGATGTTGATCCCATAGTGAAAGTTGTTCAGTTTGATGGTCTCAACAACCCCCTTAAAAGTTTTAAATGTTTATTTTTACTCATATAACACCCTGTATAAGGTCCTAGGGGATGATCAGACCGTCAAACTGAGCAACTTTCTCTACGGCACCAACGTCGAAATCGTATAAAAAAATCAGTTTTTCCATACAAAACTGCAAACCTACTTAATTGTAAGGGACTGCTATTTTTTTTCGCGATTTAGATGTTGGTCCCATACAGAAAATTGTTCAATTTGATGGTCTGATCATCCCTTTAAAAAAGTGTCAGCATATTAAGAAGGACCCTGTATAACTATAAATTAACAGGATAATTTATTATTTACTTGCACTTTGCTACTTGCCCAATTGCAGGGAAATGAAAGTACCCTATAAATTTTAATGAGTGAGCTTGTGACATAAATGCCTGTATCTATTTATTGCGTTGACTTAGAAGCTTGAATTTTTTACTCCTCTAAAGGATCAACTTAGTATTTGACATTAATTTCAACTTGATAGCTCTACCCTTTCCTGAGAATAAGGATTTTGACAGATTGGCAGGACAAAGAAGTGGTCCTGACCGTTTTTATTCTTTTGCAGTCGATAAACATAAATAATCAATAGGTACAACAAAAGAAGAAAGTTGTACAAACCAATACCTATTATCATAAACAGGTACTTCACAAGAAGTTAATGTAAACAATGGAAACTAAAACAAATGCCAGCCAATTTACAATGCCCTAGCTTGCACAAGTGAACTACCATTTTGCATTTGCAGTGCTGGAACAAAACTGTTATCGCTGTTATTTTTCAAAGCTAACATAAACTGGTGAAGAAAAAGAGGTTGCGACTGCGAGCTTTTTTACATCTTACAAAATGAATTTTATTTGATTAACGTACTTTATTGCTTTATAAACTTGCTGGTTTACAAGGTTATGATTGTGAAGTAATGTGAGTAGTTGCAGAGTATTGTAATGGTGGCAAATGGCAATTACATTTATAAGTATCACGATTCAGTTCTCTTTATACCAACCCTTCTAGATGACTAGACATGTGTCTATTGAGAGAAGAACTGAATCGTGATTCTTATAAGTGCATTTGCTCCATAGTTGCAATTACCAGATAGTTACAATTACATTTTTTTTATTACCATTTATCGTATAAATCCGTATAGCTGATTCTAATACACTTAAAAAAAACACAGAATACAAAAAAAACTAAAAAAGTAGAGCAGCGAGTCATCGAATCGGTCTAGGTCATAGAGAAACACGTGACTCGTACCCCGAAGAGGAGTGGCCTTACGCATAATTTTCCATACTTTCCCCTCTGTCAAAGTCTCACCCCCGCGACGGCCCCGACCTAGCCCCGATGGGTTACTTAATTCGATGCATTTTACTGTTATTGTCATAGCAACGGTCCCCCCCCCCCCCCCCTCCGCAAAAAATGGTGATATATGGAGAAGTAAACAATACCTACTCCTCTCGGAGCGTTGACACGAGTTACGTGTTTCCCAATGGGTTAGGTATGTCACAGCTGACAGTGTCAGGTCGTTGAAGTCCTCCACGGTGCCACGGTATGAATACAAGGGGCATCCAGCCAATTTAGCGTCAATAACAACCATATTTTGCTTTCAAATATTAATTAGCAGATACAAGTAGCGATTACTTTACCCAACATTTAGGGCCGATTTCGGCATACATTGCTTGCTTTGATCGCTACTTTAAAATAGAGACAACAAATCCGGCAATGTATGCCGAAATGGGGTCCGACCAACTGCAAGTACACGTTCACGTTTAAACGCTTTTTCTTGGGTGGCAAGCTAGCCCACTAGCTAGCTAGTACACTTATTGAAAACGGCGTAACTCGTGTCAACGCCCACGAGTTACGCCGTCTTCTATAAGTGTACCTATCTTAAAGGTCCTCTCTCGTGCTGCACGGCTAGCTTGCCACCCAAGAAAAAGCGTTTAAACGTGAAAAACGTCATGCGCGCACTTTTTGGACTACGTAAAATAGTGAAGATGGAGGCACATCTCGATTTTTATTGTTTTCTCGGGGGTGGCATGCGAGGCCTACAGGTGTTCGGGCATAAGGAAAAAATATAATGAAAATAAAACTAGCTACCAACTACGATGCCGATGTGACAAAGTAAAATCGCACAGTAGTCGTCTCGTCTTTGTCTCACTGAATCAGCCAACCACCGGAAGTCGACCGGGTATTCGTGGCGTGACTTACGAGCCACATCCGGCCGCCATATTTGCTTTACTTATACAGCATCCGGGCCGCGGGGTTTGCGTAACTCCTCTCCGATAAATACTTTGTAATCGGTTATAGATTTGTTTGGATTAAAATCGCTGACATACTGCAAACTGTGGTTTTTTGAAATAAGTCTACACATTGGAAACATCTAACGATATGCTGCAGTAGGTGCCTATTATTGCATGCACAACACAATACAGCAACAAATTGATATTTAATTCTTTTAACTAGTTATTCGGTGGTTTGGGTTATTTCTTATCGTTTTGTATGAATAATTCAATTCAATACCATTGTCGTTTGACAGGTAGGGTACTAGATCAGATATTTTGGCCAGCAAAAATAGGGGATGATCAGACCATCAAACTTAACAACTTTCAATATGGACCAAGGACGAAAACGCGAAAAAAAATCCTCTATTTCATACAAAACTGCAATCCTACCTACTTGACCCAAATGTATGGAACATAATGATTTTTTAACCCGGTTTCGAGGCTGTTCCCATAGAGAAAGTTGTTTAGTTTGATGGTCTGATTATTCCCTTAAAAAAACCGTCAGCATAATTATTAAGTTAAACCCTGTTTATATTTGGTTAGGTTAGGTTAGTAAGGCCCGCTTGCGCCTAGCAAGGTTATCGTTATTAACTCGGAACTAGACGCTAATTTGGAATTAAATTATAATTATGTCTTGCACCATCCTGTTTTAGGGGCTAAACTTGTGTTATATTTAAAACTCCGATGTGGTAGGTTTAAGTCACTAAACTACGTGATAAATGTCAAAATTGAGGCAACAGCTGTTTTTACAGTTTTGTTGTAGGCTCGCGCAACTCTCTAACAAAAAAAAATATATGAAACGTGCACCTCGCCATTTAATTCCTTTGAACGGTTGCACACGTTTCATACATTCTGGATAATCGGTCACGACCAGTTTTTAGTATGGAAGTCCCGACTCATAACGTAGTGTGTGACATGCTCTTCGATAACATTCATGAACGATGAAAACGAAATGTCATTGCCAAAATAAATCAAATGAGACAGACAAATACAAAGAGATACAGTGTGAAAGAGACGAGCGTATATTATGTTCATTCCTCATTCACTTTTTATATTTTGTCGGATTTCATAAACTCTATGGTCATTTAGGATGTTGCCAGCGAAAAACAGAGAACTGTCAGGTTAGTTAACTATGAACTGGGCGGCTGGCTGGCTGTCGCGGGTTCGAATCCCGTAAGGGACAAATATTTATATGATGAATATGAATATTTGTACCCGAGTCATGGATGTTTGTATCTATATATGTATTCTATATCGTTGTCTAGTCATCATAATACAAGTCCATGTACTTTAAATGTTACTAGATAATTTGTGTGACAATGTCCAAGATATTTATTTAATTTATTATTAACTAGTTTTCATTGGCGCAAGACTATCTTCGATAACACTCGTTCAATCTTTAGGTCGGTGCTACTAAAGACGGGGTTACGCAATTTAACCCAGTATTTTTCGCAAGTGGGCCAAAGTATTTTATTATAGTACGTACCTATGTACTATGTTACCAAGAAATAAACATAACTCAGTGGTTTAAATTAATTTGCGTGCTAGTTTATTATTATGCGAATTATATATGCGTTTATTACTAGGAACTAAAATTATTGCGCAGTTAATCTAGATTGTTGATTTGAGCCTTCATTTTTGCACGAGTCCTTAAAAACTTTTGACATCTAAAAGCTCTCACAATAGTATTCATAAGCGATTAGAGAAAAACTTAAGACTTAAAATCCATTGTACACATTTCATTTCCATTGTTCAAAACTTTAGCGATTTCAAACAAAAGTAGAGAATTGTTTTCCTAATTTTAGGTACAACTTGCTATAAATAAGTTTCTAAACGGCATGATTGATATCTGGAAAACTTTCAGTTTACCTTTTGTACCTGTCAGCTGAACAATTTGAAACTTCCAAAATGTTTTAAAGTTTCTAAACTAGTTTCACAAAGATCGTATCGTTTAGACGGACAATCAACGGTTTCAGTTTTGGCTGGGAACAATGTAAATCAATGTCAGCTACAGTGATATGGTTTGGAACTTTGAGAATAAATCTTGTAAAAATTTTTGGCTCGCTCCCCTGTTGTAAAACTGTTTTGGATGCCGTTTAACTGTTATGGGACTGTCGACGTATATTTAAGCATCCTGGCTTTCAAAGAACAAAGAATGTGTTTAGTTTTGATCTTCAATTCTGTTTTCGTAAGCACATGATATACGCCTTTGATTTAGAGGTATTTTAGGATTCTAGTAATATTTGCATTCACCGTCATTCATCATTATCATCTTAGCCGATAGACGTCCGCTGCTGGGTACAGGCCATACCATAAACTTAATGTACTATCGTAATAGACCAACAATCTCCTCATGATCGCATCACCGAAACCGAAATGTCAATATGTGCGAAATTGATACGTGTGTGAGTTTTAGTGATAGATTTTGCAAATCAATCTCAATGCGAAACGGTTTCTTTTTCACGTATACAATATTTTTTTATCTAGCACATAAATATTTGAAATAATGTATTATCTAGAAAAAAGGACGTTCACTGCATGTAATGAATGTATTACGAAATAATTTCAACAATAACATATATGAAAAAAAGTATTACGAAAGTACTGTAGTACTGTACTAATGTTATTTACCTTTGAAGCGTCTCTTTATTTGAGTTCCTGGTACAAGTTACACTGCATTCCAACACAGAACATGATACCGTAATAATTTTTTATATTTATCTGTTAAAACACAAAAATGAATTATGAAGTAAATCATAAACTAATATGAGATCATTTTTTGACACGATACCAACCGAGACTTCATTGTGTAAAGGTTGTTTTAAGGCTATTATATAATAATCTCTTTCGCACGCGTAGGTTTTTCGCATTCGCATACTGTTTTGGTCTACGGTCTTACGGTAGTAATATCAAGTTTATGGGCCACGAGCATTAACCCGCGACTTTGTCCGCACAAATTATATACCAGATTTTAAGTCAGATAAGCTATCGAACAAAAAAGGTTTCATTAAAATCGGTTCAGTAGTTTTTGCGTGACGCTCGTTCAAACAAACAAACACACAAACAAACAAACAGACAGACAAAAAATCCAAAAATTGGTGATATGGAATCAGGGATACCTAAAAACCATGTCGGAACTTTTTTTTTGTTAATATCTTCAATGTACAGACAGACTTCCTGTTACAGTTTTATAATAGTTTAGATACAATGTTATTCATAGAGATACTTAAGTTATTTCAACCAAATAAATTATCATAATATATTGTGTACCAATAAAATACTCATGTATAAAACCATACAACAACAATATTTGCAGATCAGCTCGCAGATCTGTACAGATTATAAATTCTATGACCAGAAGTAGTCGGGGAAATCTACAGTTTGAGATTGCATTGAAGACATTTTAGTGCATTGTGTTTGAACTAATATTGCTGATAGTGTATAAATAAACATTTTAACGGGTTCTTACCACGTTTTGGTATATTTGAGTTCCTGTTTATAACACTTTTGTAGAGATTTCGTGAAGAGCCAGAAGGGATAGGCTCAGGACCCTGAGAAATCACTTGAAATCGATATAAGTGTACAAAAGGCAAGCTTATTTCTGAAGATATTTCTTGCAGCATACCCGCAAAATAGACGGTTAATCATCACAAGGAATAATTAATGTGTACAAACAAATAGTAAATATTAAAGTTTTGAGGTTATAATTTTTTTGTACTTACAAAATATTACACAATATCTTCTCAAATTTACCATATTAACCGGGGATTATTATTATTATAAGTAAAACGGAGAGATCGAAGCCGTCCTGTACTAAATTACCTGTTTTCCATTTTTTATTGTTACTTTAATGTGTTGTAAAATGGTTGTAAATGTCTTAATTATTCAAAAATACACAATTTAAAATTAGGGGTTTATTAAGAATTTATGTTTTTCAGGTAAGTATCTACAATATCCCAAATTATCACCCAAAGCGCAATTAATGCAACCTACTCCATACAACAATCCGTAGATTTTCCAGACTAAAGGCAAACTGCTCTGAATTGTCCTGAGACATAATAAATTCGTTTGACATGTCAAGCAAATCTAAAACGTATTACAATACTCTGTGGTAAAACTAAAGTCCTTTGAGTGCTGCATTGGTTAGAACTGTTAATGGTCTCTTGTTTAAATATACTAAGTGCAACGTTATTATACAGGGTGTAAAATAAAATGCGTTACATATCGAACAGGGTATCTCAGACCATCAAAAGACACCATTCACCAAGGAAACTCTGACACCAGGGCTCTGCTCAAGCTCTGCCCACACGATAAGATAAGGAGTCAACATAGAAATCGCAAAAAGAATCAGCTGCTTCATAGAAAATAGCAATATACCTTCCCGACCACAGTGTATGAAATAGAAACATTTTTCGCGATTTCAAAGTTGGGCATTATAGTAAAAGTTGTTCAGTTTTATGTTCTGAAGCGTTATGTTCGCTATCATCATCATCATATCAGCCATTAAACGTCCACTGCTGGACATAATCCTCCCCCAAAATGGGGGGGATTTGCCATAATCGCCACGCTTGGCAGGCGGGTTGGCTATGTACGCTATGTAACCAATTAAATTTTACACCCTGTATACTTACGTATACATACGTCTAATAATGAATCTGAATTTAATAAAAGAAGATCCAAAAGAGAAAATACAAAAACCAATCTGTTACCAGACCGGTTTTAATCGTTATAATCCGCTAGAAGGGTTTAATTAAACTAATTAATTTGCGAGGTTTAATCGCATATTTATTGAGAATTAATTATCAGTGGTCAAGATTCATTATTTTCAATTGACAATTCATCGTTATGAACCACAGATTATATTTTGCAGTTTCCATCCATCGTCGGTCGTCCGCAAACTTTACAAGGTTCATCAGATCAACTTTTGGGAGGCGGCACAAAATCGATCGTTATGGAAATTATTTAACTGTTTAAAGTGGTTGGTAGTTGTATATTTTGTTGTTTTTAAGTAGTGCACTTGCGTAAAAAATTATTTTAATTAAATAAATAAATATGAATATATGCAGAAGTGGAAGGCTGAAATAAAATCGATTTTGTAAACACTTAAAATTTTCAGGCGTGGTTCAGATCATCAAACTGAACAATTTTTACCGTGGGAGCAAACCCGTTTACGTTTGCAACGCAAAAATAAATCTGCTGTTTCATACTAAACTGAAATCCCTACTCGACTCAAATATCAAATGTATGAAACAGGTGTTTTTTGTTGTTGTTGCGATTTCAGCGTTTCTTTCTTCTTATCGTGTAGGCAGAGCCCTGGTGTTAGAGTTTTTCCAGACCGCCTTACGGCCTCTGACGTGGTTTTTATGTAGGTAACGACTAATATCACCAGAGATAGTAGCCGGGACCAACGGCTTAATGTACCATCCGAAGGACAAAATTGCTACCATTGTAAATGTTATAGTCCTTGCAAAGGAAAGAGTTAAAAAAACACTAGTATAAAATAGAAAAATGCTTGAGAGTTGAGAGCAACCACTTGTTTAGAAATTTATATGTGGACAAGCATACGGTGTTATCGTACATTTTAATAATCTGTAAGAGCAGATAAGTATTACAATCAAGGTGATAAAATACATTCGTTTTGGAAAATGTACTCAGATAAGGTTTAAAACCAAGCTTTGTAAATCTCCTAGTCCATGAAACGGTTGGTTCGGTATTCAACATCGGATAGGATTTTCTTCCTCAATGCGGAATGACTTTCACATTGGGAGAAATTGGTGCTTACACTCTATCCTAGGCTTACTTTAGTTTATTTTCCGAGTGACAAAGCTTTATGTACTTTATCGTCAACGAAATTAGGTTCTATTCAAATGAAAGTGCTTTAGAATTTTCCAGCATGTGATTTTTATTATTTATCCTTCAAATTTGGTATGTCCAGTTTTTTTTTTTATGTCTGAATCGAAAACGTTTCTGAGATTATTGTCTCGATATCACCATTTTCTATGTAAACGATTTTGAAATGAGAGGATGCAGATATTATAAATAAAATAATGCTCTTTTTCATAAGAACGTGTGACGTCACTCGTCGACTTGTAAACTCTATGGTAAACTTACAATTACTCATAGAGTTGACGTTTGACCGATTTTCTTGTGACCGTTTAGTGATCAAGATCTACATATATTTTATCTTGATATCTAAATGTTCTTAAGGCTTCAAATGGCCTAAATTTCATATTGTTAAATTCTATTAATCACCAAATTAAAAAGTTAAATTAATTTTAAACGATAACTACTAAATGAAAACGCAAGTGCAAGTGAGCGGTATATAACCAAATATCCGATTTTAATCAATCTTTTAAAGCCAAACAATAACGCTAATCGAAATATTATGGTACGTTTTTAATAATTATTAACCCAATATAGGATCGATATCATTTCAACAAATAAAACGAAATATCTTATCGAAAATACCAGATTAAAGGATAAAGAATCCCTTATGACACAAAAAACTAGATCGGCAATTCATCCTATTGATAAAATTATGCTTTCCTTCAATATTTCCAAGAGAGCCCTATAACCCTATAGATCGTATTTCGACCCGATCCTTTGACACGATATTGCATGGTGATGCAAAAAAGAATCTCATAATATTTTATTGTTATTAGGGTATATGCGTCAGATTTTCTTGAGATATATTCTGTTTGTGGTGAACCTAAACTTTGAGCTTCTGATCTAGAAAAAAATGTTACGTAGTAAGTTTTACTTGTTTAGTTTGGTTACAATATATTATGGGAAGAATTAGTGGGACACGATAATCAGTTGATTCAAAAAAAGTTGTGGTGGATGGGCTTAGGTAGGTACATAATATGTATTTTATACATCCATGCTTGCTAATATTATAAATTTTTCACGGTTAAGCTGTTGAATCTTGAATCTTGGCAAAGTCAAAAAAATATATTCGTAAAAATTCCACCAATATAATTATATTACTCTATAAGGGCTAGTATAATGTAATATATAATACTTAAAGTTTTTTTCACACTGAAGCTAAAAAGATATTACTTTAAAAAACGTCTGCACACAAAAATATAAACCAATCAAACAGATAAAAACCATAAAACGAAAAATTTTGAAAATGTGAACCACAATTATAATAAAGAATCTGAACATACTCTGTCAGACAATTCGGTCGTGAGTTTATATATTAATGTATCAAACAAAATAAAAGTTCAGCGTATTTATGCCAATAAATATTAATTCATCTGTGTCTGATATAGCTGATACGGGTTGTGATCGGAATGAATTTGCACAGATTGAACTTTTTCATTAAAACGCTTGCAATTTCGCAAAAATATTAGCCTTTGGCAAATATATAATCGCAATAAAGCCGAGTTATTGGAATGTGAAATAAAATTTTAGAGCTCCCAATATCTATATTTTACAAAGTTGCAATATCAAAAATATTATCGTGGAAAGATTGCCCGCTTTGGGAGCTCGAGGTTGTTTACGCCATTTCACGTCTCCGTCATTCCGCCACTTTCCCCACTTTCGCGAATTCGCTATTTCCTGATATTATGTTGTTGCGACGTCAATATTTCAGGAAGATTAAATATTTTAGATTTTCACGACAGTCTTATTTTTTTGTTTAAAATTTAAAGCGCCTATTCGAGGCTACAGGGTGACGTGAGGGATTGTAGCTTTTTCACGCTAAGGCTTTAGCGATTCAAAAAGGTAAGTCGAGTAGGCGCCTCAGAGGTAATTTGTTTACCTGTTTTATTATTATTGCAAGCATACATTATTATTATTTATTATTACATTTATTATTATTGCAAGCATTGCAAAAAAAAAAGAAAAGAAAGAAAAATTATTTATTTGGATCACACACGACACACATTCAATCTTTTACATTATCACGGATACATTTTTTAAAGTAATAAAAAACACAATACCTATTAATAAATGAGATTGTTTGTACGCCGCATTGGCAAAAATTTTGTATGCTCACGACTAAGGGAACATTCGGAAATATTCTGAAAACTCAGAACATCCACGTTTCACTAGTAGCGCATTACATTGGCGCCCAACGTGAGATCAAATTTTTTTTAAATGTAATTATTGAATTTATGTTCATTTACTAACTCGGAGATCTTCAACCAAAAACTAGGAAATATCTAAATAATATTAAAACAAACTAGTTATTTTATTCAACCTAAAACTGGAACCATTAACAATAATCAATAAAATTATAGTTTTTAATATCAAATTAAACCTTTAGTTTTCAACCGTACCTAATTTTAACTGCCCCAATTTCATTATAATTTCACGGGGCACCCTGTACATAACAGTTACCTTTACTCGAATATTGAAATGCAAGTTTGAATTTTGAAAAAAAAAATTATTTAGTACGAATTTTACGAACAGAAAACGCTGGCAATACCCAAAAATGTGTGTCCACATCAAAATCTGGAAGAATGCGTTTGCTTTTAATAATTCAGGCAGCTTTTACGTATAGGCAACAGTTTACCTTCGTATCGCCATCATCGTAGCGACAATTTAGGCGTTTAATTCGAATATCTAACAAAATAAATATACGCATTATTCACGTCTATCTCCCATTGGATAGTCAGAGACAACAAAACGCCACCTGCTACGATCCTGACATTATGTCTCATCATCATCATCAGCCTATACAAGTCCTCTTCAGCCCACAGTCCTACCCACCGGGAGGGTGTTTGAACGTCGTTAGGCCAATGCGGATAAGTTCTTCACGCGTGCATCAGAATTTTTCTTCGGCGTATTAATAAATTCTAATAAAATAACATGAAAATTTAATGAATCAGACTAATTGCAATAGAAAACAAAATTAAACAAAACATTTTTTTCACTAATTAGAGCGATCACTCACGATGACGCATGTCGGAGCGGTAGACGTCAGTCCGTCATTTGTGAAGCAAGGAGTTGTATGAAACCGCACGCAGAAGCACACACGGTGCGTCAGTCCGTCACCGTGTGTGCTTCTTCGTGCGGTTTCATACAACTCCTTGCTTCAGACAATTACGGACTGACGTCTGCCGCTCCGACATGCGTCATCGTGTGTGATCCCACTTAACTGAATAAACTTTAAAGTAATTGAAACAAAGATAATATTTTTGGTTGCCAGATACCTGCTTCAAAAGCTCTGTTTCTTTCAAAATAGAGTACACTGATCAAAAATATAAAAATCCTAACAAAAGCCGGACAGGCCGGACATCGTCTAATTTGTCCGGACACACATCCAACAAACATTACTATATCCGGCATTTAATCCGGACGCCTGGCAACGCTATCTGAGCTGACTCTTTTAAAGCACATCCCCAGTTTGATCTGTGTACATGTACGCCTAGGTCATCTCCTTCCAGCATTCCCATTTTTGCTTTCCTTATTATAACTTCATTAGCAGGACAATTGTTTCTTTTGTCATAAAATTTCAGCGCTTCTTTTCAGTAATATGTTTTTGACTGAGAAACGAACAAACAGCGAAAAGACTTCGCTTTTCAAATTTTGATGGAAATAATTAAAAATTGCCGCAGCTATTATTTCTGTACATTTTTCGTCATCTGATTTTATGTTTTTTATATGTTTTAGTACACAAATAGGTACTTACTGATATATGTTTTAGATGTAATTATTTTAAATGTACATTAAATGTACCTATGTACTACAAATAGTGTCTGAAATTCGTAATTACTCGAACACGTCACATTATTAATAATGTTCCAGAAACAATCCAAAATTACTTTCACGAAATTCATGTACTACTGGAATACATCAAACACGAAATTAAAAATTCCAACATTCACGGGAGCTAATTTTTATGTTTTCATTACACTCCTATAGTTGAAGAGCTCCTTATGATCATCGATTGAGCTCGTTTTACTGCTATTCGCTTAACTACGTATAGATAGGTACTTTGTGTCGTAACAATACCGTTTTCTTGAGCGATTCATGAATAAAACGCTTTTTTGTACCTATTTTCTTACTGTAATTATAAGCATTAAAATGTTTTTATTTTATTTAGTAAAACAGTTATAAAGCAAATGATAAAACTAAAATATCTTAAAACTAAAATATAACTAGACTAATAAGCAATCTTCAGATATAAACAACATCTTATCGAAAAACATAAAAGCCTACAAATAATACGCACACTCCAGAGCGTCGCCGCAAGACGTGGTGCCCAACAGGCTAGCAGCATTCCCCCTCTGGATAGTGAGGCTGATTCTTTGTGCCAGGAAGCTGCCAGCTCTGCGGTCAATGGAGGTCTCATCATGCTATGTTATCTTAGTACAAACTAAGTGGAACGCTGATTTTCCATAGACAGCTTCCGCCATCTATCGGTTATGTTTCGAAGCACTATGTGTTGAACTAGGATTCATATCGGAGTAACAGCGCATTTCACCTCACGCGCTGCGCTGTGGTAATGAGAGATTTCGCCCATATCAATCACTGTCTTGTTGGTCTAGCGTTCTAGACAACCGGCTTACGATCCGGGTAGCTAAGGTTCGATCCCCGTGTCGGCCGATCGTCTTTTTCAATTTATTTCATAATGTTGCGCCCCCTAGTGCTAATAAGCGGCAACGCAATTAGGACGTCCTAAAATTCAAGGCGAGTTACCTATCTATATCCAATATACATATTAATTTATGGGTCTCATTGAGACGCCCGCATAGTCTGCAAGGAATGCTTAATTTTCTTACTTCATCCAACTTTTTTTTTTTTCAAATGCACAATTACAGCATTACTCGGAAAGTATTTGTCTATTTGCTTGTGCACACACAACTCAAAAACTTCTAAACCGATTTGGATGAGGTTTCCACAAAAGCATGGGGCTAAGTTTAAAATCACATTAGGCTTTATTTCATTGCAATCGATTTATTCAATATGAGTATTTAAAGATTTAAAAGACAGTGGTCGCGTATACGAAGTTGCGGTTGCCGTTAATATCGGGCATAGGCCCACTACACATTCCCACCGCTGTAACTCCTACAAGCCAGGATCATCGATCGCTGTTAGTCTTACATAATTATCGTAATTGACAGCACTACATATTTAAACTACCGCTAAAGCAAAATACAAGGATCATTGATTTCTATTAAACATCTACCGACTCATAGAATAAAACTCAATAACGACTAATATAAAAGCCAATCTTAAATCACAGTAATAGAGTACCATATCCATTGAAACAGTTAATTAAGTAGCAACATAAGTGCCGAGGGATCAAGTTTCAGATTCCATTCAGACGATTGGCATTTCGATTGATGTTTAACAGAATCGGGTCGCTGCTTGGTCGCAGTAACAACATACACGTTGCTTTTAAGAGAAGTTTATTCCGAGAGCGCATACACACGATGTCTGGTGATATTTTCAATACTATCGAATTAAAGTCAATGAAATTTTTCAGAAATAATCTAGAAAGTAATCTCTATGTCTGAAGTCAGATTTTCGTTAAAATATACAGTTTTAATGCTAGAATTAATTTAATATTTGTATGGAAATCTTTGAGGCACTGTACCTTTAAAACTATACATTTTAACGAAAATCTGAAAACATACAGACATAAAAATTAGTTTTAGATTGTTTCTGAAAAATTTCATTGACTTGAATTGGTTATTTTTGAAAATATCACCAGACTACATTTGTATTGAGCGCGCTCCGAATTATATTCCCTTAAGAGCACTGAGTAGAGTATTAGTTGGATCACACACGATGACGCATGTCGGAGCGGCAGACGTCAGTCCGTCATTTTTGAAGCATGGTTGTATGAAACCGCACAAAGAAGTACACACAGTGCGATAATCCGTCACCGTGTGTGCTTCTACGTGCCGTTTTATACAGCTCCTTGCTTCACAAATGACCGACTGACGTCTGCCGCTCCGTCAATGCGTATTAATATAAAATATTCAAGGAACTTACAAAAATAAACACTATTTCAAAACTCAACACAGTTATTTATTTCAAATTCAATTCACCATCTAAATATATCCTAGGTACCTAATAATAAACAAAATCGAAATCGCTGTTTACGGTCCCATAGAGAAAGTTGTTCAGTTTGATGGTCTGATCATCCTCTAAAAAACCGTCAGCGTATCAGGAAGGACCCTATTTACATCTTAAATAATGATCAGAAAAGTTAATCAAAATATTTTGAATGAAATAATAATAATAAAAAATGTTTGATTCAAAATAATAATTATGTACGCACAGCGACACATCAAGCTATACAAAACCAACATAAGATGGCCGCGCGACGCTATACGTTACTCGACCTACGCGCGGCCAGCTTATGTTGGTTTTGTATAGCTTGATGTGTCGCCGTGTGTACTCCCTATCCCCTTAACCTATTAAGTGCAATGAGGTCACATTACAAACGAGCTTATTATTTTATGTACTTACTTATAAAATCAAGTCTGTAATTAATGGTCTATAACACAGATTAGTAATGGCGACTTTGGTACCTACCTTATTAGAAGATAATACAATAGCTACTGTGAATTTAATGAGATGAGGTTGTTGGTTAAAGCGTGTTTAATTTTTTTTTCTCGTTATTGGCTCCATTGTGAACTTTTTTCAGTTTGACAGTCTTAAGGTGGTTTCTGTCCATACAAACGTTCGACGCACAATACGCGTAGACGGAATTAATATAAGTAATATTTTATATATGGAAAAATAGTTTAGAAAATCTAGTTGCCGCGTAACAAATAACATATGCAATTTATAATATAATTACGAAGATATAAAGCTTTTAAAATTTTGTATGACAAATTTCAAAGCTTTATATCTTCGTAATTATTTTATAAATTGCAAATGTTATTTGTGACACGGCATCAATATTTTCTAAACTATTTTTTCATATATACAAAGTTACTTATATTAATACCGTCTACGCGTATTGTGCGTCAAAGTTTTGTATAAAATTGACCCCTCTGCAACCGCCTTAACCGCTGAAGATAGAAACATGAAATTGGGAATATATATTCTACAGAGGATGTAGGAGTATACTCAGAAAGGATTTTTCGAAAATCTACCTTCTAATCTACTTAACCACCCCTTTCAATATTACTAGGCTATTTTGTTACACCCTGTATCGGACAACATTTATAATACTTTGAAAATTCCATGCCAAAATATCCCACTATATTGTTTGAAAACAAAAAATTATGTTACTCTTAATTTCAAACTATCTTAAAGATTCTCGGTACACATCACGCCACAAGTAAGTATACGCTCCCGTTTGTTTTAGCTACGAATTATCTGAGAGTTGCAGGCGTTCACTGTACCTGACGTAAGACAGACTTTGTTATTAAACTGATTAAGGAACTGGAGCGAAAAGCTTTTCGCTGCGATTAAAAAGGTATAAAACACGATTAAAATTTGGCTTCACAGTTACATTAACAGTTTTAAACTGTTTTGTTTTGACTTTGAAGACAGAAATGTTTGGAAAATTGAATTTTTTTTTTGTTTAATATACAAGTATATCTACTAATAATTATGTATTCTGAGTACTTATTCCATAGCATTATTGAATAGGTATAAGATAAGGACGTTATAATTATATTTTGTACATTATGCATTAAAGGCAATTTAAAATTTCGTACAATTTGATTAAAAGCACCTACCTTTACCAATCGTTAGGATAAGAATATTGTTAACAGATAAATAAACACACTCAACAAACTGGACTTTGTTTTAATTGGAAAACTTTTTTATTCTTCGGAAAGAAAAGAAAGTTTAATTTCATTAACGCGAAATTGCTTTGTGTTTCTCGTAAGTTTCTGGATAATGACTCAGATTACTGGCGAGTTAACTAGTTTTTTTACTGTTTTCTTTTTTTATTAACTGATATTACATGTAGTTACTTGGCAAAGTAATTATAATTTAATTTTGGTTATAAACGTTATTACTACATTTTTGTTGCACTCGCTAACATTAGGAGTGCGATGGTGTTAATAAAACCAACTTCTCATAAAAACCAGCCAAGTGCGAGTTGGAGTTGAGCAATTAGTGTAACGTACTACCAGTCATTTTTTTAAGTTACCACTCGTGTTAAAACTGACATTATAAGTATTTAGTCATTCTAAGAACACTGCTATTGTAGAACAAACAGTATATTTTTCAGCCACCCAGAACTGTCCACCGAAATAGAACTATAGATTTTTGACTTCAATTATGTTGTTTGGGCATTCACTTGGAATACTATGGACGTTCGAGAAAAGAGTGTCCGAGGCTAAACCACACCAAACCTTAGTTCATTTAATGTAAACAAACTGAAACAAAATGCTGAAAATTCTATGGCGCGTAGTAAGCCGATCAAACGAAGACTGTCGCGTAATTGATTATCTTTTTACGTTTTGGTGCTCTTTTGGTTCGGACACTTTTGAGCGCGGTCCCTACGTCCAGTAGTTGGTAAGCCAATGCGCTTGGGCCATTAATTGATGTAATATAGGTCAGGTTTCAGCTGCCTATATCTAACAGTCACTGAGAAAAATACATAATGCGGTGATCCTAAGTGTTCCGTTCTTCCAATCCTGGTATAGAAAAATAAAAAGATGTTGTGGTTTCTCTAACGATCAAATCATTTCAACATCACATTAATTTGAATCTTTGCGGTGCTATATTTGTGTAAAAAGCAATAGCTTAAGGTGGTTGCAGAGGGGTCAATTTTATACAAAACTATCACGCACAATACGCGTAGACGGTATTAATATAAGTAACTTTGTATATATGGAAAAAAAGTTTAGAAAATCTAGATGCCGCGTAACAAATAACATTTGCAATTTATAAAATAGTTACGAAGATATAAAGCTTTGAAATTTTTCATACAAAATTTTAAAAGCTTTATAATATCTTCGTAATTATATTATAATTTGCAAATTTTATTTGTGACGCGACAATTAGAATATCTAAACTATTTTTCCATATATAAAATATTACTTTTATTAATTCCGTCTACGCGTATTGTGCGTCAAAATTTTGTATTGACTGAAACCACCTTAATCCCACCGCATAAATAAATCGTAAACGAAACTCAAGTCAATTCATTCCACTCAAAAGTAAATAAGCTTAGAGTCGAAACCAAATACTTGCTGGAAATGGCGCCAGATATCAGACTTCCCGATAATCTTCCATTCCAGTCGCCCCTCCTGTCCGGTTAATCCATCCACAAATAGGATAAGTCACATTCGTTACTCAGAAATAGTTAGAAAGGCGAACTTGGAGATATTTGTAGCGACTGTCTTGCCATCAACTTTTATAATGACCGAAACTAAATGTATTTTTAGGGTTCCGTACCCAAAGGATGAAAACGGGACCCTATTACTAAGCCGACGTTGTCCGTCCGTCCGTCTCTCCTACCTATTTAGGGCTGTATCTTTTGAAGCTTAAGATCTAGATAGTTGAAATTTTTACAGAATGTGTATGATTACGGCAGATTTGCTAATAAATAGTAAAAATGTCAAAAAATAAAGAATTCAGGGGGGTTCTCATACAAGAATCTAGTTTTTATCAACGTTTTTTCTTCTCCCTCTATGGCAAAAACGGTAATACATACAAGCATCAAACTTGATGTGATTATAGAGGACACTCTACAGTATAACAGCAATGAATAAAAACCCGTCAAGGGTGAGTCGGTCTCATGCTATAGGTCCGGGAGAAAAAAAAAATTAGTTCCTTTATATGTTGTGTGGTGGTGTGGTACGGAACCCTGGGTGCGCGAGCAGCCCGACTCGCACTTGACCGATTTTATTTTAGGATTTAGCTAATTGGCGAATAAATAAATGTATCGAGTAGTATAATAATGTTACAACAACAAATTTTCTAGTAGTCCTCTAATATGATGTTTATATTGAAGACTGCTGTTACAATTCGGTTTAAGTTAAATCTACCAGAATGAGATTTCTAGAAATTTTCTAGAAGAGTGTTACAATAGAGAGTTTTCACATTGTTGCAGATCGGTCCCAGTGTCCCATCATTGGGCATTGGAATAGCCTGCATAAGGACTCTAGGCCCCCTTTTGTTAATGTTAAATAGCAGTTAATTTTTTTGTCACTAGTCATTGTTACTAACACCACTATGGATCTATATAATCAAAAACAAAATAAATGAATTGAATTGAATAGGTATAATCTTGTTTATGACTACTATATATTTTTCTCCGTGTAAATGATTCAATAGTATTAATAAATAAAAGAAAAATAGATAAAATTTAGCTACAAAAGTGTTAACTGAAATATTTATTACTTCCGTTATTTCTGTTGACAAAATGACAGAATTTTTAAAAAGAACATTATTTATAATCCGGCAAAAACACAAATTAAAATACCATTGTGAAAATGTATAATATAATTCCACAATTATGATAATGACTGCATAATTTATTTTAAAACAGTGTCGGCCACAAAAAGTGCATGCCAAAATTTTTCACGTTTTCACTTATTCTGACAGGTTTACTTGATTTGTAGCCGCAAGAATTTACCATAAATCTTCTCTTTTGCCTTTTTCCTTTGAAAGTGGTGTAAGTTTTAAACTCTCGGCAATTTAAAGATTATGTCTGTTCCATAGTTACAGATTCATATTAGATATCATCGTCAGATAAACACCATTAGAGCCAAAATCTTTTCATGAAATCTTCAAGACCTTTCACGAATAATGATGGTCTTTCACTATTGTTATAATATGTGAATAAACTATGAAACCGAACTTCTGTACATGTAAAATTAATGAAATAAATGAATACAAATATATGTATGTGTTGATTTTCTATGTCTTCCTGTACCATTTTGTTATTACCATTTTTGGCCTGATCTTCTCTACGGCCAAAATACTTTACGAAGCGATGGAAAATTCCCAAAAATATACGTTTATGTACAAGTTTACAAGAAATCAGTTTGGCATTGTCAAAATGGAATAAAACGTTACCTAAGGGTGCGTCCACATCTGACGAACGCGCCGCGAATGCGCAGTACCGACGCACGAGCATAAAATGCAACCGTGCAGCTCGCGCGTCGTTCGTGAGCGGCTCGCGGCGCGTTCGCCAGATGTGGACGCACCCTAATAATCTTATGTAGTGTAAAGCTTGGTAAGATTTGACAATCGTTTGTGTTTTATGACTCTATGAACCCCGCTTTAGATGGAAAATAGCATAGATAACAATTTACCAGTTAAATATTAATGTGATGCATGTTTTCAGTCCATTATTTGGAACCATACCTATGCCAGCTTCCTGCTTGTAACATACCTAGAAAGTTCTTGCAATCTTTTTATCAAAATACATAAAATTGGCCAATAATTGAGGATTTGGATCAAACTCAGGTATATCCACCCTTTCATAAAGAAATTCATTGTTATACCACTACAGAGCAAAAAAAGAAATGATCAGTTGAATATATTTTATTTTTTCAAATTTCTGTTTTTAACAACAAAAAAAAAATTTCCTAAAACTCACTTTTATTTCAAAAGCTAGTAAGTCCCTACGCATATTTATATCAAATTCCAATAAGTCCAAACAAACCAATTAGAACGAAGCAACAGTCAGTCAACGACGCCAGTTAAATGTCAGCTAAACGCCAGTTAACGACGGTTTTAAATCAAAATGGAATATGTCCAACAATGTATCTTAGCCAATATCAAATATGTCCATCGGTTTAATTCAGAATCCGGTATTTCCACCCAACTTAATGGATTTTCACATGTTTTCAAAGACACAGTCAAATTTTAACTATACCAGGGATAATAATTAACAATTTAAGGTCTATTTAATTATAATTATCTAGGAAATGTTCCCCATGGTCATATCATGGACATAATTAGCGTTTGATATTTATCTACTCAATTGTAATTTCGTAATTTCACTCCAGTCATTACGTTTATAAAGATCAGTAGTCATTTAAAAGCGATGGGAGCGCCTTATTTTTACCATAATCAGTTCGTTCGTCCGTCCGTCTGTCCGTCCGTCCGGTCATCAGAGGGCTGTATATCTTCTGAATGGTAATAGGTAGCGGGTTGAAATTTTTTTTCTTTATATTATATTAGATTTGATGACAAAAATAATTAAAAAACGAGTAGTCTGACTCGCGCTTGACCGGTTTTTACATAAAATTCAACCCTCATATTTTAAGAAATGTACAGGGTGTTACAGAAGTAAAAATGCAAATTGAAAACTTTTAACTTTTTTTTTGTTTAGACTTTAGATCATCAAACTGAACAACTTTCACTATGGGACCAACATCAAAATCGCGAAAAAAGTTTATCTATCCCATACATTTAGCTCGAGTAGATTTGTAGTTTAGTATGTAACAACAAATTTTTTTTTCTTTTTCGATATTGGTACCATATTGAATGTTGTTCACTTTGTTGGTCTAAACCACCCCCTTAAATGTTTATTTGTATTTTTGTAACACCTTGTATACTGTAGTAAATTAAATTCTCGTAATGAAAATATGCCCTTTATTTTTGTTTTGATTAAACACGGTTTAATTCTTTCGGGTTATTCAAAGGTTTATGTATTCCCGTGTAATTTGAATTTGCATAATAAGTTGACAAGTTTTTGACTATATGGGTAGGTTTCTACTTAGGTATTAGACCGATAATTTTTTTATTTTATTTAAATCATTGTGTATCTTGTATGAAAATAAAATTGTATTGTATTGTGTTACACAGGGTGTAAAATTAAATGCGTTACAAACTTAAGAGGTGTTTCAGACCACCAATCTGAACAACTTACTATATGACCAATACTGAAATCGCGTAAAAAATCTGCTGTTCCGTGGAAAGTCTCAATTAGTTATTGGTCTCATAGTAAAAGTGGTTCCGTTTGATTGTCCAAAGTACTCTAAAGCACCTCCTGAACACACCCTCCTGTATTTAACACATTTAGTTTTACTGTATTTGGTTTCAGAATCAATATGTGAACGATTAAACTGTCATATATATTTTATAATCGACTCGTATAAGATGTACCGACAAATAAGTATAACGAGATTTCGAAACATTAGCTCACATTTCAAAAATATCACTTTCACCCTTAATCTCATTGTAATAGAATCCATAACTGAATCTTTAGTGCACGAGTCCCTTAGAGGCCGTATCCGAGAATCCGAGCAAGCCTTTCCAATCCCCATAAAATTCGGGAAAAAATTCTTAATCGAAGTTCCCGGCCGCTCGTAACTTCGGACTGTCACTAACAACGAGGCCTTCTAAAGAGTGAACACGCTTGTGAAAATCATTTAACGTATTTTATGGAGTGTCCCTTAGGAATACGGGAGGGAAATGTTAAAATTTGAATAAGTTCGTAATTTTATTTTACTTCTTTTTGTCTGTGTTGTATAATAGAAGATTTTTTAGCCTTGAAAATCAAGGGTCAATCCCACGTAGGTATGTTTAGATATTTTGGAAATCGTCCCCATTGATTTTATGGATAACATGGATACTTCTCCTATTGTTAGTTAGGTGTAACATACTATTTGAACAATTCGCGAACATACAATTCAATTATAAAATAAGGGTTAAACCACAGATTATTTTAATAGTTAACTCTGTAACAGATACTGCACTCTCCCGATTTCGCGCGCTTTTACAGCAAACCGCTACGAACGATGAAATAAAACGTCTTATGTCAATGCACGGCAGCCTGTATCTCATGCGATACGCGGCGGAGGTACTTATCGCAGCTGTCAAACGTGAGTAATCGGCACTGGTCAGTCAGAGAACTTTCACTTTTTTGTCTATAATCCCGCTCTAAATAAATATTATCCCGCTCTGCACAAAAATTGGAGCCCTATTGTTGAATTTGTGACAATTTATGAATTATTTTGTAAGTATAGATACGAATCTGGTTGAGTGAATGGAACCCAAGACCTTGGTGTGGTAGTCCGACATGGTAATCATTACACCAACCAATATCAAAATTATTACCACAGCCTAACTAAAATTCAGAATTTATGCTGGTAATATCCAATATTAGATTTTTAGTTCCTAGAATATAAGCTTTAAGCACGATATGAATTTGCGAAATCTTGGTTACCCCCTATTAATATATTATATTTTACTACCGTAATATTGAGCCAGTGAAACTACAATCGTTGTCATAAAATAATTAGACCAACGCGTCGTCGATGTCGTTGTTATCTATTGTTCTAGTTTTTGTGTTGGTGACAGATCGCAGCGAAGATTTGATTATTGTCAAACTTTATTTTATTACAAACCGTGATGTGAGTGGTGATCTAAGTGGTGATCTAAGTGGTGAGCAACCATGCCGGCCGTGCAGAAGGCGATGCAATGGTTCTATGCCCAGTTGTAACAATGAATATTTTTGAATTGAATTTACATGCAACTGAATTTACATACGCAGGGTCCAATTAAGAACTATTGGACCACAGTCGGTCCTCAGGCAACACACCTAGCCTGGTGGAAAATCTTCCCTTTTCAATGGAGGAACCTTCCATTTTATTTCTCCATAGGGCTTATTTCAATTAGGTCTACCTACTACGCACTTTATGTGTTATCCGATATGCACTTGACATAGTTAAATCGGAGATCAAGAGAAGAATGCCGTAAAATTAAACATTCCGTTCCCCAACATCAGTCGTTTCTTATAAAAAGAAATGTAAAGCAGAGTACGGTTCGTTGGATGATGAATTGCCAATCAATGATTCAAATAAAGAATTCAGATGCTCAGAAAATATGTTGTAAGATTTGGACGGTATTCCTTAATCACATCTCGAGAATTTATTTTGTGAAACAAAAATACCGGAGTTAGATATTTTTAGCACGAACGCTGATTTAAATAAGTAATTGCTTTTGGTCGCTTAGCTAGTTATAGGAAATTTTTACCTTGTCAAGTTTGCTGTTTTGATATTGTTTCTCAAAATTTTTCGAATTACTACTTTTATACTTAGCACTGTATAAACCTACGAATATTTAAATATGATTAGACAGTCATTGAATCAAAAAGTAAAGTGATCCCAGTGATCTCCCATCGCGTCGGAAGGTGTTCCGTTCTAGAGAAAATCCGGCCAAATACAAATACAAATAATTTATTTGCCAATAAATAGGGTAGGTACAATTCAGATGTAATTAGATAAAATTTTGATCACGCCTATTTAGCCATGTCAGTAGCATGCAAATATTAAGGTCACTCAACAATACACATCTTTTAAACAAAACAAAATATACAAAGTACAATTACAAATACAATATAGAATTAGTGTAACATTGTCAAGACCAGACATTTTGGTCATTCATATAATCATAGAGTTTATAAATAGTAACCTTTTTTACAGAGGACTTACATGCTTGGGATATCCAAGAAATTATAATATTTAAGTCTGAAAAGTGATATCAAATTATATATTAATTATATTAATCAATTGCAATCATTTTAGTCACTCACTAGAGTCGAAAATAAAGAATACTATTTCTTAATAAGTGTAAATTTTACAAATTACTGTCTTTCAATAACAAAGTGAAAGGTCTAAAAGTTTTGTGAAGTATATAGTGGCTATATCTTCCTTCGCCTTATCGATCTCCTTAAAAAAATCAATTAGTATTTATTTTCAACCGCGCTAAGTTTTCGTTACATAATCAAGAATAGAATTGAGTCTTACAATCTAAAGGTATTCTTTAGAAACCGATTTCATGTCGTTTATCAAGAAATAGTACATAATAAAAGTGTAATAGAGCCTTTATACTAGGCCCATCGGCTTTCCCACAGCAATAAATCTAGGAGAGCTATTTAACTGTCACGAAATAAAGGAGAAAATTTTGAATACGAATCCTGAGTCGTAGTTTATGGACTGCTCTTAACATAAAGTTTCTGAATTAAGTGTTGTGAAAACGGAATTGCGGTGGGGTTCCGACTTAGAATGGACCTATTTCTTCCTGTGGGCGTCATACGAGGCGACTAAGGGATAAGGGTTAGTTATGAAACGTAATTGTGGGTGGTTAGCTGGCTATAACTATCTTTTTCTTAAAACCTTCAATATGCTAAAAGCGAGCCTTCTTACAACTGCATGCAAGGCAGCTGGTATCTATAGGGTGTAACCAAACACCCTAGTAATACTTGAAGAGGGTGATTCAGATCATCATACTGAGTAAAAAAAAACAAAAGAATTAAAAAAAAACTTTCACTATGAAGCCAACTTCCAAATCTTTACACCCTGTATAAGTTCTCTACTCAAAATTAGAAATAATATGTCTCAGAAAGTTAGCTTTAACCAATTTTAAGTAAGAATTCATGAATAACAAGAAATACACGGCACCACGAAAATCATCATACAAAAACCACTAACGAATGTAACGATCGGACAAATTATGTGGGGTATAATTACGATGAAGTTATTATGCTACATAATTTTATATTCAAACGAGCTTTTGCCCGCGATTTCATCAGCACCGGTTTCTGTCATCGTAGCGAGATAAAATATATACCAGTTTTTAAATCTATAAGGTTTCAAACAAAAAAAGTTTTATCAATATCCGTTCAGTTGTTTTTGCGTGATGCTCGAACAAACAAAAAAAATCATAAAATGTATATGTATTCGATACGACCACGCCACAATACTAAATAAAGGATTTCCCCAGCTCTCTGATAATCTTATCCATTATGGTATGATACTGTATGAAATACCCAACAAGAACTTCAAAAAGGTGACATGTAACTAAAACCTGATTGATTTTATTATTTCGGTCGTACCTAGTCGTATCAAATCTCACTAAGCCGTCCCATGACGTCGTGCTCCGAGCCCTTTGCTACCTTTTCCGTAACATAAAACTTTTATAAGGGCTTAGCTGGTAGGCAGAGGAAAAACAAATTTAGAAGCTATCAATCATAAAATGGACAAGGAAAATCTTGTAGGATAGACAGTTTGACAGGTATTTAGATTATCCATCTCGAAGTGAGGATTCATGTTAACTGTCATAACAGCCTTATTTCGATAACAATCCTTTTAGTCCAGTAAAAATACGGGTTGAGAGGAAATAATTTATAAGCAATAGCACTTTTTTATACTAGATCGTTTAATCAAATGATATTTATTGACGAATCCGACTAAATTTCGTATTTTTTGTACTATAATGGAAGTTTTTTATTTATAGTGTTAGTTTTCTTTCTTTTTGATTTGTAGTTTTTCTCCTACCTATTGTTTTTTTTTCTATGACATACCAAATCATGAAGTAATTTCTATGTTGCAAATGCAAAATTACAGTGCAGTTGGTATCTACATACATAATCAGGTTTGTAGGGAACCCTCAGGTCGCGAATCCTACTCGTACTTGGCCGGTTTTTTTACTTGTTTATCACCTTTGTGGGTTATAAATAAATCGTAATCTCAAAAGATTAGATCGAAAACTCATCAAGTCTAGAAACTTTCAGATATAAATCTTTTTATTTTCTTTGATTTATATCTTAACTTCTACTTTCAAAGAATAAATTATTAAGAGTTTTGATTAAAATCTGTAATAACCTACGTCGTAACTCCTTGAGTAAAGTCTAAGTTATTAATTTTCCTACTAAAACGAAGCACCCACATACGCCTTTCAATATTTAAATCGAGCTCGGTGAAGTGTCGGGCGAATAACTGAAATTTTATTCATAGCATTCTACAGGCCTTTTCTGAAGCAATTTTCGTTGTTACCATAAATTAGTAGTCCATTTGCGTCCTTTACGGAGTCATGACTATGACCAAATTCGTTAGGAAATTACCGCCTTTAAGTCCTTTTTTCATCTCGACGGTGCGTGACAAGAAATGCTTCTAAAAATTAATTTCAGTATCTCACATTTTCCTTTCTGACATTTGGGAGCTTTTTTACTAACTACGCGACGTTATAACATTTTTGGTGTAAATTTACCGTATTATTTATACCGTATCTTTAAGTAAGTTTATTTTTCTCATTGTCGTATCGTTATCGCGTCATCATCATCATCATCGACCTAAACCACCGCCAATAAGCATTATAAGCAAAAGAAGGAGCAGGCCATGTTCCACCGCACGGGCCCAGTAAAGTACGTTATATTATAAGAGATAAGTGTAAATTTTTCAACCATCAGCAGCAAGGCTGATTCAGTGTTTATGGGGTGTAGAGCATCTCTGTGATGGGGATGGACCAGGTCTGCCTGCATAACTCCAGTTGGTTTAGAAGTTACTGAAGTTTAAAGGTCAGTAAAAAATTAACAATCAGCTGCAAGGCTGATCGTATGATATTATTGTAGTGTGCACTGTAGCTTTGTGAACAGTAAAAAAAACTTACATGAACTGCCAGTCGGTTTAGGAGATACAGTCATTCAAAGATTGGCGATCGAAACATTTTGATGTTTGCTTTCGCCACCATACGTCAAGTCCATACATTTTTTATGTTTTCTACTGTCGTAACGCTAATCGAAAGAACTTTGTCTAGGGCCCTGGAAACTAATCTCTATGTCTACAGGATTTGTTAGATGTCTGTTTTCAAAGTTACAGTGACTTTCAGACTTCTTCAGATTTCCATACAAATCTTAATTTAATCATATCAGATACTGTATATTCTGACGGAAATTTTACAAGCCATATAAACACAGTGATTAGTATCTAGATCGTGTTTGAAATACCTGGTAGTACTTTTTAGTTCCCTGTCAGATATATCCAGATTACTAAGTTATGGTTTTTTAAATTAAATCTCAACGCATAAATTAATAAACGTCGATTTTAATAAAATCTGTCGGAATTCGATTTAAAACTACATATTTTTTATAATTTTTTTTTAGAAAAACCTTTTGTCATTTTATAACCAAATGTTTGATTATATATGTGCTGTGACAAAACGGTTTGGAAGTCACAAAAGTTTGGTTACTTTTAACAAAATTAAATTTTTTCAGTGTATACATTTTTCTCTGTGATAGAAAAATAATACTCTTTCTTATACTGTGCCTATAGGATACAAATGGAATGAAAACATATAAATACGCAAAACATTTCATAACTACAAAAGCCATTTTTCATGTATATCGTGAATTCTCGCTAAAGGTGTCCGGCTGCGAAATAGAGATTACAAAATAAGTGGGAAATAGGGGGCGACCCCTCCCAACTCAACCTGAGCGTTCCCAATAACATTTGGCATTTCTCGAAAATATGTTATTCGATCAGGAAATTTGATATCATAAAATTATTTTCGTTAGTATGAACTATGAAGAAATACAATTATTTCACTTTATAGTTGAGTATAAGGATTATAACTAAGTAGGTAGAGTACTTGACGTTTCTAAAAAATAAACGTTTATAAAAATCTTGGAAACGATAAAATTGGGTTTACTTACTAAAAAATACCGAAAAAATATATTCATTAAGTTTTTTTTATTTTTCTATAACTTCTATAAAAATGATGACGTGATGGTGGTACGGTGGTCAGAAAAGACAAAAACCGTATAATTTAGTAAAAATACAGTACTTTTGATACAAAAAAATCATATATAGTCATATATAATCGTATACTTGGAGAAATAACAAGAACTAAGGCTTTTTTGAGTCTTGAAACGTTTTTGTTAAAATAAAGTAGATAACAACTTACGTCAAACAAATATATTTGAACCTTCCTCGTTCCTTTTGCTCCAAAACAACTCAATTTAGTCAAGTAAAATGCAAAGGTTTTTTGTAAAAGCTTATTTTAACGCATTTCCTTTTCGCAAAAGATTTTTAAAATGTTTTATGTCCTGAATTCCTGATGGCATTTCAGTTGGAGAGGACAGATACGATTAAAAAGATACTTAACCAAAAACATCTATACATAAAACCATTCCGAGACTGACTGACTGACTGACACCATCCTAAACATCCGAAATGCACGCACCTGGATCCAGGATAAGGGAAATTGATTTATCTATGGTTTAAAAAGTTTTTGCTGTACTCTCTGCTTCCTTAATGGTGATTAAAACACACACGTCTTTTTATATCTTGTTTTGATTCTTCACCTTATCGGACATCCTAGAACCACAGACCAGAAAAAAAAACGGACGGAATCTCGTCTAATCAAAAGTGAAGCACCCATTTATATGAGTGTGCGTGCTGTCGCCCTGTGGCGGCGGGTTGTCGGACCTGCGCCTAGAACTGGTGCGTCTGTGTGAGAGTAGGTCCCTTGTAGAACAAACGAAATTGTAGGATCTTGCATGTTTCACCTCTTTTTAGTGTGACATTACGTCCGCCTTTTTTTTAGGGTTCGTGCTTAGAACCTGAAATCGGCTCCTGCGTAACAACCACTGAAGATAGAGCCATGAAATTTGGAATACATAATCCACAGAAGATTATGAGAAAAACAAATTTAAATCCACGAGGACGAAGTCGCAGCTACAAGCTTATGATTCATTAAAGGGGTAGCAGGAATTTCAAACCGGTTAATTGTGCCATCGATTTTACCTGGAACAAATAATTAACTGGTGTTATTATAGTGCAAACTCTAAGATAAAACAACAATATTAAATATAAAAAACTGTCAAGTGTGTTTCGGGCTTGAGCTATGATTCCCGGAGAAAACACAATTTTTTATTAATATTGTATGGTAGTACAGAACCACACCCCGGACACTGCCTACAAAAGATAGAAAGTGACAAGATGACGTAAGCACATGAAATACTAAGCCTAAAGCAGTGATTAAATTATACTGTAAATGTTCATTGCTTGCTTTGATCGCTACACTTTAAAATAGAACGAACAAATCAGGTGCCGTAATCGGCCCTGCATGTAGGGTAATCTAATCACTGCTTAGGGCTGCAGTAAACTATGGTTGCGTACGGTACAATTTATGACGGATAGATGGCGCGCGTGACGGCATGTTATAGTTACCGAGAGGTAAAAAATTTGTGGGAGGCAAGGAGTGTCCTTAGTAGGTACTAGATACTCTTTCAGAACTCTTTCGATTCGCACTTGGCTGGTTTTTAAAGTTAACGCAGACGAACTCGCTAGCAACAGCTAGTTATCTACCATATGTTTTGCGCGATAGGAATTTAATATTAGTATGAGTTCGCAGTTTTTTTTTTGAGATCTCACAGTTGGTCCTTTAGTAAAAGTTGCATATTAATGGGTAGGTTTTACTCCTTTGTGTTTCAGAAGCCTTACACCTTGTATGAATCGTTCGAAAAATGTTTGAAATGCAAACTGATAAATTTGCACTACCACATGCACTGGTGTAGTGGTATTAGCCCAGTCATTTTACGGAGTTTTGTTTGGAGGGGTGGGGAGTTATTATTATCTAGACTTTTAAACTGTAACCAGCACCATTTAGTGACAAAAAGACTATCCTAAAACATATTTTTAAAAAATCGTTACGTAACATAGAAATCAAAATTGTATCTCCCAGAAGGCTTTTAAATTAATAATATTAATACCAATGCACTCATCTAATCAGATTCAACAATATAAATTATTTTTGAGTAAAAAAATAGGCATTGAAATATAAAAAAGATGTTTAATAGAAAATACTAATGAATTTTTCAAAGCCGTAAATGTTTGTGTATAATTGTGTATAATTAAAATTTAGTAGTAAATAAAATTACATTCGTTTTTTTAGAACGAGATAAATGTTAAAATTAAAATTTAGGTCTGTTGCTGACGTGATATCTTATTTATTTTGGTATATTAGGAGCTCAAATTGGCTCTTAAATACTAAACCGAAAAAAAAAATCAGTTATTAATTAGTCCCGGCTCAAACCTAAATGACTGGGCTAGTAGTATGGTGGCTTAACTCCAAGTGTTTGAATAGATGACCGTTTTAGGTAGACCTTCATTTCGAGTTTCTGAAGACACCTAAAATATTTAGTACCGTTAGATGAAGGTGTCTATCCATTAAGCTACGTCAGAGGCCAATTAAAACAGCAAATTGCCTTCACCAATCCGCACTGGACCAGCTCTGACCATTATTAGTAAGAGGCGCGCTCCCTGCGCTAGACCTACTTAAATTTTAGTAAAAAATAAGCCCTTTTTTAATTTAAATTTAGTGGTAAATATACAAAATAATGATTGAGTCCCAGACTCTTAAAGTCGGAGTAGGTACCGTGTATTGGTAGGTAGTTTCTTCCCCTGTTACAATAAATAGGTAATTAACCTAGCATAAACCAACAAAATTAATTATTTACATAATTGATTAATATTAATTAATATGCTAGAATTTACTTAAAAAACGTAGCAACATTCAAACTAATTAAGTACACAAATATTTTCATATTTTATTTATTCATCACGTTTTTACGTTATGTTTTTACCTAATGATTACAAAGCTGAGTGAGAAAGCGAAGAGGTGAGCTAAGAAAAAATACAATAGGATCGCCCCATTTTCTTTATAAATGCAGCCTAAAACAGAAACAAAATAACCTGAGGCTTTTAACCAAATAGAAAAAAACCTTTTTATTTTACGTCGTAGATTGAAGTCCCCTTGAACACTAAACCCAATCCACAAATTAACTGAAAACAAACTCGACCAACAATTGGCTCTCACCCAAGCTGGGCCTGAAACCAAAAAAGTCGCATCTGAAATTCAGATGCGAGTTATCTACGTTACCAAAATGTTTTTCTGCCAACATTGTTTACTATTACACTCGAAATTAGACCTTGTTCTTTTGGGATAAAGTGCACAGGAACGGTAGGAATAAATTGGTGATTGGCTAAACGCTCGAACGGACAACATTTTCATTTTCCCGTGAAAAGAATTCTAGTGAACGTTCGTAATACTCGTACAAGAGATACGTCTATTGACAAAGGCTCGCTTGAGTGTATGGATTGACTCGCAACGTTTTAGGAACTTTGTGCTCTTTTATATGAGATTTTTTCGTACTTTTAGAATCAGCATTTTTACGGAGATATTCTTTCCTATACATAAACACCTTCTAGGTGATTTGTTTTTCACACACATTTCTGGGGTGGTTTAAAAACCATTAAATTGAACAAATTTACTACGGACGCAAAACTGAAATAGGAAAAAAACTTCAGCTGTTCCTTACATTATTGAGTAGTAAGATGAGAGACGGTTTTTAAGAGGATGATCAGACCATCGAACTGAAAGACTTTTTCTATTGGACCAACATCGAAATCGCGAACATAACATACGCTATTTCATAAAGCCGTTGAAGTTTTCTATCAAACAGTTGATATTTTTTTCACAATATTGATGTTGGTGCCTGCCATTGAGAAAGTTGTTTAGCTTAATGGTCTGAGCATCCCCATAAAAAACCGTCAGTAGGAGGACCCTTTATATTGATTGCAAAATTATGAAAAAAAAACGTTTAACCTTGATCGTATTTAATTATTCCCTTCCCGTGTATGCTTAGTAAACTTACCTTATCATGAACAAAAATCATGAAAAAAAAAACCATATAATCAAATTTTAATTTTGATTTAATTGAAATAATATGATCGGAATTATATCTGCTTCATCATCTTTTGGGAAATCATGCATCAAAATTAAATACCTATTGCTGTTGGTTATTACAACTTTTCTAATCAACGGTTTTTCAAATACTGGATTTTTTTGTGTGAGAAGGGCCGAAAGGCTACCCTGTCACTACCTGACATCATTTTATCCAAAAACCTTCAATATCTTTCTTAGAAAGAAGATTTGTAGTTGTAGCAAAGTGTCTGACCACCTACAGAGATTATGGTCGTAAGTTTATTCTTGTTTGTTTTGTCTGTGGTTATGTAGACTTTTCTAGAATTATTTTTTTTTTATAACGCACACAGGCAGGCATATACATTGTAATGATCCCAAATTAAGCCTTAGGCTTTTTGTTAATGGGAACCATATACAACATCGGCACAAACAATATAATATCCATGACCGAACCGGGATTCGAACCCAGGACCCTGGCTTGGTAGTCCGGCGTGGTAACCATTACACCAACAGGGTCGTCAATTTTTTTTCGTCAAAATTGGTTTCTTCCTCGTTTGTAGGTAAATCTACATTATCGTTAATTTACAAAATTAATATATCAACCACTGCGATTAATTACTTCACATAATAATATTTTAGATGGATCAGAAATTTACTCAAAAAACACCTCTTCCGCCTAAAACATAAAATTGAATTTTGTTTAAGTCCCCCCAACCCCAATTGTCCATTACAACCTTACCATATAAAATTAGCCGTGTGAACCCCGCAGCAATTTTGAATTTTAACAAACACATTTGTATGCATGAGCCGTCGAATTTTGATCGAGGCCCGTTTGCCGCCTTATCCTGTATTTATTCCTCTGAAAATTTACGAATCTGTCGCATGAAATTCACGTTACTACATTATGAGTTAGGTATAAACTTTATGTGATTCCTATAGCTTGGTTTCAGGATTATCGAACTAGGCAGAATCAAAAGAATTTCTTTCAAAAAAAAGCGTAGCTAATGCAAAATCCCAAAGGAAAACCACATGCCGATTAGAACAAATGGGACAGACTGCGGTTTCAATTAGTCTTTCCATAATCGTATTAAAACTTTGTGACAGATTTCGCTCGTTACGCTACCAGTGAATTGAAACTTAAAATTGAGGGATGTTGTTTAGCTAACTGTAAAATAAATTGTCTTTGATAGCAGCAGTTCATCCACATCCACTCTTCAACAAAATTATAAATAAGTAAGTACAAAGATGAGACTGTATGTTTATTAATAACAGGTAATTTCAGGGCCTGATTTCAGTAAAAGTGACTTTGAAGTGTGAAAGGACATAGGCTACTTTTTAACCTGAAACCAAAATAATACGCGTACAAGGTGTTAGGGTTAATTGTTTCATTGGACATGAGTACAATCACCCCTTAAAGTAAAAAGGGAAAACTTAAAGGGAAAGTTGAAGTTGAACTTAGAGAAGACTTTCTCTAAGAAACCTATAGGAAATTAAGACAAGAGAATTTTGAACTTTCCATACTAAACGCAATTAGCGGATAGAACGTTTGTATGAAAAGTTGTAATTATTTTAGTATTTTCGTTGTGGATACTGGAAGAAAAATTGCTTCTTAAACTTAGCACGTATACTTGGCACCTAAGGAAAGTTCGTTACGCGTTAAGGGCCTATGCCGAAAAATAATTGAAGTGAAATGGGCGTGTGATAGCTTACATTACTGCCTGATGCGAGAGAAAGAGTAAAACAAACTTTATTTCATTGTGATTGTACTATTTATGTAAGTTCAATTCTGCTCAAATCAAAATTTGTAAAATATCAACCTCTTTTTTTTAAATCAAGTCTCGTGTTTCTATTATTTACCGTTTAGCAGTTCCAAGCGTTTATCGATAAAGACGGAAGGCTTGTTTTTCTATCGGCTCTAATCAAAACTTCAATTATATGCTCAATTTACACATATCCGCTAATCATACTCCTATAATCTTATAATCTTACTAAATTTTTTCCATCTGTCTGCGATCGTCTAGACAAAGCGTGGCCTAGAGGTAGGTTAGAACGCTGTGCGCAGTTATAATTGAGGTGCAAATTTGATGTAGTTTAATTTGTTATATTTTTAAGATCGAGTATGAGTTTGAACTTTGTTATTGTGCCAAATAGATAAAAATAAAAAAATAAAGATCACTGCGTAGCCCAATTTCTTACTGGACATGGTAACTTTAAGGGAAAACTATTTTATTTTAAATTGGTTGCGTCACCTTTATGTGAATGTTCTGTTGACAGTAACGAGTTTGAACAGACCGCTCATCATATTCTTTGGGAGTGTGAGCTCTGGTACGCCGAGCGCCAGACCATGCTTGACTCAATAAAATCGTTTTCTGGTATACCTTACTACATGGATCTTGTTGCGATTAGGGATAACTTCCGTGCGTTCAGATGTTTTTGCCATACTTATTACTGGAAGCAAAATAGGTCATAGATTCAGTACAATGTTAGGTTCTTATTGTTTTATTTTATTTTGTATTTTTGGTGTTTTTGCGGTTGCCATAAATGATCTCTGGAATTGGCTCTCTAATAGCCATTTTTTTCCCTTCTCATTGCTTTCTCCCGTTTGCAATGGAGGGAAGTCGGATATATCGTTTTCCTACTCCTCCTATCTTCTTTGATTAATTCATTGCGGGTTCCAAGACAGATTAGAGTCATCCCCCGGGCTCGCTGGACTTCATTGTCCAGTGTTGTGAATGGTCGCCGCTGTTGATCCTGGCTTACAGGAGTTACAGCGGTGGGAATATGTGGTGGGCCTATGCCCGTTTATATAATCATACTCCTACTGTTAGTACTTCATGATATATGACGCTTTGAAGAATCCTATTTTTTTCATATAGCCTCTTAAAAGATATATTACAAACTAAAAACGTAATAACAGTGAGATTAATGTATATAATAAAATAAGACACGTCTTCAAACTGTCATAGTCTCGTCTTTCTACACGCTCATTACATACACATGAGACGCTACGCCCCTACTCTCATACTGTTAAATTCAACCCTCTAATTTTATTTTGAACTATGCCACATCAAAGATAACTTTGAAGTTAAATGACACTACGAATGTTCAATTGTATGCCTAATTATTTTGTAAGGTCTTTAATTTTGATCATCAATTTGTTATTTAAGACTTAAAATGTGTAGTTTCAGAAAGTAATGCCATTTTTTGTGGGTTCATGGGTTCAAACCGTGGGGGCAAAAGATTGTAAGTCGAAATAGATAAACAATGTATAAGATATTTATTTTAATGGATTTAGATGCGAAGCTCGACATGAAGAGAGAGCTATAAAGTTGCCCCAATAGTCGATTAAGTTAAAAAAACGGCCAAGAGCATGTCGGACTGGCCCATGATATGGTTTCGTAGCCATAGTATTAGTAGAATAAGAAGAAAAGTAATCACGCAGCGTGGAACGGTACAGCGCTATCAAGCTTTCGCTCTCTTTCTATTGGCGCGCGAACGAACGAGATAAAAGGCGCGATATAGCACACGTGAAATATACTACGACTTTTGATGATCATAATGGTAAAGCTAGGTCTAGACTTGCCAACGACGAAACGTTCTTGTGGACTACCACCCACCACCTGGTGGACTACGGTCCAAAAAGACCTTAAAGCAAACTGAGCTTGACACCGACACAGCACAAAATCGTGCTCAGTGGTGAAGAAACCCCCAATTAAATGGGACATGGTCAAGGAGGAAGAAGAACAAGTTGCGAAGCTTGACATAATATCGATATGAAATTATATCAAACATAGTACAAAGTAGTTATTACTTGACCTTGTAGAATAAAAGCCATTTTTGTTACAGTAATAATATACAATGAAAGCTCTTTTCTCCAACCCATCATATCTTTTGTCTAAAACTATGTAAATACTTATCTAGAACTTATATAGAACGACTTTTAATAATTTCAAAGTTTTCTGGTAGCTACTTTCGATCCTATTTTAACTTTTCACCATGTTTAACTCAGAACCTTTTAGTTTTCAGGGATCTGGCAACTTTTGATCAGTTCAAAAAAATCGGTCATTTTGTATAAGCAATAGAATACCAATTTTTTAAAGTATTCAGTTAATGAAACAAATCAGCTTTCCCTAAGGAACATGGGTCGAAAACGAGACATTTTTTTGGACCTTCCATACAAAACTGAGGATCTGAAAACCGATTTTCTATGTTAGGTCCACATAAAAAAACGCTAATTTTGTTCATTGCCTGAAACAATTTAAAAATGAGGGTGTAATATGCGTTTAATACTATCTTATCAATACTCACTAGATAACCATAAGTATACATCATCATCATCATATCAGCCATTAAACGTCCACTGCTGGACATAAGCCTCCCCCAAAATGGGGGGATTTGCCATAATCGCCACGCTTGGCAGGCGGGTTGGCGATCGCAGTTGGATTGAATGTGTGTACTCAGAGGTTGCTGCTGCCCATCCTCCGGTAGATCCCTTAGTCGCCTTTTACGACACCCACGGGAGGAAATGGAATGGTGCTATTCTTAGCCGGCACCACACGGACATAAGTATACATACTTAGCTTTAATTGACCATACAAAACCGACTTTAATTAAGATTTCTACATTTGCAATTTCAACCGATAAAGCAAATTTAACCTTATGTCAACAACAGAAACAATTATATTAGGTACAATGAGAAATGTAATTTATGATCGTTACAGAATTTTGTATGCCGCATCACCGCGTTCAAATTCACAACCGCTTGCGGTTGGACATTTCGAATGTTTAGAACTATGGAATACATTAATTTGAATGGTTCCATTTTACTTGGTTTTCGCTTTATTCTGTCACCCAGTACCGTTACAGTGTCTAGATAATTGGACTTGGATTTCAATAATTGGATATAGTTCACTTGGATTTCAAGACCGGTCATGTATTTAAGAGTAGATAAAAACTTTTTCTAAACTATTATAAAACTGTAACAGGAAGTTTGTCTGTACATTGAAGATATTAACAAAAGAAAAGTTACGAAATGGTTTTTAGGTATCCCTGATTCCATATCACCAATTTTTTAATTTTTAGTCTGTCTGTTTGTTTGTTTGTGTGTTTGTTTCTTTGAACGAGCATCACGCAAAAACTACAGAACCGATTTTGATGAAACTTTTTTTGTTTGATAGCTTATTATCTAACTTAAAATCTGGTATATAATTTGTGCGGACAAAGTCGCGGGTTAACGCTCGTAATTTTATATAGTTGACTAGCATTTCAAGACCGGTCATGTATTTAAGAGTAGATAAAAACTTTTTATTTAATAAAATTCGGCAAAACAATTGAATGCTTGCAAATAAAGGAGCTGTAAAACAGTAAAGTATACATACTTAGCTTTAATTGACCATACAAAACCGACTTTAATTAAGATTTCTACATTTGCAATTTCAACCGATAAAGCAAATTTAACCTTATGTCAACAACAGAAACAATTATATTTATAAATATAAATATCTCGGACATTGTTACACAAATTATCTAGTCACATTTAAAGTACCTGGACTTGTATTATGATGACTAGACAACGATATAGAATATATATATACGATATAGATACAAATATCCATTAAAAGTGGCAATTATAATAATGTAACTTGCTTAATTTTATACCCTGTTTTTCTGGATATATTATAGGTATTTCGTGTCAACTACAAAATATCGCATTGGATACTATGCTGGTGCATTAAGATTAATAATAATATGTAATAGACAGTATGTTTTAGCAAAAACGAGTTTTTTTGGTATATATCTAATTCTGGTAGATTTAACAAAAATCTACTTAAAACAAAACAATCTCTAGTAAAGTCTACACGGAAAAAAAATTCTTTGACGACTCTCTTGTTTTGTTAACTTTACTTGGAAAATTTATTGTTGTAGGTAACTATAATTCTTGTCGATATAACTAAAATATAGTTACAACAAATTTTCTGGTTAAATTTAAAAAAAAAATCTATTTTCTTTATTAGACTTTGCGAAAATCTTCATTTTTAACGGACTTCAAAAAAGGAGGAGGTTTCTCAATTCGACCGTATATATATTTTTTTTATGCATGTTCGCGGATAACTTCGTCGTTAATGAACCGATTTTGATGATTCTTTTTTTTTCTAAGTAAAGTCAACAAAATAAGAGGGTCTTCACCAAAAAAATTTTCCGTTTACCAAAACAGAAATAGTTGTCACATACATATTTCTCTCTGTGTGCAGTCGGCAACGAAAATTTATGAAAATACAGAAGTGGTAATCGTCGTCATCATTGCTCGTGATTGTTTATATTTGTTTTATCTATCGCAGTAACTATACAAACGAATACATGCTGTATAATTTATTTGCCAAGGTCTAATTTATACTTAGGATTTATCATTCATTCCTTTTAGGGTAAAAGCGGAAAGGTGCGACTAAATAAGCTCTGGGGTGCTATACCGATAAACTTGTTTCGCTAAATTGCTGTCTCCACATCAAAGTTGCCCGAGAGAATTGTGCCGCATTTGAAATTCAGATGCGGTTTTCTTGTTTGCGCCACTAAGAGTGCCACTGACGTAGCCCCCTGTATAATTTTGAATGCCGCAAACAATAATGAGTTGTTTTCTCGAATTAGGGTTGTTTTATTGTAAGTGGGTTTGAGCAATTTGCATTTTCTGCCCGAAATTCACACTTTCAGTATTATTATTTTAAAATGAAATAATCCGCTTAAATGTGTGTCTTACAAAAATGATTTTTTTTTTCGTTTTGAAATTCGTAAAAATTATGAGGAGATTTTAACATCTTCAGCTAGCTAACATCTAGAAGAGTTTCGGTCTTTCGGAAAAAAAGGAACATTTTTGTGAGACACACATTTAAGCGTATTATTTCAAATGAAATAATCTGCTTAAATGTGTGTCTTACAAAAATGATCCTTTTTTTTCATTTTAAAATTCGTAAAAATTATGAGGAGATTTTAACATCTTCAGCTAGCTAACATCTGCAAAGAGTTTCGGTCTTTTAAGGTCAGGTATTTTTAAATGGGTTCCTTGATAGCCATTGACGTTTTGCTTACCATAGATTGTAGTGTGCTAGATTGAAATACAGAAATCATGCAATTATTCTTAAGTCTAGCTCGAAGTAATCTGTAAATTAACTTAAGGTTTATATTTCAAAAGCATCACTTCCGTTCCTAGTTATAAATAAATCTCTTGGAAACTGTCACTTACACTGGGTGTAAAAGAAAGGGATGGTCTTGTCTAGACACTAGACCGTCTAACATCTATACTTATAAAAGAGTTCCGTGACTGACTGAATGACTGGATGACCGACAAACAACGTATAGCTTAAACAACTGAAGATAGAAACATAAATCGACATGAGTGCTATAACTATACGCCAACTATACGCTAACATTTTTTTGTTAGCCTATTTCCCATACTAAGAGGAAGGATCTTCTTTGGAATGTATATTCTACAAAGGATGTAGGGGTGCACTAAGAAAGGATTTTTCAAAAATCGACCCCTAAATGGGTAACCCACACGAATACAGTCGCGGGTGAAAAGCTCCTTTAAAATATTATTTTCAACGTACTTATTAAATTGAAAGGGTTTTCCACTGAATGCAGAGCCGCCTATTGCCAATGTCATTATATGTATTATTAATAACGAAACTCTGTGTACAACCCATTGACATGTAACTATAAAGACTGGGAATGTCAAATAAAAAAAGTCACCAATCTTTTTCAAGAAAATCAACCCGCTCTGAACCTTAGTTATACCACAGTATAAGAAAGAGTATCTAGTACTATATAGTTCCAAGAACATAACGAAATACCTCAAAATAGATCTGAACCCAAGATATCCTCTGTATCTATTGACATCTCGCTTATTGGAATGGACGTTTGTCATAAGTGTGAAGTGTTTTTTCATGTTTTGCTTTATATTATTTATCTTCCCCTATACTTCATCTTTGGTACCTCATCTAACGTGACTAACAATATTAATGTACCGGTAATATATAAGGCGATCAGTAGGAACTGCGCATGTTACACTGGAATACGGTTCCCGTACCGCATTGATGTAACCTAGTTCACTTCGTTTGTATTGCAATGACAGACTCCAATGTGTCATTTTGTGTTGTTTTGTGCATAGAGATAGTAAGTACTACGTACACCGTTTTGTGTCACATGTTGTTTCTATGAACGAGAGCAAGAAACTGTAAATACTATTACCTATTCTGTGGTGTAAGTCAATGAACGTGACAGACCGCGGAGTGTATCAACTGACAACATTTCTTATAACATCCTAATTCTTGGTCATGTTTCGTGTAATGACATCAAAGGTATGGGTAATATAATACGACGATAAATAGGTAATAGATGCTTCCATACAATAACAAACAAATCTCTCAAGATTTTCTTATCTTCAATCCTTTATCAAGGATACATACCATTTCATTCCGTTTCTTCTCATTTAGGTAAGTATCTGCTAATACGCCATTGATTCGATTCCATATGATATGTTTAGCATTCGGTAGATTGTTGATAATTGATAGTAGTGTAGGTTTACTATAATTTCCAATAATATTAAAAAAATCTTTTTCTTATTGATATATTAAATATATTAAGTTGCTGATGATTCTAATTATATTAGTGGATGAATATCCACGTACCTAAACTCCGTGATCGAGACACTTGTAAAACTGCTGAAAATATAGGAAACTCAATTAAATACAAACTTAGCAAGTATTGATTATAGTAAAATAAAATTTTTAAACGTTTATAACCTTTACATTAAAAACAACGTTCCAAAAACTTGCTAGCTGTCTATGACTGAACTTTCATATTTTATTTACCCACCTATAACAAATTGAAAAAAAAAAGAAACACCCCAACTAAATTGTACAGAGTATGAACGATTTTAGTGACAAATTCTTCCTCTCTCCGCGAAGTTACATCAATATCTTTATTTATTCACCGCTCAAACTTTTTTTCAAGCTCATACTAACAAAAATCATTTCGTCTCAAATAAAAGAATGTAAACAAAAAATTTTGTCTTACCAGAAATAAGTGTTGGAACATTGTCACATCTGAATTTCAAATGTGGTTATCGTGTTTGTTCTAGGAGTGAGTTCCGTGGTTCCGCATAGCTTGCTATTTGCCCGATCAGTTTGATCTAGATTTAACGTTTACATAATACTTGCTAGCTGATGCTGATGCGTATACCTACCAAGATAATGAAAACGATTGACGCTCAATATTAATAGTTTTATCGTAGTTATGTTTGTTTTATTTGAATACGAGCGTTAACCCGCGACTTCGTCCTCACAAATTATATACCAGAATTTAAGTCAGATCATAAGCTATCAAACAAAAAAAGTTTCATCAAAATCGGTGCAGTAGTTTTTGCGTGATACTCGTTCAAACAAACAAACACACAAACAAACACCCAAACAAACAGACAGACAAAAAATCCAAAAATGGAATCGGGGACACCTAAAAACCATATCGTAACTTTTTTTGTTAATATCTTCAATGTACAGACAAACTTCCTGTTACAGTTTTATAATAGTATAGATACAGGGTGTTAGGGTAAATAGTTGCATTACTTTAAGGTGGTTGCAAAGGGGTCAATTATATACAAAACTTTGACGCACAATACGCGTAGACGGTAATAAATATAAGTAACTTTGTATAATATGGAAAGTCGCGTCACAAATAACATTGGCAGTAGTAATTATATACTAAGTTTCAAATGTTATTTGTGACGCGGCAACTAGATTTTCTAAACTATTTTGCCATATATAAAATATTACTTTTATTAATTCCGTCTACACGTATTGTGCGTCAAACCTTTGTATGGACTGAAACCATCTTAAGAGGTGTTTGTACCCATGATACTGAACAGCTTTCCCTAAGAAACCTATAGGAAATATGCAATTTTTTTTTAAACTTTCCATACTAAATGCAATCAGCTGATCGAATGTTTGTATGAAAAGTCGCAATTTTTTTTGCGAATTTCCTATAGGTTTCTTTGGGAAAGTTATTCAGTATCATGGGTACAATCACCCCTTAAAGTAATGCAACTGTTCACCCGAACACCCTGTAGAAGAAGGTGGCAATTGGTGGGGAATGTTGCTCGTTGAACCCGATGGCCGATGGGGCTGAAGAGTTCTGGAGTGGCGACCGTGTACCCGAAAGCGCAGTGTGGGCACGGAATATCTAAGAGTGCGGGTAGGCCCCTACAAGGTGGACCGACGACCTGGTGAAGGCGGCGGGAACCCGTTGGATGAGGGCAGCGCAGGATCGGTCGTTGTGGCGAGCCTTGGAGGAGGCCTATGTCCAGCAGTGGACGTCTATCGGCTGAGATGATGATGATGATGAAGAAGTAAGTGCATAGAAGTAGCATTCTAAATTACCCATCAACGAGTAGATTGGATTTTTCATAAATTTTTAGTTTTTTTATTTGTTTGAGGATCACGCAATAACTACAAAATCAATTTTGATGCAATATTTTTTGCTTGATAGCTAATGACGTATAATTTGTGCGGATGAAGTCGCGGGTAAAAGCTCGTTTATTATATTTTGAGCCAGCTTAACTTTAGGGTAAAACATAAAATGTATGTATTACGAAATTAACAAAGGACTCAAAATAATTACAACACTTGAATTAAACAGGCCTTTTATAAACGGTGGGCTTTTGTTTGTCTGGCAGGCAATAATCGGAGGTGCTTACTCATGCGACCACCGTTTTATTTTGTCCTTGTCCCACATTCTGTGAAAATAAAGCGAATTTTCGAAAAAAAAAAAAACCTTTTTGTACGATTATGCAAATATCATTAAAATTTTAATTACGTCTATGTTTCGTCGATTAAAATCGCAATTCATTGATTGGTAAGTAGGTATACAGGGTGTTAGGGTAAACAGTTGCATTACTTTAAGGGGTGATTGTATCCATGATGCTGAACAACTTTCCCTAAGAAACCTATAAGAAATTCTGTTTCACTTTTCATACTAAATGCAGATCTACCTGTATGAAAATTCGAGATTTTTTTTTCAAATTTCTCTTTTGTTCCTTTGTAAGAATTGTTCAGTATCATAAGTAATGCAACTGTGTACGTGTAACAAAACATCCTAGTAATATTTAAAGGTGGTTTCGATCATCAAACTGAACAACTTTCATTATGGAGACAACGTCGAAATGAAATAAAAAATAAATCGGTCGGTATTGTAGTTTTGTATGAAGCAGAATATATTTTTTTTACATCCTGTAAACCATGTAAACCATTTTTTCAGCTTGCACAATGTAATAAGCATTCCTTTCGATGCATTGGATGTATGATGTACCGAAGCTATGATATACGTAACAATAATATTTTAACTCATAATAATTGAACGGACTACTAATTAGTTATATTAACATCTATTAAAAAGTTTCTTCGACTAGAAAAGCAAGGTCTGCAATTTATATTTAATTAAAAGAAATAGAAAATTGTTGAGAAACACGTGCGATAGTTTGCTGAACGTCTGGACAGCAAAATTCTAGAAACAAATTCTTTTTTCGAAAACATACAGAAGTTTAAATGGTTCGTGTTACTTTGATAGGTTCTTAGTGGTGTGTTCGAGAATTTAAATCATAATTGGGTATTCCTGATAGATGTATTAATGGTACGACCTAGGACGACTAATTCGGCTAACTCAATTAGATAGATATACCAATATGATCATTACAAGAAATTTACGTACGGTACGGTACGCTCTGTTTTTGACTTTGAGCGCAATACATCTCGAGATACAAGCATTGTAAAACTTAGTTTGTATGGGAGTTTTATTCCACGTTACAAGAGCTATGCAATGAAACCTCACAAATTTTTTTTGAGAAATGTTATTTTTGCCAACCCCCTTTTCGTTGTATGGGGGGGGGGGGGGGGTCGAAAAAAATCTTAAACACCATGTTTCTGTTTTTGGGTTACTATTATCTGTCTTCACGCCAAATAACGATACAATAGGTTAAAAAATGAGGGACTAATTAAGCCAGGGCATACTGACAGACAGACAGACAGACGGAACCCTAAAAATCAGCTCTTCCATACAAAACTGCAATCATACTCGAGCCAAATTTATGGGACAGCTGATTTGTTTCCCCAATTTTGATGTTGATCTCACAGAGAAAGTTGTTCAGTTTGATGGTCTGATCATCATCTTAAAAAACTGTCACCATATTAAGTTGGACCCTGTATAAGAAGTAAAAGAAGCCTATTACAAAACGGGTTGGCAAAAGAAATAGACATGAACACGCCCTTTGCTTTTCAGAAAGATGGATTGCGGAATGAAAGATAGATCTACTGCACGTAGGAAACCCGCTGTACGTAGACGTAGATACCTACTGACGTCTTATTGCTGGAGGGAACAAGAGGATGGAGTGGGTGTGTTTCATAAGGAATATAATTATAGAGTTTAACATTATGGAACTACTAGATAGGTATAGTAAATATGTTAATAGGAAATGTTTCCAAAACGATAGTCATAGAAACTACAAATACAATCACAGCACACTATAGTAGATTACACACCGAGGGCAGGAAAGTAAGAAAAGTCTCAGATTTTGGCCGAGGCGAAGCCGAGGTCAACAAACATGTGATCTGAGGCTTTCTTATTTACTGCCCGAGATTAGTTCACTATTTTTCACCCCGACGGAGGCGAAAAGCAGCAACTTCGTTTAGCGCAGCGGGATGAAAGTAGACGCTTTCCGCCCGGAGGGGTGAAAAATATATAGCTTAACTTGGTGTAATGTTTAGTTTGTATTTCATCGCATTCAGCGCACTCAATTAAAGGATAAATTCGTGAATTGAAAATTAAAAAAATCAACACGGCATCGGCACTTATGTCAGTGATCACGATCAGCGAGAAGAAGTCACGGGCACATCTATGCTATAATTCAATTCAATTCAATTTATTCATTGCTTTCATGACCAGTATTAAAGGTCTTATTAGGTATATAATTAGCTATGAGTACATGAACCCTGCCCTGTTATGCACTTTTAGGGCATAATATGCCCTAATTAACAGGGCTTCTGTACTACATGTAAAAAGGAAAATTAAAAGTGGTTGATAAATCTATTGGGTCTTATTGGTAATTATATGGTTGGCCAGGCTATAAACTTATACAAGACCCAATAGATGTATCAGACACTTTTAATTTTCCTTCTTATCTATAGGATCAATTACCGGTTGGCCGGCCGGATGACGATGAGTGGGTCATCCGGCCGGCCAACCGGTAATTGATCCATCGCAAAACTAGGCAAAACTCTATGGACTTACCATTACGAAGCTAGTTAATTTGCAGGAAAAAAATAAAAAAATTGTAAAGATGGTTTCAGATGTGATGAAATTATATTTCTTGTAAAAAATGTGCTGAGGAAATGGCATTGCCCCTTTATGACCTAATTAATAAATCATTTACAGAAGAGAATGTAAGTATGACTAAGAGAATCGAAGTAAGACTTGTTAAATAACTCATAATCATAAGTCACTACATACATACATACAATCAATCAAATATTCTTTATTTTACACCAAAACACCAATATATACATACATATGCTGACGGCTATTATTCCCCGAGTAGGTAGTCAGAGATATTCTGAAACCTAAGAACATCCACGTTTCACTAATACGCCTCTATAAGGTACCTCAATGTTCTAGGGCTACTTTTATCGGAGTAAAAAGTCTGAAAGTTGCTCATTTTGATGGTCTAAAGTGTAGACCATCAAACTGAGCAACTTTTAGAATGTATTGTTAAAACGAAAGTCTTCGATCAGTGTGTGTTGCCAGTGATGACATATGGAACATAGACATGGTCGTTCACTCTAGGCCTCATAAAAGGGCTGAAAGTCACCCAAAGGGCAATGGAGAGGTTTATGCTCGGAGTTTCCCTGCGAGATCGAATCAGAAATGAAGAGATCCGCAGAAGAACCAGAGTAACGACCAAAGAATTGCTAAACTAAAGTGGCAGTTGGCGGGGTACATTGCTCGCAGAACCGCCGCACCGCGACGGTTCTGCTGGCGACCGCGTACCAGAAAGCGCAGCGTTGGTAGGCGGTGGACCGACGACCTGGTGAAGGCGGTGGGAACCCGTTGGATGAGAACAGCGCAGGACCAGTCGTTATGGCGATCCTTGGGGGAGGCCTATGTCCAGAAGTGGATGTCCATCGGCTGAGAAAATGATGACTATTAAAAGGGGTGGTTTAGCATTAGACTCTAAGCCACCCTTTTAATATTACTCGGGTGTTTTCTTACACCCTGTATGTGAAATTATCTGTGCTTGTGTAAACAAGGTGCCAAACGTCTAACCGTCAAAACGTCCAGAAACACAATAAACACCCGTATGCACAACGTTATCGAGTTAGCGCTCTCTCTGTGTTCGTTAAACAGGCAGGTGCACAATAATCCGGTTACCCGGTTACCGAGAACGTCGGAGACAGGGACAATAGTCTAGCTAGAACGGTGTGCTAATTACAATGAGCCACTTTATTTAAATTCAAGGTAGGTACTTGGGATTCCGCTACGTTTCCGTGCCGTGTGTTCTTCGTCCCAGTTTAAAGACTAGGTAAGTAGGAAGTTGACGTAACGATTGTTAAAATTGTTAAAATGTAGAAAAACTACTTCAGTTGTAACAAATGTACACATAGAGAAAGACTAGAAAATAGCAGATTACTAGTAGTGTACTCAACAAAGGAGTTGTAGAGAGCGTGAGCTGGGACCTAAGCGAATTCTTCTGAAATTTGTTCAGGGTTCTTAGGGAGTAAACATAGTAAAAGTCCCCTCCTCTAGGAGTCGCGCCGGAGGGGGGGGGAGGGGGTTAAAGTTCCCACTCTTGCGTTTTTCGTGATATCCACAACGGTGCGTCGTAGAGAAAAGTGGTCTTCTAATAAATTAAACTTTATAAAATTCTCTACACTTCTTGTTTTATATACTTTTTCCTATTTCCCAATATTTTTCGAGCAACACGCTCCGGAAAAGTAAAAATTTAATCCCTCCCCCTCCGGCGCGACTCCTAGAGGAGGGGCTTTTAGTATGTTTACTCCCTAAGAACCCTGAACAAATTTCAGAAGCCCCAGCTCACGCACTCTACACCACCTTATGAGCCATTCATTGAGTGGACTATAGACCATATTTGAATATTTTTATTGTCATAAAGACTCCGGTAGATTAAACCAAAATCTACTTATAACAACTTGTCTATATTTCATTCCAAATAAGGACGATAAGATTTTTCCCATTCCTATTTAGCTTTCTGGCCAATTCTGATCACCAAAAATAATTTATTTATTAGAAAGATATAGTATCCGACATATCTTGGACGTTACTAAAGCTGTTCTAAGAATAAGTGAGAGGAAGTGTTTCAAATTTCTGTTTCTGTAATGCAAAATAGCCTTAAAATTTCCTTGCTATTTGGAATGGAGTATAGTAGGTAAAGTCTGCCAAAATAAATCACACCCTAGTAATACCTAAGGGAGTGGTTAAGCCCATCAAACTGTACAACTTTCACTATGGAGCCGACATCGAGAAAAAATTAAAAAAACAGCCGTCCCATACATTTTAGTCGAGTCGGTACTGCAGTTTTATATGGGACAGCAGATTTTTTTTTCGATGCTGTCTCCATAGTGAAAGTTGTTCAGTTTGATTGTCTAAAGCACCTCGTTAAACTAGGGTACTTTGACACCCTGTATACTACTAGATATTTTTCTCCCTGAACCCCATGTGAACCCGTATGTATGATTTTGATGCGTTCAAAATAGAAATATTGTATCTTTTTTTGGATAATTTTTCGAAAACGTATCTCAACGCTATTTTAAGCAGTACTGGAGAACCGCTGACATGTTAGTTAATATCATAAACGCGGCAATATACCTACCATCTACATGAGGTTTGTGTACATTTCGTCTTATGACGAGACCAAAGGAGCTTTGTGCTTAGAACGGCACGGAATACGGTAGTCTGCCTTACAATGTATGTACAGTTAACGGATATTGTCATGTAGAGAGTTCTAGTTAATTAGGATTTAAGGTTTTACCATCAAACTAATTTTGTCTGTAATTTCCTTGGCACACTTTTACTAGATGTACATTACATACATATTCTCACGTCTGTGTGGTGGAAGCAAAGCCAGGCACCTGCATTTGGTCAGACAGGTCAGAGCTACAAATTATCATAAGACTAAAAATACAAAATGCATATGATAGCGGCCTTATGTTTTCTAAAAGTCATCTAGTAAAAGTGGACGAACATGCATAAAAAGACTAGGTATTGAATATGGAGGAAGCTAGAGATGTTTGTCAGGATCGTAGCAGGTGGCGTTCCGTTGTCTCTGCCTACCCCAGTAAGTTACTGCTACAATCCTGGTAAACCTCTCTAGCTTCCTTCACATCAATACCTAGTTTTTTTATGCATGTTCGTCCACTTATACTAGATGACTCTAGAAAACAGAAGGCCACTGAACAGTGAACAGCTTTCCCACGGAATAGGAAACTAGCAAAAAATTTTTTGGACTACGATACTAAATGCAATCCGCCGCATGTTTGTATGAATAATCTAAATTATGTCTTGCGAATTTCCCTTTGTTTTTTGGGAAAGTTGTACAGTATCATGGGTAAATCAACAGTCTTCCCTAACACCCTGTAAAATAAAGTCGTTTAAAAAACTCCATTTATCCCAAATCCAATTATTATATAGTCCAAGCCTCTAACGCATAGGCACTAAAGATTACTACCACTTTTTCATGTTCTAGGTAAACGCCACTTACGCCAGACCAGACATATAAAACCTTATACTCATAACAATTTCATTTATCTTGTTATTACACTAATAATAATAACACTATACCAGGTTAATAGACTTCGAAGTACGTTTCACAGCTTAAGAGGAAAGGCGGGTTTCGTTTAGGGCCTAAATTTTAGGGTATTATCCGGGGAGGAAACAGGGGAATACGTTTGTATGGCTTAAACTTTAAGCAATACAAACGTATTCCCCTGTTTCCTCCCTGGATAGTGACACTAGAGCTGATATTTTTTTACCATACCTACAAACTATGTTACCTCTGCATTTCCTTATGTTTTTTTTATCATCAATTAATTACAATAAGAACTAGGAGCCTTCGAAAAAAACGAAAAATTACTCAATTTTACCTCAGTGTTCAGATATTCAGCAAGCAAATTTGACGAATATAAACAATAAAACTAAAATATCATACATAGCCAAAGTCGTTCTCATATTATTCTTGAAATATTTATTAAAGTAGGTTTAGTTTAGGAGCAGAAAACAGGGAACACAAAATCGTGATGCAGTTATCACTTTTGTACTGGTAGGACAGTAAATAGTCGTTAAAAACCTATTCTTCATTATTGCAGACCGCCTTTCCTCTTAAGTATGAGTGAGAGAGTGATATTATGTCCAACATTGTTCACTTGTAGTCCTCAAATGATTGTTTTAACCTTCGTCAACCTTAGGGACTCATTCAGAGAAATCTGTGTCATATACTAAAGCCATTTCACGAAAATTGCTCAGTCCAAGAGCTTAAGTTGTTAGGAGAATCAAGCACTTATTTATATGGGAATGGATTTTATAAATGTATATATCTCTCTTGATAATTTTTAATAATGTTATGAAAGTAAAGAACGTATGAAGATAATACTTTTAAGCGATGTATAATTGGGCGATGTATTGTACCAAGGCAGTCCAAGGCAAACGAGTTTCGCTCAGTCATTTTTTTTGTTTAAAAACGAATTTTCTCTGGGATATCACGTATCTAAACAAACTTGGAAAATAAAACAATTCTCTAAATAAAAAAAATCATTCAGGGAAATCAATTTTTATATTATACGAGCTTTACCCGCAACTTCGTCCGCACAACTTATTTTTTTTTGTTAGCCTATTTCATCCCACTGCCTGGCAAAGGCCTCTCCCCTGCTCTTCCAATCGTTCCTTTTGTGGGCAACCTCTGGCCATTGGTCGTCAAATTTGTCCAGGTCATAAAGGGTCATGCAACTTGTACAGGGTGTAAAATAAAATGGGACACTTACTTAAAGGGGTGCTTCAGACCATCAAACTAAACAACTTTTATTATGGTACCAACACTGAAATCGCGAAAAAAAATCCGCTGTCCCATACAAAACTGAATACATAACTCGGCTGAAATGTATGGGACAGCAAATTTTTTTTCGCGATTTCGATATTGGTCCCATTGAGAAAGTTGCTCAGTTTGATGGTCTGAATCACCCCTTAAGTAACTGTCCTATTTAATTTTACACCCTGTATATCCGATTTTAAGTCAAATAAGTTTTCAAAAAAAAAAGTTTCGTCAAAATCGGTTCAGTAGTTTTTAAACAAACACAGACAAAAAATCCAAACAATGGTGATTTGGAGTCAGGGACACCTAAAAACACAACAAAACATTTTTTTTTTATATTTTTAATGTAAAATTCAGTTTTATAATAGTTAAGATTTATACAGTAAGTATAAACTAAGAGGTGCTTCAGTCAGGCCATCAAAGTATCTGCCAATCCATAGAAAATTCCAATGGCGACTCGATCCCTATGTATGAAATAGTTGATTTTGTTTTTTCGCGATTTCAATGTTTGTCCCGTAAGAAAATTGTTCAGTTTGATCAAAGATATTAATATTACAGTTTGATCGTCTGAAGCACTCCCTAAAGTATGTGACGCATTTAAGTTTACAACAAAGGGGTCGTTTAGACCGTTTAGACCATCAAACTGAACAACATTTACCATATGGAACCAACATCGAAAAAATAAAAACCCGGCCAAGAGCGTGTCGGACTCGCCCAAGATCGTAGTCATAACATCAAAAGCTTAGTCTGACATAGCTTAAATAACTTAACAAATCTTCAAGAGCAAACGATAGTGCGATTTAATTTAGTTCAGCGCCATCTATTGGATTAGATTTCATTCGGAACAGGGTTGCAATCGCGGTAAATATTTGGTGATTAAACCGTTATTGGACTACGTACGAACCATAACTTTTGACACATTTGTTATTGCGCTAATCGCGGTACAGCCGTTAGAGCCGTTTTGACATATCGCTCAGACGTTATTGGCTGTCAGTTACATAGAGTTTAGCGCGATGCGGAATTCAGCACAGTTGAATAATAATTGGATTGCAATGTGATTAGGACTGAAATTGGATAAGAATAGAACTTCGATGTTTTAACTTAGCGCAATCGGGCACCTGGCTTCTTAGTGAAAGATGGTCTGTTTTATGATTCTCTAAACGACGCCTTTAAATATTACTAGAGTGTTTTATTACACCTTGTCTAAATATGTGGTTTATTAATGATATTATTTTCATCTATTCACCCAAAATGTAACTTTTAACAATAAAATTGTCCAAGTAAATGTATTAGTAAAGGTGGGCCAGTATTTTATCCAGGGTAAAATTTGGATAATATTTAATTTTCCTTTATTGTATAAATTCTATGAGTATCTATTTAGCGCTTTATGTCTTTTCTTGTTAATTATTGTTTAAAGTAATCACTTAAGACATTTTCAGCGATTTTTTGCTACTTTTTACATTTTATTGTGTTTATTTAAGAAAATAACCACTGCGTTACTGTCCCTCAAAATTATATTGCGTAGCGAGGATAATGTGAAAAAATACGATTTTTCAAAGCGTCATATATCATGAAGTACTAACAGTAGGAGTATGATTTGCGGATATGTGTAAATTGAACATATAATTGAAGTTTTGATTAGAGCCAAAACACGATTAAGACACATTTTCTCGATAGAAAAACAAGCCAACGTAGCCTCCGTCTTTATCGATAAACGCTTGTAACTGCTAAACGGTGAATAATAGAAACACGAGACTTGATTTAATAAAAAGGGATTGATATTTTATAAAGTTTGATAAGAGCAGAATTGACATAAATAGTACAATCACAATTAAATAAAGTTTGTTTTACGCTTGCGTCGTTTCAGGCGCGCGCGCCGCCCCATCTCTTTCTCTCGCATAAGGCAGTAATAATAATCACACGCCTATTTCGCTTCAATTATTTTTCGACATAGGCCCTTAACAAAACATCTTTACTGAGCTACCGTAATTTGCATTTAAGTATAGTATTTTACTTTCTACGATTCCTACGATTTTCTGAGACTGGTTTCTTATTCGGTAGCTACCGATAACAGTTTTGTATTGGAATTTACCTATTTTACTAACAAAGTCGCCTTTGTTCCTTTGCCTTTGAAGGGGACTGGATTATGGTACCCTAAATAAAATAATAACCCAACTATTTCAATAATATAGACATAATGAGACCCATTGTGCAGAACTATACCCGTTTGATAGTCGATAGGTTGTTCGGAACAACTGTGGTGTCTTTAATTAAGCTATTTTAAGTTATTAACAATGCACAGGCGTATAATAAAGAGATAAATACAACTTAGTAGGTACGTAGCATACATTTTAGAACAAAATTCAAATTTTGCAGCACGTTTATTAGACCTGTATATTAGTTTTGTTCATGCTTCTTTGGGGTGTGAGAGTTCCTGGTTATATTAAATAGAAAATATGATAGTACTCATATAGGTATACCGAAATTTTTTCGAGAAATACAGGGTATTTAATTACTACGTTATGGGTGTTTAATACGTTACGGGTTGCTTTAGACCATAAAACTAAAGAACTTTCACGATGGAGCCAACATTCAAAACTCCAAAAAAATAAGTTGTTAGGTACACACATCAGGGAAGAGCGCCGTCGATGACATTTTCTATAAAACAGAATAGAATGTTGGCTTCACAGTGAATGATTTTAAGATTGAAGATATGTAACCGTATTTATTTTTCAAAAACCATATCATTATAGGATTACTGTTTAAGGTGGTTGCAGAGGGTTCAATTTTATACTAAACTTTGACGCACAATACGCGTAGACGGTGTTAATATAAGTAACTTTGTATATATTGAAAAATTGTTTAGAAAATCTAGATGCCGCGTCTCAAATAACATTTGCAATTTATAAAATAATTACGAAGATATAAAGCTTTGAAATTTTTCATACAAAATTTTTAAAGCTTTATTTCTTCATAAATATATTATAAATTGCAAATGTTATTTGTGACGCGGCAACTAGATTTTCTAAACTATTTTTCCATATATAAAATATTATTTTTATTAATTCCGTCTACGCGTATTATGCGTCAAACTTTTGTATGGACTGAAACCACCTTAAGATTATATAACGTTTTAAATTTAACACCCTGTATAACTCAAATGTGGGATGTTATCTTAAAAATATGTGACTTAAATTCCGGTCACAAAATTATCTTTCTCTTCCTTTGTACCTGAAAATAATTTTTATTTACTTTAATATTTTTATAGACTTGAGTCTGTAATCGAACTAATAAACATACTATATTATACCTACTATTGGTATTAGAAGAACATTATCCTTTAACATAATATAGGTCGTATAAACATCGTAAGTATTTTCGTTTTGAAAACGAGTCTGTGTTTAATTCTCTTTGTGTTTGTTCTATGACAGTTTTACTACTGAAGCACCGAAAATTTAGCATGAAATTTTCAAGCTATTTCGTTTTCAACGCTCCAAAAACAAATTAAATACGAATTAAGCTGCATCAAATCTGGTTTTGCCGGTCGTAGAAGGCTTTACGAGCGAAATTAAACTCTGTTTAGAAAGCTCGGTCGGATCTCCGATTTGCTGAGTAAACTGGAATAGATGAATTCGTGCTAATGACCGCGGTTTCGATATTGAATTTTTATGTAAGTAACCAAAACATCAGATACTAAATAAAAAAAAATATATCTTGGACATTGTCACACAAATTATCTAGTCTCATTTAAAGTACTTGGACTTGTATTATGATGACTAGACAACGATATAGATTACATATACATACAAACATCCATGACTCGGGTACAAATATTCATATTCATCGTATAAATATTTGTCCCTTACGGGATTCGAAACCATTTTTTGGATGGTTGATATGTTAGTTTTATGTCGACTAGTACAGGTTGCTTTATTATTATTATTTATACAGGATGTTTGATTAAGCAGTTGCATTACTGTATGCCCTTTAAGGGGCTATTATACCCATGATACTAAACAACATTCCTATAGGAAATTCGCAATTTTCTTTTTTACTTTTCATAGTAACATTCGATTGCATTTAGTAGACTTTCCAAGTCCAAAAATTGTTTTGTGATTTTCTTATTGGTTTCTTAAGGAACGTTTTTCAGTATTTATTACTTGTTTGTTTTACCCCACAAGAGGGCACATCTGAATGATCACAGTTACTATATAGGGTGTTTACCTCAACACTCTGTATAGTGTTCTGTGTACTTCCTAATATGCTGACGGTTTATTAAAAGGAGATGATCAGACCATCAAACTCAACAAGTTTCTGTATGGGACCAATATCGAAATCGCAAAAAAAATCTGCTGTCCCATACATTTCATTTCAGTTGAGTTATGTTTGCAGTTTCGTATGGGACAGCTGATTTTATTTTTGCGATTTCAATATTGGTCCCATAGAGAAAGTTGTTAAGTTTGATCGTTTGATCATTCCATTATTTTGAAAATAGTTTCAGCTAATTTTGTAAGACTTTATATAAACAGAGTCCTAATCAGCAACACGCTTCGTCAAAATCTTAATCTAACTCACTATCTATCTCTCTTACTAAAAGATCAATCTAAAGTCCTTCTACATCTAACTTAACATCACATCACTCTAAACTGGTAACCGTATATTTACACTCGCCAACATGTTACGTCTCAACGCCTGCGAACTCGGAGTTAATTCCTCTGATGGTACTTCGAACCAATCCTTGTTTATCTAAGCACCGTATAAATGTTACGTATTTCATTGCATTTACTCGATACAGTTGCACTAAAATAAATCCTATATAAAAAACCAATGTTTCTTTTCTAATAATGACGCGTCTTATTCACATTGAGAAAAAGGCGCAGAGACAAGAATCAGAACTTTAATTAGATCCGTGTTATTTCTCTGTAGCCAGAAATGTTATTTTTGAATGTCACAAATTCTTAAGTGTATGGAATAAATCATAAACAGTATGCAGTTTATGCATTATTCGATCATGATTTTGAAAGTAAGAGATTCGAAAATAGCACCTAATGGTGTTCAATTCACCGCGATCTTAACAAACCTCTCTTTTAAATTTATTGTCATTAAATTTGTCATACATGGACTTTATAGAAACTTTTAAAACAAAATAAATAACAAATATATTAAAAACGGTAACTACCTAGCTCTCTTTAAGACAGAGCAAACAATTAAATGAAAAAAGTTTCTATAGGCAACTGTTCAATGATACCTCGAAAATAAACGGAAAGACCTGAGTGCAATTGGCAACGACAGTGATAACTTCGCAGTCTAACTTTTTTAACAGAGAATTTATTTCTCTGTGGATTCTCTAGTGATTCAATCTGACATTGACTAGGACATGGCCACATAGTTGATGTTCAATCGTTACTTCATTATTCTTCAATTTCATTATTGCCGAAACATGGACGCTCACTAAAAGGGACCTATGCACAAATTAAGAGTAGCTCAGAGAGCCATTTTAGATAGATAGATAAACAATTTATGTACATAAGTAACACACACAAAATATTATATTTCACACAAGTTTACAAAACAAGAATACAACGAAACATCAATAGAACAAATGTGTAACAGTGTAATTTATTGTATGCTACAGCAGCAAATAGGTCCAAGCTCAACATAGACCTTGCCCTAAAGCAGGGTGCTGATTTTCAGATGAAACCTTTTTAGTAGTATTCAGGCGCAGCAACCAATGAGTGATAGTAAATAGGTAAGTGCAAGTTTAAATGAAATAGGTAAGTGTATATTTAAGTGTAATGTAAGGCATTTCCCTTCTTGATCAGTCGCAAACTTTGAGATCCGAAGTTGTCGTCGGGAACCGCATTGCTTGCTTCAGTGGCTGTGGGCAGGACACGAAGCTAGGCGAAGTGATGGCAGGTGACATCAATACAAGCGTGGGCAAAGACCAAAATGGATGACAAAATGGGGAAGACGCTTATGCAATACTGTGAGTGGACACGGGCTGATGATGATGATGATTATGAACTTCTTTGTTAGGCCTTATCGAATATTTACTTGGGGTTTGCTCCTTGTTACATGAGGTCACGTCTACAAAGTGTTTGGGTAAACAGTTGCATTACTTTAAGAAGTGATTATACCCATGACACTAAACTACTTTCCCCTATGAAACCTATAGGAAAATCGCAAAAAGAAATGTTGACTTTTTGTCACGCAGACGTTCGATCTGGTGATTGCATTTAGTATGGAAAGTCCAAAAAAAATTGCGAATGTCTTCTGATTTTCTAAGGGATAGTTATTCAGTATCATGGTTACAATCAACTCTTAAAGTAAAGCAACTATTTATTTACCCTAACACCCTGTATATTATTGTTTTTTCTTACATCTTGTGCTTGCATTTAATTTGCAAGACTTTATACATCGTGATCATGTATCGGAGAAAAGAACAACAAAACGAATAATTTCAGAACAGTTAGTAGTTATTTTCTGGTCAGAGGTCTTTCTTTGAAATTGCCACGTAATTATGTTGTTAAGATGTACAACAGCACTACAAACGAACGTGTACTAATGAGTGTAAAGCAAACATAAACAGATGCATTTTGATATAGCTATTTAAACTCAAAATAAACTCTGGTCTAAAATGTACGAAACAAAAGTGGTCCCAGCTCTGAGAGTAGTCTAATATACAACTCGGTCTGTACATTTTCAAAATTAAACCTTTTAGTTACAGTATGCATGAGTCTGTGTTGTGTTACTATTCTGAAACTAGAATACTCATAAATATTAATAAACCAATTTCTACGTCTGAAATAACAGAAAGGTGTATATAAGTATAAATACGGTGCTATAAATTGTACGGTACAGTAGTACCAGGTTTATAAGTCTTACCGATGTACCTGCGCAGTCGACAAATTTTAATAGCGCGCGAAATTATATTGACCAATCAGGATGTGCGTGTTTTACTGTTTATGTTTTGGTGTAAAATAAAGTATATTTGATTTGATTGATTTATGTGCCACCTTCAATCCGTTTAAGCTATTGGCTAATTTGTTTTCGCGCCCTTTCCGCTGCTATTCGACTTTGCACCCTTTGATTACTAAATGACTTCGGGTTTTGTCAGGGACTCGGTACTGCTCTGCGCAAACGAAGATTGACGAGCGGAATTATTTTCCTGATCGTACTGTCCGACATTCGGTACTACTAATAAAAAGTGGATGTTCTAAGTTTTCAGAATATCTCTGACTATCCCCTCGGGAAATATATTCGTAAGCTAAATACTTTATTTTAACACTAATATTCAGTGCGGATTACCAGTAACTTGCCATTTCTTATCTCTGGTGTCTGGTCAACTTGAAAGTGAAAAAGTTTTCAGTCCACCTCAGTAAGCTTCTCAATTTTCTCTTCCTCTAAATAATCTCGTGTGGTGGATAATATAACTGTGAACATATCTAATTATTTATCCATCTAATTTTCGAGTGTTCTCTGGGTCTCTGTCCTGGAATTAACGGTTGCAGACTGCAGTGGCGTTAGTAGGCTAATCAAACACCAACAACAACAAAAAATTACAACAACCCCAAACAACAAACCAACAACATCAAATAACAAGTAGATCCTAAAGTAAATACGAAATAAGGATAGGTAAAGTTATTCTTTTTTGAAGTTTCAATGCCCATGAACGTGCCAAATTCATTTATCAGAACAATTAAATTATTTCATAAAATAGTTTAATGTACAGTTGTAACGCTAACTTTACATTCTCTGTAATGTTGGCGACAGATACGATGTCAGTCGGTAAAATACTTGCGGTTGATGTGACAAAGCTCTTTCCGTTTTTGTCATAAACAGAACAAGGAACTTATTTCTTGTCTGTGGTAGCAGTAGAGAGATGCCTAATTATTTTAAGAGACCGACTTGTATTTACCATACGTCTGGCTTTTTGGACGATGAGAATTATAATTGCATGTATGTATGTATAATTGCTCCACCACACAATACTATTTACTCAGCGAGACCGACTCACACTTGGCCGATTTTTATTATTTGTTCATATCAAGTTTGACACTTTCATGTATGATCGTTTTAACGATAAAGCGAGAAGAAAAAACGTTGATAAAAACTAGTTTCTTGTATAAGGATCCCCCTTAATTTTAAACTTTTTGATATTTTTATTATTTGTTAACAAATCCGCCGTACTAACGCATATTCTGTAGAAATTTCAACTGTCTAGCTATTACGGTTCAAAAATTACAGCCCTAAATAGGTAGGATGGACGGTCGGACGGGCGGACAACGTCGGCTAAGTAATAGGGTCCCGATTTCACCCTTTGGGTACGGGACCCTAAAAAGTCACTTCGTGCATGCTTGTCAGTTTCGAGTAGGTATTATTTTAATTAGTTTTTTCACGACCTAAAGTTGGTCATGGAGCTGAGAATAACACAAACTTAATAAACGTTTTATCATGCATGAATAGATAATTTACGTCTCAACACTTATAAATAAGTGCAGGAAGTTATAACCTACCATGGAGTTGACAACTTGCACATTAAAGGCTAAAATTGTACAAAACTAATTACCTTGGAGGTTCATAAGAGCGCTTGCAAAATACACAGGGTGACTGCAGACGGGCGACTAAAATAATTGTACATTTATGACTTTGCCGTCACACGACATGACTCGTCGTAAATTGGACATAACGTTTTATGTTTAGAGTTAGTATTTTATTTGCGGACTTGATGAAATTAGGTACGGAGTGCCAGGATGAAGAATGCACCGATCTTATTATTTTAAACAACTTTAATTTAATACGTGAAAATTCAATGATAAAAAGTGGTGGTGTCTAGTGGATAGTAACCAGGCTTGCCATGTAGGAGGCGATGGTTCGATTTCCGTTCAAGCCGACTCTTGCCATTGAGTTTTTCGGAATTTATGTACGATTTGTAACACCACTGGCTTTTAGGTGAAGGAAAACATCTGCATCGTGAGAAAAGCTGCATGCTTCAATTTTGGGACATTCGTTCTACCCAAAGTCCATTATAAGTGGAAACGGGCTCACTACCCATCACACTGTACAGAGTTTCGGTACTACTAGTGAAACTTGGATGGTCTGAGTTTTCAGAATATCTCTGACTCCCTCGGGGAATATAGTCGGGGGTATATGCATATTCGATCATTATACGACTCTTTAACTGGAACCTACAATGTGGTCGGATTCATTGTAATTTAATAAACTTTAACTTTAATTTTTGAAATTACAGAGAATCTGATTAAATAAATAGATTCCCAAGAAATAATATTTTATCTTAACACCAAATCTTCTATTTTAAAAATTCCGCAACCTATTCGATCGTTTGTAGATACAAATGAACGCTCATAATCTTTCATTCTTTTTATTTTCAACACGAGCTGTCAAACCAAAGCGTCATTTGATGAACGACCGCTTTGATGATCGGCAAAGGAAGTCTGCATCTAGGTAGAGTCACCAAAATAAATTAAACTTAAACATTAAATTCATGAAGAAAAAATGAAATGATTTCCATGTTGGGTCGTACTTGGTCAAACGCATGTCTTGAGCAATACAACGCGGAAACGCAGCAAGCATTATGGGCACGTTTGGGCCAGGTACGGCTAGGGGCAGACTTTCCGATTAAGTGTTTGACGTGGCATGTTGCTGAATAGTCTTTTGTTTTGAGGACGCAAGTTGCTGAAGAAAATTTTGTAGGAATTTTGACGACGCATGTTGCTGAAGGGGTATTTGTAAGCAATTTTGACGACGCATGTTGCTGAAGCTGATTTTGTTAATATTAATTTCATTCAATAAATACTATTTCTTACTTGAACTTACTATCATGTTCCCATCCTCACCTTGAATAAGATTTTAAGAATACTGAAATCAGAAACATTTGATGTAACTACCCCGTTTTAAAAGCTTGCGGTTTAAGTACCGTGTCAAGACAGATAAAGCAACGAATAGTAGGCGAAACAGTTAGATAACCAGCAAATATGTTTCGTATTTCTCAGTACAATGTACTATGCACTATTTTCATCTAAATACACTCGTTCGGGCATTCAAGATACGTACCGTGACGAATAATCTAAATGGTGTAACAAAACACCTTAGTAATATTTGAAAGTGTGCTTTAGACCATCAAAATGAACAACTTTGACTATGAAGACGATTTCTAAATCGCAAAAAATAACTTTATCCATTTTTAACTTTATCATTTGAGTCGAGTCGTTACTGCAGTTTGGTTGAAATTGAAACAGTAAATTGCTATTTCTTTGTTGGCTTCATAGTAAAAAAATTATTAGTTTGATGGTCTGGAGCACCCGCTATAGGTTGTTTTGTTACACCATGTATACTATGGTAACTGGGGTCGAGAAAGGGGTACCTCACTATCAAGCTACAATAAGGTAAACGTATTGACAGTCCATGAAGAAATCATATGCCATTTGTCACATCGATCGGCATTGCGACGTTGTCGACTAATTTATACGAGTAAGCTATAGTACGACCAGGAAAATAATTCCGCTCGTCAATCTTCGTTTAGCAGAGCAGGACCGAGTCCCCGACAAAACCCGAAGTCATTAAGTAATCAAAGGGTGCAAAGTCGGATAGCAGCGAAAAGGGCGCGAAAACAAATTAGCCAATAGCGTAAACGGATTGAAGGTGGTACATCCTAATTGGTCAATATAATTTCGTGCGGAATTAAAATTTGGCAACTGCGCAGGTAGGTACAGCGGCAAGACTTATAAACCTGGTACTACTGACACTACTGTACCACACTATATGTTTTATACATTGTTTTTCAGAATAATGTGAAGTAGGTAATTATCACTAGAGATGGACTCAAAATGAAATGTGTATACTTTTTAATGTACCTAATCCGAACCGAACCTGGCGGTGGTCTATGGCACGCAGTTTTTATCTTTATTCGTAACAGATGGCCTGTGGCTTTATGGTAACTAGTATGATAAATGAGTATAGTTCTTAATTTCATAAATAACAAGTTAGCATAACATAATGAAGATATACACCACTAGTTTTTTTATTACTAACAGAAATTTTGTGTGTATTAAGGCAATGAAACTCAACATTATTCCCTAAGGAACATGGGTCCAAATAGTAGATTACACACCTAGGACAGGAAAGTAAGAAAGGTCACAGATCTCATGTAATTGTTTGCCGAGGTGAAGCCGAGGTCAACAAATATGTGATCCGAGGCATTCTTATTTACTGCCCGAGGTTAGTACACTATTTTTCTCCCCGACAGAGGCGGAAAGCGGCAACTTCGTTTAGCGCAGCAGGACGAAAGTTGACAAAGTTGAAAAAAATTGGTGAAAAACTATTTTTTTTATCTCCCTTAGAAAATCGACTTTTCCGCACTTTTAAATGGGAGGCTCAAAGTTTTTTTTTCGTTTCACGACCCATGTTCATCAGGAAAAGTTGTTTTAGGTTCATTTTTTGAACACACCCTTAAAATTTTGTGAATAATTAAAAACTAGGGTGTATTAAACGTTTATTCTTCTCCACACATACAAAATCTAAATCTAATTGATTTTTGTGATACAATCGAATCGAATCGAAAAACTTTACCAAAAATATTTTACCGCTATCAGAAAATTGTTTCGAATCCTATTTGAAAAAGGCCACAAATATTTTTTATATTTTTCTATTTTGAACTGCGGCTTTACTTTACAAAGGCACCATGCCAGGCATCAACAAGGGTTGATTGACTAACGGTAGACTATTTTTGACAAAGCTTGTTTGGTATGTCATGGTACTGGATATAGGTCTACCTGACTTTTTTACTTTTTCTCGGCTGTAACTGATGCCGTTCACGGTTTCCCAATACACCTGCCATACTGTCTCATGGGAGTTGAACAAAACAAGTCAACAGTGACATACGGATTTTTTTACAGTATTTGTGGGTGGTTGGAGATCTCACGCTTCTCATGTGATGGTGTGATGATTTTGTAGGTAAATAATCTGCCAATTTACAACAGGGTTCCAAGAACACTTTAAGCTTATGTTTAGAGTGAATCTGTTAATAGCACAAGTCATAAACTATCTCTACCTAAGGATACTATTTAATATGTGAATCTTACTGTGAGTAAATAAATATAAATAAAAATATAATTAGTATTTACAAAAAAGTCCCTTATCTGTATGTTTGTCTGTTAGTGTATTCGAGCATCCCACAAAACCACTGGATCGATTTAATTACACTTTTCTTTAAAATTTTTGATTATCTTGACTTAAAAACTGATATGAAATGAAATCATCATTACATTTTTTCTCGCTATACGATGACGGACGGGGACGTCAGTGCGGACGAAGTTAGGCAAAAGCTAGTATAATATAAATGTATACCTACATTTATTATGTACGTTACTACGTCAATGTAATATTTATTTATTTATATATTATATTATTATATTAATAACTAGTCAGAACCAAAAGAACGTACAACGTTGTACGTCTGATAACAGTAGTTTATGTATTATGTCTAATAAGGATAGTTGAGGGGTTAAAAGAAACTCTTGTCAAACTTCCTCAATGTTTTTGCAGACTACCTTCCTGTTTAAATTCGTCTGATGCTTCAGACAGTGACAAAAGTGCCAGATGTAGGCACGTTAACTCAAACTAATACCAAAGTGTGACCAATAAGCTAATTTCCTGGACGTGTGAAGCTGAGACCAATTGGTGAGCTTTACAAAGGGTTATTCGCTCACAAAATGTCGAGAGCGTCAGTGTCGCGTTGCGGAGAGTTACGGACACTCTATAACGAGAGTGCGAAATTCCATGTACCAATGAGTTTTTCCATCCGACTGCTCTCAAACGGTGAAAGAAAACATCGTGAGGAAACATGCATACGCTTAAGAAGTAATTCTGATGCCAACCAATCTACCAATCCGCATTGGGCACGCGTGATGAACTGACCTCCGAAAACACTCTTTAAGGGTAGGTCTGTGCCGTAGGACGTTCATAGGCAGATGATGATGATGAGGATGTCATGTATGGATTCACTTATCCCAAAATACAACAAAGGTCTTCTTATATCTCATCGTTTGAGGTTGATATCGGTAATATAGAACCAAGTAGAAATAAAAAGAACCCTGAATATAGAGCAAACAATAACTTTGCTTCAGGTTAAAACAATAGCTGTAAGATTCTTTTCTTTATCATGTTTCTAAAGAATAAAAGAAAAATTGAACTTTTAGCAGAATTACTAGGAAAAACCTTTATTCGTAAAACTAAGACAGAAGCCTATTGGCTTTTCAGCGAATTCTTAACACTGACAGCAAAATGACTACTTATTTCTGCCAATTCATATAGCGCATTCATACTGTATGTTGATAATTAGTTAACTTTCTTACTCATACCTACTCATATTTGTTTTTGACCGATTTGAAGCCCTGATTAGCAAAATAGTCGGTTTGAACGTTTATAAGATGTGTTGTTGTGGAGCTTGGGGAAGTGTATTTAAAAAAAAATTACGGATAGGCGATCACAGTTGGATTGAATTATGTGTTCTCAGAGGACGCTGCTGCTCATCCTGTGCTAGATCCCTTAATCGCCTTTTACGATACTCACAGGAAAAATGTGATGATGCTATTCTTAGCTGGCACAACACGGTACAAAAACACGCCAGAAAGCTTAATTTTGATCTTTGATTAAATTTAAAAAACAAGATGCTCACTAGCATATAGCGCATGGACCGCATAAATTGAGCCCCCGTCACCTAATTTACTTTGTCGCAATCCGAGAGGCATTGCGTAATTGAGATATTTTTTTTTATTTTGGGCGGATGAATCGCAATGCCTTCGTGAGCTTAAAACTTGTTGTACAAATCATTCATAAAAAAAAAATCACGTGGCATTACTTTTCACCCGTAAAAACATGAAATAAACAGTACGTAATGCAAGGACGTCACCAATCTTCCAATATTTAAATTTAATCAAAGAATGATTTATTAACAAATGTCAAGACTTCTCTATCTTATTTAGTAATATTAGTAGTAGAAATGTTCAAAATGTTGTCCTTGCGTCGTGAAATAAAAGCCGGCTTCTAGAAAAGTTCTGCAATTTGAACCAGCTTAAAAATTCAGTATTGAAAACTGTACATGCATTCCAAGCGCTTAAACACAAAACGGGCATTTTATTGAAGGCTCTGCAAAATACAACTTTATGCACTGTAAATAAGACTTAAAATGTCTCAGTATGATTAGAATAGAAACTGCAGGAGAAATTATGCACCTTTGACTTTTGTCACCGAGAGCTGCTTTTGAAACCAGCATAATAGCGGATTTCTTTTAACCTTATTTGATCTTATTCTACAAAAGATCACGCTTTGTAAGCATTTTTCTTTTAGAAAGTGTTATACTTACAATACTTTTGTAGACTGTTTTGTTCTGTCTTTAATAAATACAGGGCGTAAACTTGAATGCGTTTCATACTTAAGGGTACTTTAGACCATCAAACTGATCAACTTTTACAATGGAACCAACTTCGAAATCGTGTAAAAAATCGTTATAAAATGAATCATTTTTGTTATGATTGACATTGATATGTTTTATCATTTCTTTTTTTAGGCATCTAAATCAGATAGTTAAAACCTTTTTTTAGAATCTGTATTATTATTGAAGGCTCAATTTACAGTCTATTTATACTATACTAGAGTTAACCTGCGACTTCGTCCGCACAAAATATACCAAATTTTAAGTCAGATTATAAGCTATCAAACAAAAAAGTTTCATTAAAATCCGTTCTGTAGTTTTTGCGTGATGCTTGATTAAACAAATAAACAAACAAACACACGGACAAAAAATCCAAAAATTGGTGATTCCATATCAGGGACACCTAAAACCATATCGTAACTTTTTTTTGTTAATATCTTCAATGTACAGACACACTTCTGTTACAGTTTTATAGTTGTTAAGATTTATAAGAATTTAAATAGAATGTATTTAATTTAAAAATAGTAGGTACTCCTGCACGAAAAGGCTACTAGCGACTAGATCACTGCGGCTTTTATTGGCATTAACTGCAAAATATGTCTATTATCTACAAGATAAATAGAATAAGTTACCTCAGTCGAAAAGACAATACCATCTAAGCTTCCTGCCTCAGTCCTTCTCTACCACAACTCTGATCGCACCAAAATATAATTCACCCATTCAATGAAACCCACCATTTTTGCCAAAGCTTTTGAGACAAGCCCCGTCAAAATACTCCCTCTCTATCGATGCAATGAAACTATTCGATGCCTATTTAGGGGACCGCTTAATTTCACGGTGAGCAAAGTAAGTGGGTCCCGGGGGTTCGGGCGGCTGCTTTTTCAATTTGGTGGATTGGAGTCGCAATGTAGCTCACGAGAAAATATTGCAATTTTATTCACTGTAGCGCGGGAAACGCTTGCAGCTGCAGTGATAAAGTGATAGACACTTTTTGCATCATACATAGTTGCGGTGCGAGAGGCAAATACGATTTTCGATATTGGTTATTTGAGTTTCGAATGCCTTTACAGTTTTATTGAAATTTTTCCATATCAATCCATATTATGGGTATTGTATGGGTGACGTATGTGTAACATTTATGAGGCAAAGTTTTTGACCATTACGGATACCTTCACCACGTATTCTACTCATCAAGCTGAAAAACTTTCGCTGTTGGAGTCTACATCGTAATCACGAAATAAAATCTACTGTTTCATACAAAACGGCAGTAAATACCAACTGGATTCAAATTTATGAGACATTAGATCACGATTTCGAACTTGGTTCCGTAGTGAAAGTTGTTCAGCTCGATGATTGCATGGTTAAGGTATCTTAAACATTAACCCTGTATACAGGGAGGAGGGTGTAAAGTTAAATGCGTAACATACTTGAAGGGGTGCTTTCAGAACATCAAATTAAACAAATTTACTATGGGTCCAATATGAAATAGTGAAGAATTCGTGGTTCCCATATAAATTGTCAATTACTAATCGACCCAAATTATATGAAACAGCAAATTATATTTCCGATTTTAATTTATCGTATCGTCCCATCGTGAAAGTTATTCAGTTCAGTTTGTCTACAGGGTGAAATTGATAAACTACTGAACTGCAATGCATACTCGACTCAAATGTATGCAACAGCAGATTTTTTTTGCTACGATCGGTTTGCTCCCGTATTAAAAGTTGTTGTTTGGTACGTAGACTCTTAGTTTAAAGGATGCCAATGATATCATTTTCACCCTGTTCAGGGTGTTAGGGTATACAGTTGCATTTTTGTGAATTTCCTTAAGGTTTCGTAAGGAAACGGTAGGAAGGTAAAGGTACTGGAGTTTAAACCCTTTATAAGATATCAATGAATAGTTGCTTTAAAATTACTTCAAACAAAGGAAACAGTGCTCATAGAAAAGAGAGTACGATAACCTAGCTATAAGTGTACTATGAGCGTGTACAACGACATAAATATTTAGTGAAACACAGCACTTAAAGCCTCTTCATGATGTTACCTACTCGAAAACTCTGGCACGTCGGTAATAGCAGTTTCTGCATGTCACAGCGAACAGCGTAGTGCGAAGATTCCAAAGTCTTCGTAAGTACATAGTGCAATAAAAACTAATAGTGGTGAAGATTGGCGGTCCCGACGACGGGTCTATGCTGGCGCATTGTGCAAGGGTCGGACGGGCACACCTTACTTGAATTGGCTTTGAGTACAATAGTATCAGGTTTATAAGTCAATTACCGATGTACCTGCGCAGTTGACACATTTTAATATTGCGCGAAATTGTATTGACCAATCAGGATGTGCCACCATCGCGGGCAAATCCCTTCCTGCGATTAGCAAATTGTTTTCGCGCCCTTTTCACTGCTATTCGGCTTAGCACCCTTTACTAAATGACTACGAATTTTCACGGGGACTCGGGTCTGCTCTGCGCACACAAAGATTGACGTGCGGAATTATTTTACCGGACGTACTGTACGCGTGCAGGCAGCGTTCCTCCCGGCCCCCGCATACCGCACTCGATTGACCTATCGCGACCACTGAGCTTCACTACTATTAGTTTGCATTACACTATGTTACCTACTAGGAAATGTAAATGCTAGCGAATTTCAAACAGTTCGGAATGTAAAAGGAACGGAAACCCGATTCTCACAAAGTTTCTTAATTTTGTTATACAGGGTGTAAAAAGCCCTCTGCCGAAAACTCAAACAACTTTTATCTTGGGCCACATTACATTACATTACAATAACATTTTTGGGTCAAATAGGATTGCCGATTTTTATGGAACAGCAGATTTTTTTCTCTATTAATTACCACGTTGCGTTGGTTCCATAGAGAAAGTTTTTCATGGTCTGATCATCCCCTTTAAAATCTGACAGCATATTGAGAAGGACCCTGAGTAAAATTCATAAAAGTAAATCGTTTATAAATGGTTATTCTCCCACCTCTCTAGCAAACAGACCGGAAAAACAAAAGAGCAATCCGATCTCGTAACATTCGTTGCGAATGTAATGGCTACATATTTTACAGGTTAGCCCAGAGGGTTAGGCGCGATTACTAGAGCATACTTATTTCTGCCTTGTTTTGTTCTAGCAGCATTGCTTTTAATATCACTGGGTTGTGTTCACAAGAATAACAATTTGGCCGAGATTAAATCTGAGCTCAAATACATAGTTGTGTTTATGGCATTAGACAATAGGGAAAAATCTGGAAAAAATTCTGGTACCTACAGACCTTAATTTTTTCACATAGAATTAAAAGTAAATTAAAAAGATATAAAATTTTTCTTGATTAAACAAAGTGTAAACTTAAATGCGTTACATACGGGGTGGTTCAGACCATCAAACTGAACAACTTTTACTATGGGGCCAATATTGATATGATATAGCAAAAAAAAATGCTGTTTCATACATTTTAGTTGATTAACTTTTGACGCTACCTATGAAACAGCACTGGTGCTTCTTAATATTCTCCAATTTCGGACATTCACGGTAACGCAGTCATATCGATACCTCCTACCTAAGGGCGTAAACGCCATTTTGGCGAAAATGAAATTTGAATGCAAGAGCCCCCGGTACGCTGGTGGTTTATACGCCCTTTGAGACTAATATGCCGTTTTCTGCTTTTGAGATAGGTATCGATATATAAATTTGAGTACAGTTCAGTTTCAGGAATGGGATAGGATTGGCCATTGTTTCAACGAAAAAGCGTGGCTTAAGAATGATTCACATAAATAAAACTCACGCCTTTTTCTCAGAGGTCAGGGACAATGCGGTATGGTAGACTTCACATACGCATCGGAACTTCTTTCTCAGCGTATGAAGGTTTCCTCACGATGTTTCCCTTCACTGTTCGAGAGCAGTCTGTATTACGTACATGAGATATAAAAACTCGTTGGTGTCGAAAAACTTGATGTCGTCCATGCGGATTCGAACCTGGTCCTCAAGATTGATTTTCCATAGCTCTCCGCAACGCGCCGCCTACCGACTCAACTTTTTATTTGGTTCTACCTAATCGAAATATTGACAATATACAACAATGTATCTTAAGCCGTGACTCATATTTTACAACACACATTACACAAAAACATGAAACAAAATGGCGTCGCACCATATAATTTAATTTTAAAACAAGATGGCGGACGACAAAATGTGAAGCTTTGTTTCCTTCATAAAAAACAAGCGCAAGAGACGCGGTTTTAAGATTCACTGTCATTAACAAAATGGTAACAAAATCTAGACTTTTCCTTCCATAGAATAACCATAAACCGAAGTAGTTTTTAAGATAACGGGCACATCAAGTGTAGTACTTTCTTTCTTCACAATACGCCTTCAAAAGTTTGTTTTTTTCTCAAAAAATAGAAAATATTTTTTTTAATAAATTTTATTTTTGTTATTTTTTGATATTGCAGTAATAAACTTTATGTCGTTCGATAGATACATTACTGTAGTGTGTTCATGCCAAAGTTCAGCTCAAAATAATAACTAGTTTGAACACAGTAACCAGTTTAGTGGGACAAGGTAGCAGATCGGTGAAAAATCACAAAACTAAAATAACTTTGAAACCGTAAATTTTTGGATCATCCTGTATAGAACCAAAAAGGTCGAAAATGATGTCTTCTACCCCAGATTTTCCGTTGGACCATCTTAACTCGACCACCCTGTATAATTCCATTTTATATTTTAAAACGAAGCTATTTACATTTTTACGTACATACATAGTCCCAAGATCTTCCAAATAAGATTATTAATGTAAATCCGAATCTAAAATCAACCTTCCAGTATTCCTATGAGGTTGTTTTCGTACATTATCGTGGAAAAGAAAACGGTATAAACTAAACGCTATATTACCCTCAAAACAACACAAAAAGTATCTTCACAAGTAAGATAACAATCTGAACACTCGTCGCGTACGACACTAGCTAGAAAAAAAAAACAATAAAAAAAACAATGTGACATAAAGGAGAGAGGGCAACTCTGGATAATGTTATGATATTATGTTATTGGCGTTCTGCCAATGGGGAGACAGCGGCACGTTTAAGAGTATGGTCCTTCGAATTTCTATGGCCTGTGAAAACGACGCATCGGGCATTACATTTGTGGATTGAATACTTTCATATAGCTCTAATTCGGAAAACGTTTGGGGATTTTCTTAAATCTATCTTTTCCTATTATACTTATACAGCGTGAAGTTTATATCTTTAAAACTAAGAGTCTACCCATCAAACTGAACAACTTTTACTACCTATGGGAGCAAACCGATCGAAGCAAAAAAAATCAGCTGTTGCATACATTTGAGTTGAGTTGAGTTGGCATTGCAGTTCAGTAGTTTATCAATTTCAACCTGTAGACAAACTGAACTGAACACTTTTTTGCTCCGATTGGTTTGCTCACATAGTAAAACTTGTTCAGTTTGATGGGTAGACTCTTCGTTTAAAAGGATGCTAATGATATCAATTTCACCCTGTATAAAACGGTTCCGTGAATGACTGACTGACAGATAACGCACAACCTAAACCGCTGAAGATAGAAACTTGAAACTTGGAGTAAACCATGGTGTAAATTATATGCGTTACATACTTTATGGGGTGCTTCAGAGCATCAAACTAAACAACTTTTAGTATGGGACCTTTGAATAAATTAATATCAATGTATGGGACTAACTTTGAAATCGCGGAAGAAAATATTAACTATTTCATACATTTTGGTCAATTTTTTTAGCGATTTCTATGTTGGCCACATAGTTAAAGTTGTTCAGTTTGATGATCTGATGCTTCCTGTATTTGCGGGGTGCATTAAGAAAGGATTTGTCGAAAGTATACCTCTAACGGGGTGCTTAAGTCCGAAATCCACGTGGACGAAGCCGCTGGCAAAAGGCAGGGATTTTATAAAGCTTTGTTACTTATTTGTTTTTTTTATCAAATATAAATTGTATGAGCGCTTTTTAATGGGATTACTGTTGAATGCAACCTTCATATATGGATCTTCCATCTGGTATGGTCGTTGCACCAAGTGCACATGGTTGGTGCATATGGTTGCACTTAATAGTTATCTCATTGGTAGAGTAAGAGTTCGTATGCAATGCCTTGACAGTTTGTGCAGTTAGATATGAAAATTCGTGGTTTAGCTACAATGACATTCTATACGCATGGACTCACCACGCCATATACAACAAAACCCAAAATTGGCACATGTCTTTAATGTCACCTTAGTAATGTTTCAGTTATGCACAGCTGCATAACATTGCTGCTGACATTCCAGTCCTTTCAAATGTCCTCGGTCACTAAGCAGTAATGTAAAACAATCAAGCACACTTTTGAAGTCCTTTGGCTACAAATTTGCATTTACACACTGCCTGTCCCGTCGTCAGGATTTGAACAAAAACTTTTATAATGGGACCAAATAAGAAATTGTGAAGAAAAAATCTGCTGCTCCATAGAAAATGTCAAAAGCTACTCGAGCAAAATTTATAAAACAGCTGATTAAAAGTGGTCCCATGTAGTAAAAGTTGTTCAAGTTGATGGTCGGAAACACCCCATTAAGTATGTAACGCATTTAAGTTTACAGGATGAAATTGATATCATTAGCATCTTTTTAAACTAAGAGTCTACTCATCAAACTGAACATATTTACTATAGGAGCAAACCGATCGGAGAAAATAAAAAATCTGCTGTTCCATACGAAACTGCAATGTTAACGCGCGAGTTCGCGAAATCGCAACTCAAATGTATGCAACAACTGTTTTTTTTTTTTTGCTCTGATCGGTTCGATGCCATAGTAAAAGTTGTTCAGTTCGATGGGTAGACTCTTAGTTTAAAAAGATGCTAATGATATCAATTTCACCCTGTAGTTCCCCTCATCATTTCAAAACTTCACATAATAACTACAACGTCTACTATGTAGCAATTAGTAGATTGCTCTTGAATGAAATTCGCTATGAAGTTAAGACGTCTGCAGCTGCGACGTCCAACTAATCTGCAGACTGCATTTAAGCGCATTATTACGAAGCTAGAATAATACGACGTCATAGACAATAGAGGAAATAATTTTAGGTCTCTAGTTAATATTATTCAGCGCGCAACCGACGGGGAAGGATAGCATAATCGGGGAGGGGGGGGGGGGGGGGGGCTGCAGTGGGTAGACATGGACTGTGATGAACCAGGAGAGGTATTGTGTTACTACCCAATTCGATTGGTATCATTGCAATTCTTTAGTTGATGATCTTATTACTGAAATCGTTTTTAGAGAAATTTGTAATCAACGTCAAAACTAAAAATACCGGTCAAGTACGAGTCGGGCTACTCGCGCACTGAGGGTTCCGTACCACACCACTGCGCAACATTAAATTACAAAAAAGTTTTATTTCTCCGGGACGTTTAGCGCGAGACAAACTCAAACTTGGCTAGTTTAACTATGGCAGCAAACCGATCAGAAAAAAAAATCTGCTGTTCCATTCTAAACTGCAATGTCGACGCACGAGTTCGCGACTCAAATGAATGCAACAGCAGATTTTTTTTTTGCTTCGTTCGGTTTGGTCAGTTTGATGGTTAGACTTTTAGTTTAAAAGCTAATCATATCAACTTCACCCTGTATATAACAGCCATGACTGAACGGGGATTCGAATACTGACTGGTTTGGCAGTCTGGCGTGGTAGCCATTGGACCAACCGAGTCAACAACAATGATTTATTATAATATAAATATAATTACTAAATATTTTTCCCTGTGTATTTGTAGATTGCAGGCATAACATAACACTTGTTATGCCTGCATTCTTAAATTATTAGGCACATCTATATACCAAAGCTTACAAACTTACGTAGGTTGTGGCATCTAATTACGCTGAGAGCTGTAATTAAATAATTAGTTGTCCTTGTCAAATAATGTTGGTAGGTTATTAACAGTGATCGGAATAGGCAGAGTATATTTACCTAAACTTCGAGGAATAGAGACATAAAATGGAGACTTCCTTACGACAACATTTTTTTGCGGGACATTTTCCGGGACATTACTTAAGAACGTTAAAATAATGTTATAAAGTAAAAGAATTGTTTCAATTCCTGATTTTATTCAACACGGTTCAAATAAAAAAAATAACGATGGGTCGGGGGCACGATTCCATCAAAAACGCTGGCATTTAAAAGTACATTTTAAATTTCCAAGTATTACACAATAAGTTCGCTTTTACACTAGTATACATAGTTCTGTTTTGTGTGTCGGTGTGAAAGAGATAGAGATAGCAGCGGTCGCATCTATTCTTTTGTTGTCATGTGAAAGGGATGCAGCCGTTGCAGTTAATCTTTTCTTTTTAGCAGTCTTTACTATCCTTTGTCAAGTGCGCACGTGTGGTATTTTATATTGTGGATCCGTAATTTTTGACTTCGGCTTGTTTATTGGAATTTCATCTGTTTTACCTGACTACCTGGCCTGAATTTGGACACTGAATTCGCTTTGATTGGATCTTGACGATTACTGGATACTGCAAGTGTACCAAATATCAAGGTAAGCTAAACATATATAAAAAGAGCACACTACAAGTTGTGGTTTCTTTGAAACATCCGTCTGTCGTCGTGTCGTGTTTGCATAAAGGCGTCATGTCTTTTTGCATTGCCATAAAATAAAATAAAGCGTTGTGGTTAGATATCATGAACGCTATGACACAAATTTTGCTATTCCCATGCTAATACCCGTCATGTGCATTTTTATAAGTGCCGTAATACGTATTTTACGATGTGAGTGTTGTAAAGGAACTACGAAGTGTTGTGTGCTGTTATATATCCGGGTCATACACCACTAGTTTTTAATTAGTAATAAAACTTTAAGGGTGCATTCAGACCATGTATCTAAGCAACTTTCCCTAAGAAACATGGGTCGAAAAACGAGAATTTTTTTTGGACCTTCCATACAAAAGTGCAGATCGGCCAGTTTATTTTCTATGGGAGGTCCAAAAAAAATTCTCGTTTTTCGACCGATGTTTCTTAGGGAAAGTTGCTTAGATACATGGCACCCTTAAAGTTTTGTTACTAATTAAAAACTAGTGGTATATTGTACGGAAATAAAGTTGATGAAGCACTGTTTTCGCTATAGTCTGCATTTCTAAGAAAGTACAGCCAGCTAGACATAACGGTGCTTGTACTCGTCACTGTATGTACGTAGATTTAAAATAGGAAACTATGTAGCATTTTCTTATTTGACTGTATCCATCGCCCTGTGAGATATCTATCATACCGAACTGTTACTATCGTTCGACACCGCTGTAAGTTACATATGTTTGCTAACCCGATTGTCATAAACATAATTTTCTTTTCAGGTACTTATTTGTTCGCATCGAAGAAGTTTGTTTTAAGTTTTTGGTCATCATGGCGAGAAGAGTGAGACCCGAACTTGTGAATAGTTGGATTGTTAATAATCCGGAACTAATTTATGACGAAGCAAGTGGTGTCATATTCTGCACGAAATGTGAGATTTCAGTAAAAGCCACGCAGAAAAGCAACGTTGATCGACACGTCAACGGAGCAGGTCATCAAGGCAAGCGACAAAAGCCTGAAGAAGAATTTTACACCGATCTGATAATTTTCTTGATATTTTGTAACATTCCTTGGTCCCAAGTTAGCAATTCAGCTTTTAATTTTTTTTTTTACAAGTATATTTGTTCCAGTTGTTGTTGTATTTGCTCAAATAAGAAAGTCCCATCTGAATCACTGTTACGAAAAAAATACCTTGATATAGTTTTCAAAAATAGATTGAAATCAATTTACGAGGCAATAGGGAACAATAAGATATGGATATCACTTGATGAAACAACCGATTTTATAGGTAGATATGTAGTACATTTATTGGTGATGCCGCTGATCAAAAATGTTGCGACTCAACCGTATTTAATCGCATGTAAAGTGCTAGAAACGGTGAATGGGGCAACTACAGCCCAATTTGTTGTTGAATCTTTGAGAGAAATGTGGGGAGAATCATTTTCAGAAAAAATAAACAATGTGCTGATGTTATGCACTGACAGCGTGGCATATATGCTGCGAGCCGGCCGGTTATTAAAAATCGATTTCCCAAATATGCTGCATATCACTTGTTTGGCACATGCCCTCAATAGAGTGGCGGAACAAGTGCGCTCTCAGTATGAAAATGTTGACGATTTGGTAGCTAATGTAAAAAAGATATTTTTAAAATCGCCAAACAGGGTGAAAATGCTTAAAGACATGTACCCTAACTTGCCACTGCCTCCGCAACCTGTAATAACAAGGTGGGGTACATGGCTAAAGGCAACATCTTATTATTCAAAACACTTTCAACAAATATCTAATGTTTTAAATAATCTCAATAGCAACGAGGCCCTGTCTATAAGAAAAGCAAAAGCCGCTATTAGAAACGAAAATATTCAATCGGAACTGAATTTTATTGATGAAAATTATACAATTATTCAAGTGGCACTAACAAAACTGCAAGAATCTAATTTATCAGTATCAGAGTCTTTACAAATTATTGACGATGTTAGATGTGTTTTGAGCTGGTCATCTAATGAAGTAATAGAAAATAAATTAGAGAAAGTTATAGAACGAAATCCTGACTATGATACAATTAGAGAAAAAAGTGACAAAATTGTAAAGACTATTGACTTAGATGACGAACTTTTTTACAAATTTGCACCTCTCACGTCTGTGGACGTTGAGAGGTCATTTTCCACTTACAAGTGGATTTTAAGCGTTAAAAGAAATAGACTGAAGATCGAAAACATGGAAAAATTAATGGTCATTTATTTCAATTTCCTACAGGAAAACAACATTAGTCACTGTATTGATTCTGATACTGAAGATATTGACGACATATAACAGCTGTTTCATATTTATTTATTTATTTAAATAGATAATGGCTTTCTTTAAGTTAGACTTGATAGTGGTTTTGTAAATGGCACATGATTAATTGATACCAGCTTTTGTATTATTTTCTGTGCATCATTATTTGAGTAAACAAAAATTTATACACATATATACATATTGGTTATTGATTTGTATAAAAAATTTACAATAAAGAATGATTTATTAATTACATAAATACTTTTATTTGTATCTTAAGATCGTGTTGAATAAAACCAGGGATTGATTTTATTTTTTTCACTGCATTACATTATTTTTAACGTTTTCATTACTTTAATGTCCCGAAAATGTCCCGCAAAAAAATGTTGTCGTAAGGAAGTCTCCATTTTATGTCTCTGTTCCTCGAAGTTTAGGTAAATATACTCTGCCTATTCCGATCACTGGTTATTAATTACCAAAAACATGTTTAGAATATTTCCCGTTAATTACTTGCTCGAGAGTAATCACGGATTATATCAATGATTAATGACTATGGAAGCAAAGAGACACCTTTTAATGAGCAGTTCAGTTTATAAGATAAATAAAGGATCCTTATACATCCATTATACTTTCGTCCATTCTGTATGTCTGTCTGTATGCCCTACCTCAATTACAGGTCCTGATTTTTGGAGTCTGTATTAAATACCTTGTACTTACGTCAATTATTACAGTCCCTCATTTTTGAATCTATTTAATCGAAATTTGGCATGAAAACAGAATATTCACCCAAAAACTGAAATCAAGAAGAAACTAATTTTGCTGTAAAAAATCCGAAACTATTTTTCAATACGGCTCTTACTAATTACTTTCAATGAAAATTATTACGAGAGACGTAGCACAATCATACTCGGAAAAATAAAATAAAAATCTGTAACATTAATATTAAAATTAGATTTTCTTTTCTGTCGATGAACAAAATTAAATTAAATTTCTATGTACCTTTAATTATATGTAATATGTATGTATTTATGTATTTGTTGTATTCACTTCCTTTTCACCTATAATTTTGTTTTTTATAACACCGACCCGTTCTTTGTTATATTTCCTCTACCCTAAGGTTGTCTGGAAGAAATCGCTTTTTAGCGATAAGACCGCCTTATTTGTACCATATTCAGTTTATGTTTCCTATTGTGCATTGTATTTTCTTTTGGTGTAAATAAAGTATATTTCATTCATTCATTCATTCATTCATTAAATTGCGAAATTGATGATTGTTTTTTATTGCTAGCCCAGTCATTTTACGGGTTGAGCCGGGACTGATTAATAGTTTATGTTTTTTTTTCGGTATAGCATTTAAGAGCCAATTTGAGCTTAGAAATATACCAAAATTTAAAAAAAATCGCGTCAGCAACGGTTCCAAATTTGAAATTTAGCATTTATCTTGTTTTAAAAAACCTGATGGTAATTTTTATTTCATACATGTTTAAGGCTTTACCATTATACATACTTCAAACATGGTGTAAATATTTTTCTCTACTTAGAAGGCTTTGAAAAATACATTAGTTTTTTCTAAAGAATGCCTCATTTTTCAAATTTTTACGCCTATTTTTTTGCTCAAAAATTAATTTATATTGTTAAATCTATGTACTCGCATTGTTATTAATATTATTTAGTTCAAAGCCTTTTGGGAGATACAATTTTGATTTCTATGTTGCGTATAAGATTTTTTTAATATGTTTTGTCCTTTGTACCTTAAACAGTTTCTAAAACGTGTTATCATGTAATTGGCGCTGTACAATTTAAATGTATTAGAAATTAAGTAATTTGCTGTTTGATAACCAATAAAGATAAATAAATAAATATGTTTTCAGGTAGTCTTTTTGTCACTAAATTGTGCCGGTTACAGTATAAAAGTCCAATTCATAATTACTTCCCACCCCTTCTAACAAAACTCCGTAAATGATTGGGCTATGCTTTTAATTCCTTTAGTTGTCATATAAATGTAAAATATTATTTTTTTATAATAATGACTACGTAACGTATTCCATTATCATAGGAGAGTCCTTTGACCTTTTATATTCTAAATAAGAACACTCGAAATGTTTTTCTGTTATAAATTGCGTATTTCGTATCTTCTAGTGAGATACGTTTTCAATTGAGCTACAGTTGGGAATTCTACTATCCCATAACTCAAGCGAACCTAATTTTCCGGAAAAAGGTGCCGACATTCATCTCAAGGTTTATCTTGGGAAGCAATAAACGCCTATTGGGAAATTAAAAAAATACTTATCCGCACCTTCCTTTATAGCTTAAAGGATATTTCGGAATTGTTTAGGTTTTTGGTAAAGAAAAGCTCTATGTAATGCTAATGGTTTCAACTTTAATTATTTTAATGAGTTGAAACATAATAATTAGATATGCTAATGAGTTCTTACCGTGCTCATAACTATTTGAGTTTCACAGACAAAATTGTACTCTGAGCATGAATATGAAATTTTAATAAGTAGGATTAGGATTAAAATTCGAAGAGGTAACCGCTAGTTGCACGTACGTTCATTAAAGATAATCCTCCATTAAATCTCTTGCTAGTTTTTATTATGTCAACAAAACAAAAAAGTGACAGCATAACATTTAATCCAAAATCTCATTAAAATCTTTAATGAGCGTTTCTGCAACTGAGTCTTAGTCTTCAACTTAAACGGCTAGACAATGAGGAATTTACTAAAAGAAAAAAATTGTTTTTAATAGTAATGGTATCCGAGTAACCTTGTAGATAATAAAATACGAAGTAAATTGTAAAAATTCGTGTTTTTAAGTAGGTCAGTTAAAAAATATGAACAGAATTAAATCGACTAGATTAGGATAGCAGTAAAAAAAATAGATTTTTTATTATTTTCAGTTTTTTTTTAGATTTTTCAGTATTTTAAAAGTTTGAGGGCAAGGGGGCAAGGAGAGATACAAGCATTGTAACGAGTTAGTTTGTAAGGGTGTTTGGAAAAATAAGTATTTTTTTCTTAATTACCATATTATTTCTGTTTTTGGTTTCTATCATCTGTCTTTACAATTTCAATTCAGTAGGTTTAAAAATGCGGGAGTAATTAAGGCGGGGATACAGACAGACAGATATACACAATGGACGAAAGTATGAGGATTCCTTGTTCGACTACGGAACACAACAATTTTTTTTGTCATAATTACTATTCTTATGACGAAACTTTACGTAATAATATTTCACTATTTTAAACGTATTTTTAAAGTATGAGGTAGGTAGGTATTGTTAGGTTTTCAGCATTTACAACTACATTATTTAAAAGATAAAATTCAGTGCATTACTAAGCTCACCAACCATCTTAAACAACTGAAGTACTTGAATACCTAAAATAGGCTTCACTCTATATTGAAGAGGCATTCGAAACCTCCTGACGTGAAATTCTGAAGGGCTCCGTACTTCCCTCCGTTTGTTAGATGACGTCACAACTCTTGAAGAGACTTCGCTTACGTAAGGTACTTTTCAAGATTCGATGAAAATGAGAAAAGTAATTTCGAATTATATTTTTTAAAATTATTTCTGTTTGCAAAAGCTTGTTATCGTTACTGTTAATTATAGTTATAGTACTCTACTGTGCCATTAGGCAATTATTTCCAGGTTCCACCTGTCACCACGTCAAACTCTTTTTTAACCTCCGACGCAAAAAGAGGGGTGTTATAAGTTCGACGCCTATGTCGGTCTGTCTCTCAAACGGGTGGACCAATTTCGATGCGGTCTTTTTAATAGCAAGAAAATTTTTGCGAGAGTGTTCTTAGCTTTGTTTCATGAAAATCGGTTCAGCAGTTATCAAGTTACTTTAAAAATTATGAAATAACATTAAATTACAAATTTAAAAACCCCCAACGCCCAAAATAAACATTTAAAAAGTGAAGAATAATTCGGTCACCTACATTATTTTCGATGTGGGGGAAAACGAAATCATGATTTTGTCCATTTTATGTCGGTAAAATCAGCCCGAGCTGCAGTTGCTATCATTTCTTCTCTTGCAGATATGGAAAAAATTATTTAGTCGCAATATTGTAATATTAGTATAGGTATGTGGCAACTGTTTTAATTTGTTGTTATTTGTCTAATTGTGAGGTAGATTTAGCTGAAGTTTTTTTTGTTTTTAAAAGTTACGTTGTTGATAATTAAAAAATCAATAACCACGATGCGAAACCCGTTAAATACTAAAGATTAGTTTAACTAAACTATGCTATAGGTATTAAACTTTAAACTAAATCCGATCCGTTCAAAGTTTGAACTTATAGAACAGTAAGTAATGTAGGTACTATCACAGACTTTTCCACCTGACCACCACTAGGCTCATTTTTGCTTGCATACTAAAACTTAAAAGCGCTGTCTAGCCCGGCCCTATTAATAAATAAACCAATGAATGAATAGTTTCCAAACAATAAATTATGCGCGAAATTATGCGACATTTTTTGTAAGTGATCAGGCGGAAAAGTCCGCGACAGAAGAATAATTTCTACCTCGTGCAGTAGCTAATTAAAATGTAATACCTGAAATACGAGGTAAAATATAATACCTGAAATATAAGGTAAGATGTAATAACTAAATACTTACAATAGGTGAAAGCTACTAAATACAGAATGGTTTCCATGGTAACGCTGCCTTAATCTTCATTAACATTTTAATAAAATGCGGTTGTTATATCGGCTGAGGATTTAATTCTAACTCTATAGTTTAAACGTTGTTATGTAACTCAGACGGAATTATTAAATTAATTATTGGTGTTTAAAAATCATCATAACAGGACTTGCTGTTTTTCACCTTTACTTAAAAAAATTTTTGACTTTTGGAAAGCTCTTTTTTAAACCTGCACAGCTAGCATGGCAGCGTGATATAGCACTATTACACCATCGCTCTCTTTCTATTTGCGCGTGAATGAACGAGATACAAGGCGTTAGATAGCCTTATCACGCCTT